>CM067371.1:122370779-123035819 GCA_034401795.1 Chaetoderma sp. LZ-2023a
TAATGTACTCTATAATATTAGACCTAGTGTACTCTGTAATATTAGACCTAATATACTCTGTAATATTAGACCTAGTATACTCTGTAATATTAGACCTAGTATACTCTGTAATATTAGACCTAATATACTCTGTAATATTAGACCTAGTATACTCTGTAATATTAGACCTAATATACTCTGTAATATTAAACCTAGTGTACTCTGTAATATTAGACCTAATATACTCTGTAATATTAGACCTAGTATACTCTGTAATATTAGACCTAGTATACTCTGTAATATTAGACCTAATATACTCTGTAATATTAGACCTAGTATACTCTGTAATATTAGACCTAATGTACTCTGTAATATTAGACCTAGTGTACTCTGTAATATTAGACCTAGTATACTCTGTAATATTAGACCTAGTATACTCTGTAATATTAGACCTAATGTACTCTGTAATATTAGACCTAATATACTCTGTAATATTAGACCTAGTATACTCTGTAATATTAGACCTAATGTACTCTGTAATATTAGACCTAATATACTCTGTAATATTAGACCTAGTATACTCTGTAATATTAGACCTAGTGTACTCTGTAATATTAGACCTAATGTACTCTGTAATATTAGACCTAGTATACTCTGTAATATTAGACCTAATATACTCTGTAATATTAGACCTAATGTACTCTGTAATATTAGACCTAATATACTCTGTAATATTAGACCTAATATACTCTGTAATATTAGACCTAGTATACTCTGTAATATTAGACCTAGTATACTCTGTAATATTAGACCTAATGTACTCTGTAATATTAGACCTAATATACTCTGTAATATTAGACCTAATATACTCTGTAATATTAGACCGAGTATACTCTGTAATATTAGACCTAGTATACTCTGTAATATTAGACCTAATGTACTCTGTAATATTAGACCTAGTGTACTCTGTAATATTAGACCTAATGTACTCTGTAATATTAGACCTAGTATACTCTGTAATATTAGACCTAGTGTACTCTGTAATATTAGACCTAGTGTACGCTGTAATATTAGACCTAATATACTCTGTAATATTAGACCTAGTATACTTTGTAATATTAGACCTAATGCACTCTGTAATATTAGACCTAATATACTCTGTAATATTAGACCTAGTATACTCTGTAATATTAGACCGAGTATACTCTGTAATATTAGACCTAGTATACTCTGTAATATTAGACCTAATGTACTCTGTAATATTAGACCTAGTGTACTCTGTAATATTAGACCTAATGTACTCTGTAATATTAGACCTAGTATACTCTGTAATATTAGACCTAGTGTACTCTGTAATATTAGACCTAATATACTCTGTAATATTAGACCTAGTATACTCTGTAATATTAGACCTAGTATACTCTGTAATATTAGACCTAATATACTCTGTAATATTAGACCTAGTATACTCTGTAATATTAGACCTAATATACTCTGTAATATTAGACCTAGTGTACTCTGTAATATTAGACCTAATATACTCTGTAATATTAGACCTAGTATACTCTGTAATATTAGACCTAGTATACTCTGTAATATTAGACCTAATATACTCTGTAATATTAGACCTAGTATACTCTGTAATATTAGACCTAATGTACTCTGTAATATTAGACCTAGTGTACTCTGTAATATTAGACCTAGTATACTCTGTAATATTAGACCTAGTATACTCTGTAATATTAGACCTAATGTACTCTGTAATATTAGACCTAATATACTCTGTAATATTAGACCTAGTATACTCTGTAATATTAGACCTAATGTACTCTGTAATATTAGACCTAATATACTCTGTAATATTAGACCTAGTATACTCTGTAATATTAGACCTAGTGTACTCTGTAATATTAGACCTAATGTACTCTGTAATATTAGACCTAGTATACTCTGTAATATTAGACCTAATATACTCTGTAATATTAGACCTAATGTACTCTGTAATATTAGACCTAATATACTCTGTAATATTAGACCTAATATACTCTGTAATATTAGACCTAGTATACTCTGTAATATTAGACCTAGTATACTCTGTAATATTAGACCTAATGTACTCTGTAATATTAGACCTAATATACTCTGTAATATTAGACCTAATATACTCTGTAATATTAGACCTAATATACTCTGTAATATTAGACCTAGTATACTCTGTAATATTAGACCTAATGTACTCTGTAATATTAGACCTAGTGTACTCTGTAATATTAGACCTAATGTACTCTGTAATATTAGACCTAGTATACTCTGTAATATTAGACCTAGTGTACTCTGTAATATTAGACCTAGTGTACGCTGTAATATTAGACCTAATATACTCTGTAATATTAGACCTAGTGTACTCTGTAATATTAGACCTAATGTACTCTGTAATATTAGACCTAGTATACTCTGTAATATTAGACCTAGTGTACTCTGTAATATTAGACCTAGTGTACGCTGTAATATTAGACCTAATATACTCTGTAATATTAGACCTAGTATACTTTGTAATATTAGACCTAATGCACTCTGTAATATTAGACCTAATATACTCTGTAATATTAGACCTAGTATACTCTGTAATATTAGACCGAGTATACTCTGTAATATTAGACCTAGTATACTCTGTAATATTAGACCTAATGTACTCTGTAATATTAGACCTAGTGTACTCTGTAATATTAGACCTAATGTACTCTGTAATATTAGACCTAGTATACTCTGTAATATTAGACCTAGTGTACTCTGTAATATTAGACCTAATATACTCTGTAATATTAGACCTAGTATACTCTGTAATATTAGACCTAGTATACTCTGTAATATTAGACCTAATATACTCTGTAATATTAGACCTAGTATACTCTGTAATATTAGACCTAATATACTCTGTAATATTAAACCTAGTGTACTCTGTAATATTAGACCTAATATACTCTGTAATATTAGACCTAGTATACTCTGTAATATTAGACCTAGTATACTCTGTAATATTAGACCTAATATACTCTGTAATATTAGACCTAGTATACTCTGTAATATTAGACCTAATGTACTCTGTAATATTAGACCTAGTGTACTCTGTAATATTAGACCTGGTATACTCTGTAATATTAGACCTAGTATACTCTGTAATATTAGACCTAATGTACTCTGTAATATTAGACCTAATATACTCTGTAATATTAGACCTAGTATACTCTGTAATATTAGACCTAATGTACTCTGTAATATTAGACCTAATATACTCTGTAATATTAGACCTAGTGTACTCTGTAATATTAGACCTAATGTACTCTGTAATATTAGACCTAGTATACTCTGTAATATTAGACCTAATATACTCTGTAATATTAGACCTAATGTACTCTGTAATATTAGACCTAATATACTCTGTAATATTAGACCTAATATACTCTGTAATATTAGACCTAGTATACTCTGTAATATTAGACCTAGTATACTCTGTAATATTAGACCTAATGTACTCTGTAATATTAGACCTAATATACTCTGTAATATTAGACCTAATATACTCTGTAATATTAGACCGAGTATACTCTGTAATATTAGACCTAGTATACTCTGTAATATTAGACCTAATGTACTCTGTAATATTAGACCTAGTGTACTCTGTAATATTAGACCTAATGTACTCTGTAATATTAGACCTAGTATACTCTGTAATATTAGACCTAGTGTACTCTGTAATATTAGACCTAGTGTACGCTGTAATATTAGACCTAATATACTCTGTAATATTAGACCTAGTATACTCTGTAATATTAGACCTAATGCACTCTGTAATATTAGACCTAATATACTCTGTAATATTAGACCTAGTATACTCTGTAATATTAGACCTAGTATACTTTGTAATATTAGACCTAATGCACTCTGTAATATTAGACCTAGTATACTCTGTAATATTAGACCTAATATACTCTGTAATATTAGACCTAGTATACTCTGTAATATTAGACCTAATGTACTCTGTAATATTAGACCTAATATACTCTGTAATATTAGACCTAGTGTACTCTGTAATATTAGACCTAATATACTCTGTAATATTAGACCTAGTATACTCTGTAATATTAGACCTAATATACTCTGTAATATTAGACCTAGTATACTCTGTAATATTAGACCTAGTATACTCTGTAATATTAGACCTAATGTACTCTGTAATATTAGACCTAGTATACTCTGTAATATTAGACCTAATATACTCTGTAATATTAGACCTAGTATACTCTGTAATATTAGACCTAATGTACTCTGTAATATTAGACCTAATGTACTCTGTAATATTAGACCTAATGTACTCTGTAATATTAGACCTAATGTACTCTGTAATATTAGACCTAATATACTCTGTAATATTAGACCTAATATATACTCTGTAATATTAGACCTAATATACTCTGTAATATTAGACCTAATGTACTCTGTAATATTAGACCTAGTATACTCTGTAATATTAGACCTAGTATACTCTGTAATATTAGACCTAGTATACTCTGTAATATTAGACCTAGTATACTCTGTAATATTAGACCTAGTATACTCTGTAATATTAGACCTAGTATACTCTGTAATATTAGACCTAATATACTCTGTAATATTAGACCTAATATACTCTGTAATATTAGACCTAATGTACTCTGTAATATTAGACCTAATGTACTCTGTAATATTAGACCTAGTGTACTCTGTAATATTAGACCTAATATACTCTGTAATATTAGACCTAATATACTCTGTAATATTAGACCTAATGTACTCTGTAATATTAGACCTAGTGTACTCTGTAATATTAGACCTAGTATACTTTGTAATATTAGACCTAATGCACTCTGTAATATTAGACCTAGTGTACTCTGTAATATTAGACCTAATATACTCTGTAATATTAGACCTAGTATACTCTGTAATATTAGACCTAATGTACTCTGTAATATTAGACCTAATGTACTCTGTAATATTAGACCTAATATACTCTGTAATATTAGACCTAATATACTCTGTAATATTAGACCTAATATACTCTGTAATATTAGACCTAATATACTCTGTAATATTAGACCTAGTGTACTCTGTAATATTAGACCTAGTATACTCTGTAATATTAGACCTAATGTACTCTGTAATATTAGACCTAATGTACTCTGTAATATTAGACCTAATATACTCTGTAATATTAGACCTAATATACTCTGTAATATTAGACCTAATATACTCTGTAATATTAGACCTAATATACTCTGTAATATTAGACCTAGTGTACTCTGTAATATTAGACCTAATATACTCTGTAATATTAGACCTAATATACTCTGTAATATTAGACCTAATATACTCTGTAATATTAGACCTAGTGTACTCTGTAATATTAGACCTAGTGTACTCTGTAATATTAGACCTAGTATACTCTGTAATATTAGACCTAATATACTCTGTAATATTAGACCTAATATACTCTGTAATATTAGACCTAGTGTACTCTGTAATATTAGACCTAGTGTACTCTGTAATATTAGACCTAGTATACTCTGTAATATTAGACCTAATATACTCTGTAATATTAGACCTAGTGTACTCTGTAATATTAGACCTAATATACTCTGTAATATTAGACCTAATATACTCTGTAATATTAGACCTAATATACTCTGTAATATTAGACCTAGTATACTCTGTAATATTAGACCTAGTGTACTCTGTAATATTAGACCTGGTATACTCTGTAATATTAGACCTAGTGTACTCTGTAATATTAGACCTAATGCACTCTGTAATATTAGACCTAATGTACTCTGTAATATTAGACCTAATGTACTCTGTAATATTAGACCTAATGTACTCTGTAATATTAGACCTAATATACTCTGTAATATTAGACCTGGTATACTCTGTAATATTAGACCTAGTGTACTCTGTAATATTAGACCTAATGTACTCTGTAATATTAGACCTAATATACTCTGTAATATTAGACCTAGTATACTCTGTAATATTAGACCTAATATACTCTGTAATATTAGACCTAATGTACTCTATAATATTAGACCTAGTGTACTCTGTAATATTAGACCTAATATACTCTGTAATATTAGACCTAGTATACTCTGTAATATTAGACCTAGTATACTCTGTAATATTAGACCTAATATACTCTGTAATATTAGACCTAGTATACTCTGTAATATTAGACCTAATATACTCTGTAATATTAAACCTAGTGTACTCTGTAATATTAGACCTAATATACTCTGTAATATTAGACCTAGTATACTCTGTAATATTAGACCTAGTATACTCTGTAATATTAGACCTAATATACTCTGTAATATTAGACCTAGTATACTCTGTAATATTAGACCTAATGTACTCTGTAATATTAGACCTAGTGTACTCTGTAATATTAGACCTGGTATACTCTGTAATATTAGACCTAGTATACTCTGTAATATTAGACCTAATGTACTCTGTAATATTAGACCTAATATACTCTGTAATATTAGACCTAGTATACTCTGTAATATTAGACCTAGTATACTCTGTAATATTAGACCTAATGTACTCTGTAATATTAGACCTAGTGTACTCTGTAATATTAGACCTGGTATACTCTGTAATATTAGACCTAGTATACTCTGTAATATTAGACCTAATGTACTCTGTAATATTAGACCTAATATACTCTGTAATATTAGACCTAGTATACTCTGTAATATTAGACCTAGTATACTCTGTAATATTAGACCTAGTATACTCTGTAATATTAGACCTAATGTACTCTGTAATATTAGACCTAATATACTCTGTAATATTAGACCTAATATACTCTGTAATATTAGACCTAGTATACTCTGTAATATTAGACCTAATGTACTCTGTAATATTAGACCTAATGTACTCTGTAATATTAGACCTAATGTACTCTGTAATATTAGACCTAATATACTCTGTAATATTAGACCTGGTATACTCTGTAATATTAGACCTAGTGTACTCTGTAATATTAGACCTAATGTACTCTGTAATATTAGACCTAATATACTCTGTAATATTAGACCTAGTATACTCTGTAATATTAGACCTAATATACTCTGTAATATTAGACCTAATGTACTCTATAATATTAGACCTAGTGTACTCTGTAATATTAGACCTAATATACTCTGTAATATTAGACCTAGTATACTCTGTAATATTAGACCTAGTATACTCTGTAATATTAGACCTAATATACTCTGTAATATTAGACCTAGTATACTCTGTAATATTAGACCTAATATACTCTGTAATATTAAACCTAGTGTACTCTGTAATATTAGACCTAATATACTCTGTAATATTAGACCTAGTATACTCTGTAATATTAGACCTAGTATACTCTGTAATATTAGACCTAATATACTCTGTAATATTAGACCTAGTATACTCTGTAATATTAGACCTAGTATACTTTGTAATATTAGACCTAATGCACTCTGTAATATTAGACCTAATATACTCTGTAATATTAGACCTAGTATACTCTGTAATATTAGACCTAGTATACTCTGTAATATTAGACCTAATGTACTCTGTAATATTAGACCTAGTGTACTCTGTAATATTAGACCTGGTATACTCTGTAATATTAGACCTAGTATACTCTGTAATATTAGACCTAATGTACTCTGTAATATTAGACCTAATATACTCTGTAATATTAGACCTAGTATACTCTGTAATATTAGACCTAGTATACTCTGTAATATTAGACCTAGTATACTCTGTAATATTAGACCTAATGTACTCTGTAATATTAGACCTAATATACTCTGTAATATTAGACCTAGTATACTCTGTAATATTAGACCTAATGTACTCTGTAATATTAGACCTAATATACTCTGTAATATTAGACCTAGTATACTCTGTAATATTAGACCTAGTGTACTCTGTAATATTAGACCTAATGTACTCTGTAATATTAGACCTAGTATACTCTGTAATATTAGACCTAATATACTCTGTAATATTAGACCTAATGTACTCTGTAATATTAGACCTAATATACTCTGTAATATTAGACCTAGTATACTCTGTAATATTAGACCTAGTATACTCTGTAATATTAGACCTAATGTACTCTGTAATATTAGACCTAATATACTCTGTAATATTAGACCTAATGTACTCTGTAATATTAGACCGAGTATACTCTGTAATATTAGACCTAGTATACTCTGTAATATTAGACCTAATGTACTCTGTAATATTAGACCTAGTGTACTCTGTAATATTAGACCTAATGTACTCTGTAATATTAGACCTAGTATACTCTGTAATATTAGACCTAGTGTACTCTGTAATATTAGACCTAGTGTACGCTGTAATATTAGACCTAATATACTCTGTAATATTAGACCTAGTATACTTTGTAATATTAGACCTAATGCACTCTGTAATATTAGACCTAATATACTCTGTAATATTAGACCTAGTATACTCTGTAATATTAGACCTAGTATACTCTGTAATATTAGACCTAATGCACGCTGTAATATTAGACCTAGTATACTCTGTAATATTAGACCTAATATACTCTGTAATATTAGACCTAGTATACTCTGTAATATTAGACCTAATGTACTCTGTAATATTAGACCTAATATACTCTGTAATATTAGACCTAGTGTACTCTGTAATATTAGACCTAATATACTCTGTAATATTAGACCTAGTATACTCTGTAATATTAGACCTAATATACTCTGTAATATTAGACCTAGTATACTCTGTAATATTAGACCTAGTATACTTTGTAATATTAGACCTAATGCACGCTGTAATATTAGACCTAGTATACTCTGTAATATTAGACCTAATATACTCTGTAATATTAGACCTAGTATACTCTGTAATATTAGACCTAATGTACTCTGTAATATTAGACCTAATGTACTCTGTAATATTAGACCTAATGTACTCTGTAATATTAGACCTAATGTACTCTGTAATATTAGACCTAATATACTCTGTAATATTAGACCTAATATACTCTGTAATATTAGACCTAATATACTCTGTAATATTAGACCTAATGTACTCTGTAATATTAGACCTAGTATACTCTGTAATATTAGACCTAGTATACTCTGTAATATTAGACCTAGTATACTCTGTAATATTAGACCTAGTATACTCTGTAATATTAGACCTAGTATACTCTGTAATATTAGACCTAGTATACTCTGTAATATTAGACCTAATATACTCTGTAATATTAGACCTAGTATACTCTGTAATATTAGACCTAGTATACTCTGTAATATTAGACCTAATATACTCTGTAATATTAGACCTAGTATACTCTGTAATATTAGACCTAGTGTACTCTGTAATATTAGACCTAATATACTCTGTAATATTAGACCTAATATACTCTGTAATATTAGACCTAGTGTACTCTGTAATATTAGACCTAATATACTCTGTAATATTAGACCTAGTGTACTCTGTAATATTAGACCTAATATACTCTGTAATATTAGACCTAGTGTACTCTGTAATATTAGACCTAATATACTCTGTAATATTAGACCTAGTATACTCTGTAATATTAGACCTAATATACTCTGTAATATTAAACCTAGTGTACTCTGTAATATTAGACCTAATATACTCTGTAATATTAGACCTAGTATACTCTGTAATATTAGACCTAGTATACTCTGTAATATTAGACCTAATATACTCTGTAATATTAGACCTAGTATACTCTGTAATATTAGACCTAATGTACTCTGTAATATTAGACCTAGTGTACTCTGTAATATTAGACCTGGTATACTCTGTAATATTAGACCTAGTATACTCTGTAATATTAGACCTAATGTACTCTGTAATATTAGACCTAATATACTCTGTAATATTAGACCTAGTATACTCTGTAATATTAGACCTAGTATACTCTGTAATATTAGACCTAGTATACTCTGTAATATTAGACCTAATGTACTCTGTAATATTAGACCTAATATACTCTGTAATATTAGACCTAGTATACTCTGTAATATTAGACCTAATGTACTCTGTAATATTAGACCTAATATACTCTGTAATATTAGACCTAGTATACTCTGTAATATTAGACCTAGTGTACTCTGTAATATTAGACCTAATGTACTCTGTAATATTAGACCTAGTATACTCTGTAATATTAGACCTAATATACTCTGTAATATTAGACCTAATGTACTCTGTAATATTAGACCTAATATACTCTGTAATATTAGACCTAATATACTCTGTAATATTAGACCTAGTATACTCTGTAATATTAGACCTAGTATACTCTGTAATATTAGACCTAATGTACTCTGTAATATTAGACCTAATATACTCTGTAATATTAGACCTAATGTACTCTGTAATATTAGACCGAGTATACTCTGTAATATTAGACCTAGTATACTCTGTAATATTAGACCTAATGTACTCTGTAATATTAGACCTAGTGTACTCTGTAATATTAGACCTAATGTACTCTGTAATATTAGACCTAGTATACTCTGTAATATTAGACCTAGTGTACTCTGTAATATTAGACCTAGTGTACGCTGTAATATTAGACCTAATATACTCTGTAATATTAGACCTAGTATACTTTGTAATATTAGACCTAATGCACTCTGTAATATTAGACCTAATATACTCTGTAATATTAGACCTAGTATACTCTGTAATATTAGACCTAGTATACTTTGTAATATTAGACCTAATGCACGCTGTAATATTAGACCTAGTATACTCTGTAATATTAGACCTAATATACTCTGTAATATTAGACCTAGTATACTCTGTAATATTAGACCTAATGTACTCTGTAATATTAGACCTAATATACTCTGTAATATTAGACCTAGTGTACTCTGTAATATTAGACCTAATATACTCTGTAATATTAGACCTAGTATACTCTGTAATATTAGACCTAATATACTCTGTAATATTAGACCTAGTATACTCTGTAATATTAGACCTAGTATACTCTGTAATATTAGACCTAATGCACGCTGTAATATTAGACCTAGTATACTCTGTAATATTAGACCTAATATACTCTGTAATATTAGACCTAGTATACTCTGTAATATTAGACCTAATGTACTCTGTAATATTAGACCTAATGTACTCTGTAATATTAGACCTAATGTACTCTGTAATATTAGACCTAATGTACTCTGTAATATTAGACCTAATATACTCTGTAATATTAGACCTAATATACTCTGTAATATTAGACCTAATATACTCTGTAATATTAGACCTAATGTACTCTGTAATATTAGACCTAGTATACTCTGTAATATTAGACCTAGTATACTCTGTAATATTAGACCTAGTATACTCTGTAATATTAGACCTAGTATACTCTGTAATATTAGACCTAGTATACTCTGTAATATTAGACCTAGTATACTCTGTAATATTAGACCTAATATACTCTGTAATATTAGACCTAGTATACTCTGTAATATTAGACCTAGTATACTCTGTAATATTAGACCTAATATACTCTGTAATATTAGACCTAGTATACTCTGTAATATTAGACCTAGTGTACTCTGTAATATTAGACCTAATATACTCTGTAATATTAGACCTAATATACTCTGTAATATTAGACCTAGTGTACTCTGTAATATTAGACCTAATATACTCTGTAATATTAGACCTAGTGTACTCTGTAATATTAGACCTAATATACTCTGTAATATTAGACCTAGTATACTCTGTAATATTAGACCTAATGTACTCTGTAATATTAGACCTAATGTACTCTGTAATATTAGACCTAGTATACTCTGTAATATTAGACCTAGTATACTCTGTAATATTAGACCTAGTATACTCTGTAATATTAGACCTAGTATACTCTGTAATATTAGACCTAGTATACTCTGTAATATTAGACCTAGTATACTCTGTAATATTAGACCTAGTGTACTCTGTAATATTAGACCTAATATACTCTGTAATATTAGACCTAATATACTCTGTAATATTAGACCTAGTGTACTCTGTAATATTAGACCTAATATACTCTGTAATATTAGACCTAGTGTACTCTGTAATATTAGACCTAATATACTCTGTAATATTAGACCTAGTATACTCTGTAATATTAGACCTAATATACTCTGTAATATTAGACCTAGTATACTCTGTAATATTAGACCTAATATACTCTGTAATATTAGACCTAGTGTACTCTGTAATATTAGACCTAATATACTCTGTAATATTAGACCTAATGTACTCTGTAATATTAGACCTAGTGTACTCTGTAATATTAGACCTAATATACTCTGTAATATTAGACCTAATATACTCTGTAATATTAGACCTAGTGTACTCTGTAATATTAGACCTAATATACTCTGTAATATTAGACCTAGTGTACTCTGTAATATTAGACCTAATATACTCTGTAATATTAGACCTAGTATACTCTGTAATATTAGACCTAATATACTCTGTAATATTAGACCTAGTATACTTTGTAATATTAGACCTAATATACTCTGTAATATTAGACCTAGTGTACTCTGTAATATTAGACCTAATATACTCTGTAATATTAGACCTAATGTACTCTGTAATATTAGACCTAGTGTACTCTGTAATATTAGACCTAATATACTCTGTAATATTAGACCTAATATACTCTGTAATATTAGACCTAATGTACTCTGTAATATTAGACCTAGTGTACTCTGTAATATTAGACCTAGTATACTTTGTAATATTAGACCTAATGCACTCTGTAATATTAGACCTAGTGTACTCTGTAATATTAGACCTAATATACTCTGTAATATTAGACCTAGTATACTCTGTAATATTAGACCTAATGTACTCTGTAATATTAGACCTAATGTACTCTGTAATATTAGACCTAATATACTCTGTAATATTAGACCTAATATACTCTGTAATATTAGACCTAATATACTCTGTAATATTAGACCTAATATACTCTGTAATATTAGACCTAATGTACTCTGTAATATTAGACCTAGTATACTCTGTAATATTAGACCTAGTATACTCTGTAATATTAGACCTAGTATACTCTGTAATATTAGACCTAGTATACTCTGTAATATTAGACCTAGTATACTCTGTAATATTAGACCTAGTATACTCTGTAATATTAGACCTAATATACTCTGTAATATTAGACCTAGTATACTCTGTAATATTAGACCTAGTATACTCTGTAATATTAGACCTAATATACTCTGTAATATTAGACCTAGTATACTCTGTAATATTAGACCTAGTGTACTCTGTAATATTAGACCTAATATACTCTGTAATATTAGACCTAATATACTCTGTAATATTAGACCTAGTGTACTCTGTAATATTAGACCTAATATACTCTGTAATATTAGACCTAGTGTACTCTGTAATATTAGACCTAATATACTCTGTAATATTAGACCTAGTATACTCTGTAATATTAGACCTAATGTACTCTGTAATATTAGACCTAATGTACTCTGTAATATTAGACCTAGTATACTCTGTAATATTAGACCTAGTATACTCTGTAATATTAGACCTAGTATACTCTGTAATATTAGACCTAGTATACTCTGTAATATTAGACCTAGTATACTCTGTAATATTAGACCTAGTATACTCTGTAATATTAGACCTAGTGTACTCTGTAATATTAGACCTAATATACTCTGTAATATTAGACCTAATATACTCTGTAATATTAGACCTAGTGTACTCTGTAATATTAGACCTAATATACTCTGTAATATTAGACCTAGTGTACTCTGTAATATTAGACCTAATATACTCTGTAATATTAGACCTAGTATACTCTGTAATATTAGACCTAATATACTCTGTAATATTAGACCTAGTATACTTTGTAATATTAGACCTAATATACTCTGTAATATTAGACCTAGTGTACTCTGTAATATTAGACCTAATATACTCTGTAATATTAGACCTAATGTACTCTGTAATATTAGACCTAGTGTACTCTGTAATATTAGACCTAATATACTCTGTAATATTAGACCTAATATACTCTGTAATATTAGACCTAGTGTACTCTGTAATATTAGACCTAATATACTCTGTAATATTAGACCTAGTGTACTCTGTAATATTAGACCTAATATACTCTGTAATATTAGACCTAGTATACTCTGTAATATTAGACCTAATATACTCTGTAATATTAGACCTAGTATACTTTGTAATATTAGACCTAATATACTCTGTAATATTAGACCTAGTGTACTCTGTAATATTAGACCTAATATACTCTGTAATATTAGACCTAATGTACTCTGTAATATTAGACCTAGTGTACTCTGTAATATTAGACCTAATATACTCTGTAATATTAGACCTAATATACTCTGTAATATTAGACCTAATGTACTCTGTAATATTAGACCTAGTGTACTCTGTAATATTAGACCTAGTATACTTTGTAATATTAGACCTAATGCACTCTGTAATATTAGACCTAGTGTACTCTGTAATATTAGACCTAATATACTCTGTAATATTAGACCTAGTATACTCTGTAATATTAGACCTAATGTACTCTGTAATATTAAACCTAATGTACTCTGTAATATTAGACCTAATATACTCTGTAATATTAGACCTAATATACTCTGTAATATTAGACCTAATATACTCTGTAATATTAGACCTAATATACTCTGTAATATTAGACCTAGTATACTCTGTAATATTAGACCTAATATACTCTGTAATATTAGACCTAGTGTACTCTGTAATATTAGACCTAGTGTACTCTGTAATATTAGACCTAGTGTACTCTGTAATAGTAGACCTAGTGTACTCTGTAATATTAGACCTAGTGTACTCTGTAATATTAGACCTAATGTACTCTGTAATATTAGACCTAATGTACTCTGTAATATTAGACCTAATGTACTCTGTAATATTAGACCTAATATACTCTGTAATATTAGACCTGGTATACTCTGTAATATTAGACCTAGTGTACTCTGTAATATTAGACCTAATGTACTCTGTAATATTAGACCTAATATACTCTGTAATATTAGACCTAGTATACTCTGTAATATTAGACCTAATATACTCTGTAATATTAGACCTAGTATACTCTGAGTCTGCTATGATCCCAACCAGCCCTATGACAGATCCCATCAGTTTGTCCACATATCTGTCATCTTAGAGTAGGTTGAAGGTCAAAGCAGATGTGGACCGCTAGTACACATGAAGTGGGTCAATTTCAAATCAGCTGTTGGATCGCATTTTTCTGTACATGCATGCAATATGAAGTCGGTTAAGGCTGGTATTATGTATTTTGCGACTGAATTTTAGATTCATATCCACTATGACTTAAATTGTAATTTACATTGTACATATAGCCCTAGACTGACACACCACTACTGGTATTTCCTTATAATGTACAATAATTTTTTACAGATGGGTGTCAACACCAGAGCATCCAATTAAAGATTTTAGAAATATTCCAGGCCAGTGGCTAACCTACTGAACAAGTAGTCGAAATATGTACTGATATGTCATTCCATTCCTCTCAAAGTGAGGAATGCAGTTACATCTCAATGCATCCTTGGACTATCGAATAAGGTATGCCATGTATGATCAAATACCGTTCTACTGGGATTCGAACCGTGGACACTACTCAATGTAACCAAAGAGAATGTCTCCAATTGGAACCTTGTGTAAATAGATGTACCAGCCACACCGCCAACTACCATCATTGATAACGCACTAAATCCCAGATCCATCCCACTTTGGGAATGCAAAAATTTAGATCGAGTGTATAAAAGAAACCAGATATGTAGTAGTACTATTAATTGCATTTAACCCATGATGGGTCATTGCAAGAATGAACGTAACTCTTTAACATATCTACACAGTTGCAATATGTACCTAGATATGGGCAGAGTGTATGCCGCAATACATATTACAATAAAGCATAATGTATGTTAATCTGACGTTTAGTTATAATATAAAAATAATATATCACATTCTATTTCTGTAAGTAGGCTACTAACCTGTTAGGACAGATTTTAAAAACAATTACATTTCCTTATATGTCAGCATGATAGTAATCTGTGTTTATGTCCACAGGATAATAGTCGTAATATACTGGTTGGGTAGCCCACAGTTAATCAGGTCTCCCCCCAAATGATGCTATTGTTGGTGCTTCTATTACATGGGATGGGAGGCTATTCCATATGTTCAACACTTAAAGATTCTTGTCTTAGTTCAAAGAAATCGCATACATCTGGGTGATACTTTTTTGTTATTATTTTATAAGCTTCTATAATGTCGCCTCTTAATCTACGATATGCAAGTGTTGGTATGTTAAGTTTTCTAAGCCTCATTTCATAATTTAAGTGTGACAATCCTAGGACAGTTTTGGATGCTCTGCGCTGGACATTTTCTAACAAATCTATATGCTTTTTAAGATATGGACTCCAAACCTGGTTAGCGAATTCTAGATGTGGTTTTACCAGTGATGTGTAGCGTTTTAATAAAATATATTATATATTATATTAGAAAATATAATAGGAGCCTTAAGTGCCATTTTATATCGAACGCGTACGAGAAAATGTAGTCCAGCGTCCCTCTATATTGTAATTACCCATTTAGCTTACATCTTGCTATAGGGTAGTGTACGCAATGCAATAAAATGCAAATCTATTGATAATCTAGTGACAACTGTATAAAAGTTTGACATTTGCTGATTTGACATTTGCGTTATCAGCCTCGCTTTCAATCTAAGATGGCCGCGGTGTGACAGAGCTCTAACGACAAGACTTGTTCCGCAGTTCCATCCGTTACAATAATCTTATCACCTCTCTCGACACTTGCATTATTGATGCCTTCAGTTACTTTTTTTGCCAATCTCAACTTTATCTTCAGATCTTATCTCCGTCTGACATACGCGAAAGAATCAATGATTTGCACTCATTTTCAAGCTCAGAAATGCAAAGTAACATTTGTTTGAAATGATATCCTAAATTTGTACAGTCAGACTTTGGTAAAATATCTGGCCTACCCAGTGAATTGACAATGGACCTTTCCAGTTTTAGCTATACCCCACCCATCTCTACCTAAGCTCCACTTAAACTTCGCCGTGTTGGGATCGATTGATCCCCGAATACACTATCAATTTCCTGAAAACTATACAAGTAAGCTGTTGAATATTTTGTGGTATCTACGGCATCAACAACGCCCAGTCAAATTTGTTTCAAAATATTCAACAGGATATTTATTAAATAGTAAAGACATGCAATTCGCAGTCTTCAATTATGCGTTCGTGACGTACTTATCTACGTCGTTCATGACCTCATAATCATGTCATTGTTTATGATATCATCTTACATATCACGTAGTTGATTATGATGTCATATTGCAGCGTGGATCGCTTAGCACCGGGTACGAAACAGCCGAGGATGAGATGCTCCAAACTCACCCTCACGGCCCTATGGCCCTGTAGCAGTAGTCGTGAAAATGGTCTGTAAGAACGTGCATCACGCATGCGCGTCATTCGAGCCCGCTTATGCTGCATAGACAGCATGGAGTAAGGCATCCTTTTGTTGATATAATTGCCTGTATTCCCAAGTTCTTAATAGGAGGTCCATCCTATTCATCTAAAGATGAATCTTAAGCAGGATTCGCGAAACACGAATCCGTTTACAAAATTAAAATCGGACCAGGAATGGCTGAGATATCACTAAATTAAAATCTAATCAAAATTAAGCAAAAAATACACTTAGGCCCGTATCGTGCATGCTCCAGCATCCAGTCAGGGTGAAGGTCGTATGACGTGACTAACACATGTTTTCGTCCAAGGTATCTGTGCGTTGATTGGTGGATAAATGGCTAGTGGTGACTTCTGATTGGTCATCATAAAGTATAAAACGACCCGTAGCAGGTACAATTCCTCAGAGGAGGTGGTAACAAGCAGAGCTGTGAAACCGGCGACCCCGGGATCGTGTCTTTGTTTGGCCAACTGACGATCGCTGGAAACATAGGCAATCTCCTTCACTCCTCTTCGCCTCTCTCCACCCAGGAGTATAAATAGGTACCAGTGTAAAAACTGGGGAAGTTACCAATAATAGACTGAAATAAAAACCAGCCTAGAATGGCGTGAATGGAACCTGGAATCAGGGACTCGATAGACGCCAACCAAACCAATAACTTCACGATTCTTCTGCAGGGACCCAGATATAGGACGATACAGTTGTCGTTACCATAAGGCTCCCCAAAACACTGTGTTGTGTGGCCGGGTTTTGGCAATCTACATTGTTGACCATTACTTGACACAGTGCTCGGATGCCAGGACCGTAGAACGCGCTAAACTAATTTTTCTGTTCCCTTTGGCGACCAGTAAAAGAAAAAAGTATAATGGTTATAAGCCACCTCGAACTAAATAGAGGCGCAATAAAACCAGAATGTACACCACCTTTTTGAAAGGCACTAATTTAGATCAACACCATCTGAAATTGACTGCGCACGACCTGCTCGTTTGATATCTCGCCAGACCTGTCTGAGCCATGCCTAATAGTGACCTATGGAATAGCATATACATGTATCTAGTGCCTATGTCATCTTAGCTTAAGCTGTTTGCACTGTTGGACATTGCTTTTGTCGCCTCACCTGAGCTTGTGGCGAACATCGTATTGTGCTGTTGCTTTAAAGAACTTTAAAAACACGCCTTCATCCTATCAAGCGTGTTTTCTTCCTGCACCTCTTTCATCATCCAAACCATTCTGAAGTTTCTACAGTGCAGGAATCTACTTAACCTGTTCTGTGATAACTGACTTTCAGTAGAACTTATTTAATAGTTAATTTCATAATAAAAACTTTGCATTCGCTTTTTAATACTACAGACCTACAATAAGGCATCACACCGTTCTCTAAACAGCAACACTTTTTCACTAGGGACCGTTTCTCGTGCCTACACCAATAGACACAGGACATGGTACCAAACTCCTAACTTAATATTAGCTCAGATATTAGGATAGGACACATTAGCAGTGGACGACGACTGCTCAAACGAAAGAAGACTGTTTAGTGTAGTCTCTTTCCTGGCTTCGCGCCAAGTTACATAGTGAGCCATACTTTCATATTTGGCCACAATCTTAACAGTCTACTAACCACTTTCTGAGCAGCTGTCTCTTATTATGCTTCTCCAGCCTCCTGGCCAATAATTGTCTGGTAACTCCCTTCACCGGTTTGGTTAAAGCCGACCCTTGAAATCGCAGAGGTTTCTCGACGGCTGGAATGGAAATGGCGATGACTCACAAGATATACCTTAAGCCAAAGTAGGGATTCAATGCGAAAATATAATTATAGTAGGAACGGCCCAGCAGTGAACATTAGGGCATTTACGTAACCCTAGCGTAGTTAACCGTTAGATCCTAGGGACCGAGTCTCAAATGGCTTGTTCTCGGCACTTTAGATAGTGGAAAAAGATGAGCTCACAGACTAACTCTCTGGCGACTGGAAGGGTCTAGTGGGTTCTCCACGCCTTCAAGGAAGGTCACCATAGTCTGCTAGCTGCTTCTTCGGCCCTGTCGTAACTAGATACGGTGCTTATTCAACGCTTTTGTGCTGTCCTGTCTTTGTTTTGTTATATGTGGTTGTTCTGACACGTAGTCAAGAGTCACTCATCGGCTCTACGACTTGTCGCCCAGTCAACAAGTATGCACCATCAGCTTGAGGGGTCTGCTCAATAGGTATGTCCCGAGATGGGTGCCTGAGCGAGCTATGCAAGAAGACGAACTTTATCAAAGTTAAGTAGGAACAAGTCATTTGTGGCATAAACCTTCTGTGTCTGGACTCAAGACTTAACAGTTAGCTTAGTTCCTTGAGAAGGCCAGCCAAAAAAACGTGGCACCAATTAATCCAGTGGCAAAGGGGTTAGGGAGGTGACTGTACCAGCGTACATCCTAATAAAACCCATATAACACATATACAATTCAGCACCTGGGCATTATTTCTGAATGAGAATGGTATTAAACCGACTCTTCCTCCGCTACGGTGTGGTAGGCATTTTCCTGTGACATAGGCCCGCGCAAGGTATTAGTTTATATTAAACTAGTTAAGACGCGCTAGGAGTCATCCCTCGCTTGGGTACCATATATATATATATATATATATATATATATATATATATATATATATATATATATATATATACTTGTTTACTGGAGAGATGCTATCTCAAGTGGGGTAACGTTAGAAAAAACAAAAGGTGATGACATTGTGTGGTTACAATTGCATAAAGATTTCTTTGGTTTAAAAAATGAAATATATCTTGGCCTGTGCTACGTATTGCCAAAAGGGTCACCCAGAGAAAGTGAAGTAGAGGTTGCCGTATTTGATAGACTAGCAGCTTTCACAGCAAAAAAAATGTGAAAATAATTATTGTAGCTTTGTAATATGCGGAGATTTTAACGCTAAAACTAATACATTGTCTGATTTTATTGAGAATAATAGTTTCGAGCATGTACCCCTAAGTGAAGATTATGACGAAGATATCAAACTTCCCCGCTTTTCTCGAGACACCCGGAGGGCAAATGAAAATGGACACAAATTAATAGAGTTTTGCGAAGAAGTTGGATTACGAACATTGAATGGGAGAGTGGGCAATGATAGAGAGGTTGGTGATATAACGTGTGTGACTGCGAGAGGGGCGAGTGTAGTAGATTATGTCCTACGCACCGCAAATAAAATTCATCTCATAAAAAAATTCGAAGTAGAAGCACCCAACGAACTATCTGATCATGCAGTGATTAAATGTAGTATTGGATACTGCAATACACCACATACAGAGTGCATTGCCAATCAGGAAATGGTGCGGTTGAGCTATCAGAAATACATTTGGAAAGCAGAACATATAAGACAATATAGAGATAACATCTTATCAGAAGAGGTTCAAGAGATACTTCTTAACATGACTAGATTATTAGAAGAATCAAATATTTGAAACGAAAACATAGTAGAAGAAGCGGTCAATGTGTTCACACTGGCGATAAAGAAAGCAGCGGTTAATAATTTCTAAAGACTAATAGAAATGGCAGGAAATTAGTTTGAAGAAATAAGGTTCCACATTATTCACCCGACTGCGAACTCAAAAGAAAACTTTTCCTTGTTGCCGTAAACCGGTACCGAAAGGAAAAAACCGAGGTAGCTCGCATTAATATGGTAGCCACAAGAACTGTTTTTAAAAGCTGCGTAAAAAGTTTAATGTCACAGAAAGCTTTCTGCGTTACAATGACCAGGTCTTTAAAAAATGTTCGCTATACAGATGTACTGGAAACTCTTGAAAAATAACGACCAATAAGAAACTTGGTAGCATATCCCTAAGTGAATTTGCCAATTTTTTAAAAGTTAATACTAATCCGGATAGTGAATTTTATCAAGCTGATCCAGATGTTAAAAACTACGTTGTGGATTACTCTAATGAGACGGATGATGTACAGATAATCTTCAACGAATTAAATTCGGAAATATCATATGAGGAAATCGTCAAGGTAATAAAGCACTTAAAAAACAACAAAAGTGCAGGGCCACGTATGCGTATCAATGAATTCTATATTAATGCAATAGATAAATTAATTCCTCATATGTTAGTGCTATTTAATAGTATTTTTAGAAGTCGAAACCTCCCCAAAATTTGGTCAAAAGGTATATTGATACCACTTCATAAAAAAGGTTCTCTAGATGATGTAAATAATTATAGAGGGATCACATTACTTAGCACGTTGGGTAAACTGTTTACCAAGGTTTTAAACAATAGATTAAATAAATGGGCCGAAACTAATGGGATATACATAGAAGCGCAAGCTGGGTTTAGAGCGGGATTTAGCACAGTTGATCATATTTTTGTTTTAAGTGGTCTGATTGCTCATGTATTGGATAGAGTAAAGAAATTATATTGCGTCTTCGTTGACTTTAGTAAAGCTTTTGACTATGTAGTGAGAGATTGCCTGTGGTATAAATTGTTAAAACTGGGCGTTATGAGCAACATAATTAACATTATTATGTCGATGTATAAGGGCATTAAAACCTGTGTAAGAGTGAATTCAGAACTATCCGACAATTTTGAAAGCAATACTGGTGTGCGCAAAGGGGAGAGCCTGTCACCATTTCTGTTTGCAATGTATGTAACTGATTTAGAAGAAGAATTTGTTCGGGGAGGGGTGGACGGCGTAGACATAACATTACATAAATTGTTTTTAATTTTATACGCAGATGATATAATTATAATGTCAGAAACTATAGCAGGTATACAGAAAGGATTAGATAGTTTGCTTGATTATTACAAGAGATGGCGTTTAAATACGGAGAAAACAAAGGCAGTAGTATTTAGGCGAGGAGGACGTTTATGTCACTTGGACACGATCTGGTATGGGACAAACGAAATTGAAGTGGTCCATAAGATTAAACATTTAGGAATAGTATTTACCACAACAGGGTCATTTTCTTTAGCGCAGAAATGTCTAGCTGAGCAGGCACAGAAAGCCATTTTTGCTCTAAAGAAACATTGTAATAAATTTGTAGGCTTAACGCCGGGTCATTTATGTAGCCTGTTCGAAAAACTCATTTTTCCCATTCTGTGCCATGGTAGTGAAGTGTGGGGGTGCCATCCAGGTCTTGATGTGGAAAAATGTCATTAAGAATTTTGTAAGCAGCAATTAAGTGTGAGACAATGTACATCGAATTGCGTTGTATCTGGTGAATTAGGCAGGTAGTTCGGGAAATCAGGATCTTGAAATACTGGTTCAAAATTTTAGATCTAAAACCAAACAGGTTAGTAAAAAATGTATATAGTGTTTTATATAATGACTGGGAGAACAATAACAAGTGTAATAATTGGGTCAGCACATTACGGTATATGTTATGTAGAAGGGGTTTTATTGATGTTTGGATACAGCAGGGTAATAACTTAGATAGAAATAACTTTATTTTACAATATAAACAGAGAGCGTATGACATGTATTTACAAGAGTGGAGAGGTCAGTTAAACAGAAATAGTAAAACAAGGTTGTATAGACACTTTGGTCAGGAGTTGACGTACAAATCGTATCTAGATGATGTAAAGATTAGTAAACATAGGCAAGCACTATCTAGGATTAGAACGGGATCTCACAGATTGCACATAGAGACAGGTAGTTGGCACACGCCAACACGAACCCCGCTTCCTGAAAGAATATGCCCTTTTTGTAACGATGATATAGAAGATGAATATCATTTCATCTTGTTATGTCCAATGCGCAAAAATCTTATTGAGCCATATTATTATAAACGACCTTAGCGTGTATAAGCTAACAGAATTGCTCTAAAATTCTAATGCGACAGCCGTGCGGAAATTATCCGCTTTTGTTTACCATGCTTTTGAGCTACGTAGTTATCTCTTGAACATTATATATATATAACGTGGATTTTAAATAATGATTTGCGCTATGATTTTAACACTTACACTGCATGATTGGAATTTAGATTTTTGTGTTTTAGCGCTAAAATTTATGGTTCAACCCCCAAAGCCATGTTTCTAAAATTTAAGATTGCTTGCGAGGGCGGGTGGGGGGGTGTGTGGTGGGGGAGGGGTGGGGGGCTGGAGTGTGGGGGGGGGGGGGTGGTGTTCGCAGCAGAACAACATAAATCACCGGCAATATAGGCGGACAGCAGTAGCAGCTTCTTCTACTCCTACTCCTACTCCTACTCCTACTACTACTACTACTACTACTACTACTACTGTGTATGTGAGTGCGTGCATGTATGCGTACGTACGTGCATGCGTGTGAGCATGCGCGCGCGCATAATACGTAATGTATATTTATATGCATGGTTGTTTGTATGTATGTATGTATTTTTATTTTATTGACGCACTGGCAACGTGCGGCTTCAATTTCCATGTGCTAACTTAGCCGACAGTGATGCACCCATTAGTTTAATTTGTTGATCACCATCTCCCGGTCGGGGGATCGAACCGCCATTCTGCAACTCCGCATAGCATCAGCAACCAGGCATCTTTCCACTGGACCACCGCACCAAGACTAAAAGTCAATATTCCTAACACTATTATTCTTACTATTACAATAATATATAGTCCGGGGTAAATTTAGAAAATGTTACTTGAAGTAAGTTAAGTCGATTCAATTATAGAACGATAAATATATAGTCAAAATCACATTGTTCATGCTAATTAATGGTTTAGTACAATTATGTCTGACCCTACGCAAGAAAAAACATGTGTTGTATGCAATGTTTCCCATGATAGCAGCAGTTCTAGAAACCTTAGTCATAAAGAGCTTTGAACGCTGCTTGCCGCTTCAAAGCTTCGTGAAGATGGTATTGATTTGAAACTATCTCCGTCGAACGAACATTATGTACACGATAAATGCTACAAAAATTACACGTTGCCTAGAAATATTGCAAAAGTGCAACAGCAAACCAGAAACGATGAAGGCGTGCGACCATCTACCCCTACACTGCGCTCCGAATCTAATCATTATGATTACCATACTCATTGTTTGATATGTACTGAAGAGCTCGACTTTGATGCTGTCCGCCGTCACCCTGAACGGCATTCTCACATAAGCAATATTGAATATGTTAGTAAGGGTAAATTCAGTGTAGTCCAGGGAACCTTGTTAAACGCGTGTGGCAAAAGGCATGATTCGTTAGCGAATGATGTTAAAACAAGAATACTTTTTGCAGGTGACCTATGTGCTGTTAAAGCCAAATATCATCGTCAATGTATGCAAGAATTCATCTCTTGTAGAAACATCAGTTCGTGTGGTGCTTCGGGAAGTAATGCCCGGAACTTTGATGAAATGAATGATGTGGGCTTTAACCATCTATGCAATTGGCTAACAGCACCAGAACAGCAACAGCGCCAGTTCACTTTACACGACCTTCGTACGCAATTGACGACCTACTTGCCAAATGGTGTACCCGCATATAGCATAAAGCACGCCCAGCGTCGTCTGCTCGGCCGATTTGGGACAGATGTGACAATATCCCAGGTTGAAGGCAAGACAAGCGTGGTCACATTGACTGATAGAGCATCTTCTATCATACACGAATCATATGCAGCATCAACCAGTGACGAGAGTGATGAAACTATGCGACTTGTTAGACTGGTGGGATCTATGATTAATAACACAATTAAAGATATTGATCAACCATCAGATGTGTATCCAGAACCGTCCAGTTTAGACCTTGAAAAGCTTGAAATCGAGGTGCCAGATGCATTGAAACATCTTATTTCATGTATCTATTCTGAACCTCGTAGTGAATCTGCCAAGTTGAAAAATAAACTTAAGATGGTATCTGTATGTCATGTTATCATGCAAGCTGTTGGAAAGCAATCGTTTGTATCACCACTGCTTCTGTCCATTGGTTTGTTCATCCACCAGTCTACCCGCTCCCGTGTTATCATAGATATGCTCTCATCCCTGGGACTCAGTGCTCCCGATGACCAGGTAATTGCATTTCAGAGATCTGCAGTTGGAAGCACATCCGTTGAAGACCTGTGTCCTGGGCTCGTGGAAATGAACACATCAATGCTACAGCAAGAGACAACAGAGCCAGCTGCAAGAGTATTTGATGGCTGCCCACTTTTGCATCGGATACCATGGCCTAAGGTTGGAACAATGGAGACCGTTGGTAGCTCATTCGTAGCATCAGTAGTACATTATCAGAGGCTTGATGCGCCTGTATGCGTTATATTTGATAACTATCAAACTGAGACCACAAAAGATCAAGAACAGAAGCGACGACGGCTTAAGTTGGTGCTCCTGATGTAGCTGTCCAAGACAACACACCTGTTCCAGGAAACAAAACTGGATTTCTATCAAACAAACGCATCAAACAGACTACCATAAATCTGTTGGCAAAACATTTATCAGATGCAGGTGTTGAGGTGGTACATGCAGTAGATGAAGGCGATGCTGATGTGGTGATTGTAAGGAGAGCATTAGAATTGGCAGGAACTGAAAGAACAACGATAGTTGTTGCTGACGATACAGACATACCGATCTTACTCCTCTATCATGCAAGCACTTCTGCAAATATTTTCCTACAAACAAAGCAACATAAGCTATGCATCAAAGTGGCCACAGAGATCTTAGGCAAGGAATTGTGTATGTGCCTGCCATTCGTCCATAGTATGTCTGGATGTGACACGACATCAGCTTTATATGGCATGGGCAAAGTAAAGCATATGACAATGATCCAATCTTCACCAACCCTCAGACAAGATGTACTTGCATTTGGTGACATCTCCAGATCAAAGGCGGATATAATGGTTATTGGTGAAAAGTACATTAAGTCTTTGTATAGTGCTGGATCAAGATGTCCTGGTTTAGACAATCTCAGATACATGACTGCCATCTCTCCTAAGCATGTACCAGTTGAAAGGATGCCACCCACGCGTAGGGCAGCATACTTCCATAGCCTGCGGGTTCATCTCCAAGCAAGCACATGGCTTCACCTAAAAACTGTGTTAAAGAAAGAAGAGTATGGTTATGCAGTAGAACAAGGATCAGTGACGGCGATCATTACGGACAAGTCAGCAGCGCCTCCGGAGCTACTTCTAAATATAAGGTGCCAGTGTAAAAGCAGCACACGTCTGTGTTCCTCATGTAGTTGCTCCAAGAGAAAGGCATTCGCAGTAGCATACATTGTAAATGTGAAGGTCACTGCCTTAACAGCTCGAAATTTGAAAGTGAAAATGCATAGACAAATTTCAGCCATTCTGCCTGTTCGCTGTGTTTCACAACAGTCGCTCAGTTTGCATTAAATTTATAGTTTATCAAGTGATTTTGATGATGACATACTTTAAACTGTACAACACTTACCAAAACACGGGGTTTTAGAGTCAAAATACATATTACCTGGTTATTGGGCATCGCCTTGGCGGCCATTTTGAATTTCCTCTAAAAACCATATTTCCCCATGTGTGAATTTTGGAGAATTTTTCTGGGATGTATTTTGGGCCATTCCGAAGTGATTAAAACAAAAGTTTGTCTGTTATACAAAATGTCCGGGTCCATGTCAATTTCTACTGTACTATGAAGGACTGATAGATTGCCTGACGATGTGGACGAATGTTATATACAAGTGGATTTATAAAGTAATAAAACAAAGAAACTGGCACTGGCAAGTATGTATGTGATATTGTCAAACGCACCGGTTCAGAATTTTCAAAATTGAAAAAATTCTTGTTTATTTTATTCCTTGAGATTGTCATTTTGTTTTAGAGACGCCATATGGCCTAATTGTCACACAATGATAAATCACTGAGTGGTATTTTGAAAACCTATTTCAGTTTGGATTTTACTAACATGTCACGTAGGATTTTTCTTAAATGCAATTACTGGACGCTTGTTGAAAGGTTGTCTGAGATTGTCCTGTAATTTGTGATATTCATCATTTAGGATTTTCGCAATTTCAACATTTTTCCGATTGGATGTGAGAGTAAATGGGATAATCTCCCTTTGATCTAATAGGCCTGGGTCAGAATTTATGCCCCGAGGCCATTGTGTTTCTAATTGTTTAATCCAGAACGATTCTCTTAGTTTTCTTTGTTTATCAGTTGACTCTGTTGTGTCTGAAAGAGGTAGCTGTTCGATAGGCATAATTTCAAAGTCACGAGGGACTGAATGATCAGGAAGATTAAAATGTTCAGCCACATGTGTGTCTTCCTCTAGTCTTCTTCTTCTTCTTTTCGGTCGCTGGTATCACACTTGGAGAGCCGTTCTCAAGATGAAATTTGTGGTTTTCTGCAGTTTTCCCACAGGCCCATACAGCTTTTCAAGAAAAGAGGTTGACAATGGCCAGATCTCTTCACTCAGCAGCTGATACGTACTGCAACATTGAAGTATGTGCTCTGTGGTCTGTTCTGCTTCTCCACAAGGACAAGCGGGTGATGTCGTAAGGTAGAACCGCCTGTACATGTGTTGGTTTAGTCTGTTGTGTCCAGTTCTGAGACGAAAAATGGTCACTTGCTCTGGCCTCGAGAGATGATGGTAGGCATCTTCTGATTGAGGTGTTCTATAGAGTGACTTGATGATAGTCTTCATCTCTGTATGGTAACCATGTTTTCTGTCTGATTCTCTTCTGCACCCACCTTTCCTTTAGTCTAATATCTGAGAGGTGTCTAGTTGCACGCCATCTTAGTGGATTTTTCGTTTCGCCGACATACTGCGTTTGACACAATTTGCATGAAATTAAGTAAATGACATTTTTAGAATCACAATCTAAATTTGACTGAATTTGAAATTTGCTTTTGTTTTGAAAGCTTGTGAATGTACTCTGGGAAGGAAGAAAATTATCCAATTTACACCTTTTCTTTTCGCATTTCTGAGATCATCCTTCACCTACAATTGGACGATTATGACGAATTTTGGTAGGCCGAGAATTTCTGGCATTATCCGGAATGAGTTCCAAATTACGCAGAGTTTCAGACTTTATTTTAATTAGGAACCGAGAAGGTACCCTCTCGGTCTGAGAGCTTTGAATAAGGTCGAACAAGATGATTCAAATTTTTTCCTATCACTCGAATTTCTATGAAAGCGGATTATTTGTGATTTTACAAGTCCCTTGGATGGAACGATTTCTTGTGCAGTAGTTGATGGGAGTCGGTTGGCTTAAAATAAACGTTGTAGTCTAAGTAACCAGTTGTTTCATACTCTATACCTTTGTATAAGGTTACATCCAGGAAATCTACGGACATTTCATCAATTTCAGCTATTAGTTTGATATTCGGATCATGATTGTTCAGAATGGCTAAAAATTCATTAAATGCTTCTTTGGTATGTTGCCAGATCATGAAAATATCATCGAGGTACCTGCGGTAAATGAGTGGCTGATTCGGACACTTTTTGAGTGCTTCCTTTTCCCACTCTGCCATGTAAAGGTTAGCGAAACCTGGGCTGAAACGCTTACCCATTGTGCAGCCACAAATTTGTTGGAAAATTTCACCAGCAAATTCAAAGTCATTGCCTTTCAGACTAAGCTCCAATAGAGCTATTACTTCTCTGTCAGGCCTGTTGGTGTCGGCGTACTCGGCAAATGCTCTACGAATTGAATTTAGACCCTTTTCGATATCAATGTTTGTCTACATAGCATCGACGTCCATCGTAATTAAGAATGAATTTGGAGGGACAGAGATCTTAGAGACCTAGGCTAGGAAGTCTTCAGTGTTTTCCAGATAGCTAAAATGTCTGTTCGCAATTGGCTGAAGATGGTAGTCGATAGATTCACTAATCCTATATGATTCCAAACCACAATCTAATATAATGGGTCGCCCTGGTGGAGTCATTGGGTCGGTCCACGAGTCAACAGACATGGATTTTAGGAAGAAGATAAAATGTATGTGGTTTCGAATCATCTTTTGCAGAGGTATTTAAATTGCTTTTCAGTTATCTTCTTGTTATTAACCATTTTCGGAGTATTTCATTAAATTTGCTACAGTTATTTTGCCGCAGGTTTAATAACAATTTCATTATTTTTAGATAACCCTTGTAGGGCATGGCGCTGCTCATAAGATAAATTTTGCTGATCATTTGGAAATGTTGTATTTTTAATAGGCAGTGAATACAGTTTTATACTTTCACCGATTGCTGGGTCAACCAGTTTCAAATTTGGTGTCCAGCCTGTTTTCTCAATGAATGGTGGAATGTTGCTATTCGAGTTTCGAAAAAAATCTCCCAATTTGATGCGGTGACCAAATTCAGCAGTTTCAATAAGGCCATTTTCTAAATCTGCATCCAAACCAATTTTGGGTTTCGGAGTTGGTACAAAGGTTAATCCAAAATTAAGCAGCGATTTTTCGGTTTCGCTTAACTGAGAACCAGCTACGTTGACAATATTTCTGCCTAGTCCAATTTCTGGGTGGCAACTACCTTGACCCGATCCAGTTTAAATTAAGGAAATTTAGCCAATAGCTATAGATAGTGTTAGCAGTCCCCTCGGTCCAATGTATATTGTCACGACACACTTTGAAATCTGCGGTTGGCAGACGTGGTATGACAGTAACATTGGACCTATGGGACTCTGCAATTCGATTAATTGACTCAAGAATTTCCATCTGGTTGGAGGTCGAGGTAGTTGAGAAGTTCAATTGGCTGAAATAAATCGTAGTTCTAGGGAATTTATTTCTTATCATGCTGAACATCAATCTCAGTCGAGTCTCGGTGTCTGCGAGTGGACTGTTCCGGTCATTGATACCTATGTTAAGGATCAGCTTCTCAGGATGGACTGACCCTGTGTATCGATTAATGACAGTTCTTATGTCATTAATAGATGCGCCAGGGAAGCAGGCCACCTGTGTGTCTGGATGCGGGTCTACGTTGATTCTGCTGAGATTTGATGCTCCCACAATCAAGATTTTCTTACAAATAGTGGGAAGCTGCCAATTGGGTCTATTTACAGACTCGTTCCGGAATTTCCAAAAGGTGTTCTTCTCTAGCTCAGTGGGATGGGTGGGTCTTCTGGGCTTACAAAACGGAGATGGTGTGAAACGAGGTTGTGGGATCTTTGCTACAGGTAGCTTTTCACGTGATGATTTTCCACCAGCTACACGCTGTGGTAGTGATAGAAAATCATCAGGTGAAAATGGCACCATAGGGGATGATGGGGATTCCGGTAGTGGAATCAAGGACGGATCTACTGGCGAAATCACACTAACAATGGGTTCAGAGCGTTTTCTATGTGATGATCTTCCACCAGCTACGCGCTGTGGTAGCGGTGCAAGATCATCACGTGGAAACGGTGACATATGGGGTGGTGGTGATTCAGGGAGAGGGATCAAGAGCAGGTCTACAGGCCAATAATTACAAGGGGAGAGTCTGTCATTTAGACGGTTAAGGGGTGGTGAAACCTCAGTGGGCGATCTTACTCTCTTCCTAGCCTGGGAGGGTGGAGCCACACATGTCTGTTCGACTGTTGGTTTACGCTTTGGCGTAACATTTTTTGTGCCAACAGTCAAACGGAAATGTGGGTCAATAGGCCTAATGAAATCATAGAATGATGCAATAGCGCTTCCACTGAGCTTTCTACCATGGTTGTTCTTGGCCCAGCAGATGGCAATGGACTTAGCGAGACAGAGGTCAAGATTGGGATAGTCTTGGGCGGAGAGGATCTGGGACCTTAAACACCCTAGCTGGCAGTTATAATGACCAATCAGCGTTCTCACCATTGATTTTTCCCACTCAGAGTTCACCGACCGAATGTCAAAGAGGATATCCTCATTTGGCAAGGCCGGCTTCAGAAACTTAGTTAAATCTCTTACCTTCTGGCCTAAGCTATTAGGCAAAGTATCTAACCTGAGGTGGTTGCTCAAAATACTAATATGGTGAAAGCACTGGATCACCATATAGTACACCTTGACTAGGCGGGCTTGGGCAGATGAGTGGTGATGCGATTCACATCCTGCACCATCCCTTCGTCTACCTTTGCCTGGTCTGGCCAAAGTGTACTTCTCAGTCAGGCAAATCCAAGTCAATCAATCAATCATAATCAATCTCGATCAATCTTAATCAATCTCGACCAATCTTGATTAATCTCAATCAGTCTTAATCAATCTTAATTAATCTCAATCAATTTCAATAAATCTGTCGCTCCCTCAATCTGTCACTCACACACTCAAACAACCAGTCAATCAATCAATCAATCAATCAATCAGAAACACTCACAATCGATAAACCTGTTAATCAAGCAATCATTCAATCAATTAATCAACCAACCTGATAAACAAGCAACCAATTACAATCAATCAGACACCATCAACTAATCACTTAATCAGTAGGATACACTCAGATTTTAACAGGCGCACACTTTACAAGTCTTGACAGATGGCCTGTCTTTATATTTCCTAATTAAAAAATGGTTAACTTACAGAACTGATATAGAAATATTATTGTTAGTAGCAATGATTAATGACATGTTAATATTTAATACCTAAGAACAATCCATACAGTAGTAACAATATAAATATTATAACTTACAGGAATGTAGGAATACAGGAATACACAGTAATGAAATTTTTCACATCGTCTGGACGCGTTTCGTGTTGATTACACTGCTTCAGCAGCCTTTTAGACAAATCTACCAGTCCAACAGTTTGCCCTATTATTTATTGGGCAAGTGAATGTTTTGAGACTTAATCATTTTCTTTAAAGTTACTAGGTTGTTTGCTTTGAGGTACACGCTGCTAATAAGGTGTTATAATTCATTGTAATAATGTATTGTTGACTAATTGAGCTCTGGATAAATGAGTTGGTTTCAGTTTGGAAAGGTGTTAAAGATTGAGCTACTTCAATGGCTTAGTGGCGGATTGCTCAATGGTTCAAAGAGAACTAATAATCTGACTTTGATGTGAACCATGAGATCATTTGAAAGGTGCTTAAGTGACCTTTTCAAAGTATAATAAATAATTTGGAACGCAAAGAAAACATTTAAAAGAAATAAGTGATTGATGGCCTTGTTTGAAAATCTGATCTGAATGAGTAATTTTGATTTAAAATGTTTTTGCTTTGTAATATAATTACTCAAATGTCAACAGTTTCCATGGGCATTGGTTTCAAAGATTATCATTGCTTTGAGAATAAAGTAATTTTCTGTGAGTAATTTTCTCCCTAAAACCGATAAATGAACAAACAAATCACATGATTGAATGATACAAGGATAGAAGGAAAGAAGGATGGGCCTACCTAACCAATCACCCAACCAATTTACCACCCACCCAACCAACCATACACCCACCCAATTAACCAAACCCCCAACCAACCACCCTACCACACAACCAACCACCCAAACAAGCAACCAACCATCCAATCAACCACCCAATTAACCAACTAACTCACCATGATGGAAGAATGGAGGGAAAGATGGAAGGAAGGGTATGGGGAGGAAAGATGGAAGGAATGAGAGCTTGAAGGAAGGATGGGATGGTGGAAGGAATGAAAGATGAAAGGGATGAATGCTGGAAGGAAGGAAGGGATGTAGAGGGAGGAAGGAATGAATGAAGGGATGGAGAGGAAGGGAGGAAGGAAGGAGGAAGTAGGGCGGAGGGAGGAAGGAAGGAGGAAGTAGGGCGGAAGGAGGAAGTAGGGCGGGATGAGGGGGAAAGAAAAGAGGACTGACCAGGAAATTGAGTGGGAAGCTGAAGCTGAGCATCGCCATAACTGAATGTCGAACCGTGTAATGGTGTAGATATTGCTGGTGACGGTAAAACTCTCTGGTGACATGGTGCCATGAGTGGTTCTGGGACTGCAAACACTGGTGCCGAGGGAACAGCCGAATTGATAGAACGTGTTGTCATCAGGTATTGGGTGTTACATGATGAGATAGAGTCCGCCCCTGTGGCCATCGAAGATATTACCGACACTACTGAACCTGAACCACTCTGGGTAGAAAGGGAAGTCATAGGTTCAAATTCGTTGGATATACAGTTATTTAGTACAGTACTGGCTTCGTGTATTAATTGACTGACACCCAGCCCGGCATCGTTACGATCGTGATCATGATTGTCATTTTCATTGATTGTACTCACGGATCCTGGCATAGTTCCATATAATTTCCCGGCTGTCCCGTACTGCCTTCAGGAGATTTAGACGCCTTCCGTTTACGCTCTAAAGCACTTCCTGCTGCATTAATTTACTCTTCGCGCGTGAGTTGTATTCGGTTTTGCTAAGGTGAACTTCTCGGCTTTTGCTATGCGCTGACGAGTCACTGAGTTGTTTACTGGATTTATTGAGCAGTTCTCACGAATATAGCGGATTATATCTAAATCAATTAATATTTCACAAATTAATCGCTAATATCCGCATTTTGTCCACAAAACATAAGAATTGTATATTACGAACAAACTCATACACTTCTTAACTGATATTCGAAAAAACACAGTATTAAAAAACCTCAAATTTTAGCTGCAGCAGACAAATAGAACAACCGTCTTCCTCTACCGCCACTATATCATACCCATCTGATCTTGCAGACGCATCAATCCCCCAAATAATAATTGTTTGGCGAAATATATTCAATTTCCACTTTATTTGTGTACGATATTGAGGGCAATGATTTATTTAATTACTGCTTTCATACCATGTTGGAACAAGTATTCGTGCATCAAATGGCTTGCTCATTCAGTCAATGTGTGTGTGAATGGCGACGTTTGTGCTGTTCATGCTCAAATAAGTGTTCTAATGATGGTATGAATGATGATAAATTATACCTCTAGATGATTGAGAGCTAATAACTGTGTACATGTTTGGTTGTTGGGTTATGACATGGGTGGGGTGAGGGGGGGGGGGGCGTGGGGGGGGGGGCGCTGATAGCAGATGGATGTTAGTCTAAGTTTACTCATGTGAAAATGTTCAGCCGTGTTGTCATTCTTTTAAGTCAGTTTAATTATCCATGGCTGGCCGGAGATGTAGTATGATAACCGGCTGGGTGTGTCAAATTTTTACATGCAGGAGCTGATTTTGGAGGTGCAGATGGGTTTGGGTGAGTGAGTTGGAAAGGAGTTTTCTCCTGCATTTTTGGTGGTAGACAGTTGGTCAGCTAAGGGCAGCACCACTGATTGTAAGAGGAAGTCACTGTTACGATATGCATAAAAGTAAATAAGCGTAACTAACTTTGAATATATGTTGATCATGCTTATTTGTATATTTAGTTAATCATTTCACCGACAAATCCCTGAAAAGTATATTCTTTATAATATAAAACTTATTCTGTTGAATATTCTGAAATTAATTAGACTGGAAGGCATTGCTGCCTAAGGCAGCAACAACTGCCAGTCAAATTAATTTCAAAATATTCAACAGTTTTCCTGTATGGTAGCATTGAAAATGAGACATGGGGAATTCAGCGGTGAAATGGTTAATTAATAGCTACATGGCTTTAAGGGTTAAAAGTATCTGGATGTTTAGGATTCATTACCTACATGTATCTGCAACAATGGATATAATTTACCCGCTTCCAAAAATATTGCAATATTTATATTTCTACATAAAAAGACTGGACTGATTGTAAAATTTATTGAATTTTTATAGTTTTATTATTTTCCTAGCTTTATTTTGCTGTGCTTAGCAAAAACAAAGTAAAAGAAACCCTAACCTTCACCATGAAAGATAATTCTCTACATTTACCTACCTCAATTGCTAGTGGCATGCCATTGGGTTATTAGCAGCAGTTATTAGCATAATATTATTTTATTGGGCCTTAAGACATGATACCAACTGCTATTGCATAAATTATGTGTATGTAGTTAAAATGTCTATACTACTTAATAACCATTCTCTTGAATATTTGACTGGGCACTGTTGCAGCCCAATCTCTGAATTTAAACAAGTATTTAAAAATTTTAATTTCCATCACTGTTATTTGAGTTGCAACAAAAAGTTCTACGAATGAAATCTAAAAACCTTTGAAATAAAGTGAAGTTAACATCGTCAGCTGTATTGGAAGGACTGTTGGTATTTTCTGGTGTGATATCGCGAACAATCTCGTGAAACTGGAAATCTGTCTGGTTTCTGTATATAATTTGTATCGCATAAAGGTTCTTGCAGTATCTCAGGTCAAACTTGCCATTGTCATAGTAGAGGAAATATTCTGAAAAAATTAGCAATGATAAACAGATATTAATGGACCTTTACAGTTTTAGATATGCCCCGCCCATCTTAATCTATAATCCACCCACACCACATTCGTGTTGGGATCGATCGATCTCTCAAATCCCTGACTATTAATTTCCAGAAAACTATACATGTAAGCTGTTGAATATTTTGAAATGAATTTGACTGGGTGAACAGTGCCCAGTCAAATTAGTTTCAAAATATTTGACAGAATATTTATTAAATTGTAAAGACACACAACGTGTCGTTAAAGAGGGACTATATCGAATTATTTATGACGTAATGATTATGACGTCATCATACACGTCACTTAGTTAATTATGACATCATATGAAGTCAGATGATCAATGAATAAACTGGAAAGGTGAATTGCTAAACCATTAATCTATCATCCATTCATCACCCACGACCATTCTTTTGGGGGTTAAAGGAAGTGAAAATGGAAATAACAGATGACGTTTATTGGTAATTTCATACAATATTAAATAAACTACCACCGGTAAAGAATGGAAATGAATGGGGATTATTTGAGAAAAAGCATTTACTAAATCTAGGTGCGTTTAATTTGGAACTAATTAGTGACGTAGCCGGTGCTTCGCACTCCGCCGTGTGTCAACTGTGTGTGTAGATATAGGGCGTACCGGTACTGGAGTATAACAAAAGCACACCTGAATATAGTTTCATAAGCGGTATGAATAGTTTTCTCTATAGGCGCCGATGTAGAGCGATTAACTCGCTACTGTTAATTCACTATTGATTATTTTGAAAACATTAATTTGAAAATCAGTTTCTGGTGGAAGCAACAAGTTTCGGTCAAAATGATTTCAAAATACACTGCTGGTTTCCACAGTCGCAAAATAATGCCTACTGAATATTTTGAAATTCGAGTAACTGAATGCAGATCCTGTCTCTGGAAAGAACAGCTTTCAGTCAAATTGTTTTAAGATTAGACAGTATTTTACTTGTACGAAGTAGTGGCTAATCAGTTTAACACGAATATAACCGAGATTATATGACCGGCTGTAGCCGGTATTATTTATTCGCTCTGCATACGCCAGAGCACGCAGCACCACATGCGTCACTAATTGCTTCCCGCCAGTGACATAAATGCTTTTCTCAAATTATTCCGATTTATTCCCGTTTTTTTACTGGTGGCTATAGGTTGATTTTTATCTAAATCTATCATTCGAGAGCATTTGTTAGTTCGCTGGTCCTTTCCTTTAATTAACTTGTTTATTCCTTTGTTCAAGCATACATCCAGCAATCAAATCATTCATTCATTTGTTAGTTAGTCAGTTACGGGAAGGCCGTTGAATAATTCGAAACCATTTCGACTGGCACCAGTTGTGTTATAGGCGACAGCGGACGTATGTGTCAGTGCGCGTAATATACTTACTGCCATATAGGGTAGATTCTAAATACATGTTACTGCCAGATTTAAGAATGTAGAAAAACATCCCGTCAGCTTTCGTCAGTCTGTTAATGCTTTTGTCTAATCGCCCATCCTGTGGAAAAAATAGCAAACAGGTTTATTTAATATGTTTATTACATATGAGTAATCTCCGAAAAAATCTATTTGATGGAACAGTACTACTACTTATGGTCCATAAGTCAATTATCCATGTAACTCATGAAATGCCAGCGTCTCAATTTTAAGACGAATATACGGGAAGGCTGTTGGATGATTCAAAACTAATTCGACTGGAACGGTCACCAGTTGCTGTCATATGCGACAACAGCTCCCAGTCAAGTTAGTTTTAAAATATTTAACATAATAATCTTTACATCATTAAGGATTTATCATTCCTGGTCTTTATGTCGTTAAAATGTTAGTTTTCATATTTGGTCTGATCAAATGTTAACATTTAATACTACCACCCACCGCACAATTAAGCATCTCAATGTCTGTTTGCTCATCCACTTGTGTTCATCAGCACTTGTTTCTTCAGGTGGTCATCACGTAGGACTACATCTACCATGGAGGAATCAAATCTGTTACTCCAGTATATGACGTCATAATAAATTGCGCCACATGTAGGCTTACGGCTCAATTCAAATACGTACTGAAAGAAGTAGCTAAGTTTGTAATGGACTTTTAAAGGTCCGCCATGTGTACGAATTGTATGTCTTTACAACATAAAATAACCATTCTGTTGAACATTTTGAAACTAATTTGACAGGGCGCCGTAGGCTATCGTTTTCTGGAAATTGGGATTCAGGCAGTTCATGGTTCGATCTATCCCAAAACAGACAAAGCGTGGGCGGAGATTATCTAGGAATGGATTCCTCAATTCACCTTTCCAGAGGACCCACCCATCATATGACGCCATAATGAACTGCGTGACGTGTAGAATGACATTATAATGAATGACGTCGATAAGTACGTCACGAACGCATATTTGAAGAAGGTCTATGCGTTGTTGTACACATTTTTTGCTTTTACGATTTAATAAATATTCTGTTGAATATTTTGAAACTAATTTGACTGAGCGCTGTTGCTGCCATAGGCAGCAACATCGTCCAATTCAAATTAGTTACAAAATATTCAACAGCTTCCCTGTATAGTTTTCAGGAAATTGATAGCTAGGGCATTCGGGGATCGATCAATCCCAACAACGAGGTGTGGGTGGAGCTTAGCTAGTGATGGGCATTCTCGCAACACCATCGGACCGTTCTAATTACGTCATAATTCATCGTACGTTACCGCTGGTTGTTTTCTCCCAGAAAAGCCTGCGTGCAGGCGCGGACAGTAGTTTTCACTCAACCAATGAAAATGCGCGTTATGGTTTTCGGGTGATTTTGACAGTCATCTGTCACTAACGTAAATGCCAGCAACTCTGTGATTGACATTGTCAATTATTACTGCCCTAATGACAAGAATCTCTCACTTGACGCAATCCAGGTCCCGGACTGCCACTTCCTCATTGCGGGAGACTTTAATAGCCAGTCCCAGAGCTGGGGATACAGAACACTTGATAAACGAGGAGAAGACATTGAAGCATGGCAAGATGAAAAGCACCTTTTACTTGTCAACCATCCCACAGATCAGCCTACCTTCTACTCGCGCCGGTGGCACTCGACAACGCCGGACTTGGCATTTTGTACAGAAGACATTCACAGAAACCTCAGTAGAGTGGTCGGATCACAGTTAGGAGGAAGCGACCACGCCCAGTCCTCCTCTCTCTTTCTGGAAGTATTTCGACAAGTTCACCTCAACATCCAAGGTGAAACTACAAAAAGGCAATTTGGAGTCTGTTCGGCATTCGTTCCAATGAGCTTACCCAGAATATAGCAGTAGAAGGGAGAAACATTAACAGTGTGGTCAAGGAATTTAATTCAAGTATCCTCAAGGCTGCCAACGAAGCGATTCCTCGAGGGTTCAGGAAAAACTACCGCCCCTACTGGACAACAGAACTGCAAGCAGCACATGATAAACTAGACAAGGCCAGAGAAGATGCAGAGGGTAATCCCTGTCATGAAAACCACTTCACACTACAACAAACTAAAGCCAGGTATCTAAAGACCAAGCTGGAGGCCAAAAGAAGAAGCTGGAGGGAAAAGACGGCAGGGTTTAATTTAGAGAGACACCACAAAGCTATGGAGACTGACTAAAGCACTGAATGATGAGGGTGTCGGGGGAGAGAAGATTACTCTTGAAGAAGATGGACAAACACTGACAGGAAAAATGGCTGCAGATGCCTCTGCGAAGGCATATGCAAAAGAAAGCAACATTTCTATACCACGAATGCATCAAAAAGAGGTTAGAAAAGAGCAAAAGGAAAGAACAGACACCAACACTCACGATGCAATGAAAGTTGACATTAGTTTAGCAGAACTGAAGAAGGCTGACCGCCAATTGAAGAAGAAATCTCCTGGGCCAGATGGCATTACGAATGAAATGATCCAACACCTTGGTAATGCATCTTTTCGCAAGTTGCTAGACATCTTTAATCTCAGTTGGACCAATGGAGAGGTTCCTCAGTGCTGGAAAGAAGCCAGAATGACTCCTATTCTGAAAAAAAGGAAGAACAAGACGAAAGTGCTGAGCTACCGTCCTATCAGTCTTACAAGCTGCATATGCAAGACCATGGAGCGCATCATCAACCAGGGGTTGCAGTGGTACCTGGAGTCGGAGAACATTATAGTTTCAGAGCAGGCCGGCTTCAGAAGATACAGGAGTACAGAAGATCAAACAACACATCTTGCACAGGTCATAGAGGAGACTTTTCAAGCCAAGAAGGTGATGCTAGCTGCCTTTATCGATCTGCAGAAGGCATTTGACAAGGTGTGGAAGGATGGCCTCCTCGTGAAGCTCCGGCGCACATGCATCGGTGGCAACATGTTCCGATGGACCAAGTCATACCTACACAATCGCAGAGCTAGGGTGCTGGTGGATGGACAATCCGGACAGAATGTATTGCTGAGACAAGGGGTGCCACAAGGCGGAGTATTATCACCAACTCTGTTCATACTCTTCATTAATGACATTGTAGCAGAGCTGCCCAATGGGATCCAAGCAGCCCTCTATGCAGATGACCTCGTACTCTGGTGCACCGAGGAGTACACAACGACTGCCACGTACAGAATGCAGCTCGCCTTGGACAGAATTACCGCTTGGGCCAATCGCTGGTGTATTACCATCAACAAAGAAAAATCATCAGCCATGCTATTCTCACTGTCCACCAAAACCAAGGTTGGCAATCTGACACTGGGCGGTACTCCACTCGAGTACGAGGACCATCAGACATACCTGGGAGTCACCTATGCCAGAAGATTAACATGGAAGGAGCACATCCAGAACGCAGAGGCAAAGGCCAGAAGAAAGCTAAACATCATGAGGAAGCTGGCAGGAACAAAGTGGGGTGCCAATAAAAGGATCCTCAAGACCATCTACCTAGGTGCCGTACGACCACACCTTGAGTATGGATCCAGCTCATGGATGACAGCAGCTAAATCTCATCAGCAGAACCTCAACAGAGTACAAAACCAAGCACGGCGCATCATCACTGGTGGAATGAGATCAACACCAATAGAAAAAATGGAGCAGACAGCTGCCCCCCCCCCCACCCCCCACACACTTAGCAAAGGAAGGGAATGCAAAGCACTGATCCAACCTGCAAAGTTCAACTCGTTCAACAACCACCCGATCAAAATCAGGCAAGCACAGCTGTCATCAGGAAGACTTAAAAGATCAAGTTTTGTGAAAGAGACAAAAGCACTTCAAAGGAAACACCAAGAAATGTTGCCAGCACAAATAGAAGACCCAAACCACACCCTTGATCCTCCACCCTGGGAAAACAAACTAGAGAGCATAGCTATTCACACCACAGTACCTCATCTCACAACCAAAGATGAACACAGTGATGTGAGCAAGAAGGCCCTGACCCTAGCCATGCTGGAAGAAATGTACCCTCCGGAGACATGGATAAGGATCTACACAGATGGATCAGCCAAAGATGCAATTAGGAGCGGAGGTGTCGGACTGCACATACAGTATCCAAACGGACAACATGAGTCAGCTGCAATACCGACAGGCAAACACTGCACAAACTACAGAGCTGAAGTCGAAGCACTGGTTCATGCAGCTAATACCATCAGCAGAACGGCAGACCCTATTGCACAGATTGTCTTTTTATCTGATACCCGCTCCGTCCTTGAGGCTATCACCAAAGGTAAGCGGCCACAACTTGAAGAAGCACTACAAACCATCAAATGCTTTCGGATAGCACTGCAGTGGATCCCCTCACACTGTGGAGTCCAAGGAAATGAAGCAGACAAGATGGCAAAGGTTGGTGCAAAAGAGAATCAGACAGAAAACATGGTTACCCATACAGAGATGAAGACTATCATCAAGTCACTCTATAGAACACCTCAATCAGAAGATGCCTACCATCATCTCTCGAGGCCAGAGCAAGTGACCATTTTTCGTCTCAGAACTGGACACAACAGACTAAACCAACACACGTACAGGCGGTTCCACCTTACGACATCGCCCGCTTGTCCTTGTGGAGAAGCAGAACAGACCACAGAGCACATACTTCAATGTTGCAGTACGTATCAGCTGCTGAGAGAAGAGACCTGGCCTTTGTCAACCTCTTTTCTTGAAAAGCTGTATGGGCCTGTGGAAGAACTGCAGAAAGCCACAGATTTCATCTTGAGAACGGCTCTCCAAGTGTGATACCAGCGATCGAAAAGAAGAAGACGTAAATCCCATACATAACCTGTGGAGGCTATTGTCGCTTCAAAGATTTGTGCGAATTTTAAATGCTTTTTCTTTGTCTAATTAACTTTGATCACAATGTAGCAACATATATGTTGGAAGTGCTCGTTTGTGTACATCCTGATTGAACAATCGCATAAGACTGCAAGACACCAATTTTCGTACTGCAGCTGATGCGGTAATTTGGAATAGTATTTCTCTGAACGCTTCCACCACTGAAATCGTAGTATGTTCATATGAAAGTCCCAACATAATTAAAGGTAATGTCTTTAGTACTTTGGTAACTAGTTTGACTTGAACTGTTTGGCTTAATTATACTTATAGGTAGCAAAACACATTCCAGTCAAAATAGTTTCAAACCATTCAACATAATATGCTTGAGCTCATGATCATAAATGATCTGTTATTGTATCTGGTTTGTAGTGGTGAGGTTGTTAAAATTATTAAATTTTTATTAAGATCCTAAACATTGGATTATGGAATGTGTAAGCATAATATTATCAACCAATCCTCATATTGAAACACCCATATATTGAATGGAGATTACTCCTTTAATCATTGAAACCCACAAAGTGACAAATATATATATATATATATATATATATATATATATATATATATATATATATATATATATATATATATATATATATATATAGTTGTTGTCATAGATAGCACCCACACCACCCACTCACATGGGCCAAAATCGGTTTTGCAGTGGTCCTGGAAATGTCCATTTGCAGACCAAGAGAAGCCTATTTTTTAAAATTTATCACTGAAATCACTTCAGTGGTAAATCTTCAAAAATAGTCTTCTCTTGGTCTACAAATGGACATTTTCTTTGAGAAAAATTTTCTTGAACAAATTTAAGGGTTAAGGGGTTAAAACATTCAACAAAAAGTTGCCTACACCGGAGGAGAATGAGATTGATCCTTTAACCCTTGAAACCCCAAATCATATCTTGAGCTTTATCTAATAAATGTAATCTGCAGAAATTCAGCAGTAAGACAGCACATACAGGGTTCGTGGTCAGGTTTGTAGACATACTAAGCCTAAATCTAACCCCAGAGACCCCTGAAAACCCAGAGTGCTAATTATATGTCTAGTTAAATACTAGCCATACTAATTGTTATTATTGTATTAATCTATACTTACTGCACCGGAATTATTTTCATTTATGTATTCCTTCAAAGTAGCCAGTGCAGCTTTCTGGGCTAGTGTTACTCCCTATAAATGTGTGTCTATTCTCCAACGCCCAATTATATGTAGTGTTAGCTATACTACAAATTATATTTAGTGTCAACTATATTTTTAGGCTCTGACATGTTTCAATGTTTTGGAGCTAGTTTGACTGGAAGCTGTTGTTGTCATGGACAGCATCAACCCCACTTCAAACTGTCTTAAAACATTCAACAAAATGTTCTCTACACCATGGGGAATGAGATTATATTGATTATATTATGAGATCCTATAATTCCAGTAGTAAATTGCAAAAGAAAAACCACAATGGTCTCTTGGACGTCAATTAGACATAGGACATTTTCTATGATAATGGATTTTTCTGTATATGACGTCATAATTATTTAGGTCAGATGTAGCTGGACGTCACAATCAAAATGTGTAATGAATGACGTGTCTAGCTCCACAGGAACATTGAATAGCCAGTCAAGTATGCGAATTGCACGTCTTTACTATTTAATCAACATGCTGTTGAATATTTTGAAACTAATTTGACTAGACGCTGTTCGAATTGTATGTCTTTGCTATTTATTCAACAGTCATTTTCTATGATAATGGCTGGGTTCGATCTGTAACTGAAGGATATGACGTCATAATCAATTACTTCATATACAGGCTGACGTCACAATCCAAAATGTGTAAATGAATGGCGTATCGAGCTCAGTCATGAACATTGAATAGTCCGGCAAGTGTACGAATTGTATGTCTTTACTGTTTAATCAACATCGTGTTGAATATTTTGAAACTAATTTGACCTGGCGTTGTTGCGGCCAGAGGCAGCAAGCCTTTAAAAGCACCCAGTCAAATTAGTTTCAAAATAGTCATCAGCTTACCTGTATAGTTACCTTGAAATTGGAAGTCTGGGAATTCATACATCGATTCCAACACGCAAAAGGGGTGGAGCTTAGCTAGAAATAGGCGTGGCATACCTAGAAATGGATCTCTCTATTGAAATTGTCATGAGCAAATTGAGCATTACATGGCTAATACCACTTGGTAATGCGTGGCCCACACAATATGGACCACTTGTATTAAGAGACCATCCATATTTATAGGTCACATATTTTAACAAAGCCAATCACAGATTGTTGCCTGAATACAATGTACTCGTCCTCTGACGGAGGGAGGATAATTAATACCACATGCTAATGGACATTTTCATGTTGTCTATCGATCATATTACATCATATGATGTCATAATCAACGACGTGGCGTATATGATGACGTCATAATCATGACGTCATGACTGACTCAATTTAGTCCGTCTTAAATGCTTAATAGTCCGACACGTTGTACGAATTGTATGTCTTTGCTATTTACAAAACATGCTGGTAAATATTTTGAAACTAATTTGACTGGGCGATGGTACTGCCACAAGCAGCAGCAGCATCCAGTCAAATTGGTTTCAAAATAGTCAACACCATACCTGTATAGTTTTCTAGAAATTGATAGTCAAGAAGCTCAGAGATCCATCGATATCAACACGAGCGCGGTATTAATATACCATCCGGATTGACTAACGTTAGGCCTATGGAAGTCATTTCAAGCAACCGCCACCAAGATGCGACTTACTTGGGCAGAATTGTGTGTTTTTCTAACAAAATCCTTTAGAATGTTTAACACCGAAATTTCAATATCTCAGATAAAGACAACTATACGAATATCTTTTTAATACTTTGACTGGTAGCCCACCCCACCCTACCCACCTACTTGTTGCTATCATAGACCTGTATTAAGTATTGCAACGACAACGACTGCCCATGTAAGCCTATCATCTTCTCTTGATGTATTTTAACCCTTTCATGAGGAGGCCGCCAAAACCGGCCTCTACAGTGATCTTGAGGATGTTAATTTGCAGGTCAAGAGATCGTGTTTGAAAATTCACCACTGAAATGACTGGCTCGATAATTGAGCCAGTCGTTCAAATAGTAACTCTTCAAAACAGTCGTCTAGTGGCCTGCAAATAAGCACTCAATAACCAAATACTTTTTTTCATATTCTTGACTCAATTTAGGTAACACAGGGTTAATAAATTATGAGGACGACGATGATGTACCATGTCTGTTTAACCTTTCCCGTATTGTATTATAGTATGATTCACATTTGTTGCATTCGAGATAGGGTAAAAATTACAGACTTGTTACAGACAGTCTTGAGGCGTAGTATGTGTGTGGTAAATTTCAAAAGAACAACATGCATAATAATATTGTAGAGGGCGAAAAAGTAGACAGAGTTCGCTAACAATAATGGATCCATCTAAAAATAAAGGCTTGGCTTCTTCGAAACTACACCTCTAATGTAATGACCGGTCATCTTCTTACGTTATCACAACGACTAGACTGTTAGACAGACTCAACTTCGGATACCAGACAGACCGGGACCCAGTCTATCTCCGTAGCAGACTGTAAAAGCAACACTGGATCGTGAAATCGCTACGTCAATGGCTACTCAATAGGCCCCTACGTACGAGATACATTTCTCGATCTCGTATCGAAAGAGAACTCGCGGGATACGAATGAATAATGGATGTGTGGTTATCAGTAGTATCCTTTTGTCTTTAATCACTCCGTCGGAATAAATCCATGTAGGGGCAATGCAATTATGTAGCAGTATTGATAGACTACCAATGTTCCAAATTTCCAGTCAAAACTGCTGTCAATAATATTGTAGCAGATTGTTGAATACAGAAATCAACCGAAAGTGTAAGCCTATGCATGTGCTAAGTTAAGAACGTCTACAGAAAATTCGGCCACAGAATTTCAACCATCCATATAGTTAGATAGGTATATCAATACGCTAGTGAATTAATGGATTGAGGTTAAAAAGTAATTTCGTAGTGCACAATTTCATATCGAAAATTTTCTAAATATCCGGCGATTCACAGTTTTCAGTGCCCTATTGTCTGTAGTATGTTTAGCTCCATAATTTCACCTACATAGACTTGAGCCTTAATATACTAGGTATATTCCGAATCTAACAAATTCTAGATGACATAATTTTATTAGGCAAAGATTGGCTTAAATGTTGGGGTTTTCGTGCTTTTCGGTGCCATACTGTCTGTATGTAATATGGTCGGCTCCAGAACTTCGCTCACATAGACGTAGAGGGATTTGAATACGATAGTTATATTGGTAATTGAAAAAAATTCGACCGTGAAGTAATTTCGTAGTATACGATTTCATCGCGTAAATTCGTTTCAATTTTGGCAGGTCTGCGGGTTTTCAATGCCCTACTATTACCTGTCTGCAATAGGTTTGGCCACATAATTTCACCAATATGGTTAGATAGCGATATGAACACGCTAATGAATCTTGAGATTTCTACCACGTAGTAATTTCGGAATATTCAATTTAGTAGCCACGGACAGTTGTCAAATGCCAACAATTTACTATATTAGGTATCAGAATGTCTGTTCTCGATTTGTAATAATTTTTTTTATATATGGATGTATATAACTCAATATGAGCTAGTGCTTTTGCACAATTCTAGCATCAAGTACTCTCATCGTAGGTAGTTACATATGCGTCGTATGGCCCCATTATAATATGGTTGGTTCACATTCACCACATTCAGATAGGTGTCGGTATGTCCTAGCATATCGCTCATAATGGGTTCGGCCCCAGAATGTCACCCATGTGTTTAGATAGGTATAGGCATACGCTTACGGAGTAGTGAGATTTAAAACTATCTACCATGAAATAATTTCGGCTTAAATTTAGGCCGATTCATGGTTTTCGTTGCACCCAGTCAAATTAGTTTCAAAATAGTCATCAGCTTACCTGTATAGTTACCTTGAAATTGGAAGTCTGGGAATTCATTATTCAGCGTATATATAGACATCGATTCCAACACGCAAAAAAGGGGTGGAGCTTAGCTAGAAATAGGTGTGGTGGCATACCTAGAAATGGATAACTCTATTGAAATTGGCATGGCCAAATTGAGCATTACAGGGGTAATACCACTTGTTAATGCGTGGTCCACACAATATGGACCACTTGTATTAAGAGAGCACCCGTATTTATAGGTCACATTTTAACAAGGCCAATCATAGATTGTAGACCCTTGCCATCCCGAACGCACATAGACCCGATTACAATACACTCATCCTCTGACGGAGCTAGGGTAATTAATACCACTTGCTAATGGGCCTTTTCAGGTTGTCTATCCATCATATTACGTCATATGACGTCGTAATTAATTAAGCGACACATAGGATAACGTCATAATAATGACGTCATGACTGACTCGATTTAGTTCATCTTAAATGCTTAAATCTGAGACGTTGTACGAATTGTATGTTTTTGTTATTTAATAGAAATGCTGTTGAATATTTTGAAAACAATTTGACTGGCCGCTGTTGCTGCCTATTTAGTGTCAAAATATTCCACGGGTTACCTGTAGTTTTCTTGAGATTTATCGTCTAGTAGTTCAGAAATCCATCGATTCCAACTCGAGAGTGGTATGGGTGGAGTTTAGCTAGAGATGGGCTAAACTGGAAAGGTTCATTGTATTAATAAACCACCACAGTTTTCAGTGCCCTATTGTCTGTAGTATGTTCAGCCCTATAATTTACCCCACATAGACTTGAGCTTTAATAAGCTAGTTATATTCCGAATATAACAAATTCTAGATGAAGTAATTTTAATACGCAAAATTTAGCCTAAATGATGGTGTATTCGTGGTTTTCGGTGCCCTACTTTCCGTAATATGGTCGGTTCCAGAACTTCGCTCACATAGACGTATAGGAGTTTGAATATGCTAGTTACATTGGGAATTTAAAAGAATTTGAACGTGAAGTATTTTCGTAGTATGCAATTTCATCGCATACATTTGTTCCAATGTTGGCAGATCTGTGGTTTTCAATACCCTACCGTCTGCAATATGTGTGGCTGCATAATTTCACCCATATGGTTAGAAAGGGATATTAAAGGGATTAAATACGCTAATGAATCGTGAGATTTCTACCACGTAGTAATTTCGTAATATTCAATTTAGTAGTCACGGACAGTTGTCAAATGCCAACAATTTACTATTATATTCAGTATTATTTTTGTTGCATTTCAACATCAATTTCTGCATCAAGTACAAATTTCCATGATTCCTGTCAAAATGTGTATTTGCAACCTAATTTTAAATGTTTCTTATTAAAATACTGATATCACAGGCCCATTATTATATATGGACTGGTATACTGAAATTGTAGACTGACATCTGACGGCATCCTTAAATTATTGTCTGTTTGTATTATTTTTATAATATAATATAATTTGGATATATAAGAATTGAATAAAATTTAAGAATTGGAAAACAATTGTAGAAAACATTTATGAGCTTAATTAAGTCTTTCAAAAATGTATGCAAAATTTATGATTGAATACCTATTTTGCTGAATATTTTGAAATGAAATTGTCATGGTTCCATTCAGCAATTTGTTCAAGGGGGAATGGCAACTTAATTGAATGCAGATACAGAGCCTATACAATTTCCATTAAATTACAAAAAGTGTGTCAATCCAGAAAAATCATGAGGTTGCCATGGGGTGGGGGCATGCTACCTTAATGGGAGTTGGGTCGGGGTGTGGGGGGGGGGAGGGATGGTGCCCTGCCCCCACCACTTAAGTCTTGGATAAAACCCTGGTATATATTGCTGCCTTAGGATCCAACCAAATAATTTACTTGAAAAATTCTGCAGCTTTCCTGTGCTAGGCCAGACCAATTTAATGTTTTGTTTGCCTGCAAATCGACATTTCTCATGACCATTAAAAGTTTAACAAAACTACAGAGAACAAAGAGTTACAGAAAATTCTGAGGAATTCCGAGTGTTTATGACTTGGTTGCCAAAAATTGTTATATGGAAAGAATGTTAAAAATAATAGCTTAAAATTCCAGCTTTATTTTTTTTGTTAGATTTATAGGGAAAAACTAAGTTAGGATGGTTTGTAAAACAAAAAATTAAATTGGTGGTTTTTGCATTGAAATGGAAAATGTCAAATACATGGATTCCTGAATAGTACACTAATATTTTAGCAAATACTGATGATATCCACATTCAGTTCAGTGTATGCCACATTTGAGAATGGCTGTAGTAGCCTACAAACATATTGTCAGAATATTCATCAACATGGGATGCCCTCCTGATATATATTATTAACATATTTTTACTAAATACATTTATTTAATCTTATAATTAATTAATTATAACATTTAAAGTTAACTCAACCCGGCAGGTGGCATAGTGACCATTATTTTTTCTTCATCCTTTCAATGTACTTCACCAGCCCCATTCAGCCACTGTAACACCCAGGACATGTTTGTGAAAATGGCAGGCGAAGGGTTAACTCTTGATACATTGGGCTAGGTAATTTAGACATTTGACATTTTATCCAAGGTTGTGCTTATATTTATAAATATGACATCAACCCACACACTTTCCAACAATTCCATAGATATTTTATAGATTTCAATGGCTTTCCTGGGGATTATGACCTCACACAAGAAAGTCAAATTGGAGAGATCCCCCGCCCCTCCACACACACAACCACCAACCCCCCCCCACCCCCTCCATACAAAAAATAAAGGAGAGTGGGGCATTAACTATGATATCATTTGAAACAAAATTAGATAAACTATGGGATAACCAACCCCTATACTATAACTACTTAGCTGGCAATATAAATCCTGTACTTTATTACCGATTTGAAATAGGAAATTAGGAATCTGCCATTACAGGCTTTTAGCCTTCTCACAGAAATGGAATATGATTGATTGATTGATTGATTGATTGATTAACATATGTATTCAATAAAAAGTGGTCATATTTTTCTAAATCAATAGAAATAATCCAGATTTTATATTATTATTATTATTATTATTATTATTATTATTATTATTATTAGGCTTCCAAGCTGCAAGCCTATTTAATGTAATTGTTCCGATTATTATTATTATTTTTTTTTAATTCCGCCGCAAAAACTTAAATGTCTTCTCCCATACCGCTAAGTGGACTGGACTGAAACTGTGTAGGATGTAACTATGCCCTAGCCTCTTTAAAGTTTGAAGGCAGAACGTTTCTAGCTAACCTGGTTTGGTAGCCATCTTGGATTTTATGCAAAGATTTTGACATTATTAACACGCTTCTTCTATAAAACCATTGCCTGTATCAGAGTGAAACTTTATAAATCTAAATGATCCAGAACCCTGATTAAGATTTGAGCAGAGAACATTGCTAGCTCACATAGTTCGGTGGTCATTGTTGATGATGTCATAAATTACAAAATAATCTTCTCCTCTGGAACTTCTGAAGCGATCTAGCTGAAATTTGGGGAATATAATTAGTCAACGTGGCCGAGTGAAACTAGCTCGCAGGAATTTGATATCTAAAACATGGCCGCCATGAACCAATCAAATTTGAGCATTTGGGCAGCCATTTTGAACTTTTATATTTGATTCTGATGGCACAAATGTCTTTGTATAGGTTTGTTCATGTCCTAATATCAAATTTGGCACTGTCAAAATCCGTCCATCCGTTCTCGAGATATTCAAATTGACGTAAAACCAATTATTAGGCTTCCAAGCTGCAGGCGGGAAGCCTATTGTAATTGTTCCGATTATTATTATTAGGGGGACAAGCCATCATGGCTGGCACCCTATTGTTATTGTTCTGTTTATTTTGTTTATTATTCCGCTATTTTTTTTGTTCGCAAATAGCGCGAAGACAAAAATGCCGGTGAAATTCAGGCTTGGCATGGCAAGAGGGCCTTATTAGTGCAAACTTTTCCATGTGAATGGATATGATTTTCTATATAGGTTGGCGGCCATCTTGGATTTCCAGAGAATTTTCCCGCATTTTAAAATAATCTTCTCCAGAACCACTGAATGGCAAAAGCTGAAATTTTGGCAGAAACAGTGGAGTGGCTTCATATAAAGTTTGTTCAAGAGAAGTCGATAGCTCGAAAAACACGGATTTGCGTATGGACTAAAAAGAATCAAGATGTCTGGCGGAAATATTGAATTTTTTATTTGATGGATTTTTAAGGCCAAATTGGTCATATATAAGTTTTGAGGGGTCCAGAAATTCAAATTTGGCATTTTCGAATTTGTTCGATCGACGGTTTGGCTGCCATCTTGGATTCGTTTCCCGCCAAATTCCCCATAGTAAAGCAATTGAAAAGTTAAAATGCCTTCTCCTCGGAAACCACTGGGTGGATTTCAATTATATTTTGCAGGAAGAATCATTAGGTAATATAAATCTGATTTTGTTCGAACAACGCGGGTCGGCCTATTAGGCCAGTGGCCATTTTGGATTTTGTAGTATTTCGGGAAACGTTTTTAAAAATCTTCTCCGAAACCACTTGGCGGATTGATTCAAAATTCAAGAAATATCATCTAGGGCATCGGCTGAACCAAGTTTGTTTAAGGGAATTTGATTGGGTGAAAACTTGGGGGGGCCATCTTGAATGACCTCGTTTTCGTGAAAATGACTTCTTCTCCAGAACCACCAAATGGATCGGGCCAAAATTGGGCTGATATGATTAGGGACTGAGGGTCATTACAGTTTGTTCAAGAGAAATCGATGTGTCAAAAAACATGGCCGCCATCGACCAATCAAAATTCAGCATGATTGCCGGCCATTTTGAATTTTTTTATTTGTTGAAATTTTAAGCCAAAATTGGTTTCACGTAGGTTATTGCATCTTCTGATTCCAAATTTGCCATTTTCAATACTATCGGAATAACGGTTTGGTGGCCATCTTGGATCGTTTTCCTGCCAAATTCCCCCATAGTAAAGCAATTGGAGATTTTTAATTCCTTATCCTCGGAAACCACTGGGTGGATTTCAATTATATTTTGCATACAGCATCATTATGTAATAGAGATCTGATTTTGTTCAAACATTGCTGGTCGGCCTATCAGGGCTGTGGCCATTTTTTTGGATTTTGTAGTATTTCGGGAAACATTTAAAAATCTTCTCCTCCGAAAGCACTTGGCGGATTGATTCAAAACTCATGAACTATCACCTAGGGCATCGGCTGAACCATGTTTTTTCAAGGCCATTTGATTGGCCAAAAACTTTGGTGGCCATCTTGAATGATCTCCAGAACCGCGGAACGGATCGGGCCGAAATTTGGCTGGTATGATCAGGGACTGAGGGTCATTACAGGTTGTTCAAGAGAAATTGATATGTAAAAAAACATGGCCACCATCCACCAATCAAAATTCAGCATGATGGGTGGCCATTTTGAAAAAATTTTATTTGTGGAAATTTGAAGCCGAAATTGGTTTTACATAGGTTTTTGGGTCTTCTGATTCCAAATTCGCCATTTTCAATACTGTTGGATGAACGGTTTGACGGCCATCTTGGATCGTTTTCCCACCAAAACTGCCAATGCTAAAGCAATTAGAGAATTGAATTGTCTTCTTCTCAAGAAGAACTGGGCCGATTTCATTTATAATATATTTACTGCCATTGTTGACACACGATTGTTTGTTTTTCAAAACCACATTCAATGATGCGTAGACTGGGCGGACAAAGAAGATTCCTACTGTAACCTTCTCACATAATTCAATAAAATTGACAGCATTAATCCAACTTGATCAAATCTAAGAGGCTATTTAGGCTCTAAGTCACCTATAAGAGCTGGTTCAGATACGGTTCTCATCTTAGCGACCGGATGCTAGCCACTTGGCCCCCCCCCCCCCCCCCGATGCATCGCCGCTTGCGGTTATATTTAGGCTTCCAAGAGCGAAGCTCTGGAAGACTAGAGTGATTGTTCCGTTTATTATTATTTATTATTCTTCCGCCAGCCATTTCCAGCAAGTAAATTGAACCAAAACTCAGAATATATGGTTGACATCAAGACCGGGATCGAAATAGCTAATCAGAGCCTGATTGGCTCTGGGGTTGGCGGCCATCTTGATAACATCATAAATCACAAAATAATCTTCTCCTCTGGAACTCCTGAAGCGATCTGGCTAAAATTTGGGGAATATAATCAGTCAATGGGGGCGAGTGAAGTGTTCGCAAAAACTTGATTGGTAAAAGAATCTGGCCACTGTGGACCATCCAAATTTGAGCATTTTGAACTTTTTTATTTGATGGATTTCGATGGAGAAAATTACTACACTTGTGTTATTTTACCGTCTGCAGACGGTGTGTGAAAATGAATGAGATCCACCCATAAAGGGCCGAAATATTTAGATTTGAATTTTCCTCTTTATTATGTAGTAGAAGACAGTTTGCTAGAGGTTCTAAAAACATGATCAATGTGACATTTAATTGTCATTTTATATCTCGCTACTATGGGGGTAATAAATTGCATTTGCTACTGTAAATTCTCTAGGCAAACAGATTAATATAATATGGATTTAATTACCATTTAATACCAGTTGACAACCTGACAGATTCACCCATGAATTTATTAATGTCAACATAAAACTTGCACTTAATGTAGATGCTAAGTATAGCTGCTGAATATTTTTCAAAACAATTTGACAGGAAATTGTTCCTGCCTATTGAACGTTCTACTGGTGAAATATTAGATTTTGTATTAACCCTTATACTGCAGAATGTTAACTTTTATTTAATTGATTTTGAACTAATTTTCCAGTGTCCATTAAGAAATATTGGAAAGGTAAATTGTCACACACTTCCTATAGTTTTTACTGCTGAATTGCCAATCCTTGATTAACCTATTTACTGCTGAATGGCCAATCATCTAGCTGAATTTTGTGACCAATTTTGTGTCTGTATATAAACATTCTCCAAATCCACCATTTCATATCTGTTTATCACATGGTAAATAACTGGATTTGCTACTGTAGATGCTCTAGGCAAACAGATTAATGTGATATGGATTTAATTGCCATTTAATCCCAGTCGACCATGGGGCCGATTAACCCATGAACTTATGAATGCCAATATAAAACTTGCAGCTATGGCAGATGCTAAGGATACCTGCTGAATATTTTAAAAATAATTTTCATCCAAAATCCTTAGCTTCCTCAGGTCCATTCTTGACTTGAGTGTACCTAATCCTGCTTTCTTGAGGTCACCTCGTAGCACGTTTAGCAGATTTATGCAATGACGTCCTCTCCTGGCTGTATTTGCTGGCTCCGAGTAGGGAGAATTCCAAGGCTCTCTGTGCTGGTGCGTTTTCTGGCATCCTTAGCACTTGGCCAAACATGGACATCATATATGGCAAAGGGCTAATTAGAGGTGTTCCTTATTAGGCAAGTTAGATCTGTTACAGTTTCCGGGCCGTCGAGTAAATTTACGTTGACAACTTTAAATTTCACACTCCTGTTCCTTGTAGCTGAATGTCCAAGTTTATTTGGCAACATGGTTTGGTAGGCTGTGTTGTTTGTTTAAAAATAATTTGACTGAAAGTTATTGCTGCGCTAGCAACAACTTTCAGTCAAACACATTTCAAAATATTCAACAACACAGATATCAGAGCACACAATAATATCTTAAATATTTAGGCAGCAGCGGACAAAAGGTCAATCTAGTAATGACAGTTTTATATATCTCATGATAAAGCCTCTCAGATGGATATTCAGGCTTATAACCAGGAAGGTCTTTATCACCCATAGACGAACACCTGTTCTGGCGCCAAAAGATAGTTATTCTTTAAAAGGGGTAGTGATATTATCAGAGGCCGTAAGTTACCACCATCTTCAGGTCCAAAAAATGCTAATATAGCGAATAAGTTGTATTAACTGACTATCTGTCTTTAACAACCACTTTTTGATGGACCATACATTGCCCATTATAGACAGGCTTGAGTGATCTAGCAAGCTTAACGATTAAACCATACTTTTCTGAAACTGTACTTTATTTTTCTGTCTGAGGCAGCACTGACTTTTATTCAAATTGTTCTCAATATTATAAGGCCTACAGTAGTATTTGGAAGCATTCATATATTAAAATGTGAAAACCCCACTTTTACATGACTTTTCAAGGCGCTTCCTAAGATTAGCAAACCATCTTTGAGGCATAGGCCTTAGGCAAACCCTTTAACCTTACAGACTAGAAAAGACCAGTTACTTGCGATGAGAAAAATATTACGTTTAATATTTTAAAAATAGTTTTACTGGCTGTTGTTGTTGTATCAAATGCAGCAACGGGTTTTCATCAAATTGCTGTAAAAATATTCAACAGCTTTCGTGAATAGTTGTCTTGAAAGTTAGATTCTGAGACATCAGAGGTTAGAGTGTTAAATTCACTGGATAGAGACATTAAAAGTTCCAAGCACATTCAGCGAAATAATATTGGAATAGAATGAGCAAATGCCCCTCAAGAACTCAAGTGATAGATAATGGTCTGTAATTAGCCTTGCAAACGCGAGATAGAAATGATAAATTTTGGCCATATTATACTTTTCCCCATTAATCTTTCATGGCTGCCGTAAGCTCTCAGCAGACGCACGCCTCAGCACCTGGATAAAAAAATCAATAACTGGCTACTACTGCTACTGTATACACACTGTTTAATTACTGAAGGTCACTGACCCTGAGGTTATGTAAGATGGTAATCAGAGAGCCATTTAACAAAATGTTGCTGTTTTAGCAACATCATTGCTATTTAACTCTACAGCCAGTGCCAACTGAAAGCAATGATTATTATTATTATTATTCTAGAAAAATTTGGCTGGATGTTGTTGTGGCAAAAATCTTCATTCAAGTTGCTCTAGTATTGCCAGCTGTATATTTTGAAAGTAATTTGATTGACCTTTGTGTGAATCAGATTCTAATCAAAGTAGCTTCAAAATATCCATCACCTTTAACCCTTTCATGTATGAATTCCCCATATTTCATTTTTAATGTAACCATACAGAAAAACAGTTGAAAATTTTGAAATTAATTTGACTGGAAGTCATTGCCGCCTTAGGCAACAACAGAATCCAGTCAAATTAATTTAAATATGTTCAATTTTAAAACCTTACCACTGCGATGGCTATTTTGAACATAAGTTGAGCGGAAGCTGTTTCTGCCTAAGAAATCAACAGATTCTGATTAATTTCAACATGTTCAATATGTTTTATTCATGCTTGCTTTGCAGTTGTGACATTGGATTAAATTATGGAGTGTCAAAATAAACTCAAATTATACTGTATTACAATGTATTATGACCTGCTGGGCAGAGCTTCTATAGAACATCGCTCTTCTCTCAGAACTGCCTGCAGTGATGGACTATTATACTCTTCTCTTAATAGAGTGGATTAGTGATTTAGCTTTTAACACTTTGAACCATAAAGTGCCAGAATCTTAATTTCCTGATAATGCTAGTACTGCGTAAGTTGATGAACATATTGAAAGAAATGTGACTGGAAACTGTGGCCACAGGCGTCAGTCAAATTACTTTCAAACTATTGAACATATATCCCTACCCAAGCCCCCCAACCAGTTTCAAAATCTTATCTATTCAGTGTTCTTGAGTTGAAAAATGCGTGGTATGTTTCAATACTAGACACGTGACAGTGAAAGCAATTCCTGTCTCAGTTAGCTACATCAGTTGGAGGTTCATTAACCCTTTACCCCTTCTTCAGTGCTTCTGCAGTTGTCTTGCGAAATGTTCATTTGCAAACTGAGAAAAAACTATTTATGAAAATTTACCACTGGAATGACTAGCTCGATAACCGAGCCAGTCATTACAGTGGTAAATTTTCAAAATAGTCTTCTCTTGGTCAACAAATGGACGTTTTCCATGAAAGAATGAAAAAAATTTTGAACAAATTTAAGAATTGCAACAGAAAGGCAATCTTAACAGTCTATTTAAAAGAGCCACCATCGCAACTCCTCCTAGACTATTCACACAGAAACTTGAAACTTTTGGTAGGATTACACATATGGCCATGGATGTACATGGCACTTTTGAAATTTTGTCATGGCCCCCAGGGGGTGGGGACTGTGGGTAAAAAGCTTAATTTATCCAAAGGTGGCCATGTCACATATCATTTTCAAGCCAATGATGAGTAGACTACAGTACAAGGAATTATTTTTATCTTGGATCAAACTTAGAGTAGGGGCAGGGTCAAAAGTGGGCACCAATCGATTGTAACACAACTCCTCCCAAACAATTTCACATAGAAACCAGAAACGTTCGATATGGCCAGGGATGTGCATGACACTTGAAATTTTGTCATGACCCCAGGGGGTGGGGACTGTGGGTAAAAAATTAAATTTATTCAAAATCTTGTCCTGTCACATATCATTTTGAAGCCAATGATGAGTAGACTATAGTATAAGGAATTAATTTGATCTTGGGTCAAACTGAGGGTAGGGCAGGGGGTGTTCAAAAGTGGGCACCAATCAATTGTAACACAACTCCTCCTAGACCATTTCACATAGAAACTTGTAACTTTCGGTATGTTTACACATATGGACAGGGATGTGCATGACACTTGGAATTTTGACATGCCCCCAGGGGCAGGGCACTGGGGTGGGGTGGGAAATGTGGGTAAAAAATTGATTTTTCCAAAGGTCATGTCGCATATCATTTTCAAGCCAATGATAAGTAGTCTACAGTACAAAGAATTATTTTGATCTTGGGTCAAACTGAGGGTCGGGTCAAAATATCAAAGTGGGCACCAATCGATTGTAATGCAACTCCTCCTAGACCATTTTAGATAGAAATTTGAAACTGGGATGATTGCACATATGGCCAGGGATTTGCATGACAGTTTTGGAATTCTGTTATGACCCCAGGGGTACAGCCCAGGGGGTGAGAAATGTGGGGTAAAAAATAAAAATTTTACAAAGCTTATCATGTCGCATATCATTTTCAAGCCAGTGATGAGTAGACTACAGTACAGGGAATTATTTTGATCTGTTGTCAAACTAAGGCTAGGGGGCGGGGTAAAAGTTAAAAGTTGGGCACCAATCGATTGTAACACAACTCCTAGACCATTTCACATAGAAACTTGAAACTTTCGATATGATTACACATATGGCCATGGATTTTGTCATGACCCCCAGGGGGCGAGGACTGTGGGTAAATATTTTAATTTATCCAAAGGTGGTCATGTTACATATCATTTTCAAGCCAATGATGAGTAGACTACAATACAAGGAATTATTTTGATCTTGGGTTAAACTGAGGGCAGGGGACGGGGTCAAATTTTGGCACCAATCGATTGTCATGCAACTCCTCCTAGACCATTTCACATCTAAATATGTATGATGCGGATTGTTTTTGAAAATGTTTCTTCTTTTATCAGACTATGAACTTTGTTTATGTTTGGACCATTTGCAAGTTGTCATTAAATGACTTCAGGTTACTCCTGGGCAGATAGACTTTATGGTTCAGTCTCCAAACTATGCTTGCCTGATGGGTAGTAGCACAGGTGTTTTGAATTGGCATGTTGATTGTCAAATTTCAAAATGAGATCTGGGGGTCCATAATAGCTTGTGATGTACAATTAATATACAGTACAGGTAAGCTATCTGCTATCTTCTGATAGCTCTTGTGGAATTTTGGTATGACCCCAGGGGTTGGAAATGTGGAGTAAACAATATAATTTTTCCAAAGGTGCCATGTCACATATCATTTTAAAGCCAATGATGAGTAGACTACAGTACACGGAATTATTTTGATCTTGTGTCAAACTGAGGGTAGTGGGCAAGGTCAAAAGTGGGCACCGATTGTAACACAACTCCTCCTAGACCATTTCACATAGAAACCTGAAACCTTCGGTATGATTACACATATGGTCCGGGATGTGCATGACACATTGACATTTTATATCAGCCCCAGGGGCAGGGGTGGGGGAAATGGTGGGCAGAAAATAAATATTATCAAATGTGGTCATGTCACATATCATTTTGAATCTTGTCGTTAGTAGACTACAGCACTACAAATTATTTTGTTCTTGAGTCAATCTGCGGGCAGTGGCCAGGGGTCAAATAGGCAATCTAATTCTATATATGTACATGGCTTGGACATTATTTTTTCGCAGAATATTTAGTCCAGGTCAGAAAGGGTCCTGCGGCAGCCTGTTCCTGCAGCAACTTAAAAATGTGACATATTGGTATCTTCTAATACATCTTGTCCTGCTGGTTACTTCTGCTGAAGCACCAGGTATAGAGCAATCAGACGGGTTCCATGTTACCAGATTTAGTGTCCAAAGAAATCCCTGATTAAACTGTTTATTGCTGAATGACCAATCATCTATCTGATTTTGTGACCAGTTTTGTGACTGTATATAGATCTTCTCCAAAACCACCTAGGCGATTGATGAGATAGACAAGAAATATTATCTAAAGAAGTTCTAGAAAAAGGGAATCTCACCAGATAACTAGATTGTACATGAAGTACAAGAAAAGCATGTCTAGTTCGAGTGCAGGTACTCATGGAAGCCGTATATCTGTTCATGGAACAGATCTAGTTATTATTATTATTATTATTATTTTTTTTTTATTCCGCCGCAAAAACTTAAATGTCTTCTCCCATACCGGTAAGGGGACTGGACTAAAACTTTGTAGGATGTAACTATGCCCTAGCCTCTTTAAAGTTTGAGGACAGAAAGTTGCTAGGTCACATGGGTTGGCGGCCATTTCGTAATTTATGTAAAGATTTGTGCATATTTAACAACCTTCTATGAAACCGCTGCCTGTATCGGATGGAAACCTGGTATATCGGAATGATCCCAGGGCCTGCTTAAAATTTGAGAATTACATGTTGTCACATCACACGGTTCGGCGGCCATATTGATGACGTCATAATTTCAAGAAATGCTCATTTCTCGAAAGATTCTATATATAACGCATAGAAACTTTGTGAACTTGGTCAGTTACTCAATACTCAATGCCCACAAGCTTCCCCAACATAAAAGGAATCGGTCAATGAACAGCCGAGCTATTACATCTTGAAAATTTGAAAATGAAATTGCTACTATTTATGTAGTAATACTTTTGGCGGGAAATTTGAATTGGCGGTTTATCAATATTGACTAAATTCAAACGGTTTTACTGGTGAAGTGCAAGGCTCAATTAAACCTAATAGTGCTGAAAGGCGCAATTAACCCATTTACTGCTGAATTGTAAGGCACAATTAACCGTTTTATTGCTGAATTACAAGTTTCAATTATCCCCAATAGCACTGAATTGCAAGTTCAATTGACCTTTTTACTGCTGCAGTGCAAGGCATAATTAACCCTTTTACTACTGAATTGCGCATTTAATCCTTTTACTGCCGAATTGCAAGGTGCAATTAACCCATTTACTGCCAAATTATGTCTCAATTAGCAATTTTACTGCTCAATAGCAAGTGTCACTTAACCCTATTACAGCTGAATGAAAAGTGTCAATTACCCCTTTTACTGCTGAATTGCAAAAGGTCATTTGAGTGCAATAATGTCATTTGATTATAAATAGGTCACATGAGTGCAAAAATGTCAAATGAATGGAAAAGTCAAGAGTACAAAAAGGTCAAATCAAAAATGATCATTTAGTGCAAAAAGGTCAAATGAGATTATTTTGGCCACAATTATTCATTTTCCTCAGTTTTTTGTTATTTTGGCTTATTTCGTTCATTTGTGACTGTATTCCTTAATCATTTTCCGCCTTTTGGGACTAGATTTTGCTCACCTTTGTCTGTTTTTAACAATTTCTGAAAGCATTTGAGCATGTTCTGTGTTTTCTGTTCATTTAATGTATTTGTAAATATGTTAATGGTTTTTTTTTGCTGTTTTCAAACCAGTTTGTGACAGATTTTGGTAATTCTTTTAACCATTTTTGTTTTTTTCACCAGTTTAAACCTCATACTGCTGAATTATTTTACTTAGCCACTGTATCTTTAGACTTAATTGCTGACGCCATCATTCCCTGATAGGCCCCATGCCGTTGCGGGTATGGTAATGTTAGTGGTCTAGTTGCAGCTTTGTGAAACTGGCTTGGAAGCCGTCCGCAGTAACTGGAAGCTCTGGAAGACTAGAGTAATTGTTCTGTTTATTATTATTATTATTTTTATTATTCTTCTGCCAGCCATTTCCATCAAGTAGATTGAACCAAAACTCCGAAACCAGCAGGTCAATCAATACAAGACTCGGCCTCTATGGTCTAGATGCCAACTAGGATCAAAATTAATCAAAGAGAACATGATGCACTCGGGGATTTGGCGGCCATCTTGATGACGTCATAAATGACAAAATAATCTTCTCCTCTGGAACTTCTGAAGCGATCTGGCTATAATTTGGGGAATATAATCACTTCTTCTTCTTCTTTTCGATCGCTGGTATCACACTTGGAGGGCCGTTCTCAAGATGAAATCTGTGGTTTTCTGCAGTTCTCGCACAGGCCCATACAGCTTTTCAAGAAAAGAGGTTGACAAAGGCCAGATCTCTTCTCTCAGCAGCTGATACGTACTGCAACATTGAAGTATGTGCTCTGTGGTCTGTTCTGCTTCTCCACAAGGACAAGCGGGCGATGTCGTAAGGTGGAACTGCCTATACATGTGTTGGTTTAGTCTGTTATGTCCAGTTCTGAGACGAAAAATGGTCACTTGCTCTGGCCTCGAGAGATGTTGGTAGGCATCTTCTGATTGAGGTGTTCTATAGAGTGACTTGATGATAGTCTTCATCTCTGTATGCGTAACCATGTTTTCTGTCTGATTCTCTACTGCACCCACCTTTGCCATCTTGTCTGCTTCATTTCCTTGGATTCCACAGTGTGAGGGGATCCACTGCAATGCTATCCAAAAGCATTTGATGGTTTGTAGTGCTTCTTCAAGTTGTGGCAGCTTACCTTTGGTGATAGCCTCAAGGACGGAGCGGGCATCAGATAAAAAGACAATCTGTGCAATAGGGTCTGCTGTTCTGCTGTTCTGCTGTTCTGCTGATGGTATTAGCTGCATGGACCAGTGCTTCGACTTCAGCTCTGTAGTTTGTGCAGTGTTTGCCTGTCGGTATTGCAGCTGACTCATGTTGTCCGTTTGGATACTCTATGTGCAGTCCGACACCTCCGCTCCTAATTGCATCTTTGGCTGATCCATCTGTGTAGATCCTTATCCATGTCTCCTGAGGGTACATTTCTTCCAGCATGGCTAGGGTCAGGGCCTTCTTGCTCACATCACTGTGTTCATCTTTGGTTGTGAGATGAGGTACTGTGGTGCGAAAAGCTATGTTCTCTAGTTTGTTTTCCCCAGGGTGGAGGATCAAGGGTGTGGTTTGGGTCTTCTATTTGTGCTGGCAACATTTCTTGGTGTTTCCTTTGAAGTGCTTTTGTCTCTTTCACAAAACTTGATCTTTTAAGTCTTCCTGACGACAGCTGTGCTTGCCTGATCTTCATTGGGTGGTTGTTGAACGATTTGAACTTTGCAGCTTGGATCAGTGCTTTGCATTCCCTTCCTTTACTAAGTGGGGGGATGCCTGCTGTCTGCTCCATTTTATCTATTGGTGTTGATCTCATTCCACCAGTGATGATGCGCAGTGCCTGGTTTTGTACTCTGTCGAGGTTCTGTTGATGAGATTTAGCTGCTGTCATTCATGAGCTGGATCCATACTCAAGGTGTGGTCGTATGACACCTAGGTAGATGGTCTTGAGGATCCTTTCATTGGCACCCCACTTTGTTCCTGCCAGCTTCCTCATGATAATATAATCACTCAATGGTGGCAAGTGAAAATTGTTTGCAAAACTTGATTGGTCAAACAGTATCGGCATCGTGGACCAATCAATTTCGAGCACTTGGGGGCCATTTTGAACTTTTTTATTTGATGGATTTTGATGGAGAAAATTGCTATACATATGTTAGTTGCCCGTCTGCAGAGTGTGTGTGAAAATGAACGAGATCTATTTGTAAAGTGCAGAAATATTTAGATTTTAATTTTCCTCTTTATTATGTAGTAGAAGACAGTTTGCTAGAGGCTCTAATAAAAATGATTAATGTGACATTTAATTGTCATTTTATATCTGGTTACCATGGGGGTAACAAATGGCATTTGCTACTGTAAGTGCTATAGGTAAACATATTAATATAATAGGGATTTAATTGCCATTTAATACCAATTGACAACCTGGCTGATTAGCCCATGAACTTAGTAATGCCAATATAAAACTTGTACTTAATGGAGATGCTAAGGATAGCTGTTGAATATTTTTCAAAACAATTTGACAGGAAATTGTTCCTGCCTATTAAGCCTTCTATTGGTGAAATATTAGATTTGTATTAACCCTTATACTGCAGAATGTTAAATTCTATTTCATTGATTTTGTACTAAAATTCCAGTGTCTATTAATAATATTGGAAAGATAAGATTGTCACACACTTCTTAGAATTTTTACTGCTGAATGGCCAATCCCTGATTAACCTGTTTACTGTTGAATGGCCACTCATCTAGCTGATTTTTGTGACCAGTTTTGTGTCTGTATATAAATCTTCTCCAAAGCCACCTAAGTGATTGATCCGAATGATAAGAAATATTATCTAGAGCAGCTACTAAAAAGTGAATTTCACCAGAGAACATTTGTATACAGTTTGTACACATTGATCCCTGAATTTCATGTAACATGTTGAATATTTTGAACCTAATTTGACTGTGTGTTGTTGCTGCACCAACGCCCAGTGAAATAGTTTCAAAATATTCAACATAATGTTAAAAACATAGGGCCTTAACGCTTTTATGATGAAGCCGGCCAAACCGGCCTCTGCAGGTGTCTTGAGGAATGTCGATTAGTAGGCCAAGTGAAGACTATTTCTGAAAATTTACCAGTCGAATGACTGCCTCGGGAGAATAGCATTAGTCCATGAGGGCGATTAAAGATCGCTCGTAAGAAGTTCATAGTTAAACAAATATGGCCACACTGGACCAATAATATTTGAGCATCTTGGTGGCCATTTTGAACTTTTTTATTTGATGGATTTTGATAGCAAAAATGTCTATACTTATGTTATTTGGGACCTTGACTTCGAATTTGTTACGTTTCAAAATGGCCGATGATTGGTTTGGCAGCCATCTTGGATTATTTACCCACTTTTCTGCTGGGTGGTTATCCTGAACCACTGGGTCTAGAGCAACCAAACTGGTTCCATGTTACCAGATTTAGTATCCACAGAGGGTCTGAGAAAATAAACCACATCCATTAGTTAACAGCCAAGATATTTAGATTTTAATTTTCCTCTTTATTATATAACAGCAAGCAATTTGGTGGAGGGTCTAATCTTAGGCAAACATATTAATGTGATAGGGATTTAATTGTCATTTAATACATGTTGACCATGGGGGCCAATTAACCCATCAACCTATGAATGCCAATATAAACCTATCGCTTATTGTAGATGCTAAGGATACCCATTGAATATTTTAGCAATCTGACTGGAAGTTGTTCCTGCATATTAACCCTTCTACTGGTGAAATATTATAGTTGTTGTATTTACCCGTACACTGCAGAATGTTAGCCCTTACTTGATTGATTTTGTACTAATTTCCAGTTTCCATTGAGCATATTGAAAAGATAAAAAATTGCCATGCACTTCTAGATCTGTTTATGGCTGTATGGTCAATCCCAGATTTACCTATTTACTGCTGAATGGCCAATCATCTACATGATTTTTGTGACCAGTTTTGTGTCTGTATATAGATATTCTCCTAAGCCACCTAGGTGACTGATCCGAGAGACAAGAAATATTATCTAAAGCAGTTATGAAAACGGAATTTCATCAGAGAACAGGAAAACAGATTAATGTGATAGGGATTTAATTGTCAATTAACAGCAGTTGACCATGGAGCCGATTAACCCATGAACTTATGAATGCCAATATAAAACTTGCACTTATTGTAGATGCTAAGGATACATGGTGACCATTTTTCAAAACAATTTGACTGAAAGTTGTTCCTGCCTATTAACCATTCTACTGGTAAAATAATAGATTGGTATTAACCTTTATACTTTTACTTGGAATCCTTCTAGAAATTGTTCTGATTATTCTCTTTTATTATTATTATTATTATTATTATTATTATTATTATTATTATTACTATTCCTCTTCTATTGGCTTCTTTTGAGCCATGGATCCCGGAATGCTATGACCTTTGTCATATCAGCGTGGGCATAGATGAACGAGTGTTTGAAAACTAGAAGATAATCTGTCCATAAACGGCTGAGATATGAACTTCCGAAATTACTACATCATATATAGCAAAGGTCTAATTTCAGAGGTGTTCCTTAATAGACAGGTTAGATCTGTTACAGTTTCCGCCGTCGAGCAGATTTATGGTGACAACTTTAGATTTCACACTCCTGTTCCTTGTAGCCGAATGTCCAAGCTTATTTAGCAACATGATTTGGTAAACTGAGTTGTTTCTTTAAAAATAATTTGACTGAAAGTTATTGCTGCGGTAGCAACAACTTTCAGTCAAACACATTTCAAAATATTCAACAACATAGATGTCAGAGCACACAATAATATCTTAAATATTTAGGCAGCAGCGGACAAAAGGTCAATCTAGTAACAATGATTTCATATAGCTTTCATGATAAAGCTCCATCAGATGGAAATTCAGGCTTATAACCAGGAAGATATTTATTACCCAAAGACGAACACGTGCTCTGGCGCCAAAAGATGGTTATTCTTTAAAAGGGCTGGTGGTATGACGAGAAGCCGTAAGCAACCACCATCTTTTGGTCCAAAAACGCTGCATAGTATAGCGAATAAGTTGTATTAACTAACTATCTGTCTTTAACAACCACTTTTTGATGGACCATATAGTGCCCATTATAAACAGGCTTGAGTGATCTTGCACGCTTAAATGCGCTATTATACTCTTCTCTTAATAGAGCGGATTAGTGATTTAGCTTTTAACACTTTGAACCCTAAAGTGCTAAAATCTTATTTTCCTGATAATACTGGAAGTATTGCGTAAGTTGATGAATGTATTGAAAGAAATTTGACTGGAAACTGTGGCCACAGCCGTCATATATCCCTACCCAAGCCCTGCAACCAGTTTCAGAATCTTATCTATTCAGTTTTCTTGAGTTGACAAATGCGTGGTGTGTTTCAATACTAGAAGCGTGACAGTAAAAGTAGTTCTTGTCTCAATAAGCTACATCAGTTGGTGACAACTTTAGATTTCACCCTTTACCCCTTCTTCAGTGCATCTGAAATGGTCTTGCGAAATGTCCATTTGCAAACTAAGAGAAGACTATTTATGAAAATTTACAACTGGAATGATTAGCTCGATAACCGAGCCAGTCACTCCAGTGGTAAATTTTCAAAATAGTCTTCTCTTGGTCTAGAAATGGATATTTTCCATGAGAAAATTTAAATTTTCTTGAACAAATACAGAAAGGCAATCTTAACAGTCTATTTAAAAGAACTACCATCGCAACTCCTCCTAGCCCATTTCACGCAGAAACTTGAAACTTCTGGTATGATTACACATATGGCCATGGATGTGCATGGCATTTTTGAAATTTTTTCATGACGCCAAGGGGGTGGGGACTGTGGGTAAAAAATGTAATTTATGCAAAGGTGGTCATGTCACATATCATTGTCAAGCCAATGATGAATAGACTACAATACAAGGAATTATTTTTATCTTGGGTCCAACTTAGGGTAGGGGCGGGGACAAAAGTGGGCACCAATCGATTGTAACGCAACTCGTCCTAGACCATTTCACAGAGACCTTTAAACTTTCGGTATGATTACGCATATTGCGAGGAATGTGCATGGCACTTTTGAAATTTTGTCATGACCACAGGGGGTGGGGACTGTGGGTCAAAAATTTAATTTATCCAAACATGGTCATGTCACATACCATTTTGAAGCCAATGATGAGTACACTACATTACAAGGAATTATTTCGATCTTGGGTCTAACTGAGGGTAGTGGGGATCAATTGTGGGCACCAATCGATTGTTACACAACTCCTCCTAGACCATTTCACATAGAAGCTTGAAACTTTTGGTATCATTGCACATATGGACAGGGATGTTCATGACACTTTTGGAATTTTGGCATGACACATGGGGCAGGACCCTGGGGTGGGAAATGTGTCAAAATTTAAATTTTTCCAAAGGTCATGTTGCATATTATTTTCAAGCCAATGGTAAGTAGTCTACTGTACAAGGAATTATTTTGATCTTGGGTCAAACTGAGGGTGGGAGGCGGTGTCAAAATTTCAAAAGTGGGCACCAATCAATTGTAATTCAACTCCTCCTAGACCACTTCAGATAGAAACTTGAAACTTTGGAGATGATTGCACATCTGGCCAGTGATTTGCATGACACTTTTTAAATTTTATCATGAACCCCAGGGTACAAGGAATTATTTTTATCTTGGGTCCAACTTAGGGTAGGGGCGGGGACAAAAGTGGGCACCAATCGATTGTAACGCAACTCGTCCTAGACCATTTCACAGAGAACTTTAAACTTTCGGTATGATTACGCATATTGCGAGGAATGTGCATGGCACTTTTGAAATTTTGTCATGACCACAGGGGGTGGGGACTGTGGGTAAAAAATTTAATTTATCCAAAGGTGGTCGTGTCACATATCATTTTCACGCCAACGATGAGTAGACAACAATACAAGGAATTATTCTGATCTTGCGTCAAACTTAGGGTAGAGGGTGGGGTCAAAATTGGGCACAAATCGATTGTCATGCAACTTCTAGAGCATTTGACATCTAAATATGTATTATGCTGAGTGGTTTTTTTTAATGTTTCTTCTTTTTTCAGACTATGAACTTTGCTTATGTTTGGACCATTTGCCAGTTGTCATTAAATGACTTCACGTTACTCCTGGGCAGATAAGCTTTATGGTTCAGTCTCCAAGCTATGCTTGCCCAATGGGTAGTACCACACGTGTTTTGAATTCACATGTTGATTGTCAAATTTCAAAATGTGACTCCCGTGGTCCATCATATCCTGTGATGTACAATTAATATACAGTACAGGTAAGCGATTTGCTATCTTCTGAAAGCTCTTGTGGAATTTTGGTATGACCTCAGTGATGGGAAATGTGGCGTAAAAAATAAAATTTTCCAAAGGTGGTCATGTCACATATCATTTTGAAGCCAATGATGAGTAGACTACAGTACAAGGGATTATTTTGATCTTGGGTCAAGCTGAGGGTAGGGAGCAGAGTCAAAAGTGGGCACCAATCAATTGTAACACAACTCCTCCTAGACCATTTCACATAGAAATGTATGATTCCACATATGGCTAGAGATGTGCATGACACATTGGAATTTTGATATCAGCCGAAGGGGTAGGGGAAATGGTGGGCAGAAAATAAATTTTATCAAATGTGGTCATGTCACATATCATTTTGAAGCTTGTAGTTAGTAGACTACAGTACAACACATTATTTAGTTCTTGAGTCAATCTGTGGGCAGTGAGCATGAGTCAAATGGGCAATCTAATTCTATATATGTACATGGCTTGGATATTGTTTCTTCACAGAATTGTTAGTCCTGCGCAGACCGGGTCCTGCAGCATCCAGTTCCTCGGGTAACTTAAAAATGCGAGATATTGCTATCTTCTAATACCTCTTGTCCTGCTAGTTACTTCTCCCGAAGCACCAGGTATAGCACAGTCAAACTGGTTCCATGTTACCAGATTTAGTGTCCAAAGAAATCCCTGATTAACATGTTTACTGCTGAATGACCAATCATCTAGCTGATTTTGTGACTAGTTTTGTGTATATAGATCTTCTCCAAAACCACCTAGGCGATTGATCAGAAAGACAAGAAATATTATCTAAAGAAGTTCTAGAAAAACGGAATTTCACCAGATAACTAGATTATACATGAAGTACAAGAAAAGAATGTCTAGTTCAAGTGCAGGTATTCTTGGAAGCCGCATATCTGTTCACGGAACAGATCTAGTTATTATTATTATTATTATTATTATTATTAATGTTGAATTTTTTATTTAATGGATTTTGATGCCCAAATTGGGCCTATATAGGTTTTGACGTCGAGAAATCCAAATCTGGCATTTTCGAATTTGTTCGATCAACGGTTTGGCTGCCATCTTGGATTTGTTTCCCGCCAAATTCCAGACAGTAAAGCAATTGGAAAGTTAACATGCCTTCTCCTCGGAAACCGCTGCATGGATTTCAATTATATTGTGCAGGAAGCATGATTAGGTAATAGAGATCTGATTTTGTTCAAACAATGCTGGTCGACCTATTAGGCTGGCAGCCATTTTGGATTTTGCAGTATTTTGTATAACGTTTTTTAAAATCTTCTCCAAAACCACTTGGCAGATTGATTCAAAACTCATGAAATATCATCTAGGGCATCGGCTGAACCAAGTTTGTTCAAGGGTATTTGATTGCCCAAAAGCTTGGGTGGCCATCTTGAATGACCTAGTTTTCGTGAAAGCGACTTCTTCTCCAGACCCGCTGAACGGATCGGGCTGAAATTTAGCTGATATGATTGGGGACTGAGGCGCATTAGAGTTTGTTCAAGAGAAATTGATACGTAAAAAAAAACATGGCCGCCATCGACCAATCAAATTTCAGCATGATTGCCGGCCATTTTGAATTTTTTTATTTGTTGAAATCTTAAGCCAAAATTGGTTTTACTTATGTTTTTGGGTCTGCTGATTCCAAATTTGCCATTTTCAATACTGTCGGACGAACGGTTTGGCGACCATCTTGGATCGTTTTCCCGGAAAATTCCCCCATAGTAAAGCAATTGGAAATTTTAAATTCCTTCTCCTCGGAAACCACTGGGTGGATTTCAATTATATTTTGCAGGAAGCATGGTTAGGTAATAGAGACCTGATTTTGTTCAAACAACGCTGGTCGGCCTATTATGCTGGCGGCCAATTTGGATTTTGTAGTATTTCGGGAAATGTTTTTTAAAATCTTCTCCTCTGAAACCACTTGGCTGATTGATTTAAAACTCATGAAATACCATCTAGGGCATCTGCTGAACAAAGTTTGTTCAAGGGTATTTGATTGGCCGAAAACTTGGGTGGCCATCTTGAATGACCTAGTTTTCGTGAAAACGACTTCTCCAGAACCGCTGAACGGATTGGGCCAAAATTTGGCTGATATAATTAGGGACTGAGGCGCATTAGATTGTTCAAGAGAAATTGATACGTCAAAGAACATGGCCACCATCGACCAATCAAAATTCAGCATGCTTCATGGCGGCCATATTGAATTTTTTTATTTGTTGAAAGTTGAAGCCGAAATTGGTTTTACATAGGTTTTTGGGTCTTCTGATTCCAAATTTGCAATTCTCGATACTGTGGGACGAACGGTTTGGCGGCCATCTTCGATCATTTTCCCACCAAAATTGCCAATACTAAAGCAATTGGATAATTGAATTGTCTTCTTCTCAAGAAGAACTGGGCCAATTCCATTTATATTATTTTTACTGCCATTGTTGACACACGATTGTTTGTTTTTCAAAGCCACATTCAATGATGGGTAGACTGGGCGGATAAAGAAGATTCCTACTGTAACTTTCTCACATGATCCAATAAAATTGACGGCATTAATCCAACTTGATCAAATCTAAGAATCTATTTAGGCTCTAAGCCACCTATAAGAGCTGACTCAGATAAGGTTCTCATCTTAGCGACCACTTAGCCCCCCCCCCCACCCCCGATGCCTCGCCGCTTGCAGCTATATTTATTATTATTATTATTATTAGGCGGGGGGGGCAAGCTCCTATTGTTTTCGTTCTGTTTATTTTTATTTTTATTATTCCGTGCTTTTATTTGTTCGCAAATAGTGCGAAGACAAAAATGCTGATAAAATTCAAGCTTTGCATGGAAAGAGGGCCTTCTTAGCGCAAACATTTTCCGTGTTAATGGATATGATTTTCTAGATAGGTTGGCGGCTATAAAGATTGGCCCTGGGAACGTGGAATACATAAATTAATGTTTGTAGATTACTATTTATTCATGAGAGGCTTCGGGAACATATATGTGGACATATATCGTCATTCAATATGCATGACTGAAATCAGCTGTCAAAACTATATAATACGTCATTATACCCAAGGTAGAAGGTTAAACCTGAAAGGTAACTTTCAGAGATATATCTTTACATCTCCGCCTCTAAGAATGAATGTGTAATCACTACGTATCATAACTAATTAAAACTAAATAATATGAATACTGGTTAAACAACTCAAATGAATGACAGTTAATGATAGGTAATCAAAATAAATGTTAATGATAAAATAGAATAGGTCCACAAGTTACTGATTAACTTAAAGGTCAAGCTTCCTGGGCAGCTTGACTATGCGACCGCTTCTAGTAGCTACAACATGACTATCTGTCACTGTAGATGTGATTGGATTTTGTGGATCAGATGTCATATGAACCGACGGTGTTGTTGATGGTTCGCGACTCAGAGGTTCTGTACTCTCACTATTATCAAGTCCATTTTGGTCAAAATTCTGTTCAGTTAGCCCTGCTGGCTTTAGATGTATTCTGTTGCGATGAAACACTGTGCCACCATGATCCGTAACAAGATAAGATCTAGGTTTATCTGATTTTTCTCTCACTTCTGCTGGAACCCACGTCCCGGACTGCTGTTGGTACATTACGACTGATTGATGTGGTGCAAGATCACCCAAGTTACTTGAAGATTTCTGATCATACTGTCTTTTCTGGCTATCTTGTCGAGAATGTAGGTGTTCAAGATCAGAATCATCACACTGATATCGTTGAAGCCGACCACTGCAAGGAAATTGTGTTCGATAAGTACGCCAATTGAGTCTCTTAGACGGAGCATCCAATTTCCCATCTATCGCTGTTGTCCGATAACTGAGTAATGCAAGATACGGGTCTTGCCCAGAGGCCTCCGACTTCTTAAGTAAGTTCTTGACAGTCTGCACCATTCTCTCGATGAATCCATTACTCTGTGGGTATGTAGGTGCACTAGTTACATGGTTGATTCCCCATTGATTACAAAATGATGCAAATTCATGACTGCTGTATTGCGGTCCATTCTCTGACACCAGAGTTTCTGGAATTCCATGTTCTGCGAAAATAGATTTCATGTGATTGATAATGACACATGAAGTAGAAGTGTCCAACTTTCTTAATCTGGGAAACTTGCTGCAATAATCAGCCACCAAGAGATGGATCAGTTGGATCAGTCTGTAGTGCTCTCCAATGTTCGCTACAACCAGCATACATTAACTCAAAACAAACTCGACCATTTCAAACGTTTCTCAGAGGATGAGGTCCTGAAGCTCGTGAAAGAATCAAAGCCAACGTATTGCACACTGGACCCTGTTCCTACGAAAATTTTCCTTGAATATATCGACATCCTACTCCCTACAATTACTCGGCTTGTCAATTCTAGCCTAGAGTCAGGTATCGTTCCAAAATGCTTCAAGCGCGCTTTGATCAACCCTTTGCTGAATAAAGTAGGCCTGGATCCTGATAACCTAAAAAATTACAGACCAGTATCAAATTTATCCATTATGTCTAAACTGACTGAAAGGTCAGTATCATATAGATTTTCTGATTACCTAACGATTAATAGGCTATATGAACCATTCCAGTCGGCATATAGGCATGGCCACAGTACCGAGACAGCCCTATTGCGAGTTGTTAATGACATTCGATGTGCTGTTGATACTGATAATGTGTCTCTACTAATCCTGCTTGACCTTAGCGCAGCGTTTGACACTATCGATCATCACATCCTTCTGTCTCAGCTCACAAATGAAATTGGTGTAAACGGTGTCGCACTGAAATGGTTCCAGTCATACTTATCAGATAGGTATCAATCTGTGTATATTAATGGGACCCCTTCTTCATCAGTAGAACTAACATGTGGTGTCCCACAGGGCTCAATCCTAGGCCCTATACTTTTCACCCTGTATACTCGTCAATTAGGATCTGTTATTGAGGGTCATAATGTCCAACGGCACTTGTACGCAGACGATACACAACTGATAAACAGTTTTGCTCCATCTGCCCCCATCGCAAATCTAGCCAGTAGACAAGTAACTGATTGTTGCATTGACATAAAATCTTGGATGACAACGAATATGCTAACGCTTAACGATGAAAAAACTGAAGCTATTTTGGTAGGTCCAGCCACCAGGCGTTCCAAAACGGGATTAAGTAGCGTCCTTGTTGGAGTTAATAATATTCCATTGGCTACTGTTGTAAAAGATTTAGGCGTTCTCCTCGATTCTGAATTAAATATGGAGTCATGTAAATCATATTCGCAAGGTGTGCTTTATGCAGCTACGAAACATTGGTAACATTAGGAAGTACATCACTCGGGAAGCGGCAATACGGCTCGTGTTATCACTAGTAATGTCGAGACTCGATTATTGTAACGGTCTTCTCGCAGGTGCTTCCAAAACACTCATTAACAAGCTTCAGGCAGTTCAGAACACAGCTGCGCGAATTGTATCACTGAGAAATAAGTATGACCACATTACCCCTATTCTTCAAGATTTACACTGGCTCCCACTAGAATACAGAATCCGTTTCAAAATCCTAAGTTTAGCATATCAATGTGTCTCCGAAACTGCACCAACGTACCTATCTGAATTGCTAGAGAGTTACACATCTACACGAACCCTCAGATCTTCTGAACAAAATCTCCTGAAGATTCCCAGAGTAAACACTAAAACCTATGGCCATAAAGCCTTTTCATTCGTGGCCGCCACTCAGTGGAATAATCTCCCAACTCATATTAAATCTGTCCCGACTTTATCCGTATTTAAAACTAACTTGAAAACATTCTTGTTTAAAGAAGCTTTCCCGTAAGCTGTATGCTAAATTTCTCTCTTATTGTCAGCGCTTAGAGCATGCAATCGCATGGATTTAGCGCATTACAAATGTACTATTATTATTATTATTAAATCCGAACCGAGTTTCTGCCATGGAAAGCTTGGCACGCTGTGAGGATGCAATGCCTCCTTGGGCTGTTGTTTTGAGAATTGGAGACATGTCAGGCATGTGGAAGTCTGCTTAATATCTTTGCTGATACCAGGCCAGAATAGACAGTCTTTAGCTTTCAATAGACACTTCTCAGTGCCCATGTGACCTTGATGTATGATACCCAACATATGTTGGCGAAGTGGACTAGGAATTACGAGGAAATGACCCTTAAGAATAAGGCCATTTTCTATACTCAAGTCCTTACAGAAGTTCCAGTAGTCTTTGGGATCGTTAGGACAGTCACTAGCATATTCAGGCTAGCCGTAATAGATCATATCTTTAAGATGACACAACACATTGTCTTGTTCTGTTTGTTTACAAATTTCGGCTAATTTTGCCGGAGTAGCTGGCAACATGCTTGTGATGGCAGCTACTTCAATCGAAGGTACATCTGTACTTTTATGGGGCAGTTCCATACTACTAACTCGAGACAATGCAACTGTGACAACATTTGTTTTTCCTGGAATATACTTTATTTCAACATCATATTTTGCCATTCTGAGCAAGTCTTTGTAGACGAGGTGATGCAGACGCGATACTCTTCTTCCAGATGCTCTCAAGGGGTTTGTGATCAGTTTCAATGACTACTTTCTTACCATAGACATAATGATTAAACTTTTCAAGTGACCAACTTGGTGCAAGAAATTCCCTCTCGATGTTACTGTATCTGGATTCTGAATCATTTAATGAACGGCTAGCGTAAGCTATTGGCTTACCATCTTATGTTAGAACACACCCAACCCCTTTTAGACTGGCATCTGATTGAATCACAGTTTCTTTATCCGGACTATAGTAGGCAAGTACTGGTGCCTTTGTGACAATTGCCTTTAGTTCATCGAATGCTTTTTGTTGTTCCGGTTGCCATACATATGCTACATCTCGCTTCATTAATTGACGGATTGGTTCTGAAACATGGGCAAGAACAGGAGAAAACCGATTGAGATAATTGATTATTCCCATGAATGATTGTAGTTCAGTAAGATTCTCCGGCATGTCCATGATTGCTTGAAGATTTTCCTGTTCCGGTTTAAGTCCAGAGGGCGTCCATAAATGACCGAAAAATGATGTCTCAGCAACCTTTAATTGGAATTTGTTTGGATTGAACTGGATACTGTTTTGACGTGCAAGATCTAGAACATTTATGATGTGCTGATCATGAGATATTTCATCCTTCCCGAAGACGAACGTGTCATCTGAGATACCGCTGACTTCATCTAGTTTACCGAAAATAGCATCAATTCTTTCCTGGAATATACCTCCACTGATCATAAGTCCAAATGGAAGGCGAGTCCATCTGAAATTTCACCAAGGGATGCTGAAAGTACATAGCTTACTACTTTCTGTGTCAAGCAGGGGCGGATCCAGAGGGGGGTGGGTGCGCACACCCCACACCCCCCCCTTTGGGAGGGGTGCCCTGTCCACGCCTGACGTGCCCTTGCCCCTCCCAACATGTTTCACCCCTATTACTGCACTCCGATCATGACGTCTCCTGTCATTCGGTTTCACAATGGAAGTACACTGACAACTCCGAACACATTTCCGAACTTCGGAAACGGAACGTGCCCATTTCAAGTTGTCAATCGTTTATTATAGATTTTCAATATTCGTTACCGGTACTCAATATTTAAAAAAAATTATTGTACTCCGAAAGGAGGTTCGTCTAAAGGAAATTAATTCCGAGAGGCGGGATCTACTCAAGACATAACAAGACAAGTTTAGCAGACGCACAATTTTCATCATGCCGTCCCATAAACGAACTAAACGCTTATTAGAACAGCGCCTCAAAGAGGCTGCTGCAAAATGTCCACGCCTAACTGACTTATTCCGGTAATTATAATCGTCGTAATTATATATAACATTTATCATGTGTCATTTAATTTGCACAGTCTTTAGTGTTACTAGTTTTCGTGATAAACAGGGTCCTGCTAAAATCAGAATTCAAAATCAATTTCCTAAATCTCATGGGCAAATGACGTTTTATATCATATGCCTAAATACACACATGTGATTTCTAATAAACAGTTCTATATTTTAAATTCTTGCTTACCATGAACTACTATTAAGTAAGTGTGTGTGCGTGTGCGTGTGTGTGCAGCATGCGTACGTGCGTGCGTGTCTGTGTGTGTTTGAGGGCAGCGCAAGGGATGTCCTGGGGACAGTTGCCCGTCAACTGTTTTAGGTTAGTGTTGAACATATGCCATAGAAGGGCTAGCCTATAGGAGTATGGAGGGTGGTTGGGTGGGTGTCATGAACAAATTATGATTTGCCACATGCACCAGACACCAGAAACCCCACTACCCTACGCAACTGCAAGTTTAACAATTGTTCTTTGTTACTGTATAATCCATACATGAGAATTGTCGTGAAGACATCAGGGGCCGGTTGTTTAAAAATTTATTAAAGTTAGGCCCAACCTAAATGTTAGGCACGATTCAATGTTGGCAAGGAAATGATTATGACGTCATTGAACAAATTCGTTTAAGCGAGTCTTGCAGAGTTTTAAGAATAAAAATTTATGACGTCATAATCTATCATAATGATTTAATTATTATGTCATAATCATGTAGAAGAGTTATATGCATGATCGTTGCCCAAACGAACCAGAGTTAGGCCTGGCTGGACTTAAATTGAGTTTAACTTTAATACACTTTTGAACAACCAGCCCCTGAAATGTAAATAATAAAACAACATCATTTATCACACATGCACCTTTTGAATTTATACACAGATTTAGTCTTTCATTAACCTGAACAGCTAATTATGATTTCAGCATATTCTGTTAGTAACAGAACATGCCGAAATCATAAATAGCAGTTCTGGTTAATCATATCATAGTTAGATGTCAGATTCACACTCGCCTTTTTGTCACTCATAATTATGCGCTAAGCATGCATGAATAATTAGGGTAACAGCCACATTGATATTATTCACTGACTCAGGCATGTCTGATGTGTATAACAATGAATAGGAAAAAGAAGGTCACGTGATCTCATGATGTGATCATGTAAATTTGTTTTTCATACACATCACACATGCCTGAATAATATTACTAAGGATGTTACTTTAAACCTCTATCTGACTAATTCATTGTACTATTGTACTTTTTCAGTTCAAAGGAGACTTCAGTTATGACATCAGAATCAGATTCAAGCTGTATCAGCAGTTCATGCATCCCCGCGTCTACTAACGAAGATTCATCCACCCATAAATCTACTAATGACGTTCCATATACGCATGCATCTAGTAATGAAGTTCCAGTCATGGATGATTCTACTATTGAAGTTCCAGGCACCCATGATTCTACTAATGAAGTTGCAGACACACGTGACTCTACTAATGCAGTTCCAATTATGTATGATTCTACTAATGAAGTTCCAGGCACCCATGAATCTACTAATGAAGTTCCACCAGACACACGTGATTCTACTAATGAAGTTCCAATTGTGTATGATTCTACTAATAAAGCTCCAAACATGCATGCGTCTACTAATGAAGTTTCTACGAGTCATCAGACTGTCTCGCACTCCATCACTCAGTATGATATTGGCAACATAGTTCGTGGACATGTACAATTGTCAGAACTTGACATAACAGAAAAATCTCACTATATACTTGATCACTTTGCACCCGATAGTAGGTTTAAAACTTTTTGTACACAGACTGTAGTGCGAAAAGGAGCAAACCGCAAGTATGATTTAGTATTTCAGAAGGTATGGCTTGACCAGTATTCATGGTTAGTGTATAGTCCAGTAGTAGATGGTGGATTGTGTAAATATTGTGTTTTGTTTCCTCCTAGGGACCATGTTCCTGTTGGAGTTTTGGTTTCGACACCATTTACAAACCTACGAAAGGCAACTGGTAAAGATGGTGTTTTAGAAACTCATTCTAAGCTACGATTTCACAAAGATGCTGTAAGTGTTGGCTGTTCCTTAATAAAGAGTTTGGACAAACCTAAACAAACACTACCATATCTTATGTCTGACAGCAATCGTGTTCAATATGAAAAAAACGTTCATATATTGAAATCTGTAGTTCAGGCTATTTTATTCTGTGGTAGGCAAAATATTGCACTGCGTGGTCATCGCGATGATGGTACAACGTCAAGTACCGCCTCAAATAAAGGCAATTTCTTGGCAGTTTTGGAGGTTATGGCCTTGTCAGATACGATTCTACGCGAACACCTTAACCACGGAAAGAAAAATGTGAAATATACATCAAAGACCATCCAGAATGAAATTATTGAACTTATTGGTGATCACATTCGAAAGCAAATAACTAACTGTTTACAGGATGATAATTCATATTTTGCTATTATTGGTGATGAGGTTACGGATAAGCACGGAAACCAAGAAATTCTAGCTATATGTCTGCGATTCCTTGACACAATGATGGACCAACCAGTTGTTAAAGAAGTGTTTTTCGATTTTGTCTACCTTGAGCGTACAACAGGAGAGAGGATAGCAAAAGCAATAATCGACTGTTTGTTCAACCGTGGGGTAGACATAAGTAAAGCCAGAGGACAAGCTTATGATGGGGCTTCTGCAATGTCATCCTCTTCTGTTGGTGTACAAGCTCGTATAAAGGCAGTAGCCCCTCGTGCCTTGTATACACACTGTAATAGTCACGTTTTAAATCTTTCAATCGCATCAGCATGTAAGGTACAACCAATTAAAATAATGATTGACACGGTTAATGAAGTGTTTCTATTCTTTAACAATTCGCCTAAGCGACAACGTTTCTTTGAATCTGTTCTCAATGGGCTTGACAACAGCCCATCTGTCAAGAAATTAAAGGGTTTATGTAAGACACGGTGGGTAGAGCGGCACACATGCTATGATACATTCTATGAGCTCTACCCACATATTTGTGTATGTTTAGAAAAAATGGTAAATCCTTCTCTAAACGACATCAACTGGGCATGGGACAGAGACACGTGTGTCAAAGCACAGGGCTTACTATCAACACTGTGCTCTAGTAACCGGATTATTCCTTTTATTATTGCCAAGAACAGTCTGCATTGTATTAAGGCTATAGCTTCAAAATTGCAGAAAAATGGCGGCGATGTTTTCGATGCTTATAATATGATCGATAAAGCCAGACAAACCCTTGAACAGTTGAGAACCAATATCGATGACGAATTTGTAGATTGGTTTAAGGATGCAGAAGCAGTGGCAGAATCTGTTGGTGCGAGTGTAGAAATGCCAAGGATCGTTGGCCGAAAGATTAACCTAGGTAATATAGCCGCACCTACTCCAATCGAGTATTACAAGATGAATGTGTGCATACCATTTTTGGACCACTTAATTCAAGAAATGAATACACGGTTTAATGACAATACCAGAGTTGGCAGTGATATCTTCAATCTGATACCATCAGTTATAGTTAAGTGTGTCAGTGAAGACATCAACAGTATTAATGAGAAACTGACCTTTTGGTATGACGATCTACCAACTCCGTCATCATTAAAAAGCGAATTAAAAGTGGGCACATCTCTGGCGATCAAAGGCAGTAACTGAACGACCCAACAATGTACACCAATGCTACCTTTCAGCTGACAGTGATGAGTTTCCAAACATTAAAGTGTTATTAAGAATTGGATGCACTCTTCCAATCGGAAGTGCGGAAGCGGAACGTTCATTCTCATGTCTCCGCCGTTTAAAGACATATCTGCGCAACACTCAGGGGGAGGAACGCCTCTCAAGTCTGGCTTTGATGAATATTCATCATAATATATTGATGTCGATATTAACAGAGTTTGTGACGAGTTTGTCAAAAAACACAAAAGGCGGCTTTTTGATAAGAGTATAATTTTCTTTACTGACAGACTAGTACAGTGACATTGTTTAAGCATAATGATGATATGAGTTGCAAAATATCCATCAGAATATTTCTGTAATTTTACAGAATCTGTTTTATTGGGTCTGTAGTGCTGATTAAAGTGGCCATTAATCGTGAATACTGATAGCCCTACATTTTGAACTTATTTTTGTAATTCCACAAGTCCGAGAATAAGATAAGAACAGCAAGCTTATTGCTAAAGTATTATTAACGGACAGTCTGTTAATAATACTTTAGCAATAAGCTTGCTGTTCTTATCTTATTCAGCACTGGTGTAACTGTGTTTGAGATCTTTGATCACCTATATTACAATTTCAAAGCAACTGTAGATTGCTTTCTAAGGCAGCAACAGCTTGTAGTAAATAAGTTTCAAAATATTCAATAGCCTATTGAATATTTTGAAACGTATTTACTACTGAAGCTGCAGTTGACTTAGGCAGCAATGCCTTCAAGTCATAATAGCTTCAATATATACAGGAGTATTTTATCGGTTGACAGTCATATACGTGATGCCCGTCCATGATCTATCTCATTCATACGATCTCATATATATATTTGTCCATTAATAACATAATACTTAGCAATAAGCTTGGCGTTCTTATCTTATTCAGCACTGGTGTAACTGTGTTTGAGATCTTTGACCACCTATATATCAATTTCAAAGCAACCGTAGATTGCTGCCTAAGGCAACAACAGCTTGTAGTAAATAAGTTGTTGTTGCCTTATGTAGCAATGCCTTCCAGTCGTATTAGCTTCAACATATTCAGGAGTACTTTATTGGTATGACAGCCATATACGCGAGTCCACCCATGATCTATCTCATTAATATCTCATATATATGTTAATATGACTGGAAGGCATTGCTACCTAAGGCAACAACAACTTCAGTAGGCTACTTGGACTGAAAGACGTTGCTCATAGTCTACCTGGAGTCAGGACTCAAAATTGTTGCTGCCTTATATTGGAAACCATACATGTAACTGTCCAGAGAAGCAATGACAGGAAGCTATCGCTGCCTTGGGCAGTTAAAAAAGCAAAAGCTTTCAGCATAAGGCAGCAACAATCTGGAGGCCAGTTAGGCAAACGATTAATCTGTGACTGTTGAAAAGTAATTGTTCTTAGATTAGACCCATTCTTAGTACAGTCACAACCAGTATGTGATGCACCAATGAGAGAAGCATCACCTTGACCCACCAAAATTTAAAATTATAATTAAATCATGAGTAGAAATTGAATAATTTAGCAGCCAACTAAGGGTCCATATTTATCTCTGGAAATGCAGGAGAAGCCGTCTGGGGATACCTAGATTTCAAAATTTCACGGGGGAGTGCCCGGACCCCCCCGCACCCTGCCCTTCTGAAATCCTGGATCCGCCCCTGTCAAGTTTCACCTGCCAATAGCCGTTACATGCGTCTACAATACCGAACTGAGTAGAACCACTTAACTTTGGTATCACATCATCGATTGTTCGAGCATAGTAAGGATTGCGCTTCACCGCTTTATTCAGGTCGCGAGGATCCACACATAAACGAATCGAGCCATTGTCTTTCACTGTAAGACGTGAAAGACTTTCCGGGATATATCTTTACAGCGGCCAGCTTGGATTTCCAGAAAATTTTCCTGCATTTTAAAAAATCTCCAGAACCACTGAAGAGAATGAGCTGAAATTTGGTGAAACTCATCGGAGACGGTGTCTCGTAAAAGTTTGTTCAAGAGAAGTCGATAGCTCGAAAAACACGGATTTGCGTATAGACCAATCAGAATCAAGCCGTCTGTCAGAAATATTGAATTTTTTATTTGATGGAATTTTAAGCCCAAATTAGTCATATATAGGTTTTGGGGGTCGCGAAATTCAAATCTGGCATTTTCGAATTTTTCGATCGACGGTTTGGCTGCCATCTTGGATTCGTTTTCCGCCAAATTCCCCATAGTAAAGCAATTGGAAAGTTAAAATGCCTTCTCCTCGGAAACCATTTTGGGATTTTGTAGTATTTCGGGGAAACATTTTCAAAAATCTTCTCCGAAACCACATGGCGGATTGATTCAAAACTCATGAGATATCTAGGCATCAGCTGAACCAAGTTTGTTCAAGGGAATTTGATTGGCCGAAAACTTGGGTGGCCATCTTGAATGACCTAGTTTTCGTGAAAATGACTTCTCCAGAATCGCTGAATGGGCCGAAATTTGGCTGAAATGATTAGGGACTGAGGGTCATTACAGTTTATCCAAGAGAAATCGATACGTCAAAAAAACATGGCTGCCATCGACCAACCAAAATTCAGCATGATTGGCAGCCATTTTGAATTATTTTATTTGTTGAAATTTTAAGCCGAAATTGGTTTCATATAGGTTTTTGGGTCTTCTGATTTAAAATTTGCCATTTTCAATACTGTCGAACGAACGGTTTAGATCTTGGATCGTTTTCCCACCAAATTGCCAATGCTAAAGCAATTGGAGAATTGAATTGTCTTCTTCTCAAGAAGAACTGGGCCGATTTAATTTATATTATTTTTACTGCCGTTGTTGACACATGATTGTTTGTTTTTCAAATCCACATTCAATGATGGGTAGACTGGTCGGATAAAGAAGATTTCTACTGTAACCTTCTCACATAATTCCATAAAACTGACAGCATTAATTCAAGTTAGTCAAATCTAAGAGGCTATTTAGGCTCTAAGCCACCTGTAAGAGCTGGCTCAGATAAGGTTCTCGTCTTAGCGACTTCTTAGCCGCTTGACCCCCCCCCCCCCCCCACCTCACCCCGGTGCATCGCCGCTTGCGGCTGTATTTATTATTATTATTATTATTATTATTATTATTAAGCAGACTAAATTTAATGTGCTGTGAGAAGCAACCTTTCACAATCTGTCTAATTTTCTGACAGCCACACGCACGCCCGCACACACACACTAGAATCTCACGACCTTGGGAGTGGGAGTGACTGGCCCTGAAAGTGAAAGACGCACCCCGCTAAGTTCAATTCTGTTTACCAATATGTGAATATCACAAAGTAAAAATAAATTGTGACGTGACGGGGAGAGAGAGCGAACAAACTAAAGCTTTAGAAGGTAACTCAGAAAAATAAATAAACAATATTTATCAATGATCGCGTCATCGCGTGCCTGTCAAGGTAAATACAAAACAGCCAGCAGATCGACTAGCCGCGTCATTGATTACATCCGATTATCAAGCGCTTGACGCCGGTATCTGATGCATTTTATATTATTTCACGAAAACAGTGTTATATTATATGTATATACTACCTAAAATATACTAGAATCTCACGAATTGTTCTCAAATATTACCTCTTGCTATTGTCGCTAGGCCGACACATTCATCGCTTGTTTAACTTTATTTACGCTGATACAAGAAGCGTGGCTTCGAGCCGAGAAGGCGGTCATATTGCCGAAATGTAGATAGAACAACGATTTTGATTGGGTCGCTCAATTTAGTAACGACGCGCGTTGATTGGCTAAAAACGTTGAGCAGCAAGCATGCGCGCCGTGATTTTGGCTAGTTGAGTGGCAGAGGGTGTGTCTGGAGTTACGACGTCACGGAAGATTACCCCCCTCTGCCAGCGGGAGAATGGTAATGGGCGGGGCATAGCTAAAAATGGAAAGGTCCATTGGAACCGTTATCTTGATCTCAGTCAAGGACAGGGAACACGCATATTTATGCATACGCGTTTGCCTACTTGTTATCTCAGTCAACGGATAAATGCGCCAATAATAATAATAATAATAATAATAATAATAATAATAATAATAATCTTCTTCTTTTCGTTCGCTGATCATACCGCCAGTCCTGTAAGTGACTATCGACATGATCATAAGCGTTAAGTGCGTGGATCCATGGTTTATTAGAGTGCGCCGTGCGGCCTGGAATCTCCGTCTCCAGCACTCGAGGTTTCTGTCAGGGTTACCTCACCCTTACCTCCTTTAGTTGCCTCTTACGACACGCAGAGGATACGGAAGGTGTATTCTAAGCCCCACCCACAGGGAAATAATAATAATAATAATAATAATAATAATAATAATAATAATAATAAAATGCATCCATAATTTTGGAATGAGTTTACTTACAGTCAATGCAATCTTAGGCCCAGTCTGATCATGGATCGCGGTAATGTATTTACTAGTAGTGTCTTCGGTCCTAAACACGCACACACTGGTCTGCTTTCTAAATTGTGTCGAAGTGCTATCCACGCTCAAAGCTTCAAATACACTACGAATGAAATTAACTGAAAATAACATAGACAATCATCATCATCATCATCATCATCATCATGTACCTCTACCACGCAGTACCAACCCACCCCATCATCCTCGTCGTTATGCGTATTATTAAAACCGTCATCTTCAGTATAGTAGCAATATACGTTTCAAGTTTTTAGCTATGCCCCGCCCACCTGTTGAGTATTGTGAAACTAATTTGACATGTTGTACGAATTGTATGTCTCTACTATTTAATAAACATGCTGTTGAGTATCTTGAAACTAATTTGACTGGACGTTGCTGCCACAGCAACAGCGCCCAGTCAAATTAGTTTCAAAATATTCAATAGCTTACGATATCCGAGGCAGCAGAGATAAAGACGTCAATCAATTGATGTATTCAATTTGCCACCCAAGTATATGACGTCATAATCAAACTATATCAGAAAACAACAAAGGTAAGCTGCTGAATATTTTGAAACTAATTTGACTGGGTGCTGCTGCTGCTGCATATACATGTTTATTAAATAGTAAAGACATATAATTCTTACAACAACGTCTTAGTCTGCCATCAATGGAGGATTCCAGTTTCTCAGTCAATCATATCACATCATAATGAGCTACGTGAGGTATAGGATGACGTCATAATCAATTACTTCATGAATGACGTAGCTAAGTTCCTCACGAATGATTAATTGACTGACTAAGCGTTGTTGTACGAATTGTATATCTTTACTATTTAATAAACATGCTGTTGAATATTTTGAAACTATTTTGACTGGGCGCTGTTGCTGCCATGGGCAAAATATTTCAACAACTTACCTATATAGTTTCCTGGCAACTGATAGTCAGTGAGTTCAGGGATCGATTGATACCAACACTGGCGAGGTGTTGGTGGAGTTTAGCTAGAGATGGGCGGGGAATATCTCAAACTGGATTCATCCATTAAGCGTTCGTGACAAACTAAGCTACGTCATTCATGAGGTAATTGATTATGATGTCATCCTACACGTCACGTAGTTGATTATGAAGTTATATGATTGACTGAGAAACTAAAAAACTCAATTCAAGCACTGGATACGTGGGTTATAAAATTTCATATTTGTTCGCAAACGGGCAACGCAAGTTTGGCTAACAACGATATATCCTCTTACAACTCGTATCACACGCGTAATAGAAGCCTGATCAGTAGGCCTACATAATTTTAAATACAGGTTTTTGAATAACAACAGTTTGGTGTCAAATTCCTGTCATTTCTATTCAACATATTGAAGGCAGCACTTAGAGCTCACCTCTGCTATTCTTCCATTTGATCTTATTACTCGCTCTCTCTCTATCTCTCACCCTCTCCCCCCCCCCTCCCCCCCCCTCTCTCTCTCTCGGTCTTTCTTTCTTCCTACTCTCCCCCACCTCACACTCAACATCCACACACTTATGCACACCAATAGACTACAATTAATTAAACTATTATGATTTGCCGCCATTGTGTTGTAAAAAAGTTTTGAATAATCTGTATGTGTATGGGAGACACGGGCATAAGACTAAGTCTTATCGTGCTTCCATCTGAACAAAATAAATCACGTTTAAACCAACATATTGAACGCATCTTTAGATATGCCATGGTAGGCCCCCTAGACCAAATGTGACACCCACGACTTCTGGTAATGAGATGGTTAAGCCAGTTACCCCATGAAATATATTCCTGTATCTCAAATTCAAAACTACAGAGCCCTGTATGGGGCATGCAAAAACTAAATAACTCCGTGTGCACGAGTTACGAAAATGAAATATTTTGTTTTTGCATGTCCCTTACGGGGCTCCGTACAAAACAGCGTTACAGGTAGGCCTACGCATAGCCTATACTGTATTTCTGATCAACTGTATAGCCTATACTGTATTACTGATAAACTGACACGTAGTATCACGCAATTTAAGTTCCTCTTATAAATATCTCCCTGCGCAATGTGTGACACAGTGGATTACCATGCTGGAATACTAGTATGGATTAACACCCATTAGTATATAACCTTCAGGGTAAGTTAAACAACATCACCACAGCTGTCGTCGTCGTCGTCGTCGTCGTCGTCGTCGTTTCTGTTAGTAGCGGTGAAGGCGCTTATGAGGGTGGAGGAGTTATAACTTACAGCGTCCATCAGAGACGTTAAGTTCCTGGCTTGTTAGTTGTCCATCGTTATTTCTGGCATAGAGCGAATCTCCACATTTGATTCTGCCAGTAACATCGTCAGGTATATATCTAAGATCTATTGCGACAACTGGTGAATCTTGGCGCACAGCTCGGACCGTATCCAATCTATCGTCCACGTCGCATCTGACCTGGTCATCTAATAATAAACAAGAATTTTAGTGAAACACAACATATCCCCTAAACATACATGTTTGAAGAACGATACATCTGAATACTTAGTCTTTGTGAATCTGTAACCATTAGCCCTCTGATGTAAATATTCTATCTTTTACTATGTCAATAACAAAGAAACTGGTGTACATTTTCCAACAATTTTTAGTGGACAATGTAGGCAGCAACATCTTCCACTAAATTTCTTGAAAAATGAACACCAGTTCATCTTTTACTTTATTTTTTTTTAAATTTAAAATTTTGACATCAAAGTGGTGATTAAGAGGCAATAATTTTATACGCAAATTCCGATCTCGATACCCATTATGTTATTACCGTCGGCCAGTAAGTGGAATAGGTTATTGCGTTAGGGTGGATTTGTCTTAAATTGTCTGTGTGTCTGTCCTACTTATCCGATTTGGCTCAAACCTTTGCACAACGACGGAACATGACCATTTGCAGAGTAGCGCCGTGATCCGGATAAAGGAACCCGCTTTCGGATCGGATGAAATGTTTAATATATGCCGGATATATCGGGAATTACCGATCCGATTTTAACACAAGAAATGTTGTGACCTTGCACTAGGATTCCATAACGTTTGGCATGATCCGGAAGAAAAAAAATCGGAAAAAGATCCGAGAATCTGTTTATAATGTGACAAAAATACAAGGACGGGGATATGGGTTCTCTGATTGCTATTGCCATTTGGATTTTGTTCTGGAAACTAGCGTGGGCGCGAGTGTTTAACAATTTAGGAAAGTATTATATTTACGAAACGATCCAACTTCGAATATCCTAAATATGTCTATAGGCTATAGTTTGTCGTCCTCCGACAAAATACTCTATCTTTAGGGGAGATAAGAGATAAATCTAGCGTGTTGAACTGATGATGTCTTGTCACATGGTTATCCATTTGCCAAATTTGAACTAAATGTGTCTAGGCATTTTCTGGTTATTCAGGGAAAGCCATTGGATTTCAGATTTATCATTTCGGCTAATATAGTTACTGAACAAAGAAATTGCGAGCGTATCTTCAAAACAGTCCGGTACCCGGCATGGACTGAAAAATGTTGATATATTTAACTATTTCAAGCGAGATAACTCTGGTGAATATTGACCAATTTTTAAAAACAAAATCATGACACTGTTCCCCTTCCCCCATTACCTCCTGAAGAAGAGCTGCAAGTGCAGCGTCAAAACTCTTCCAAGATTTGAACAGGTCAAGAGAATGGACCGTTCCAGTTTTAGCTATGACCCACCCATCCCTAGTTAAACTCGACCAACACCTCGGTCGTGTTGAGATTGATCGATCACCTAACTTTCAATTTCCGGAAAATTATACAGGTATCAAAATATTCAAAATATTCAAGAACATGTTTACTAAATAGCAAAGCCATACAATTCATACACCGTGTCGGACTATTAAGCGTTTAAGACAGACTACATCAAGGTTGTCATGCTGTAATTGATTATGACGTCATCCTGCACGTCACATAGTTTATTATGACATCATATGATGGATGGATAAAGTGGAAAGGTCCATTGACACAAGCTTTATGTCTTTCAAAGGAGATAATTCTGGATAATATGAATGGGTTTGACTGAAATATAAATTGTATGTCTTGCACGGGAGATAACCCTGGATAATATGAATAGGGTTGGCTGAAACATAGTCAAGTTATAGTCTATATCTAAAATATCGCCTGAAAAAAAATCTGAGTGCTGGTTCAAAACTTTCAAAACTTTCCAAGAACAGGCCCGGATAAGACAATTTTGACGAATATTAATTCTCTCAAGGGAGATAACTCTTGCAAATAAGGACGGCATTTGTTGAAATAGAATCATGACACTGTGTTAATATATATCCTTTGAGAAAAATTCGTTTCAAACCTTTGGGCGCATTTTGTTGAAACAAAATCATGACACTCCGTTTATAAATAATAGATCCAATGAATAAAAAGTGTGAGTGTAGATTCGGACATTTCTGAGATTTGGATCAGAGTCATCAGAAAAGACAATTTGGATGAATTTTTAAGTTTTTCAGGGAAGATAACTCTAGCAAATATGAATGCATTTTGATGAAATGAAATCATGACACTGCGTCATGTGTTATATATCTCTTGAAATATATTGCATGTCCAAGCCTTTCACTGACATAAATCGGACAAGAAGATTTTGTCGAAACGGAATCATAACACTTCGTCTATACCTAATATATCTGCTTAAAAATTTCGAGTGTAGGTTCAAAGCTTTCGGCGACATAACGCTGGTGAGCATGGGCAGATTTTCCCGAAATATATCAGCTGAAGAAAATTCAGTCTAGGTTCAAGCACCTTCATGATATGGATTGTACAAGAATGAGACTGTATGCCTGTCTATTGACAGACCGTCGAACAGATAAACAGACTTATTACCCACAGGTGGGCCGCAATAAAAAGTAGCTGTTAACTGAAGCGGTGCTATATCTCAGTTTAAGCTTCAACAGTAAAAACTACTTCACAAAAATAATTTTGAATACATTTACTTAATATATTTTAACATACAAGTAAAAGTGAATAAGGAAATTGGTCATCGATATACATTTTAAGCAAGTGCACTTACTGGTAAAATGTATAGCCATTAGGTGCACCATTATAAAAATAGCCCATTCACTTTTCCAGTTTTAGCTATGCCCCGCCCACATCTAGCTAAGCTCCACCCACACTTCACCGTGTTGGGATCGATCGATCCCCAAATGTCCTGACTCAATTTCCTGAAATCAATATAGGTAAGCTTTTGAATATTTTGTAACTAATTTGAATGGGTGATGTTGCTGCCTATGGCAGCAACAGCGCCCAGTCAAATTAGTTTCAAAATATTGAACATAATATTTATTAAATAGTAAATACATACAATTCGTACAACAACGCATAGGCCGTGTTCAATTATGCGTTCGTGACGTACTGATCTATGTCATTCATGACGGCATAATGACGTAATTGATTATGATGTCATTCTACATGTCACGTAGTTGATTATGGCGTCATGTGATGGATGGATAAAGTAAAAAGATCCTTAGTGGACCCCTATAGTAGTAAGGCAGCAGCTAAACAGAAAACTAATTGTGATATACAATGGATGAGACAAAGGAATTCACTATGAATTCAGGTCTATGCAGTGTAGAATCCTGCACATTCAAATGATTCTTAAGCAGATTTAACGAGGATGGTCATCTGACTAAATTTATATAACCGTTCATGTTTGAAAAGGCAGTAAAATGGACCGATTTTCTCCTCTAAAGACCGTATATAATAAAAAAAGAAAACATGCTGAATCGTAGCCTGCATAGTCACATCTACCGTAAGGATTTATTTTCCAGATATATTTCTTACTAAGGGGGTATAATCTGATTTACCGCAGTCCAAGTAAGACAACTGTTCACATCATTATCGATATATACTTCAAAATTTTGATCACCCATAAAACAAAATACACGCATCCACAATTAATCCAAGTTTGTGTACTGGTACAACATTGGTATAGCTACTGGAAACACGACTGAGCGAGTGTCCAAATTTCAATTTTTCGGAATAAACAATATGGCTCGAATAATAGAGAATACTAATTAAATTATCATATCATTTAACCGTCTTCGCGTTTGGAATAATAAGGCCCGTTTTATAAGTCACGCTAATGAACTGGTTGATTTATAAAGTGGACTCTGTCATTTTCAGGCAGATTTAGCTGGCACGGCACAAGAGAAGTTCGACTTATAAATCGGGCCTAAGACTCCTTACCTGTATGTTTCAGAGATTTCTTCGGTTCCTCCCGATGCGGAACCTGAGGATTTAATAATTTATAAATATTGCTATCGCATCATAACGTCCATCCATCCATCCAATTTATTTATTTAGTTAGTTTTATTATTTTGGTTATTTACACTGTAGTTTATCATTTGCAATCAGTTTACGTATTGGTATTGGCATACGTATATACATACATACATACATACATACATACATACTACGTATCGTCAGTGTGCCAGTATATCAGACATGTGAAAGCTGGTCTGCTAACCCGAGAATTTGTCTTGGCGCGGGGGTCCAGCGGAAAGATGTCTGGTTGCTGATCCTATGCGGAGTTGCAGTATCAACAAATTAAACTAATGGGTGCATGACTGTCGGCTGGATAGCATGTGGAAATTTAAGCCGCACATTGCCAGTGCGTCAATAAAATAAAATACATATACTGCCAGAGCCGTGATGGAGTCAGAGTACAATAGGCTTAAATGCCAAGGATTGAATCGTGGCAGGTGCATCCACAGATAGTCCCATATGAATCGTCAGTGTGTCATTATATCAGACATGTGAAAGCTGGTCTGCTAACCCGAGACTTTGTCTTGGCGCGGTGGTCCAGTGGAAAGATGTATGGTTGCTAATGCTATGCGGATTTGCAGTATGGCGGTTTGATCCCCGACCGGGGAGATGGTGATCAACAAATTAAACTAATGGGTGCATGACTGTCGGCTGGATAGCATGTGGAAATTGAAGCCGCACGTTGCCAGTGCATCAATAAAATAAAACACATATACTGCCAGAGCCGTGATGGAGTCAGAGTACAACAGGCTTAAATGCCAAGGATTGAATCGTGGCAGGTGCATCCACAGATAGTCCCATATGAATCGTCAGTGTGTCAGTATATCAGACATGTGATAGCTGGTCTGCTAACCCGAGACTTGGTCTTGGCGCGGTGGTCCAGTGGAAAGATGTCTGGTTGCTGATGCTATGCAGAGTTGCAGTATGGCAGTTCGATCCCAGCCGTGGAGATGGTGATCAACAAATTAAACTAATGGGTGCATGAGAAGCCGTACGTTAAAATAAAATACACGTACGTACGTATGTATGCATGTATGTATGTATGTAGCTTTTCTGAATAATCATGATCAGAATATCAAACTAAAAGCTGAAATTGATGAGATGTCCATAGATTTTCTTGATGTAACTTTATACAAAGTTATAAAGTATGAAACAATTGGCTACTTAAACTACAAACTTTATTTTGAGCCACTTGCCTCGCACCAACTACTGCATAAGAAATCGTTCCATTCGCGACACACATTCAAAAGACTGGTAAAATTTTAAATAATTAGTTTTCAGAGGAATTCCAGTGACAGGAAAAACTGAATCATGTTCAACCTTATTCAATGCCCTTAAGTCGAGAGGGTACTCCTCGCGGTTCCTGCAAAAAATAAAGTCTGAAAACTTGCATAATTAAGAAAGCATTCCTGATAATGCCACAAATTCTCAGCCTACCAAAATTTGTCATAACCGCGCAACTTTAGGGGTATGAGGATCACGGAAATGTGAAAAGAAATGGTGTAAATTAGATAAATCTTTCCAATCTCAGAGTACATTCATGGGTTTTCAAAACAAAAGCAAATTTCAAATTCAGTCTAATTTAGATTGCGATTCAGAAAATGTCATTTACTTAATTTCATGCAAATTGTGTCAAAAGCAGTATGGCGGCGAAACACAAAACCCACTAAGGACACGGCCTAAGATAACTATTATTAGCTCACCTTATGAGCTTATGCTGTGGCGAATGTCCGTCATCTGTCCGTCCATCGTCCACCAACTTTTGCTTTAAAACGCTACTCCTCCTTAACCAATACCCGAACCGTAACTAAATTTTGGCCAAAGGATGCTATTGTGTTCGGATCCGGAACCTCGATTTGGAATTTTGATTCATAAATCTTTTGGGTCAAAATCTTAGATTTTATTACAAATTTACCGGAAATTGTTAAATTGCTTCTTCTTACCCGGAGGGAGAGGGAGGGAGGGAGGGAGAGAGAAATTGGAGTGGTAGAGGGCGAGGGAGATTTAGAGAGATGTTTTATGTTATACTAATTACAATAACATTATTGTTCAATAACACAAATTTAGTAAAGGCAATCATCTTGGCAATAGTAAATATGATGTTGATATTCTCAACAATAACATGAGCATGATACAAACAATGATAATAAAAATAAATAAATGAAAAATAAATTACTAGTTCATTCGCATTCGCATCACTTCTTCTGATATGGATGAGTCTTGGAAATATGCTTCCGAAAAGTACATCGCTCCATAAGACAGAGAGACATATGTCAAAATCTGCCAGTCTGCCTCATAAAACGATGTACCCTAGTCGCTATATCCTCGTTCACCTCGGCCGAAAGATTGTCGCTGCCGTTTAAAATCACTTTCAGTAAACCAAATGGGCGAAATTGAAGTAAGAAGTCCACCAGAGTTTGTCTTTCATCAGCCCATTTTGGACATATCAGGAAGAAATGATGAGAAGTCTCAGGTACTTGGCAATGGATGCAATCGGGTTGGTCTATGAGGTGCTATCTGTGTAAATCGGCATTTAATTGGCTGCATTTGTTTCTAAGCTTACACAGAATAATGTTATCTTTTCTTTTACCAAACGAAAGGTAAACTGGAATTTTCTGTGGAGATGTCTGATATGAGCTGATAAGCTTTTTCTTAAAGATATCCAGAGTTGGAGATGTTTTAATTGTGGTGTCTAAGTTGTTCCACAGTTGGATAGTGCTCAGGACAAAGGATTTTTTTTAATATCTCAAGCCTTTGCCTGGGAATGACGAAATTCTCTGGATTTCTGAGATTATAGGCAGCTACATCTCCCAATCGTTTTGGCATAATATCTATTACATAATCTGGACAGTTTCCATTAACAATTTTGTAAAATGTGATACGGTTTCTTTGTTTGCACCTTTCGCGTAGTGAAATTTGGCCAGTTTCTTCATAAAGTTTTATCAATGGTGTGTATTTTGGCAGGCCTGTAATTATTCTTATTGCCTCATTTTGGATAATTTCAAGCTTATCAGCATCCCCGTCCGAGCAGCCATCCCAAACTTCACTGCCATATTCTAAAACAGGGCGCAGATATGACGTATAATACTTTGGATAGTGTGCGTCTGCTTAAAGTGTAGTTCAATCGGTGCATAGTAGATAATATTTTTCCAGCCTTTTTGGTTATCGTTTCTATATGGGAGGACCATTTTAGATCATTTGACAAAGTTATTCCAAGGCATTTACTGCTTGGAACAGTCAGTAATAGAGTATTATTCAGAAAGCGATTTGGTGGTTCCAGTCTGTCTCAGAGGCGATTTATCTTGATTAAGTGTAATGCATTGATATCTAGACGATAAATAACTCCTAACCCATGTGAATAGATTTCTTACAAGGCCATTTTCTTGGAGCTTAAACAGTAATCCATTGCTCCATATCCTGTCAAAAGCCTTTGAAATGTCACAAAATACAATACACGAGGAGATGCTTTCGTTAAGTGCTTTTGACAGAATATGACACAGCTCAATTAGTTGAAACACTGTTGAGTAGCCAGGACGGAAACTGGACTGGTATTTATATAGAAGATTTTGGCCTATAAGGTGGTTGGAGACATGTTTAAATATTATCCTTTCCATGACTTTACCAACAGTGCTTAACAGGGAAATTGGTCTATAATTTTCGGGTCGTTCACGGTCTCCTTTTTTAACTGGGCAAAGATAGTAGCAGTTTTCCATGCATTCGGAAATATAGCAGATTCGAGAGATTTATTAAAAAGCAATTGAATCCACAGTTCCTTTTAACATTTTTTTACTTATTTCATCATTTCTCGAGACTTTGTTTAGCTTTAACGTTTTTATAACGTCTGCTATTTCCGATTCCTAAATTTAAATATCGTATAATGTATAATTTGTTTTCATTTCAAGCATTGGTAGTTGCGCCCCTTGGTCATCTACATTCGAAACTGCCGAAAAGTAGTTATTTAAGCATGTTGCTTTTTCGAGATCTGTGGTGGCGAAATTTGGAGTTCCGTTTTCATTGTATATTAAAGGTGGAATAGTTCTTACTGAGTCTCCTTGTATTAGTTTTTTTTTATCAGTTTCCAGTAGGGACGTGGGTTTTGATTTGATAGTTCATCTAGTAAGATGTCAGCAGATTCAATAAACCCTTGTTTTGCTCTCTTTTTCATATTGTTTACTTTGTTCCTTTGTGTCTTATATTTACACCAGTCACCTTGGTTCTGAGTCCGTCGTGACTTTTTCCTTAGGCGGTCTCTTAATCGGAGTTCCCACCTTAGAGAACTGTCAAACCATGCTTTGTCATTTGGCCTGATAGTGACTATTCTGTTAGGTATACATTCGGTTGCCATATCTAAAATAGGGTGTTAAACAATTTACACATTTCTTTAACATCATCGCACGTGGAAAAAAGAGCTGCCCAAGGTGCATCATAGATTTCTTTATTCAATTTCTCAAAATTTGCATTTTTGTAATTCCAAATTTTCCTCTTGAAAGTTCTTTTAATCTTTGAGTTTAGTTTGATGGCTGCATATGTCGCTGCATGATCACTATATTCCATATACTCATGGCAACACACCAGACTCCACTCTCTCGATATTTCCGTAAGTTAGTATTGGATCAACAAGTGTTGCAGTCCGGTGAGTTATGCTTGTTGCCTCCTTTATTACCAGAGATCATATAGTGTAATTACATCTTTAAGTTTGTGATAGTTTGGATTCAGTAAGTCATCATTTAAGTCACCTGTTATTATTAAGGGAAGAGGTGTATCAAGAGGGTTTCCAAATGCATTTGATAAGTTTGCGGAGAATTTGGTGGTCGATAGAAGACCCCCCTACTAAAAAACAAAAGTGACCATAGTTAATTTCGACAAATATTTGTTCAATATTTTCGGTGTCCAGGTCTGCACGCCTAATGTAATTTAAAATGTTCGAGACACAGATTAAGACACCCCCACCATTAGCATCAGGTGCTCGGTCCTTTCTAATTGGTTCGTAGTAATTTTCTATTTTCAGGTCTTCATCAGATACTGAATTGTTTAGATTGGTTTCCGTAAAACAGACACTGTCGTAGTCGCATATGAATTCTTCAATTTCCTGTAATGTATGTCTCAGGCCATCTATGTTTAAGTGAAATACACTTATAGCTGACACACTTTGCCGACCAGGATTAGATTCAACATCTGCAAATACTCTACCACCACAGTCGTTATGTACAGCTGCTGCTGCTGCTGCTGCTGCTGCTGCTGCTACTACTACTACTACTACTACTACTACCGAACCATAGAATTATGAATATTACACACATGTAATTTTACTGTACTGCAAATACTCTACCACCACAGTCGTTATGTACATTTATATAAAGTGAACTTGAACATGAAGGATTTAATAAATATTCTGATTAATATTTTGGGGCTAATATGGCTGGACGCAGTTGCTGCCTTAGGTAGCTACAGCGTCCGGTCAAATTAGTTTCCCAAAATATTTTAACAGCTTACCTATTACCTTGAAGAGACTCTCAACTAGTATAAGTCTGCTTGTCTGCCTCCCTACATGTCTGCCTGCCTGCCTTCATGTCTGCCCGCCTGCCTGCGTGTCTCAGCGAGTGCATGCATGCATGCGTGTAAGTGCAATTATTGTACATATGTCTATTTGTAAATACCTGCCGTGTATATAATTATATATTATTGTACATAGTGTATATATGTTTTTGAGGGCCTCGGGAACATCAGGCCACTGACGATGTACCCTATTGAAATAAAGATTATTATTATTATTATTATTATTATTATTATTATTATTATTATTATTATTATTATTATTAATATCTCCATATAATAACAAATTAATTCGATAAGGATTCTTATGGGTCATGAAGAGTAAACTTGTAAATTGAATAAGACTGGAATTTCAAACAGAGATAATTGACATTAATCTTCCGGGAAATGCTTTCATTTTTATATGTTTCTAGGATTATATATTGAATAAATATCTGAAGTAGATAGATATGTTCTATCAAAGAACAAAGCATTTTAAAGTGAGTATGCCTTTGACCCATGTATACACGACATGGGCATGACAGTCTATGAAATGAAACTATGGCGGCTCTGTATTGCTGAGGGTTACACCCCGTTATGTGTTTGACAGCTAGAACAATTATATGGGGTCGCCATGGCTATATTAGAAAATACAGTTTTTTGCAATTTGACTGATGTGCATGTCTATGTAATATATGATATATACACCTGTGCAAAAGTTAAGCACCAGCAAAAACAATAGAACGTAGAAACATGATGGTACAACTAGGCTGCCATACTTTTTGTCCCCGCGTTAGCTGACATAATTCCAAGTACGAAATGCACATGCATGCATGACTTCACGCCGCTTGATGTCCGTGCGTGGCGGGAAACAGCACACGTGTTCAGTTATGTAAAAGTCCAGTTTGAGGTGTAGAACATTACATACAGATTTAGGCGACAAGATTAGGAATTTTGTGTTCATGACCGTGGTTTATTTGTACAGAGAGAATTAGCTCTTGATTGTGAACCGCTATGGCAAGACGAAGGTTAAGTGATCGTGTGAAATGGCAAATCATAGGCATGCATACCACTGGTATGTCATGCAGAGAGATTGGCAGACAGCTGAACATTAACCATACTGTAATCAGTCGTTTGATTGCAAAACATGGGCAAACTAACGAGGTGAAGGACAGGCCTAGATCTGGAAGACCGAAGAAGACTACTGCCCGTGATGATCGAGCCCTAGTACGCCTTGTTAGGAGATCTCCATTCACCAACAGCAGAGTGCTCAGCCAGCAATGCGAAACGCGCAATAGAGTGTCAATGTCTACCGTAAAAAGGAGACTGTATGCTGCTGGCATGAAAGCTAGGAGACCTGTCAGACGTCCTCTCCTCACTGCACACCACAAAGAGGAGCGTCTGAGGTAGTGCAACGAAAGAAGACACTGGAACATGAGATCCTGGAGACGGGTACACTGGTCCGATGAAAGTCGGTTCCTGCTTCATGCCACAGATGGTCGAACTCGTGTATGGAGGTCCAGACGCACGGCGTACGACCAACGTAACATCATGGAAGAAGTTCCATTTGGTGGAGGTTCCGTTATGATATGGGGGTGCATCTCATTTGATTGTAAGCTGGATCTGTTGACTGTACCTGGAACACTAAATGGACAAAGATATCAAGATTCCATACTGGATAGAGTTGTGGTCCCTCATTTTGTAAATCATGCACCTGGAACCCACCCTATTTTCATGGATGACAACGCCCGACCACATCGTGCTAGAGCTGTGCATGAATACCTCCGCCAGAATGCCATCGAAACCCTACCATGGCCAGCAAGGAGCCCTGACATGAACCCTATTGAGCATATCTGGGACATTCTGGGAAACATGGTGAGAAGGTGGGATCCTCCTGTGCAGAACCTACAGGAATTAACAGACGCACTCCATCTTGAATGGCAACGAATACCACAATGGCGTATCAGTCGGTTGGTGACCAGCATGAGACGTCGTGTCCAGGCCGTCATCCAGGCACAAGGTGGATATACCCGGTATTAATAATGACAGTCTCAAACTCGTGCACAGATGTTAAACTTCGTTTTCAGACACCATTAATGACAATCTAGCCACGTGTGTCAACTGTAGGCCAATAGTTGTCAGTTGTGTCAACGTAACCATATTCAGGCCTCGTTTTCAAGTTCAAACAAAAACATACAGTGTTTCCCCACCATCATAATCAGCATTCCTCTAGTTGCATTATTACCTCTTGCACTAAGATGGATGGGTACATAAATGTTTATGCTATTGCTTTCTTCATAGCACATGAATATACCCTCGCATGTGCGTAAAAATAGGGTGGTGCTTAACTTTTGCACAGGTGTATATATATATATATATATATATATATATATATATATATATATATATATATATATATATATATATATATATATATATATATATATATATATATATATATTCACAAACATCTCTCTCGAGGAATAGAGGGCGAGTAAAGCACAAAGGTAGAGATAAAGATAGGGAGAAAAAGCGTTAGAAAAGAATAGCAAGTACAGAATGGAAGATAGGTAGTAAAAAGATATGAAAAATATGTATGTACATAAAAATTCACAAAGCTGAAAAACAAGAAAAAGTATGACAATATGTAGTTGGACATTAAAAATATCAGGTGCTTTCATTGTTGTCAGTTGTGCTGTCATGTTTGTCGTGCTCCACGGCTGTTTGACCTATGGTTGCATATGGGTGGTGTATAACCCAGCGGGCACTTGACGTTGCCTGGACGTTGAACCAATGCAGAAATTAGGTTTTGCCGTAATTTCAACATTGATTGAACGCCGAAACAACCTCCGTGCCCGCTGGGAAGGTTCTCATATACGGAAGACTACAAAGCGAAACGACAAAAAATTAAAATAAGATTAAATAAAAATTACATTAAATGAATATGAATGTACATAGAAAAAACCCTTCCTAAGGCGGACAGCTTTCTAGTGGGTTACAAAACACTGAATCTACAAATCAGATTGTCACAAGACCCAATTGTCGTCTGAAAAACGTATAAGCTATTGTCATCATGTGTATTTAGGGTGAATATGACTCTGGTTAATAATGTCTTATGGGGGTCACCCTGACCCATGCCATCCACGACTCTCCTATGGAGAATCGTCGCCTTCTTCGTCTTGCGCATGCCATACGAAAAGACCGACAATCCTCAACAAGAGAATCCCGAATAGGACCAGTCAGGATGCTCATTGATGATCCAGGAGAATGTCTGCCGTGTCAAGGTTTCTCAGTATTTAGAATATACCAAGACCTAGAGCTCGATGGTAGGAATAAGATGTGTAACGTAGACACGGCCACAGGCGCTAGCTTAATAATGGCCGAGTATTAGCAAGCGTATCACAAAAGGTTGCATGCGGGTGGGCGGGTTCTTCTCACTGTGTCGATAACTGTATACTACTTTGCTGTAGATACGTGCCATTGAGGTGCCAAACATACAGAGTGGCTAGTTTTAATATTTTATAATAATATTCTTGTTAATAATTAGATCAAACGGGACTATTTTGATCTGAAAAAAGTGTATTTAAAATAGAATAAAAATTCTGAATTCCTCACTGCCGAAAATTGAAAGTGCATGGAGGAATTGCGAAATTGTATTCATCGGTTACCAAATATATATTTTGATCATAAATTAACATATCGATAGTAAATATTTGAATGACATACTATATTGGTTGTCCGAGCTGTGAGGTCATGGGGCTTGCCATTACTGAACCCACCATTTCCACATTGTCGAAAATGACGAAATTACAATGTGGGACGAGGATGAGTTTGATGAATTTTGATTCGTAAATATTTTGGGGGAAATTGTCAAATTGCTTCTGCTCCTTAACATTTTGACCGATTTCAAGCAAATTGGGCTGAAAGAATCCTATGGTCATAGGCTCTAGAACATCCATTCAGAATTTTGTTGCGTAAATATTTTGAGTGAAAATCCTAGATTTTATTAAAAATCTGCCAGAAATTGTCAAATTGCTTCTTCTTACCAGTTTGACCGATTTCAATCAAATTTGGCTGCAAGGATCCTATGGTCATACGTTATAGAACATGCATTCAGAATTTTGATTCATAAATATTCTGGGTGAAAAACTTAGATTTTATTAAAAATGTACCGGAAATTGTCAAATTGCTTCTTCTCCTTACCATTTTGACCAATTTGAACCAAATTGGGCTAAAAGAATCCTATGGTCATAGGCTCTAGAACTTCCATTCATAATCTTGTTGTGTAAATATTTTGGGTGAAAACCCTAGATTTTATTAAAAATTTACCGGAAATTGTCAAATCTCTACTTCTCCTTACCATTTTGACAGATTTCAACCAAATTGGATTGAAAGCATTCTATTGTGATAGGCTCTAGTACTCCTATTCAGAATTTTGATTCATGAATCTTTTCCGTGAAAATCTTTCTTACCATTTTTACTGATTGTAGTGAAACTTGACTGGGAGAATCCTATGGTGGTAGGCCTCAGACCTTTCATTCATAATTTTGATTAATCAGTTTTTCCTGTAGTGATCTGGGATTTTCTGAAAAATGGTGAGAAATCGTTTACAATGCTACTGTTCATTAACTGCTTGGGTGATTTCAATCAGATTTGGCTGGAAGGCCTCTATGGTAGTAGGCTTCAGATCTTCTATTCAGAATTTTGATTCGTCAATTTTTTCGTTGGCCAAAAAAGTCTAAATCATTAACCCCTAGGCTGATTTCAACAGAACATGGATGAAATGACCCGAGACTCCTATACCAAATATTGATTGGTATATTTTCCCAGTGGCCATCTTGGATTTTTTTAATGTCCAGGAAATCGCTTACATGACTACTCATTAACCACTTGCCCGATTTCAACCACATTTGGCTGGAAGGACCCTATGGTCGTAGGCTTCAGAACGTCTATTCAGAATTTTGATTCCTTAATTATTTTGGGGTGAAAATCTTAGATTTTATTCAAAATTTACCGGAAATTGTCAAAATGCCTCTTCTTACCATTTTGACCAATTTCAACCAAATTTGGCTGAAAGGACCCAATGGTTGTAGGCTCCAGAACCTCCATTTGGATTTGGATTCATCAATTTTTTGGGTGAAAAACTTTTTTTTTTAAATGTACCAGAAAATGTCAAAATGCTTGTTCTCCTTACCATTCTGAGGGATTTCAACCAAATTTATCCGAAAGGACCTTATGGTCATAGGCTCCAGAACCTCCATTGAGAATTTTGATTCATCAAATCTTTGGGTGAAAATCTTAGATTTTATGAAAAATGTACCGGAAATTGTCAAAATGATTCTTCTCATTACCATTTTGACCGATTTCAACCAAACTTCGCTGAAAAAACCCAATGGTTGTAGGCTCCAGAATTTCCATTCGGAATTTTGATTCATCAATTTTTTTTTTGGTGAAAATCTTAGATTTTATGAAAATGTACCAGAAATTGTCAAATTGCTTCTTCTCCTTACCATTCTGAAGGATCCTGTGGTAATGGGCTCTAGAATTTTCATACAGAATTTTGATTCATCAATTTTTTGGGAGTGAAATCTTAGATTTTATGAAAAATTTACCAGAAATTGTCAAAACGCTGCTTCTTCTAAGTTGCTTGACATATTTCAACCAAATAATATTTACAGATTTAGAGTTATTATAAAAGCAATACATTATACTGAGGCAGAATCGTTAAGTAAATTTTCTCTTTTAAGCTCTTTAGTCATTGGAGCCAGTAAATTATTCCGAGAATATATATATATATATATATATATATATATATATATATATATATATATATATATATATATATATATATATATCAAAGTGGTCAAAGTGAAGACTGCACAAAACTACACCGGGAGCACAATATTATTCTGCGCCACATTAGCGAACGCTTAAAAACAGACTCCCTAGCAGATGAAATCACTGCCACGGATGACTGTCACAAAATGTTTCGGGCAGGCCGAGCCCTGAGAGTTACTGACTACACACCACCACCACTCACTGTACACAATTCTGAAAGACACTTTATCGGGACTGACCAGGGAAAAGCTGAGGCGATCCGAGAATGGTTCAAGGAACAGTTCACTGACAACGATGATGAGCCCTTGCACCTGTTCTCAGGAGACCACAGGCCATTACTAACACCAATTAAAACAGCAGAAGTTGAGGAAGCACTTAAAGCCCTGAAAAATCGACGTGCATCTGGACCTGATGGCATGGGCAATGAACTATTCAAAAATGCAAGTGACATTATCTCAAAACCGATCACGCACCTAATCAATTCAGCTTTTATGCACCACCTTCCCATCGATGCTGTAGGCCAAGGCACCCTTATCACACTATCCAAGCCCAAGAAGCCACATGAGCGGCCTATTGTGCTCCTCAACAGCATACAGAAAATCCTATCCAATGTTACTCCATGCCGCGTTCGAGACAAGATCGATTACTTCACCGGATCATGTCAAAGTGGCTTCAAACGTGGACGCAGCTGCGCAGACAGTGTATGGGCTCAATGCATGCTTGTGTTGGTAGTCATATCCAAACACTAGAACTTCCACAAAATGGGCATTGACATGTCACGATCCTTCGACACAATTAAATGCTCAAAGATCCCAGATGTACTATGCCAGGCCAGTTGCAATGAAGACGAGTTACGACTAGTGAGACTATTACTTGGAAACACCAAGCTGAGAGTATAAGTCAAGTCAGTGAACTCTGAAGTTTGAGACACCAATCGGCTCCCCACAGGGAGATGGTCTATTTCCGGTGCTTTTCACCTGCTACCTTGCTGCTGCATTGCAATCTGCGGGAAAGTTCCACAAGACCAAACTCCCATTGCCAATACTGGGCATGCCGCTAGAGATGGAATATGCCGATGAATATGGACTTCATAGACGAGGAAAAGAAACCCCTTGACGAGCTTCTCCCAATAGCTGCAAGCAGAATAAAAAATGAGAATCTCTATGAATGAATCCAAAACAGAGTTCACCAACATATACCTATCGACAAAGCATGAAACTATAGAAAATGATGACCCACTTCGTGGCGGCGAACCATGGAGGAAGAGTAAAATCCTGGGCTAACTGTTTGCAGTACTGCTGACATTTCTGCAAGCTGTGTGATGGGGAACATAGCTTTCCAGTCCTTCTGGAAGCTATGGATTCGTAGATCAAAGACGCCCTTGATAAAGAGACTACGTTTATACAATGCAACCTGCATATCTTTGATGCTGTATAACTGTAACAGCTGGACAGCTCCAAAGGCAAAGTCGATGCCTGCCACCGCAAACACATACACACCATCACTGGACAATGATGGCCAGACAGCATAATTTCCAACGATGCACTATACATGATGTGTAATCTGTCGCTGGTGTCGGTAAAATCGCCCACCAAAGATGGTTCATGTTTGGCCATGTGCTAAGGATACCCCAAGAGACACCAGCACAGAGAGCCTTGGAATTCGCCGTACTCGGAGCCAACAAATACAAAGCCAGGAGAGGACGTCATTGCATAAATCTACTAAGCGTGCTACGAGGTGACCTCAAGAAAGCAGGACTCAGTACACTCAAGTCAAGAATGGACCTGAGGAAGCTAAGGATTTCGGCTGAGGACAAGACACAGTGGGCAAAAGCGAAGGACTGATTGCAGCTATAGGATGTTTCTATTACTACAGCCACATAATACAGTAATCATATATATATATACACCTGTGCAAAAGTTAAGCACCACCCTATTTTTACGCACATGCGAGGGTATATTCATGTGCTATGAAGAAAGCAATAGCATAAACATTTATGTACCCATCCATCTTAGTGCAAGAGGTAATAATGCAACTAGAGGAATGCTGATTATGATGGTGGGGAAACACTGTATGTTTTTGTTTGAACTTGAAAACGAGGCCTGAATATGGTTACGTTGACACAACTGACAACTATTGCCCTACAGTTGACACACGTGGCTAGATTGTCATTAATGGTGTCTGAAAACGAAGTTTAACATCTGTGCACGAGTTTGAGACTGTCATTATTAATACCGGGTATATCCACCTTGTGCCTGGATGACGGCCTGGACACGACGTCTCATGCTGGTCACCAACCGACTGATACGCCATTGTGGTATTCGTTGCCATTCATGATGGAGTGCATCTGTTAATTCCTGTAGGTTCTGCACAGGAGGATCCCTCCTTCTCACCATGTTTCCCGGAATGTCCCAGATATGCTCAATAGGGTTCATGTCAGGGCTCCTTGCTGGCCATGGTAGGGTTTCGATGGCATTCTGGCGGAGCTATTCATGCACAGCTCTAGCACGATGTGGTCGGGCGTTGCCATCCATGAATATAGGGTGGGTTCCAGGTGCATGATTTACAAAATGAGGGACCACAACTCTATCCAGTATGGAATCTTGATATCTTTGTCCATTTAGTGTTCCAGGTACAATCAACAGATCCAGCTTACAATCAAATGAGATGCACCCCCATATCATAACGGAACCTCCACCAAATGGAACTTCTTCCATGATGTTACGTTGGTCGTACGCCGTGCGTCTGGACCTCCATACACGAGTTCGACCATCTGTGGCATGAAGCAGGAACCGACTTTCATCGGACCAGTGTACCCGTCTCCAGGATCTCATGTTCCAGTGTCTTCTTTCGTTGCACCACCTCAGACGCTCCTCTTTGTGGTGTGCAGTGAGGAGAGGACGTCTGACAGGTCTCCTAGCTTTCATGCCAGCAGCATACAGTCTCCTTTTGACGGTAGACATTGGCACTCTATTGCGCGTTTCCCATTGCTGGCTGAGCACTCTGCTGTTGGTGAATGGAGATCTCCTAACAAGGCGTACTAGGGCTCGATCATCACGGGCAGTAGTCTTTTTCGGTCTTCCAGATCTAGGCCTGTCCTTCACCTCGTTAGTTTGCCCATGTTTTGCAATCAAACGACTGATTACAGTATGGTTAATGTTCAGCTGTCTGCCAATCTCTCTGCATGACATACCAGTGGTATGCATGCCTATGATTTGCCATTTCACACGATCACTTAACCTTCGTCTTGCCATAGCGGTTCACAATCAAGAGCTAATTCTCTCTGTACAAATAAACCACGGTCATGAACACAAAATTCCTAATCTTGTCGCCTAAATCTGTATGTAATGTTCTACACCTCAAACTGGACTTTTACATAACTGAACACGTGTGCTGTTTCCCGCCACGCATGGACATCAAGCGGCGTGAAGTCATGCATGCATGTGCATTTCGTACTTGGAATTATGTCAGCTAACGCGGGGACAAAAAGTATGGCAGCCTAGTTGTACCATCATGTTTCTACGTTCTATTGTTTTTGCTGGTGCTTAACTTTTGCACAGGTGTATATATATATATATATATATATATATATATATATATATATATATATATATATATATATATATATATATATATATATATGCCAAGCATAAAGCAATCGAAAGTGAGTTGTCGCCAATATCAAGTGACAAATTTATTATACACATTATAACAATGGTATAGAGTACGCATAAAATTTCTTAGATAAGCACCTTTGAACAGCAAAAGGTCCATAATCATGTTGTACTAACTCAGAATAGCTATCAATTCTATATGTCTGTTATAGCATTTTCGTCAAACTAGGAGTTGAAATTTGATGGATAACCAATTCATTTCACAAAGTATTTACGTCTACCTTTTACATGTCTAGTTTTAATAATTCTTTCGATTCTATGTAATGTATTTTCGTCAATTCCTGTCACTTTCTTTAGCTCTTTGCCATAAAACGTTCTAAGTATGGGTTGATTATTTTAATGTATGTATCGTTACTGTATTCTGCAGCTGTAGTAGTAGAAACATCCCACAGCTGCAGGCAGTTCTTCTTCGCTTTTGCCAAATGTGTCAGCTTAAATGTGTTCATCCGATGCAGTATTTGTGTCTTTATGGTGAAAATTTCTTCACTCCTTAACCGTAAATAGCCTTTCTTAAAGAGGGCTTTTATTTTGCCCATTACAATTTTATCAGTCTTGAGACCAACTCTAGTTTTGGTAGATTTCTTTGTCAAGTTATAAATTAGTTTCCTCACTGAACAACTATTGGGTTCAAATCTGTAGTTGACTGAACAGAATTATTATAATTACTTACAATCCTAGACAGGATATCTACATATCTCAAAGAAGTCTTATAACTAATATGGTGCCAGATCTTATTCTTTACTGTCCACTGTACATGTTCAGCAATGACTGCATGAGTTTCATTTTGTGAAGTATAGAAATGATTCCCTGTATCTATAAGCTGTTCCTGATACTTGACATTTACAAACTCTCCTCCTTTATCAGTCTGTACACTGGCAGACTGTATGTTAATCGTTTTTAACAATGTTTAAAATGCCTTGCATAGGGATATTAATGTTTTTGTCTGCACATTGAATACCCAGAAATATTTGGATAGGACATCTCTTGTACGATGCAGATTTTCACATTTCTATTTCCACTCGATACAACAACCATATTACTAAGATCTATAGTTCATCTACAGCTGTTACTTTGATCTGTTACTTTGATTTTTTCGTCCTTAAGCTTGATTATAAATGCTTTATGTATAGTATAAGTTTGCTCGCCCGACGGCCAATCTTTAACTTGGCAACATGTCACCTCACCGTTGAAGGGTTTATACAGCTTTTCAATTCCTCAAAAACTCATTGGATGCTCTGGGTTATAAAAGTTAATGGAATTTTTTTAGACAATCCAGCCTTTGTTAGAACTTTAACAAGCTAAGAGGTTTATGTTCGTGAGATCTATATCGCGTACATCTTACATATTGAGGTTTCCCCCTTGTATGGCTGATTTGATTTGCGGCAATGGCTTATTGGCGGAGGCAAGTCAGGGCGACTCTTTCGCTGACATCTTTCTGAAAATTTCTCTTTTTTACTAATCACCTGAATCACATTCCATCGCTGAACATTTTCAATGACTTCTCTTGGGATGTGTATTGAATTTAGGAATTTGAATAATACACTCTGTTTCAGAGAGCTCTTTTGAAACAACTCGTTTCCCATCCAATGGGCCAGGACTGACGCCTCTTGAAACTAGGTCAACAATATTGCTTTTTGGAACGAACTGACATTTTGATTAAAACCTGGTTGTTTCCATCAACTGAAAGAGGCCAGATGACAAGAAGTGGTACTGTCATTGATGTTTTTGTATAGAATTAGTATGTGATTTTGTAGGTAATAAACCGACCACCTCGTCAATTGTTTGACGACTGATAATATCTGGTCTGGTTGTTTAAGAGATGGTTCAGATGAGAACAATTTTCATTAACACCTCTTGAAAAGTCTGATATATGATCCCTATCTATATGATCCCCCGCTCGTAGAATATCCAGACTGTTCGCAATACATTCTAAATTTCTGCAAAGCTTGTGAATAAAGATCGGCTTTCCTTGAATGGTGAATATCACTTTGAGAAAGAAGGTTTTGCATTTCATCAATGTTTATGACTTTCTGTAAATAAGGATCCGTAGTTAACGAATTTACTTTCGTTTCCTCATATGTTATTCACTAATTTATGAGGCACGGGTGCTATCCTTTGAACATATTCCATTAATTCACTGTCCACCAAATATTTTTGCAATTAAAGGAGCAATGGTTCCTGGAAACGGCTGGTAATAACAAATGCTGAAAACCACCATCTTTTAAGGAATTGATACACTCTTTTTGCATGGTCTCTACAGTGTACTTCCATGTTTAAAAGTTGTGTGGGGTATTTCTTTGAGATCTTGTTATTACGGTTAATGAGATTCAGACAAATTTCGCAAATGCCATTAATCATTGGTGAATCATCATGTTTTATGTAATTTTCTTTCTATGTGTTGGACTTGCCGTAGCTAGGAATCTCCACACATGTTGATATTGCTGTATATTCTTCTTATCCGTGAATGATTCTACTTTTAATACCTTCTAAAATATAAACAGACTATATTCAGTACAGCCCAGTCTTCAAATGGTATAGTTACACCCTAGCAATCAGTTAATAAAATCTCATATCAAAGTGAGATTTTGCAAACAAGGTTTGTACTGAATGTACACAAAAGACCACTCACAGATACCTTTACCATGTACAATTAGTGGCATAGCCCATAGTATGGGTGCCGTGTATGACCCAATACTGAGTGTACTACAACATTAGAATATATAATTTGCTGAAAGTTAGCTCATTCGCTTTGCGTAAAAAGGAGCACCATTTCTGGGACTAGTGTCATATTGATGTCTATACATAGGCTAGCTCATTCCAGAAAGTTAGCTATAGTGTCATCAAAGTCTGGTCTAAAATATTTGTTTGTGATAAAAACTGTCACCAGATGACCCTTATCTGGAAAGTACTTTATAGATACTTTCACTTTAAATGCAGGAATAGAATTGATTGCTTCATCTAAGCTTTCAACCACATCCTTAATATTAGTATAAAAATCACGCAAGTCTAACTATCATATTGATTCCAAACCTGTCATTAAGCTTTGCCACCTATATATAGACTGACTATTTCCCTGAACGTCACTCAGGTCCGGGGATAGATTACATTATTCAATCCGAATGCCCAATTTTCATTCTCAAAGACTAGAGTTTTATTTAATTTTGTTTTATGTTCAGCAGTCTTCTTTTCATGAAAGTGGTTCAAGGAAGTATTGCCATAAAGGCTAGGTATGTAAGCTGTATGATTACTGTATTCTATGGCTGTAGTAATAGAAACATCCTACAGCTGCAATCAGCCCTTCTTGCTTTTGACCACTGTGTCTTGTCTTAAGTCAAAATGTTTAACTTCGTTGGGTTAATTCTTGATTTCAGTGTACCGAGTCCTACTTTCTTGAGGTCACCTCGTAGCACACTTCACAAGTTTATGCAATGTATCAAACATCTTATATAGTGTTGGAAATTATGCTGTCTGGCCATCAGTGCTCAATAATGGTGCATATGTGTTTGCAGTGGCAGGCATCAAGTTTGTCTAGAGCTGCCTTTGTAGCTGCCCATCTGTTACAGCTATGCAGCATAAAGGATATGCAGGCTGTATTGTATAAACATAGCATTTTTGTCAAGGTCATATTTGATCTATGAATCAATAGTTTCCAGAAGGACTGGAAAGCTATATTGCCCATGACGCAGTGTACAGCAATGTCAGCATTACTACAAAGCAACCTTTCCTCCGTGGTTCGCCACCATGAAGTGGATCATCATTTTCTTTAGACTCAGGATTTGTAGATAGGTATACGTGCGAGAACTTTGTTTTGGATTCATTCATAAGGAGATTCTCAATTCTTAGTTTGCTTGCAGCTATTGGGAGATGTTCGTCAAGTTATTTCTTTTCTTCGTCTATGAAGTCCGCGTTGTCAGCAAATTCCATGTCTAACCCAGGATAGACATTGAGGGGCTTGGTCTTGCAGAATTTTCATGCACAGATTTCAATGCAGCCACAAGGTAACAGGTAAAAAGCACAGGAAATAGACCTGTTCGGAGCCGATTGATGTCTCAATCTATGCAGACTTCACTGAATTGACGTGACTTCCAGCTTGGTGCCTGCAAGTAGTAGTCTCACTAGTCGTAGCTCATCTTCATTACAACTGGTCTGGTGCAGTACATCTAGGATCTGTGAGAATTTAATTGTCAAAGGTTCGTGAAATGACGATGCCCATTTTGTGGAAATCCCCGTGTTTAGACATGACTACAAACATAAGCATGCATTGAGCACATGCAATGCCTGCGCAGCTGTGTCCACGATAAAGCCACTTTGACATGATCCCCATGAAGTCATCGATCTTGTCTCGGATGCAGCATAGAGCAATATTTGATAGGATTTTCCGAATGCTGTTGAGGAGCACAATTGGCCACAGATTGGCTGTTGGGGAGGGGGAGGGGGGCCTCTTGGGTTTGGTAGTGTGATAATGGTGCCTTGGCCTACATCAACGATGGGATATGTGGTGCATAAAAGCTGAATTGATTAGGTGCGTGATCAGTTTTGAGATAATGTCAATTGCGTATTTGAATAGCCCATTGTCCATTCCATCAGATCCAGATGTACGTCCGTTTTCCAGTGTTTTAAGTACCTTCTCAACTTCTGCTGTTTAAAGTGTTGTTAGTAATGGCCTGGGATCTCCTGAGAACGGGTGAAAGGGCTCATCATTGTTGTCAGTGAACTGTTCCTTGAACCATTCTCGAATTCTCTCTGCTTTACCCTTGTCATTCCTGATAAAGTGCCCTTCAAAGTTGTATACAGTGAGTGGTGGCGTGTAGTCAGTAACTCTAGGCTCGGGCTGCCTGAAACAGTCATCCTTGGCAGTTATTTCATCTGCCAGGGAGTCCCCTTTGTTGAATTTATTCGCTTATGTGGCGGAGAATGTTGTTGCATTCCCTTAATGTATAGAGTTATGTAGAAGTGAATACCTCTGTCGTCTATTCCTTTTTCACGCTACACACTACACAATTTGCACTAGGTAGAATCTTTGAATGCAGACAGATTTCTACTCTTCTGGTGTGCGCTGTTTTAAATCTATAAGTAGGACTGAATGCGAGTCATTTGTGGCATCTTTATAAACCTCTTGTACGTGGTGACCATAACCTAGGAACATGTATCTAGCAAGGGTACTGATACTCAAGGTGTCACATGGATTCTTAAAAAGTATCAAATAATGGCAACTGATAGCTAGATATCTCTTTTCTTTCCCTTTATGGAACAAATTTTAAACAATGTGTATCACACTACAGTTCTCATGATGAGTTATGCAAAAGGCTTTGTAACTCGCTCATCAACAGTATCCATTAAGTCGTTAATAACAATAAATGTAGGTGATTTCCATCAAAAAAATGAAACACTCCTAAAATTCCACATTTTCAGAAAGAGAATTATATCCAGATTTCCAGGCTCCATAGCACCACATAATTCTCTCAGAACATGGGAAGAAGATGGGTCTCCGGGTTCGTTATCAATTGTTTAACTAATTAATTTTTCTAGACTGAGTTGACCCTGTGACTATTATATTTTCAGTGCGAAAATTGTGTTAGTGAATTCATTTCGTGTTTCTATTCCTAACAAAAACAATCAACATATGAAAGGAAAACAGAGAAGGCATTTACCTGTAAAGTTTGTATTCTATTTTCATTTTTATGTAAAAGTATTAAAATATACAACTTGTTATTTTGAAAATAATTTGGACATAATGTTATGATGAGTGGTTTCTGTAAAACGTACTAATAAAATATTATTATCAGAATATAAAGCCATTTGTCCTGCATTGCTTGTTATTATTGTAAATATAAAAATATCTGCATTGTAATGAAAGAACAAAAAGTCTTACAAGTATTCATAAATATGCATACTTAATGATGTCATTATCCTCCTTTTTATTATCCAACTCCAAGCAACCATAAGTACATACGTGCACTGCTACTTGCATATCTATTCTTAATGCATCAACAGACCATTTGGTATGGCTCTAGGTAATGCTGGATTGGAGTCCAACATTGTGTAGTGGTCTGCATGGGTTCAACTACATTGTGTAATATCATTAATGATACGCTGTTAGGTCTTTTGTAAACTGTGTGTCTGTAAAGTGCATCTATAATACTTTGTCTATGTATCATTGTCTCCGTAACTTTGTTTCTGTAACCGTGTTTCTATACCTGCGTTTTTGTAATGTTTGTTTCTTCAACTTTGTTTTCCTAATGTTGCTTCTGTAACTTTGTTTCTGTTACTGTATTTCTGTAACTTTGTGTAACTTTGTTTCTATACCTCCGTTTTTATCTCGCCTTTCATGAAGTGAAAACGATTTTGGGAGAGGGGGAAATGGTGGCAATTGGCGTTGGCATCTGGTCTGTTAAGCTTTCTTAAACTAACATTTGCACTCACAAAGGGTTATGTGATTTTTTTAAAAACCCTCATATATCTGTTTTATACGATGCTTATGACTAGTCTGCATCAAAACAATATCGATTTTTGCAATTTTCTCATACTGTTATCATATTTGAACTGAGAATTATCTTTCTTGGCTGCGTTAAGGCTTTTACAAACGACATTTACACCCACAAGGGTTTATCCAATTCAAATAAAACTTCAGATATGTTCTATACAATGTTTAGGACTAATCTACGTCAAAAAGAAATCAACTTTGAAGTTTATTCACAATTTCTTCGATGTTATTATTCTATGTGTGATTTGCATGCTTTTGCAAGCTTTGTCATGGTTATGGTTCTTGGCTGTGTTAAGCTTTTTTCAAACAACATTTACACCCACTAGGGGTTGTCCGATTTGTATACTTGTTCTATACAATGTTTAGAACCAATCCACAGCAAAATGAAATTCACTCAATTTTTTTTAAAGATTTTGTCACTGTTTGAATATTTATTATTTTTGGCAGATTTGTATGCAGGTTATATAGCCAGCTATAGATTTTGGCTGCGTTAAGCTTTTTTCAAACGACATTTACACCCACAATGGGTTGTCCGATTCAAATCTTTTCCTAATTTTTTCAGCGTTTGAATGTTGATTATTTTATGGCTGATTTGCATGCAGGTAAATGTCCATGTTATGGTTCTTGTTGCATTAAGTTTATTTACAAAGACATTTATCCCCACAATGTGTTGTCCAATTTGAATAAAACCTCAGATGTGTTCTATCTGAGCATCATGCTCAGGACTAGTCCACATAAAAACGAAATAGATTTTGAAAATTTCACATTTTTACTGGGTTTGGACTTTGATTATTTATGGCTGATTTGCATCCAGGTTATGCTTATTACACTATGGTTAGTTTTGTCAAATTACAATTTAATCAGCACAGCCTTATCCAGTTTAGATAAAATTGTTTGATTTGCTATATGGGCTTCTTAATAATAGACTACATCATATTAATTTCCTGGCGTTTGAAAATGTCTCTTTTTTCAGGCTATGAACTTTGTTTATGTTTGGACCATTTTTCTTTTGTTCAGACTTGGTGTGGCAGTAGTCATTGTACTGCAGGTTATTACTAGGCAGCAAGGTTTTATCATTCAGTCTCCATATGGATTATCAAATTTCAAAATGAGACTGTATCGGGTGGTTCATTACATATCCTGTGATATACAATTAATAAACAGGTAAAATCTATATTCTGATAGCTCTTGTTGTATATATGTACATGGCTTGAATTTTCTCAGAATATTTAGTCCAGGGCAGACCGGATTGTGTGGCAGCTGGGTTCTGGGGGCAACATAAGAAGACGAGATGTTTGGTATCATCTGATATCTCTTGTTAGTAATATTGTATCATCAACTTTGTTTTTCTAATGTTGCTTTGTTTATGTAAATTTATTTTTATAACTTTGTTTCCATAACTTTGCTTTGGTTACTTTGTTTCTGTAAATTTATTCATGTAACTGTTTCTCTAGCCTTGTTTACATAACCTTGTGTTTTTTTGTCTCACCTGTGAAGAAGAAAGCGAGACATAAGGATCACTAATTCCGGAAATTGTCAAATTGCTTCTTCTCCTTAGAATTTTGACCGATTTCAACCAAATTGGGCTGAAAGAATCCTATGGTCGCATAGGCTCTAGAACTTCAATTCAGGATTTTGTTGTGTAAATATTTTGAGTGAAAAGCCTAGATTTTATTTAAAATTTACCGGAAATTGTCAAATTGCTTCTTCTCCCGTTTGACCGAATTCAATCAAATTTGAAGGAAAAGACCCAATGGTAGTAGCCTCCAGAATTTCCATTTGGAATTTTGATTCATCAATTTTTTTTGGTGAAAATCTTAGATTTTATGAAAATGTACCGGAAATTGTCAAATTGCTTCTTCTTATCATTCTGAGCGATTTCAACCAAATTTGGCAGAAAAGATCCTGTGGTGATGGGCTCTAGAATTGTCATACATAATTTTGATTCATCAATTTTTTTTGGGGGGGGGGGGGGTGAAATCTTAGATTTTATTTTAAATGTACTGGAAATTGTCAAATTGCTTCTTCTCCTTACCACCTTGACCGGTTTTAACCAAGTTAAGCTGAAAGGATCATATGGCCATGAGCTCTAGAACTTTTTTGAGTGAAAATCAGATTTTATGAAAAATGTACTGGAAATTGTCAAATTGCTACTCCTCCTTAGCTGCTTGACATATTTCAACCAAATTTCACTAATGGATTCTATGGTGGTAGGCTCTAGAAATTCTATTCAGAATTTTGATTGATCAATTTGTTGGGTGAAAATCTTAGATTTTAAGAAAAATTAACAGAAATTGTCAAAACACTGCTTCTCCTAAGTTGCTTGACATATTTCAACCAAATTTGGCTAGAGTGACCCTATCAAGGTAGACTAGAATTTCTATTCAGAATTTTGATTGGACAATATTTTGGGTGGCAATCTTGGATTTTCCGAAAATTATCCATTAATTATCTACACATATTTAGATGCAAATGGTTCAAATGTTAATGGTCCAGGTGAGCGCCACAGGCCCTTGGGCCTCTTGTTTAAGTAACAACAGTGGTGGGAAATTACACTGCAATAAGTCTAATATTAATTACCTGCTTGTCAATGTATTTCTCTTTCCACAATCCTTTAGATTGCCCTGTATTGCGGTTCATTGTATCTGTCCGATCTTCAGGATGTACATGCTTGCTTTCCTGCCTCTGTGTTTGCTCGGTCCATTCCTCTCCATGCATCTCCTGTAGCTGGATTTCATCCAGATTCACCTCATCCACCACGTCAGTATTACTCTGTACGTGCTTGACGTGTGTCTCCACTTCAGCCTTGGATCTCTTCTTGCGAATATTTTCCATCTCGTCTTTAGTTGTGGCTTGATTAGAATATGTATTCGTAAATCTGAAAAATAAAGGTTTCCAAATCATTAATTACTAGAATATTCAGGAAGCAGACTACCATTATTAGCTCACCTGACCCGAAGGGCTAAGTGAGTTTATGCCATGGCGACTGTCCATTGTCCGTCCATCATCCGTCGTCCATCAACCTTTGCTTTAAAACACTACTCCTCATTAACCACTAGCCTGATTTCAACCAAATTTGGCAGGAAGGACCCTATGGTCGTAGGCTCCAGAACACCTATTCAGAATTTTGATTCATTAGCTTTTTGGGTGAAAATCTTAGATTTTATTTAAAATTTACCGGAAATTGTCAAAATGCTTCTTCTGCTTACCATTTTGACTGATTCATCAATTTGTCGGGTGAAAATCTGAGATTATATGAAAAATGTTCAGGAAATTGTCAAATTGCTTCTCCTTACCATTCTGAGCGATTTCAACCAAATTTGGCTGAAAAGGTCCAATGGTCGTAGGCTCCAGATAATCCATTCAGAATTTTGATTCATCAAATCTTTGGGTGAAAATTTTAGATTTTGTGAAAATTTTCTGGAACTTGTCAAAATGCTTCTTCTCCATACCATTCTGAGCGATTTCAACCAAATTTGGCTGGAAGAACCCTATGGTCGTAGGCTCCAGACTTCCCATTCAGAATTTTGATTCATCAATTTTTGGTTCTAAATCCTAGTTTTTATTAAAAATTTACCAGAAATTGTCAAAATGCTTCTTCTCCGTACCATTTTGACCGATTTCAACCAAATTTGGCTGAAAGGGCCCAATGGTCATACGCTCCAGAACTTCCATTGGAAATTTTGATTCATCAATTTGTTCGGTGAAAATCTGAAATTATATAATGTTTTGGAAATTGGCAAATTGCTTCTCCTTACCATTCTGAGCGATTTCAACCAAATTTGACTGAAAGGGCCCAATGGTCGTAGGCTCCAGATATTCCATTCAGAATATGGCTTCATCAGTTTTTTGGGTCAAAATCTTAGATTTTATTTAAAATTTACCGGAAATTGTCAAAATGCTTCTTCTCCGTACCATTTTGACCGATTTCAACCAAATTTGGCTGAAAGGACCCAATGGTCATATGCTCCAGAAATTCCATTAGAAATTTTCATTTATCAATTTGTTGGGGTGAAAAATCTTAGATTTTATGAAAAATCTACTGGAAATTGTCAAAATGCTTCTTCTCCTTACCACTTTGAGAGATTTCAAGCAAATATGACTGGAATGACCCTATCGTTGTAGGCTCCAGAACATCCATTCAGAATTTTGAATCATCAATTTTTTGGGGGTCAAAATCTTAGATTTTATTAAATATTTACCAGAAGTTGTCAAAATGCTTCTTCTTACCATTTTGACCATATTTCAAGCAAATTTGGCTGAAAGGACCCAATGATTGTAGGCTCTAGAACTTCCATTCGAAATGTTGATTTTTCAATTGTTTGGGTGAAAATCTTAGATTTTATGAAAAATCTACTGGAAATTGTCAAAATCCTTCTTACCATTCTGAGCGATTTCAAGCAAATTTGGCTGGAATGACCCTATGATCGTAGGCTCCAGAACTTCTGTTCAGAATTTTGCTTCATCAATTTTTTGGGTGGAAATCTGAGATTATATGAAAAATGTTCCGGAAATTGTCAAATTGCTTCTCCTTACCATTCTGAGCGATTTCAACCAAATTTGGCTGAAAGGGCCCAATGGTCGTAGGCTCCATAAGCTCCATTCATAATTTTGATTCATCAATTTTTTTGGGTGAAATTCTTAAATTGTGTTTAAAATGTACTGGAAATTGTCCAATTGCTTCTTCTCCTTACCATCTTGACTGGTTTTAGCCAAATAAGGCTGAAAGGATCCTATGGCCATAGGCTCTAAAACTCCATTCAGAATTTTGATTCATCAATTTTTTTTGCGTGAAAATCTGAGATTTTATGACAAATTTACAAGAAATTGTCAAAATGCTGTGTCCTTAGTTGCTTGACATATTTCAACCAAATTTGGCTAGAGTGACCCTATCAAGGTAGACTAGAATTTCTATTCAGAATTTTAATTGGTCAATTTTTTAGGTTGCCATCTTGGATTTTTCGGAAATTATCTATCATATTTGTTTAAATGCAAATGGTTCGAACGCTAATGGTCCAGGTGAGCGCCACAGGCCCTTGGGCCTCTTGTTATAATATATATGTGCGAGGCTTCTAGCACACCCAAAACGGTTAATCCGCATTTCAGGCTAACCAAAAGGCAGGCACAGGAAGTCGGGTATTTTCAGGCCTTGTTTGGCAGTTCCTGCTTTCTGAGAAAGATAACATTGTCAAACACTAATCGACAGCCATCCACTTTCCTTGGCCACCCATTCACAGTGGTAACTGATCATAAATCGGTAACTGATCATAAACTGCTGGGAGAGTAAAAGACATGAAGGGGGAAAAGGACCCAAATGGGCGACGGGAGCCGTGGGCGATGCAGCTGCATTTTTATGACGTAACTATACAGCACAGAAGTGGATCCAGGCATTACACTGTTGATACATTGTTCCATATTCCAGGTATCGGTACAGACAGTTGTGATGGGGTGCAAAGTGTGGATACAGTATCATCACACCTGACACCTAGACAGGAAGCATTGGAAGAAGTTTGGGAATTAAATTCTACATATGTGGCATCGGTAAAGCAGAGTAGTTGGTTGGTAAATACTCAGGAGTGGAGGGATGTCCAGTTGGCCGATGCAGACGTTGGCAGAATTCGGCAGTGAAAGGAGACATCCAGTATTAAGCCATCACTACCAGAAAGAGCATCTCATGCGATGATGTGTTATTTAGAATATTTGAATCCAGCAATGGTGTCAGCAGTCATTGCCAATTATTGGTACCTCATTGAAATATTGATGAAGTTATGAGTGAGCTGTATAATGCAGTATACGCAGGGCATTTGGGTTTTGATAAAACACTTCATAAGGTATGGTTGAGGTGTTATTGGTATGGGTTGACTACAAAACGTTCAAGCTTGGTGTAGAGCTTGTGTGGAGTGTAGCCAGGGAAAACCTCCGAGAAAACGACAGGGGCCAATGCAACCTGATGTATTAGGCTCTCCCAAGGAAATAATTGCAATGGATATCCTGGACCGCTTCCAGTCTCAAAGAAGGATAACAGATATGTGTTGGTAGTCTCTGACTATTTTAGCAAATGGCCAGAAGCCTTTGCCCTAAAAAAAATTACAGGGCTAAAACAATAGCCAATACGGAGTTAGTGAACAGATCCATACAGATCAGGGTCGTGACTTTCAATCCACACTAATGAAGGAAATCTGCAACTGTTTGGATATTTGTAAAACGAGGACAACACTATCATCCAATGTCGCATGGCTTAGAAGCAAATACTGAGGCTCAGTCTGTCCAACAGACACGGGAAATAAGTAAGAATATGCGGGTGGATAAACCCATGTTGCCCGTAAGTGATCCTTTATTTGCAACACCATTAACACCATCGGATGTTCGGAAGATCACTCTAGTAAACCTGATGAAACTATAGTCATTAGAAAATTTAACCAATGAGCCGTTACCAACTGTACACTTAGATGGTCACATTAGTCCTGTTAGTCGTTCTAGAGATGAAAGTGGAGATACCTGGAGGGCACATAATCTGCGTTCTGGTAGGACTACTAAATGTCTGGCATGTTTTGGGGATTTCGTCATGGATTAAAGTTGTGTCGGGTAAATGTTTTTATTATTTATTTACTTACTAATATTATTATCTTTTATTTATTTTTTTTCTTCTATAGTATGAATCTTGTGTATGCCACTAGTCGGGGTCAGGGCCTATATGCTCATGGAGCTCCAATTACAGTAAGCCCTGGGGCACGGTAACCATCATTCAGGGAAATATGAAGAAGTAATTCTGGGAGAGTTAGAACCCGATAAAATAGCAGCATGATTTATCAACACCTTAGAAAGCTGCTAAAAGGAAATTAATGATGTGGGCTGGCGAGTGGTCTATGCTACCGTACCCGCCATGTCATTTCAGATTTGGAATGCTCAACGATTAGAGAAGGGAAAAACACAGAACTGCGATTTACCAGTAACTATGATATATATCAATCAGCATTCAATTCAGTAATTAACCTCATCAATAAACATCTCACTATTACCAACAGAGATCTACCATTGGTCATTGTAGGAAGGGAAAATATAAGTTTAGGTTGCATAGACTAGTAGATGGTGTCCATCCTGGGGATATGCTATAAGGAAAATGGGGTCAAATACTTGAAAGAACAATACGCACCAATGATAAAGAACATCTTCGTCAGATGAGCTCCTTATCTGCTTCTGAAGATGACGTTGAGGACAAGTGTAGTTGGAATAGGGAGAGGTTTTTATGAGCCAATGTATTGTCTTTGCAATGGCTTATAAGTGTTAATATTGTATTTAAAGTCTGGCTTGTTTAAACCTCTGTATTTTGTTGTGGGATTGGGATTTACATGAATTGTATATAGTTAATCAAAACAGCTTAGGAGGCTGTAATTGTTATGTTAAAAGTGTGCATATACAACACATATATTCTGTACATTTCTGTTTGTACATTTCTATACATAGTGATTATTGGGCTTGATCTAGAATAATGGGGTGGGGGGGGGGAGGAATGTGAGGCTTCTAGAACACCAAAAACGGCTAATCCCCATTTCCGGCTACCCAAAATGCAGGAACAGGAAGGAAGGTATTTTCAGGCATGGCTTGGCAGTTCCTGGATGGATATCAGAAAGATAACATCGTCCAGCACTAATCGACAGCCATCCACTTTCCTAGGCGAGGCATAAAATGTAATAGGCTATGCTATCATAACTAGACTGGAGTATTCAGGAAGAAAGCTAGCGTTATCATGGCACATAGGCACGCATTAGCCATAGGCCTACACGCAAACCACATGTCCAGAAAACTATACAAACAAGTACAAATATTGATGCAATGCATCAAAGAGAAGAGCGTGGTTCCACTTTATTTATAAGTTCAGAAACAAAGCGTATAAAACCTCAACACATGTGTAGCCTATTATATTTAGTCAACATGGGCGGTTCTATTATATTTAGTCAATGGGGATAACAAGCCTATTCTATAGCTATACTACTCTCTATGTAAATTTCTGAAACTGTGTTTTGGGTTGGTTTGGTATACAATAAAAACTGTCTATCAATGGTTTTAGGTGAGCCGTGTTCGTCAAATTGATTGTCTGTACGGAAGTTAGTAACATTTGTAAATGTAGAATAGCTATTTGTGATAATTCAGTTCCAGGAACTTTCCATTGATTGTCTGTACGGAAATGAGTAACATTTGTAAACGTAGAATAGCTATTTGTGATAATTCAGTTCCAAGAACGTTCCAGTAGCTATACCACCACGGTTAGCGATTTAAAAAAAATTTTAAAACCTCGGATTTATTTGATTTAAATCAGATTTATTTAATTTAAATGAGATTTGTTTTATTTATAAATTTCTTCCAATTGGGAAAAGCGATTCTCAGCAATAGGTGCGCATGTCATTATGAAATGATTGCTTCACTAAATAGGCTTCCCAACTTCTATTTAAATTTAATTAGCTACGTAGTGGGACTAATAATTGCATTACAATTTTAAGCATTTTCTAATTGCACCTAAGTAGGCTTACACGATTTATTCATTGAAACCATCTCGATCGATTAAAAAAATCGCGATTTTCAATTAAAAATAGGTCCAAATTCCCAAAAGCATAAACCGGAGTAATATGACAGGTCATGAAAACTGGGGCTAGGAATTGTCAAAGATGATGAAATGGCCATCGTCAGTCAGGTTTGGTACACAACTACACAGGTACCATTAGGGTGGTTCGATTATGGAAATAGATAATCGTTTATGATTTAGTCAATCTAGTACCATACTATATTGATTAAATAAAGGTATATGCCATTGGAAATACACATTCATATCTGCGTTGCTGTTGGAGTAGCTAAAATTATGACATTTGAGCTGTAATTGAAAAGTTTACTTGACGATAGATTTGGTAAAGACCACGGAATACAGCGCCGTTCAACACGCGAACGGTAGTTTACTATAGTTGACTAATGACTATCTGCATGTCAAACACATCTACAATTATCTAATCCAAAAATGTTGCGCTCGACTGACAAATATTCGACTATTGGTCACTACATTTAGCAGATTGAACCTGTGCCGGGAGGTATGTAAATAATTATTGTATGAGCATGCACAGTTTATAGTTGCTTTCAGAATGTAAGATTTACATGTAAGAAAAATTAACAGAATGCAGAGTTCAAAATACAACAATCTGGAATTTTGTTGCATAATTTTCTTTAATTGGACATGACAACCGAATCAAAAAAAGAAAAACGATTACACCACTTGACCTAGTTATCAATTGAAATTGCTAACTCTAGAATTAAAAAGAATTAAGTTCGCTGATTATTGTCTAACACTGTGCAAATAAGTATATACTTGGTATTTCATAACAGACTCAAGGTCTGCAGTAAAAGAAAGGAAATTATATGGTGATTCGTAGGAGTATCTACCCGGTTTTCTCAAGGATAAAGGTGTTACCTCACTATCGTTAGCTTGTTTATCGTAGCGCTTTGTCTTGTGATTAGTAATTATTCGACACATGCATGGCACGGCAGAATATAAACGCAATGAAATCGATTAAAATTGTACTCATGTACTGCTAAAATATGATAGAAAAGTACACACTTCAGATTTAAACAAACAGGAAATTTTTGACAATTTTAAGATTTTTCCTCAATTACATCGTAAAAATTGTGATTTTAAAAATAAATCGAGCTTCAGGATTAAATAAAAAAAATCGCGCAAGCGTACACCTACGCCCAATTTCAGTTTACTATTTATGACGTTTATAAAGGCACATTGTTCATGTATGCGTATTCACTTGAGAAAGCACCTGCATTCATGCATCACTTAGAAAATGACTGCATTGGAGCCCCAGGAGAACCACTTGAAGACCTGCGCTACGTGACGTTAGTATGCCTAATCAGGCAGTTTTCTCATAGAAACTGATTTTAAAAATATTTTCTTGGTCGCCCTATTGGATATAGCATTTCAGCTAATTGTGATAGAGATGCTGCCATGTCCCCACGGCCGATAGCACACCAATCCCAATGGATTTGGATCAAAACCAATGTTGGGAGACTGTCCCCATAGATTGTCCTGGTTTTTAATAATTCAATCAAATCTAATTAGTGCTATTATATTGAAAACAATATTCAAGGTGGGCTAGGTGGCTGGTTTGGATTTTATATCCATCCACAGTAGGACCATTTATGTTTTGCAGTACAATTTTACTGTAACTGGTATAAATTGCAATGGCATTCAGGGCTTTAGATTTAACGTTACATTATTTTGGCTTACCACCTATCAGGCCCGGCATCCATTGATGCCCCATGAAGCCAGAGAGTTCTGAAATCTGAGAGGTAGACTTTGAGCTATTTTAGTTTTAATAGCACCTTAGGATCTCTAAAAGACCATCAAATGTCACAGCATCAACCCATGAGTATTTAATTGACTCTAAATCAATTCACCTTTCCGGAGTACCCACCCATCATATGACGTCATAATGAACTGCGTGATGTGGAAAATTACATCATAATGAATGACGTCGATAAGTACGTCACGAAAGCATATTTGAAGGTCCATGCGTTGTTGTACAAATTGTTTGCTTTTACTATTTAATAGATACTGTTGAATATTTTGAAACTAATTTGACTGGGCGCTGTTGCTGCCATAGGCGGCAACAGCACCCAGTCAAATTAGTTACAAAATATTCAACAACTTCCCTGTATAGTTTTCAGGAAATTGATAGCTAGGGCATTTGGGGATCGATCAATCCCAACACGGCGAGGTGTGGGTGGAGCTTAGCTAGTGATGGGCGGGGCATAGCTAAAATGGAAAGGTCCGCTGACTCTAAATCAATTAATTACTGTTCATAGCCGTCAGTAGTATATTAAATTGGGCTCGGTAATTTGGGGGATTTAATTTAGGTACGACTGTTAAAGTCACAGATAACAGATATGGGGTAATCTAAAGCATTAGGATTACGCGTGCGCATCAAGTGATTTTGGTATGAAACGTATTTAAGTAAATTATGGCCAGATGCAGTCTGGTACGTCTGGGTAACTAGTCTAAATAATAACGTTAAATCTTATTGTTAGAGTAATATTACTAAGACAGACACATGAGCAAATTGAAGATGTTGTCTGTTGAACGTGAAGATGGTTACAAATTGGGGATGTAATTTGCCAGATTAACAAATTGCTGATGTAATATATATATATGGATCTAATCGGTCTAGTTCAGTAGCTGATGTAGTCATGCAAAGAGCTGCACACCGTTTTCAGTTGCATTAGTGAATTCGTGATTTCCAAGTTCTACCCTGTTGTCATATGTGTTATGGTAATTATCCAGGACCCACCTCTGTTATTATTAACATGATACTTGTTGGATGTTGCATACACTGTACATGCCACTAATATGAATATATAAATATTAAAAATACCTTACTGGTATATTCCCAATATTCTGACTCACAACAATTGTAATACGATTTAATTGTAGGTGTCCAAAATAAACTTACCTGTAAACTTAGGTCTGAGAACAATTTCAATTTGTAACGCTTATATGTACTATTATAAAGCTGCCAGCAAGCCCGACTATTTACAAGAAAAGCACTGTAACGATTAATCTACATTTCGAATTTGGTCCAATTTTAATCCATTGAATAAGTTGTAAGATAGTTTACTGAAGAACAAAGCACATTTGACATGTTTGAAGATTACAGGCAGTATCAAACCCTTTAATGGCTAAATTTGGTCAAGAAAATCAAATTAGTTGCTTATTGACTATCAATTTGCAGGCCAAGAAAAGCCTATTTTTTTAATTTACCACTTTAATAACCGACCCTGTTATCGAGCCGGTTATGTTAGTGTTAAATTTGCAAAAAAATAACCTTCGCCATGAAAGGGTAAATAGACTTTTCTTGTGCTCTATCGAAAAGATGCAACCAGACAGGTTGTTCACAATGTTGTAAATAATTTTATTATTCCGTCGAAAATGAACTTCGAGGGGATATAGGAATGTTCGTGTTCACGTATGTATGTATGTACGGTTGTTCCCGTGTCGAGTACCGTGCTTGCACGCCTTTGATGTTTGTGCTAAGTTCACGAAGTTTCATACATATTAATGAACTGGGGTTAGTCAACTTGCGCCAATGAGATTGCTCGATAAGAAATCACGAAGTAGAAAAATGTGCGTAAACCAAACTAGCGGTTTTTGTTACCGAAATCCGATCTACACATGTTCTGTTCCTCAGATAAATTGTTTAGAGCAAAACTATTGCAAACATTTGCAAATGTCTTTCCAGATCAACAGCGTCGGGTAGGTTAAGTAGGTTAGTTGGTTTATTGGCCGCTCACACCGAGATGTATTTGGGCCATGACTCACTCTGAGTGGTGCTTCCCTGAAGGGTTGCAATGCTTCCACGAAGGGTTGCGATGCTTCCCCCGAAGGGTTGCGATGCTTCCCCCGAAGGGTTGCGATGCTTCCCCCGAAGGGTTGCTATGCTTCCCCCGAAGGGTTGCTATGCTTCCCCCGAAGGGTTGCTATAAACAAGCATTAAAACTGAAAAAGTCGAAAAAATAAGTTGTTGCTTGGAGTGTGTTGCCTGATGTTTCCTAATGAATTGTTGTTGGCAGGTGTCTATGTTGTATGCCGTGTTGAGGAGGGGTGGGGGTTACTTTATTTCTCATGAAGGTGGGATGGGGCTGGAGGGCAGTCTGTAAAATAAAATCTCAAAACGGGAATCAGGAAAATTTTAAATAAAAAATATAATGAAACTGAATGATAATACTATCAACTAAGAAGAAACAAATTAAAATAATGGCCTGTGATTAAATAAACAAGAAACGGGGAAAATTTAACTTAAAATCCAGTATTTGTAAACTAAATATCCAAATTTAACTTAGAATTGTAACATGTTGCTATTAAAAATAATAAGTTGAATGCACGTGGCGCTATTTGGGAGTTGAAAGGGTCCTAGCAGTCATGTCGTCGAGTCACTAAAAATCCTTTCATACTTATGATAAAATGTTGATCCAGCGATGGGCGATTGGAGAGCAAAGCAGAGCGACAGCATCTACATCAAAAGCCAAGCGACGCCAATCACGTGTTCATTTTTCGTGTTTCCACCTTCATACACCAACGCCTTCGTCATTGCATCCTCGGCGTCTTCGTGATTGCGTCCTCAGCCGAATTGTCATCGCGGATAGAAGTACACAGCAGATAGAAGCAGCAAGCAAGTAGCTCCACCTGCTCGACCGCTACCACTGCTTCCTCCACCACCGTCTTTACCGCTGTCTCCACTCGCGTGACCTCCCAACCATCTGCTGCTGAGACTGGTTGCGGACGTGTGTCTGGAATCTGCTCCTCCACAACTGCCGTAGGTGGAGCCGGGACTACATTCGCCCACGAACGGCCACCGCCACCTCCACCATGAGGACGCTCCTGGCAGTCTCTCCTCAAATGACCCGGCTGTTGACACTTGAGGCAAATTGGTGGCCTACCCCTGATCGTGAACAATTTTCAGACCATAGACAGTTTTGAACCTATTCCAATAGGTCCTGGTTCGTGAGCGAACCAGGCGATAAACTGTTGAATATTTTGAAACTAGTTTGACTAGGTGCTCAGTCAAATTAGTTTCAAAATATTAAACAGCATGTTTATTAAATAGTAGGCCTAAAGAGAGATACACTTCGTACAATCTGGCGGACTATTAAGCGTTTAAGACTAAATCGTGTCATTCAGTAGATTTAAGTATACTTTTCAAATTATTTACCGTGTAGAACTATCGCTGTAGCTTAAAGTACCGAGCGTTCTCAAACGTGTCAAATTGCTCTGGTTTGCTCAGAAGTTATTACTTCACTCCTTGACTCTGGTTTGTTCAGAACGCGAGCGCATGTTTATATAGGATTGGTAGCCCCCCCCCACCCCCCTGCTGCTTTTTGATTGGTTAAGCGATATAAATTGCGACATTTTTCCAACCACGATGAGACAATTGCCCTGCCACTTTACAGTCCATTACGAGCAAATCAACAGATTTATTTTTGTATTTCTCATCATAAGAATGGGTGTTATTATCTATAGGTCCGTGCCTAATGATTGCTGTGGCGCGACGCTATCACGTGAATAATATTTTGCTTTTGAGCATTGAAAGCTCAGTCAAACACCACCATATCAATATCTGCGGTTAGTAACCTCTTTATGGCCTAATTTGAACGATGTCCGCGTGAAAAGGATTTACTGTAGACACAGTTCGGCCAGAGATTGATTTTTACCTGTATCTCAATTTCAAAGCACCCATGCCGCAACTAATTTGACTAAAATCTACTGCTGTCTTGCTTCTGAGGCAGCAGCAACCAGTCAATTTGTTTCAAAATATTCGCCCAAGAAGAAAAGCATAATAAAGAATTTAACATACCTCAGATGTGACGTTCAAATGGTTGAATGTGTTTTGCTTTGGGTTTTATTACGTGGTTATTATAATAGCGCGTAAATGATCACGTGACGGTTTCATAAGCTAGGATTTCTATTAACTCATGCGTATTGGGCTCTAATGTGACAGCAACGGATTAAAAAACCCATTGTCAAATGTACACCAGACATTTTTCTACTGACCATGTTACAATTATATTTGGCCTTAATGTGATACGGGTTAATATAGTAGCTATAATATGTATCACTTTGCGTAATCATAATCTAAACAAATAATATGTTCTGTAATCCTTTTAAAATGCTTACATTGAGCATTTTTCATAATGAATTCAGGATGAAATGGGTTAAATTGTGCATACATGAGATTATATATTAATTCCCACTAAGCAACTAATCTAAAATCAAGCCTAACAGAAAACTTGAGAAATATTTTGAAAACAATATGAAGCAGCAACAACTACCCAGCAAATTAGTTTCAAAAGTATGTACCAGAATTTGTCCTACATCATAAAGACTAATTGTGTTAGGTTAATGTACAGAACTGTTTGGTTTATAAAGTTACGGCTTGTGATTATAAGTGACCAGGCTGAGCCTAACTTAGGACTCAGGGGACCCCTGCGTAATATTTGAAATTCTTACCTGGGGCCCTCGGAACTGCCGTTAGGATCGAGAGAAATTTAGGGTCAGTTTCGACCGCAATGGTGATGGGCCCTGAGGGCTGTGGGATTTGTCCACATCAGTCTTATACAGTACAGCTCAGAAATAATTTGACATTATTTCAAACACCAAAATAAAAACGATACTGTTGAATATTTTGAACATAATTGGATTGAAAGACATTGCTGCCTAAGGCAGCAGTCTTCCAATCCTATTATGTTCAGAATAGTCACCAGCACATTTTTTTATATCGTCTTCAAAATTGTTTTCTTTTGGTAACATGTTGAGTGATGTATGAGTTGTACTATAGGTGTGATATTTATGTGTAGCTTGAAGTTATGAATTCGTCCTGAAATTATGACAAAAGCTATTTTTTGTATCACTTTTTGGGGCCCTGGAAATTTGGGGCCCTGTGCAAATGTACTTGTTGCCCTGCCTTATGTTCGTTCCTGTGGCCATGTCTTTGTGGGAGGATACAAAACATCCGGATGATAATACTCAAGGGAACTGGTGTCGATGTGGGCTTCATTCATTCAGACAGTGCTTAACCCCTATTGTGTCAACAGCGCCTCAAAGCGCTCAAAATACTACTTAATATACACCTAAAAATTCATAAATGAGAAATTACTTTCAGTGTCATCATTTTCAAACTAAAAATGTCTTATCTCCAAAATTGTGTATATATTTATATAAACATTCACTGCTAAGATACCTATTACCACAGTTCACCTTTCCAGAGCCATCATCTGACCTCGTATGACGTCATAATCAGCTCAGCGCGTGTATAATGACGTCACAATCACTACTTCACAAAGGGTTCCATATAGACCGTCATCAAATCTCAAGAGTCCGACGCGTTGTATGAATTGTATGTCTTTGTAATTCTTTGCTATTTAATAAACATGCTGCTGAATATTTTGAGACTAATTTGACTGGGCGGCAACAGCACCTAGTCAAATTAGTTTCAAAATATTCAACAGCTTACCTGTGTAGTTTTTTTTTTGAAATTGCTAGTCAGAGTGTTCAGAGGACGATCGATCCCAACACGAGCGAGGTGTGGGTGGAGCCTAGCTAGAGATGGGCGGGGCGTAGTCAAACCCGGAGAGGTCCAATAATAACTTGCTGTCAAATCTACTTTTGACCACCTGTCTATAATATCTAATAACACATTTATCCCTCTAGCGAAGCAACAGCTTCTAGTGGAATTATTTTCAAAATTTTCAACAGCTTTGCTATCCTAAGAGATCACCTGTCTTAAACCCACTTTTTATTCTCCCTTCTGTTAAATATTTTGAAAATAATTTGACTGGAATGTGCATCAGGTAGCTTAACCTTTCAAAATTTGAGAAACGAATGTTGAAGGACAGCACCAGCAGCCTGAAAGAAACTTAGGATTTTGTAAGCAATATATATAGAGACACTTAGACACTGAAACAGACAACGTTCCCCATATATACCTCATATAAAATACTACTGTCTCATCTGTGTGCCTGCTCAATGCTATGCTATAACGTCACATTAAGCCGTCAGATGTGCCAATAAGAGGACTAAAAACACTATACAGGGAAGCTGTTAAATATTTTGTGACTAATTTGACTGGGTGCTGTTGCTGCCTATGGCAGCAACAGCGCCCAGTCAAATTAGTTTCAAAATATTCAACAGAATGTTTATTAAATAGTGAAATCTTGTACATAGGCGATTTTCTTAAACATGCAAATCTGTACATAGGCGATTTTCTTAAACATGCAAATCAAATTAAGCAATACATTTGACCCTATATTTAACCAGAAATGTAGTTGCAATGCAATCATGAGCTCGACTTTATGATTTTGAAATGAATTATTATTATTATTATTATATATATATATATATATATATATATATAGCAGGCTTATAAATTCACTTATCAATGACCATGACATTTGCCCTTTTGACCCGAAAGGAATTTCTCATCCCCTATCATTAGCAACTGTCTACGGTTGCGTGCAGCATGATTAACACAACATCAGATATGAACTGCTAAGTTGACGTAGACGTAGTGTTATTGTTGACCCCCCCCCAGCCCCCTGAGTTTTGTCATTATCACACTGACCTTCACCTTTTGATGCCAAGGTGATTGTGTTATGCCATCTCATAATGAATGATGTGCCCTGTATGCTTAATCAAAATGATATATAAACTCCAAAGTTGAGCTAAACGCAGTGTTAGCTCTGATAAAAACTAGGTATTAGCATGGGAAGAGTGACCTTGACCTTTGATCTTTTGATTCCAAGGTGTCACGTGTAATTCCCACTCTTGATAAACACGCATGTACGTGTCCAAATTTGGCTCCAGTGTTATGAAACAAACACGAGATATAAACAGTGAAGTTGAGCTAAACACACAACTTTGCTTTTGAAAATGTTCCCAAGACCACAATGGCCTTTGACGCTTTGACTCTGAATGACATTATGTCATGCGCTCTCATTATAAGGAAGCGTGTGCTCAAGTTTGGGTCCAGTATGATTGACCAAACACGAGATATACACCTGTGCAAAAGTTAAGCACCACCCTATTTTTACGCACATGCGAGGGTATATTCATGTGCTATGAAGAAAGCAATAGCATAAACATTTATGTACCCATCCATCTTAGTGCAAGAGGTAATAATGCAACTAGAGGAATGCTGATTATGATGGTCGGGAAACACTGTATGTTTTTGTTTGAACTTGAAAACGAGGCCTGAATATGGTTACGTTGACACAACTGACAACTATTGCCCTACAGTTGACACACGTGGCTAGATTGTCATTAATGGTGTCTGAAAACGAAGTTTAACATCTGTGCACGAGTTTGAGACTGTCATTATTAATACCGGGTATATCCACCTTGTGCCTGGATGACGGCCTGGACACGACGTCTCATGCTGGTCACCAACCGATTGATACGCCATTGTGGTATTCGTTGCCATTCAAGATGGAGTGCGTCTGTTAATTCCTGTAGGTTCTGCACAGGAGGATCCCTCCTTCTCACCATGTTTCCCAGAATGTCCCAGATATGCTCAATAGGGTTCATGTCATGGCTCCTTGCTGGCCATGGTAGGGTTTCGATGGCATTCTGGCGGAGGTATTCATGCACAGCTCTAGCACGATGTGGTCGGGCGTTGTCATCCATGAATATAGGGTGGGTTCCAGGTGCATGATTTACAAAATGAGGGACCACAACTCTATCCAGTATGGAATCTTGATATCTTTGTCCATTTAGTGTTCCAGGTACAGTCAACAGATCCAGCTTACAATCAAATGAGATGCACCCCCATATCATAACGGAACCTCCACCAAATGGAACTTCTTCCATGATGTTACGTTGGTCGTACGCCGTGCGTCTGGACCTCCTTACACGAGTTCGACCATCTGTGGCATGAAGCAGGAACCGACTTTCATCGGACCAGTGTACCCGTCTCCAGGATCTCATGTTCCAGTGTCTTCTTTCGTTGCACCACCTCAGACGCTCCTCTTTGTGGTGTGCAGTGAGGAGAGGACGTCTGACAGGTCTCCTAGCTTTCATGCCAGCAGCATACAGTCTCCTTTTGACGGTAGACATTGACACTCTATTGCGCGTTTCCCATTGCTGGCTGAGCACTCTGCTGTTGGTGAATGGAGATCTCCTAACAAGGCGTACTAGGGCTCGATCATCACGGGCAGTAGTCTTCTTCGGTCTTCCAGATCTAGGCCTGTCCTTCACCTCGTTAGTTTGCCCATGTTTTGCAATCAAACGACTGATTACAGTATGGTTAATGTTCAGCTGTCTGCCAATCTCTCTGCATGACATACCAGTGGTATGCATGCCTATGATTTGCCATTTCACACGATCACTTAACCTTCGTCTTGCCATAGCGGTTCACAATCAAGAGCTAATTCTCTCTGTACAAATAAACCACGGTCATGAACACAAAATTCCTAATCTTGTCGCCTAAATCTGTATGTAATGTTCTACACCTCAAACTGGACTTTTACATAACTGAACACGTGTGCTGTTTCCCGCCACGCACGGACATCAAGCGGCGTGAAGTCATGCATGCATGTGCATTTCGTACTTGGAATTATGTCAGCTAACGCGGGGACAAAAAGTATGGCAGCCTAGTTGTACCATCATGTTTCTACGTTCTATTGTTTTTGCTGGTGCTTAACTTTTGCACAGGTGTATATAAACCACTAAGTTGAGCTAAATGCAAAATGTTAATGCTGTGAAAACCCGCCATTTACCAATATCACAATAATATTGACCTTTGACATATTAGTATGTGTACAACTTTGGGTCCAGGAAGATTAAACAAACTTGAGACATGAACTGCTAAGTTAAGGCTAACACACAGTGTTAATATGTAAAAACCCCAATGTTTTTTAACAATGTCAAAATAACCATGACCTTTGCCCTTTTGATCCCAACAACATTATATGATGCCCTCCAATTATAAGGAAGTATCTGTCTAAGGTTGGATCCAGTATACTTAGCCAAAGATGAGATATGAACTGCTAAGTTGTTGCCAATGACACCGTGACCTTGACAGTTTGACCCTGACTGACATTATGTGATGCCCTCTCATTATACGGAGGCATGCATCTAAGGTTGGGTCCAGTTGATTAACCAAAGCTGAGATGTGAACTGCTATGTTGAGCCAAACGGAAAACGTTAATGTTGAGAAAAACACAGATTTTACCACGATTACAGTGACCTAACCTTTTGACCCAAGGTAATTGTGTGATGTTGTGTCATTATAAAGGTACGTGTCCAAGTTTAGCTCCAGTATGATTAGCCAAAAATGAGATATAAACTGTGAAGTTGAGCTAAAGGGAAAACATTGAAAAACCTTGACCTTTTGATGCCATGGTCATTGGGTGATGCGGTGTTATTATACGGAAGCATGCGTCCAAGTTTGGATCCAGTAAGATTAACCAAACATGAGATATGGACAGAAAGCTTGAGCTAAAGGGAGAATGTGCATGTTGAAAACAAGAGGCCCAACGGACCTGTGTCGCTCACCTGGAGCACTGCATTTTTGTCAAAATTGTTGGTGGGTGGTTTAGGAGTAGTCTTAAATGAGCTTGTGGACATTTTTGCATGTCCAATATGGCCGCCGTGCACGCTACATTTTGATTGGTCGACTTCTGCCACGTTTCTGACTAAGCTCCTTCCCTTGAACAAACTTTAATGGAACTCGGTGCCTAACCATATCTCCCAAATTTCGGCCCAATCCGCTCAGTGGGTCTGGAGTTGTTTTGGCAAAAATTAGGTTATCCAAGATGGCCGCCAAATCATTTGGCCAATCCAGTTACCTTGAACAAACTTGGTGCAGCTCTTGTCCTAGATGATATTTCATGCATTTTGAATTGATCCCCCAAACGGTTTTGGAGAAGATCTTTAAAGACATTTCTAAAAATCGACCAAAATCCAAGATGTGAAAATACATTTTAAATTTCCCATTGCTTGAGTATGGGAGAATTTGGCAGGTAAATGATCCAAGATGGCCGCTAAACCGTTTAGCCGACAGTCTCGAAAATGGCTAATTTGAAATCACACTATGCACAAAAATACATAAAACCTATTTTTGCCTCAAAATCAATCAAATAAAAAAAACCACAATATGGCCGCCAAACACGCTATATATTGATAGGCCCATTATGGCCATTTTTTACGGAACAAACTTTAATGATACTTAATCCCTAATCATATATCACAAATTTCCGCCTGATCGCTTCAGCGGTTCTGGGGAAGAAGTTGGTTTTGTGAAAACGAGGTCATCCAAGATGGCCGTTGAACCATTTGGTCAATCAAGTGCCCTTGAACGAACTTGAGTGAGTTCTTGCCCTAGATCATATTACATGAGTTCTGAATTGATCCCTCAAGCGGTTTTAAAGAAGATTTTTAAAGACATTTCTAAAAATCGGCCGAAATTCAAGATGGCCACCGGCCAAATTGGCCAATCGGCTTCGTGTGAACAAAATGAAATCTCTATGCCATAAGGATGCTTCCTGCCAAATATAATTCAAATCGGCCCAGTAGTTCTCGAGAAGACATTTTAAATCTCCTATTGCTTTAGTATGGGAGCTTTTGGCGGGAAAATGATCCAAGATGGCTGCCAACCCGTTTATCCAACTGTTTCGAAGATTGCAAATTTGAGATCAGAAAACCCAAAAACCTATATAAAACGAAATTCGGCCTCAAATCCATCAAATAAAAAAATCTAATATGGCTGCCAAACACACTATATTTTGCTTGGTCCACCGCGGACATGTTTTTGACGAATCACCTTCTCTTGAACAAACCTTAGTCGCCCTTATTTGCTAATTATATATTACAAATATTGGCCTGATCGCTTCAGCGGTTCTGGGGAAGAAGTCGTTTTTGTGAAAACTAGGTCATCCAATATGGCCGCTCAACCATTTGGTCAATCAAGTTCGCTTGAACAAACTTGATTCAGCTCTGACCCTAGATCATATTTCGTGAGTTCTGAATCGATCTCTCAAACAGTTTGGGAGAAGACATTTCTAAAAATTGGCCGAAATCCAAGATGGTCGCCGGCCAAATTGGTCGATCAGGTTCTTTTGAACAAAATGGAATCTCTATGTCTTAAGGATGCTTCATGCCAAATATAATTGAAATCGGCCCAGCAGTTCTCGAGAAGATATTTTAAATTTCCCATTGCTTTAGTATGGGAGTTTTTGGTGGGAAAATGATCCAAGATGGCCGCCAAACCGTTTATCCGACAGTTTCCAAAATTGCAAATTTGAGATCAGAATACCCAAAAACCTATATAAAACCAATTTCGGCCTCAAAATCCCTCAAATAAAAAAAATCCAATATGGCCGCTAAACATTCTATATTTTGATTGGCCCACGGTGGCCATGATTTTTGACGGATCAACTTCTCTTGAACAAACTTTACTGGCCCTTAGTCCCTAATCATATCTGCCAAATTTCGGCATGATCCCGTCAGCGGTTCTGGAGAAGAAGTTATTTTCGCTAAAACTAGGTCAACCAAGATGGCCGCCAAACTATTTGACCAATTACGTTCCCTTGAACAAATTTGGTTGAGCTCTTGCCCTAGATCATATTTCATGAGGTTTCCTTCAATCCCTCAAGCGGTTTCCGGAGAAGACTTTTAAAGATGTTTCTAAAAATCGGCCAAAATCCAAGATGACTGCCGGCCTAATTTGCCGATCGCTTCATTTGAACAAACTTGGGCCCCTATGCCCTAAGGATGCTTCCTGCCAAATATAATTGAAATTGGCCCAGCAGTTCTTGAAAAGTCGTTTAAAGGAAATGTTAACGGACGGACGGAAGACGGACACACGACGGACGGTCGCCACGACATAAGCTCACTTGGCCTTCCAGGCCAGGTAGACTAAAACAAGGCTGTTACCAAGGTCATAGTAAAGTTGACGTTTGACATTTTGATGCTAACGTCACTGTGCGATGCCGTGTCATTTCAAAGAACCATGTGTCCAAGTTTAGGTCCAGTGTGATTAACCAAACATCAGATAAAACAGAAAAGTTGAGCGGTAATCGAGCTAATCATTCCAGTGGTACATTTTCAGTATTTGAGTGGTAAAGTTTTAAGCGAGAACTTCTATTCTCCTTTGGTTGTTATCTTAATACGAGTTTGACTGTATATGTGTATATGTAAATTTTGAAGAGTGGAAAATCAATTTAACTGAAAGATGCTGCTGCCTGGTACAAGATATAATACAGTGTACAACTGTTTGCCACATTTCATCTCGGAAATCATCAGAGTTATATCTGATATGGCTAATTAGAAGCATTTGAAAGTATTTAAAATACTTTAAAAAGTATTTGCATTTGCACTTGCATTTGAATAAAGTTGAATTTGAACCAATGTGAAGTATTTGCATTTACATTTAAATATTTGAAAGTATTTCACCCCAGGTCTGCTTATATGAGTCAATTCCAGGAAAATGTACCTATTGGTGTCAAAGGTCTTTCTCAGCAAATATTTGTGTTGTAAATACGGATTTGTTTATTATTAAGCGATTTTCAGGAGTGGCAACTATAATTCACCTTTCCAGAGTACCCACCCATCATATGACGTCATAATGAACTGCGTGAAGTCTAGAATGACATCATAATGAATGACGTCGATAAGTACGTCACGAACGCATATTTGAAGACGGTCTATGCGTTGTTGTACAAATTGTTTGCTTTTACTATTTAATAAACATTCTGTTGAATATATTGAAACTAATTTGACTGGGCGCTGTTGCTGCCATAGGCAGCAACAGCACCCAGTCAAATTAGTCACAAAATATTCAACAGCTTCCCTGTATAGTTTTCGGGAAATTGATAGCTAAGGCATTTGGGGATCGATCAATCCCAACACGGCGAGGTGTGGGTGGAGCTTAGCTAGTGATGGGCGGGACATAGCTAAAAATGGAAAGGTCCATTGTGATTAGATACATATATAAAAGCAATGCGTGTGTTTAATTACAATGTGAGAATCACTTGTGAATCATGTCACCCCTTAAAATGCCATGTTAGAAACTAAAACATAAAGATCTTTAGATAATTTAACTTATATAATCAGCGTTTCTAGTAAACAATAATCTCACAATAATCAGTGTTATGTATGCGCCGAATGACCAAACATGCAAAGGCTATAAGATTTACTTCTATTGTAAGATTTGCAGTAGACAGAAACATCTTCAAAAACTCACGTCAGAACCTTTTTGTCAAGACCGTCACAGCTCATGAATATCGCATCTCTTTAATATATGTCATAATATATGATAATCAATCCAAATAAGTTATTGCCCCTATCAAAGCTCTTCTATAACACAAACTTGCAACAGCGGACAAAGCACAGCAGTGTAACTATATAACGAAATGTTGACATCTGAAGTATGTTACATTGAAGAATCCCAAATGCACTTATCCATTGCTAACATTAAAGTGTAATGTTTAGATTGACAGCCTATTTTGATAAGCATAGTAATATTGCATCCACTGAGAAAAATAAAATGACAGCATCGATAAACACAGCATACTGTCAAGCCCACCACAGTCAAGACCATCAAGTTCCTTATTTTAAAATAGTTTGCACATTTCTTTCACGTGTCCTATTAATTCACCTTTCCAGAGTATCCATCCTCATCTGACCTCGTATGACGTCATAATCAGCTCAGCGCGTGTATGCTGACGTCACAATCATTACGTCACAAAGGGTTCCATATAGACGGTCATCAAATCCCAAAGAGTCCGACACGTTGTATAAATTGTATGTCTCTTTAATTCTTTGCTATTCAATAAACATGCTGCTGAATATTTTGAAACTAATTTAACTAGGCAGCAACAGCACCCGGTCAAATTAGTTTTAAAATATTCAACAGCTTACATGGGTAGGTTTTTTTTAAATTGATAGTCAGGGTGTTCAGAGATCGATCGATCCCCACACGAGCGAGGTGTGGGTGGAGCTTAGCTAGAGATGGGCGGGGCAAGTAGTAATGGGTGTGGCTGATCGCTATTGTTCTAGAACAAAATAATTCTTGGAGAACAATGGCGATCATCCGCACACAAAGGAAGAACAATGGCGATCATCCGCACACAAAGGAAGAACAATGGCGATCGTCCACACTGGTTTCTGAGAACAATGGCGACCAGCCACACACGGTAGAGAGATTTGAGAACAATGATGATCATCCGCACACACTCGAGAATCTATATTTAGTATACGTGAACCATGGTAAAACCCCGTTTGACGTCCAATTTCTTGCTGACACTTTTAACCCCTAAAAGTTGGGTATTTTACGTTTTAACTTAGCTGTGCGAGCAGTCGGTACACCGTAGCAATCCCACATGCTTTCTTCAACTTTGACGACGTTCTGTACCTCGACCTAATGCAGAACCTAATTCAAAGATCTCCTCGCATTCTCCAATCATATTCATAGTAACCCACAAAGCAAATTTGGTTTCAAAATTCCACCAACTTTGCCATCCTGTCCCCACCACCTCAACCCCAGCCCCCTCCCCTCATCCTAGGTGTGAGCCTAATGTAAATATTGTCTCACAGTCTGCAATCATATGGGTAACTGATAAATACCTTTCTGACCCCCCCCCCCCCCTCCCCAAGGTGATCCCTCCCTCACCCACCCACTGGAGCCTAATAAAAATGTTGTCTTGCGGTCCATGACAATTTTTCTCTCAACCACACTTTGGTGTAAATATTTCATGACTAATATTTCGCATCTGTGTGCTTATATTTCAGAATCAGATATTCAAAGGACATGGATGGTACCGGGTTGCATTTCGACTGGACACTTGTCCTGCTGCATCTCATTTACAAACTCACCAGCCAGGACTTGAGCAGATGATCGCTTTATCATACTTAGCATGCGTGGAGTGCTTTAGATCTCTGTGAATGGACATTTTACCTGATTACAGCTACCGACATACAACATACTCGAAACATTCCTAATGCACTTTCTAGTAATTGCTGTCTTGCACTAAGCAAATAAAATAGTTTTGAAACTATTAGGCGGGTTTTATATTTTATCATTTCGTGCACATCACACACACACACACACACACACACACACACACACACACACACACACACACACACACACACATATATATATATATATATATATATATATATATATATATATATATATATATATATATATATATATATATATATATATATATATATATATTTCAAGACAATGGCACATGCAGTTAACCAATTAGCCCTTGGAATCCTAGTGACTCAATTTCATGATAGTTATGCAGAAAAGCTGTGGAAGATTTTGAGACCAATTGTACTGGATCCTGATGCTTATGGCAGTAACAGCTTCTAGTCAAATAAGCTGGAAAATATTCAACAGAATATTTATTAAATTTGAACTGATTTTTATCCAGATGCAATGTATGTCATATTGTGTGATGGTGCTTGTCACCCCCCCCCCCACCCCCACCCCATGTTACTACACCTATGCAGGGGTCAATGTCTAGTTTTAGCAAAATCTGTCTATTGCCTATAGTTATTCCACCACACACACACACACCCTAAAAAACCTGAAATTCATTGAAAATATGGTTTTCAGTGTATCACCAGAAAATATCTTGACACATTTAGTTCAAATTTCAATGGACCGTTCTAGTTTTAGCTATGCCTCGCCCATCTCTAGCTAAGCTCCACCCACACCACGCTTGTATTGGGATCGATCGATCTCTGAACTCCCTGACTATCAATTTCAGAAAACTATGTAGGTAAGCTGCTGAATATTTTGAAATTAATTTGACTGGGTGCTGTCCTATCGTAGTAAGAGCTCCCAGTCAAATTAGTTTCAAAATATTCAACAGCATGTTTACTAAATAGCAAATACATACAATTCGTGCAACTTGTCAGACTATGAAACAAAATAAATTTTAGCATTCAATAATTTCATTATGTATAAATTAATATAAGTTTTTAAGTTGTGAGATTGAATTAGCGACATTTAAGCAGTTAAAATTATTCGATTTAAACAATTTTATTCCAAAGCAATTTTTGTGTGAAGATGCATCTTTAAGATGTGTTTGTAACTAATGGGCACAGATAAAATAGTTAAATGGTCACTTGTGTTTTTATGCTGCTAGGGCAGTCATTGACAGAGTAAAATTCTGAGATGGACTTCATAAAACCGTGTTGAGCTAAGAAATCTGCTTAATGGAAAAAATGTCCAGATTGTATTTTGAATCTGACTGGTTAATATGAGCTGATGCCCCAGATGTCGTTTCTATGTAAGACTTTCTTAGCTGAAAAACTGATTTGAAATTCGTCATTGGTGTCCGATTTTTGGCTCTGGATATGTTTAACAGCAATTATTTGACCATGCATCAGGTGTTCAGGATCACAAGGCTATAGGTAGTCTGTGCCAGGGTATAATGTAGTAACTTGCTACATGTCATTTGAAACTCAATTGGATACATCTTGTGACCACTGCAGATGCCATCTTCATCTGACTTGACCATTAATCAAAGTTTTGCCAAATTAATGCCCATTTGCAGTCTAATAGACGACTACTTATTGGAAATTTACCACTGGAATGACTGGCTCTAGCCAGCTGTTCATGTGGTAAATTTTCAAGAATGGCATCTTAGCCTGCAAATGGACATTCCTGAAGATCACAGGAGAGTTAAATTTTACTTGCTTGCTCATTAAAGGGTTAAGATGTGCAAACCCATGCCCCAGAAACCTATGATGTAATATTAACCTTAGCTTTATTTAGGCTATCTATCTGCATGACAATGTTTTGTGAACGTGGGGGGGGGGGGGGGTTGGGTTGGGGGTGGGGGGGGGGGGGGGGGTTGGGCAAATGATAGAGCATTAAATGCTTTGGCAATGTGTACGCTCAGACTGTTCGCCTATTGATAAAGATCGCTTTTCACTGCTAACGGGAGTTAACTCTGGGTACCGTACCTCAAAACAGGCAGTCGGGAGCCTGTCGACTATTATCTCCCTTGTGACAATGAAAAAAGCTGTCTTGCACGTCGTTCTTATATTTGTAAGCTTTATTCTTACATTTTTGTAAAAGTTATTTGAGGAATCCTAACGTTCATAGTACCAAGCGATGCAGCTAATCAGCAGCTAGTTCCAGATACCTGAGTCATTAAAATCGGCGCATGGACACTGGCGATATCAGCACCTATAGATTTACACCAGGAAAATATATGTCAGCTATACCGCCCCTTTAACAACTACGACGTCATTCACCACCAGTTTATACGGGAAAATACCATACAGATCTATGGGAATGCCTAAAATATTGCGAGATGGTATATTGTGGCGTAAACGATGACGCCATTAGGTCAATGACGCCATGTGACATCACAAAGGCGCTGTTTGCTAGCTGTTGGACGATTTTGTCACTCGATTTGATCAATAGATCAATGGGTGGGTACTCTGGAAAGGTGAATTGAAATATAGAGGGACGCTGGATTACATTGTTCTGTACACGTGTAATATAAAACGTCACTTAAGGCTGCTATTATTTTCGTGGTATATTATAACTGAACGTCAAATTCACATACACTACGCTTTATCGTAATATGTATTGCGCCACATACTCCCGCCACATACTCTGCCACATGCATAGTACCTTTTATACACTCGATCTAAATTTTGGGAGGGGCAAAATGGGATGTACCCGGGATTTAATGCATGATCAACAATGGTAGTTGGAGGTGTGAGTGGTACATCTATTTACACAAGGTTCCATTTGGAGACATTCTCTCTTGTCACATTGAGTAGTGTCCTGGGTTCGAGTCCCAGTGGAACGGCATTTGATGATACCTAGCATGCCTTATTCAATAGTCCAAATATGTACTGAGATGTCACTGAATTCTTTGCATTGAGGAATGGAATGACATAGCAGTACATATTTCGACTACTTGTTCAGTAGGGTAGCCACTAATCCAATTTAATTGGATTCTCTGGTTTTGACACTCGTCTGTAAAAATATTGTGTGTACTTGTGGGTCAGTCTGCGGCTATATGTAATATCCAATGTAAATTACAATAAATCATAGTGTATATGACTCATAAAGTACCGCAAAAATATAATGCCAGCCTTAATTGACTTTAGCAGTATATACAGGAAAATATGGTCTAACTGCTCTGGTTTGAAATTGAACCACTTCATGTGTACTAGTGGTACATGTCTGCTAGACTCTCAGCCTACATCTGTCATATAGCTGGTTGAGAGTACGAGCAGACTCGGACTACTCATACAACCTGCTCCCACCATCCCAAACAAAAACATAAAATACTAGGCCTCTCTCAGTGGTGAGTGGCTTGGATGGGGAGGCGGTGGCAGAGGCACCCATTCAGTACCATCGCATGCTCTAAGCCTGTACCTACAGCGCTGGTCTTATTTCTATTTTAAATTTAGTTTTCTTCAATGATTAATATTTAACTTACAAGTCAATCTAACATTAACATTTAACTTACAAGCTGTGGCTAAGCATCATGTCTACAGAGATGCCTAACATACCTCTGCACATGGACTGATGTACCTTGTAACCGCTCATAAAACCCCTGCGGAATGAACTTCCATGATTTGTCCATAGATAATTTTTCAATTTCCAAACCCATTTTATGATGTCTTCAATTAGTGTTCACGTAAAAACTGACATATTTCACCAAAAAACTTGGAAATCGTCAATATAAATGTAATATTATCTATGTTATGTTGCTAATGCTAATCACACTGCCACTATCTGGAGCGGTCACAAGATTTTTCCAATTGCGGGACAACAGAAAGCTGTTTGTAAAAACCAGTGGTAAATTTACCAAAAAATGGTCTTCTCATGGCCTGCAAATGGACATTCACTGAGCAAATAGTTCAATTTTTGTTTTGTGTGGGTGGGAAGTGGGGGACAATAACACGCACGCCCGCACGCACGCACGCACGCACGCACGCACGCACGCACGCACGCACGCACGCACGCACGCACGCACGCACGCACGCACGCACGCACGCACGCACGCACGCACGCACGCACGCACGCATTGTTACATTATGCCCAGGCATAGACTATCCTTGTGATCCTGAACACTTGATCCATGGTCAGGTAATTGTTGTTGGACAATTCTGAGCACAAATTTGACACCACTGATGGATTTCATAACACATTTTCAACTAAGAAAGTCTTACATAGAAAGGACATCTAGGGCATCAGATCATATTAACCAGTCAGATTCCAAATACAGCCTGGAAATCTTTTCCAATAAGCATATATTTCTTAGCTGAACAATGTTCTATGAAGTCCATCTCAGAATTTAACTCCGTCAGTGACTGCCACAGTTGACTAAGTAAACATAAGTAATCACTTAACATGTTTATCTCTGCACATCAGTTACAAATTATTCACCACAATGATGCATATTCACACCAAAATGCTTGAAGATAAAATTGTTAAAATTGAACGACAAAGTAATAGAACTAAACAAATCTTAACATATGATGATTTCATTCCGTATAAATAAATAAATAAAAAAATTTGTGAGGTTGAATTAGGGGCTCATGTCTATTATATTAATTTATACGTAATGAAATTATCATATGCTAAGATTTATTTTCCTTTCATTACAAATAGTCACACAATTTAAGCCTCTAAACGTATAAAATTTGAATACTTGTCTCCAAGCATTTTAGTGTGAATATGTACCTTTAAGGAATATTATCTTGAATATTTTTAAATATGTTGAATGGAGACATTTAGGTTCAAAATATTAACCACGGTAGGTGTCATACTCATTTCACATCTGTAAATTCCACCTTGCTGAAATATGATTAGAACTGATACATCTGTTCTGTCAGATGATTATCCATGTACCAAATTTGAACTAAATGTGTCAAAATATTTTCTGGTGATACACTGAAAGCCATATTTAAAATGAATTTGGTTTAAACAAATTTAATTTTTCTGTTAAAGTGGGAACACATTAAGACGTATCTTATTAGTGTGATTCCCACTTGAGTTATGTACTTTCTATTACTAGCAAGAGGCGGTTACATAGGTATAAAATGTATATAAATTTACGGCATTATACAGTATATAAGTTAAGGAAATATACTGATATAGACATATAGAGTGGGAGGGAAAGCGTGTTTCGTGAAGAGTTGGACAAAGATAGAGTTTAGATGGTGGTAGGAAGAGGATTGAGGCGATAAAGTGGAAAGAAAAGGAGGCTGGTTTCCGCTGGCGCCTGCCAATGTACTGATTAGTAATGTTTACTAGTGTTTACATCGTGCGGTGGGCGATTACTATAGGAGCACAGGGTCATAGTTCAGTATCATAATGTCACTATTGGAATTTCACTTAGTATGGCAGCTAGTTAGATCTTGAGGGACGTGTATTATTTGAAACGTCCAGTACCAGCAATGTATTGGCAGAGGATTGTGGATATTTGCATATTTGTGTTCGGATCGAAATTCTCATTGCCAAAAAGTAATTCTTTAGCTGTAAGCGTAGTGGGAGAGACATTAATTAGTGTTAACCCATTGTTAAATTATGTCCTTTGGTTATTGTATAATGGACAATGGAAAATATAATGAGCAGGTGATTCGCTTGGAAATCCACAGGAGCACATACGGGTTTCCGATATGAAATTGTCATTTAGGTGGCTATTTAGGCTGCTACAGCCATTACGGAGTCTAGCAAAGGCGATATTGGCAGGTCTTATACCTGCATAATACCACCTAGGTGGAGATTGAGACGGAGACATGGCTTTCAGCTTGCGCTTAAATTCTGCAAGTGTGGTAGATGATCTGACAGGATCGGGCAGGGCGTTCCACGCGCGTACAGTTGATGGAAAAAATGACCCACTGTAAAGCTCTGTTCGACATCTTGGTGGTGTGTACATTAATTGATTACGGATATGATACGGGTTTGTTCTTTCGAGGGGCCGGAGATAGCTAGATAAAGTGTCACCCCGTTAATTATTTTGTATAGTAGTACAGGTTTCGTGTCTTTCAGAAAGTGTTTCCATGCCGGTTTCGATATAGAGGTCCTCAGTTCTGGCACTGCATGTGAGGCCACTTACAGCCCTTCGGGCATCCTTTTGAATGTTTTCTAGTCTTGCTACGCAGTGTTGTGGAAGGTTATCCCAGACGAGGCTTGAATACTCTAGAAGTGGTCTAGCAAAGCTCTTGTACATTATTTCGAGGGAGTCTCTATCAAGAATATATTTAAGACCCTTTAGTAGCGAGACTGTACGTTGGACCGTTGCTATCACGTTTTCAACATGTTCAAGCCAGTGACCTTTATTGCTAAACGTTATACCAAGGTGCTTGTGGAGACAGATGGTTGGATATCAGAGCCTTAAAAATGTATAGGGAAACCTGTTGGCTGATGGCGTAGGGATCTAAATAAAGAGGTTAGAGCCCCTCCATTAACATATATGCCAGCACGGATGGGATATCGGACGCCCATTTAGAGTTTACACTCTTATTACTCATTGACCTGACGACAACATGATATCACACCAGGAATATCTGACCTTTGACGAAATGATGAAGAGCCAGCTACAGGGTTGCCCCTTCATGCCCCCTGCACAGATAAAGGTCTTAAACTAACAGATGCTCCCGCTGCAACAAGAAGGAAAGCGACTACAGTGGGAGAGATGGTATCAACAGAACGCGAGCATTGTAAGGAGGCGAAGGGACAGTGAAGGTTTCCGATACTGGCAAGCCCTCCTGGAGGAGAGTAAGCGGGACGCATGAGTCTTGACAGATGACGATGAGCCAGTTGTCTTCACATACAACGATGTCACAGACGAGGATGAGCCAGATGTCTTCACATACGACGATGTCACAGACGTGGGTGGGCCAGATGTCATACAGTGGGAAGAGGAGATGGCGCAGAAGTGTAAGACCGAGAAAGCCTACTATCTTGGTCATAAGGTGGCGTTCCAGGTGTCACGTCTCAGAAAGCTACTGGCACCGGACATAGTGCTGGATGAGCACTGCCAAAAGACGTCTGTCTCGACACCAACAAGCTGGTACGGTTTGCCAGGCTCTCCAAAATGAACCCTTCTATGACTCATGAGCAGATTCTGCAGGTGATGCAGGTTTAATCTCCAGGTATACTATGGCAAAATCAGAGTGGCGGAAGCAACCAGAACTATACCCCTCCCTGACTGCTGACGAGGGCGGTACCATTCATGGCTAGCGACTCCAGCAGATATATACCATCAGGCAGAATCTTGTCCATGAGGCAGGAAAGTACAGCAGAACGCGCAGGCGATATAAGACAGTCTACAACGTCCTCGCGCGTACAACCACTGCTGCGGGTGTGATTGGAGCCAGTGCTGGTGTGGTAGCTGTGGCCATTCTCACTACAGGGGTGGGTGCCATCGTCGCCATCCCGCTGGGTGGCATGACACTAGCCGCCACTGTCTTGGCCACGGGCTTGGGGGTGGGGCAGCGGCAGATCACAAGGAGGCTGGAGAAGCATGCTAAGTACGTGACACTGGCACAGAGTACGCTACGGACTATCGACGAGTCTGTCAGCAAAGCTTTCGAGGATGGCCAGGTCACCGATGAAGAATACCACCATATATTGAAGGTCCAAGCCCTGTACCACACGGAGAAATCTAAAGTGCGACAGCAATACCTCAAAGGCTTCAGCAGGCGGGATGATATGGAGGAGCTAAAAAATGCGATGTTACGGCGAGGTCACCTCGCTGGTCTCTGGAGTCGAGACGACTACAATAGTGTGCTGCCTGTACGGTAGCTTTAAGAACACCAGTATAGATGGCCTTCCCACTGAACCTCACGACAGTCATCCGGAGCCAACCGCCCCGCCTGGGTACACCCTTTACTGGCCTGAGAGGTCTACTGGATGAAATATCAGAGCTAACACCGTTCTCCATCACAGTGGATGGACGGTCCCGAACCAGCTTTTCCGTCAACCCACGACCGCTGACCAACCGCTTTATCACCATCAAGGATGCAAAGCTTCAGGCCTCTCATACTGGAATCAGCAGCTGAACTTTGCCGTGTGATGTGCCACGGCAGGATGTGGGGTAAGTTCCACCCTGCTTCACTCCCATTCTAGTACTCCTGAAGCTGTGCTCATCGCCAGCTGTCTCAGATTCCATGTGTACTTCACGGTGCGACGATTCCTCCATGAGCTCGGTGCAAGCCTCTCTGATACATGCGACTTCGAGCCACAGCTCAACAGTCATAGCATCTCAGCGGCCAGAGACTACAGAGAGAGTTCAGCGCTCACCCAGACTATCGGTGGCATGGTGGTGACAACAGTCGCCTAGGGGTTATGTACGGTGACCCGAGACGTGACTACTCAGGATTCCCCTATCGAACACCCAGACAAGTAGGCCATCGGAAGACAGCGACATTCTCGTTCGATCCAGACTCCGACCCTGGAGTGCTGGTGCAAAATATGCACATCACTGGCTTGTGGCAGGACTATCCAGATGTGTGGAAGTACTTTGTCCCACACACCACCTCAGGCCTCACACCAGCAGGGATCGTTCGGATCAACCAGTCCCTGGAAGCACTGTGCTACTGCCGCCTTACTGCACAGACCAAGCTGCGTCATCCCATAGATGGTGTCAGCGGAGCAGAGGTCCAGGCCATTTTCATCAGTCTCGTTGAGGATATGATCATCGTGGCAGACCCCAGCAGTCTTATTGCTAGGTTCCAGCAGGGGTTGCAGAAGGCCCGTCACAAACTTGACTTTGCTATTTCACCATGCCTACGGTTGATTCCGAGCAACATGATTGTGAACATCGAGGACCTCCAAGTCAGGGGCTATAACAACATGATAGTCGAGGGGAGTTCCCCCGGTGTCCACTTCGGCTTCAACACTGACATCAACGCACCTACGTGTAGTAAGGGCCATACAGTCGTTCCGATCCTGACACTGCAGCCAGTCGACACGACGCTTCCCATGGCAGCTCCGACCCTGACACTGCAGCCAGTCGACACGACACCACTTCCCGTGGTAGCTCTACGAGTGGTGTCAGGCCTAGCTATCATGGCGCTCAGGATCAGCCTACTCAGCCGCTAGCAAATCAGCTATAAGACTATCCTGACTCTCTACAGTAGCAGTGGGGACAACGGAGAGACACTAAACCAGCTTGGCCTGCCCTACAGCCCCTATACATGCTGCCAACATGCACATCCAAGGGCTGGATGGTTCCACAGTGCATCCTTTTTCCAGCTTGTAGTATCGCAGAGCCTTGTTCAGCTCTGAGTCAGGTGAGGCCATGGAGGTCTGCAACTTCTGGAACACACACACACACACACACACACACACACACACACACACACACACACACACACACACACACACACACACACACACACACACACCGGCTGGAATAGCTACAGGGTGGGGTAGGAGATAGGTGGGGTAGGATAGGTAGGATAGGTACATAGATAGGATAGGTACAAAAGTGTCGCACAGATAGAAAAACCTCCTCAGGATACCTGTCAGAATAGAGAGAGGCCGGCCACTGGCCGGTATCCTGAGGAGGTTCTCCCGGACATGTGGGGTCCGCACGGGAGTTTTATATTCGCCACGGCCTTCCATGTCCGGGAGAAGACCATCTAGAGGCATACACCAACCACGATCAAATGTCTCAAATTCCTATGCCCCAGGGATTGAGAGGGCGGTGGGGACCACGGATCGCCGAAAGGCTGCCAGTTGAGGGAGGTGGTATCATTTTAATACCGGCACCACTACTGGAGTTAAATTCTATGTGCCAAGTTGTTGACCATTGAGACATCGCTTCAAGGTCATGGTTGATTGTTAGAATATGAGCCTCGAGGTTGTCTGATATCACGTAAAGACAGGTGTCATCAGCAAATAGTCTCAGACTGTTTAAAATATCACCTGGTAAGTCATTGATAAAGTCTAGGAATAGCAAGGGCCCAAGGACCGAACCTTGAGGTACACCAGCCTTTACCGAAAGGAGGGGGATTCAGTTCCACATAGAACTACTTTTTGGTTTCTCATAGAGAGATAATCGTTGAACCAAGCAAGATTTCGTGAAATTCCATATTGTTCCAATTTATGTATCAGACCGTGGTACCAGACTCTGTCAAATGCCTTCGAAATGTCGAAAAATAAAAACATGACTTCTTTTTGTTCGTCAAGAGCCTGCACTATAGCACTGTAGATATCTAATAATTGATATAGTGTCGAATGAGAGGGGAGGAAACCTGACTGGTATGGTGTTATTAAATCTTTTATGTAGTTGTATGTATGCTTAAAAATGCATCTTTCCATAACTTTACTAAGGCAGCTTAATAGGGAGATTGGGCGGTGGTTAGAGCATAGACTTGTATCGCCTTTCATAAAAATTGGAGTGACGTTTGAAGTTTTCCATGGGGTGGGAAATTGGGAGACGTTGACCGAATAATTAAAGAAGTCTGCTAGAATTGGTGCTAAAATCTCTTTGCCCTCTTTCAATAACTTAGGGCTTAGATTATCAGGGCCGGTCGCTTTGGAAGTGTCTAGATTTGGCAGTACGTCTAGAACATCGGTGGTGGTTATTTGTATAGTGTTTAGTGAGTGCTCAGTGTACAGGTGAAAGTGGGGGGGGGGTGTAACTTTGCTCCAGTATCATCGATTTGGGCGATACTGGCGAAATAGCTGTTTAGGAGATCGGCTTTTTCAAGGGGTTCGTAGGCAAACGAGGAGTTGTCTACTCTTAGAAGGGCACTTCCTCGAATTCGAATTACTATTGTGCAGAAGGGATTTGCATATTTTCCACCACTCTTTTGATGATTTGTTTCCCTTGTTTATTTTAGCCGGTAATTTAGTTTTATGATCCTCTTTGGCGGTTTTGACGAGAGCGTTGATGTAGTTTCGTTGCTTTTTAAAATTTAGAACATCGTGATCTAAGTTAGATTTCCGCGGCTTTTTAAATAGTTTCTCCCTAACTCTCATCTCGTGTTTTATTTTGTTTGACATCCAAGGTTTGTCATTTGGGTTTATCGTTACTGTTTCATTAGGGATACTATAGGTAGCTGCGTTTATGATGTTAGATGTGATGGCCTGGCACCAGACATCGACATCGTTGTTATTACCAGGGTTCCCCCAGGGCGAATTTCCTAAAAGATTTCGGAATTTAGTCCAGTCCGCTTGGCCATAGCTCCAAATGTGTCATTTGAATGATTTCCTGTGCAAGTAGACCACTATTCTCGACTAATTTGGGGTTATTTATAATTATTGGGTCTAGTAATGTGTTAGAAACAGGGCGCGTCGGTTCCCGTATTAGCTGGGAAAGGCCCGACTAATTTATGATATCATTTAAATAGTGTTTAGATGGGTCAAGAAGGTCATCGTTAAGATCACCGATAATAACAATATTTTTATTTGGTCGCGACAGTTGTCTAAATCATCCGATATCAGCTGACATTTACCATTATCGGATTTAGGTGGGCGGTAGATCGTGCATAAAAGAATGTTTGGCTGGTCATGGATTTCAAGCCAAATCATTTCTACGTCGAGACTTTCTAGGCCAGTACGCCAAGAGGAAGCAATATTGTCAGATATATAGACGCAAACTCCTCCCCAGGCATGATGGCGGTCCCTGCGGTATGGGTTTTGGAAACCTGGTAAGTTTATTGAGTTATTGTCAATACTCGATGTGAGATGGCTCTCTGTTATAGCTACAATGTTAAAGGTTGAAAGATTGGCTTCAATTAGATGGATTTTATCCTTGAGCCCATCTACGTTAATATGGACAACAGAAAGTTCCCTATTCTGGGGGCCTGGATTTTATTCCACGTCACCAGCGATGCAAAGAGGCATGAGAATTAGAACCAAGTTAGCTGTAGTTCGGCATTGGACAAGAAACTGTATTATATTCCGTGGAACCTTAGCAATGCCAATCAGCGCTAACATATCGGAAGGGATAACATACCTCGTTACAGATGTAGTTGACACAATGCTGCGACAAAAGCCCTGTACCCGCACGATAACTATCTATATCATTAGCCATTGTCAAAGTTTCAGGTCCATATGCCAGTGCATATGGGCCAGTACAATGTAGGCGGGCGAGAAGCAGTCAGGGGTCTAGTTGCAGAAAACAGGATAGATGTGAAATGTAGAGGACAGAGGAATAAGGAGAGATGGTAATATAAGGTAACAAACATTAGAGTGGTTGTAATAAACAAGGTTGGCAGTTTTGAGAAGGTATGCAGTGTTGCATTTAGTCCGAGTCCGCTCCGACTCTGAGCCAGCCCCGTGAAAAAGATCTGGACGCAGCGGGCTGCTGAGTCTAACCAGCCCGCCATGTCCAGATTTCCGCCATAGGGCTGGCCCAGAGTCAGAGCAGACCCGGACCAGTTGCATTAAAACACTTAATATAAAATGGTGCTAGAGTGGCTGAGCCAGGAGAGCTTGGTTCAGAGCTTATACTGGGGTGGCGCGTACACTGGAGAGGCGACCCGCAGCCAGTCCCGTAGAGTACCTGCGGACACTCGCCTACTCTCTGTACAGTGGTAAACGAAAGTCTGTGAACAGCCGGGGCCTCCCTGGGTCGGCTCTCCAATGCGAGCGCCACCTACAGTTGTTATCCACTACTTGGGTGGTTAAAGATGCTGTACATTCACGTGTGGCTATTACGCTTCCAATTCTACCTTCAATTAACCCTTAGCACCGTAGTGTCAATATAGACATCTTTTGCTACATCGATAGCATGGAACCTGGCGCACGTTATTCAACAATTCTGGTGGATGATGTTGCTGTCTACGACAGCACCATCCTCCACCAAAACTGCCAGATGATGAACACCTGTTATTCTTATGATTTAATTTGTAAAATTTAGAATTTGACATCAGTGTGCCAAGGGTTATTTATTCGTACGTGCATTTCTATAACATTTATTTAGCTTACAGTGTATATTTTAATATGTATAAAATGCAATACAGTACATATAGTTTACAGTAGTTTATTGTAGTGAATATGAGCGTGGCCGCAGCACTATTAATTGGATTTGGTAAATGAGTACGTAGTATAAGATATAATAATCAAAAAGCTACCGATGTTTTTAAAAACAAGTATGTAGGGAGAGAGTATCAGTTATTTGAAACGTGAGATGTCTTGTGATTGTCAAAGGGGGACTACCCATTAGCATAGCTGCTTATACAGATCAAGGGAGACTATCCACGAATTGTCCACCACCGGAATGGCGCTCTCGATTACAAAGAGAGTCAGTCACTCCAGTGGTATACCCCTAGAAACAGTCCCCTCTCAGTCCGATGGCAGACATGTAACATATTATTTAATAGGAGGTACGGAGAGAATATTATAGAATATTACAGAATGAGACACAAGTTATTGGCTGTTTGGGCAAATTCAGTATCAACAATGGCGATAATAGAGGACCATATCAAGGAGCATTGTGCCTGTTACCAGAGCGGTCATTCCAGTGATAGGTCTAAGAAACGGGTGGTGACAAAATGTATAGTAGTATCTTGTAGTAGACAATCGGTCAACAAACATATGCAGGGTCTTTAATAGGGGGTCCATGGGATTATAAAAAATTTGGCATAGCTGGGGTTGATAACGCCTTAACGCCTACATTTTTAAAAGAAAAACTAAATTTTCTCTTAAGAACGTCGGTTTGCGGACAACGAGAAAGCGGTTTCAGAGGATTTACCACTGGGATGACCGGCTCGATTACCGAGCCAGTCACTCCAATGGCAAATCCTCAAAAAACCGTCCTCACTCTGTCTACAAATGCACCTTATGAAGACCACTATAAATGCCGTTCTCGACCGGCTTGGTCATCAAATGAGTATTTACTGGAGGGTCCTTGGGACCCTCGGTCACCAGTGGTATTAATATTGCTTTTCGTGGTCCAAAGTTGCGTTATGGGACACATGCCTGCATGGCTGATCGTACCAGTCCAGATCCATCCCAGGCGGACATGACCTATGCAAGATCCACATACTCAGAAGGTTGCCCGCAAAGGTTTACACTGATGGCGGCCGGCATTTTACCTCTCCATATTACGATACTGATGATGAGTGGTGAATACAGTTATTCACGACTTACTTTTGATAAGTCGCCACATTTTAGATTGGTTACACGGCCCGTGGATCGATGAAAGAGTGAGCCATACAGAATTGTGTATCCACTTGGAACGTGACTTCATCACATTACTGCCACTAACTGGAATGGACCTTTTCGTGTTTAGCCATGCCCCGCCCATCTCTAGTTATGCTCCACCCATATCTTGCTCGTGTTGGGATCGATCGATCTCTGAACAGCCTGACTATCAATTTCTAGAAAAAATACAGGTAAGCTGTTGAATATTTTGAAAAAGATTTGACTGGGCGCTGTTGCTGCCACTTGTAGCTCACGGGGGCATGCGCTGGCCCGTTATGTTGCTCCACTCCATTGCATCGCATGTACAGGATGCGCGGGAGGGCTGATTAGCTACGGTTCTCCGGGTTACGGATCTCATATCGCGACTCTCCCGAAGGTACAAAGACCAACTTCTCGAGCCGGTGGAACGATAACGTTCCAGCGGGGCCGTGCGACCATTGCCGCCGAGATTGACCCTCACGGTCTCATCCCAACTATTGGTGTCACCGGTATGACGGTCCATAACTTAATTTAGTAATATGGACATGATAATAAATCTAAAATATGAACACTACACAAACAATTGTACTCATTTGCTAGAAGACGAGAGAAAATATACAGTACATAGAACTAAGTTGGAGTCTTGTTTACCTGAGCTCGTCAGAGGTACCTCACCGACCCGTATATATCCGAGAGGTATCCCTGCAAGGGAGCGTCCTAACGAGGCTACTTATATAGTTTAATATAAAATACCCATAAAAAAATATTATTATTGCGCCAGAAAAAGTGCCTCGCACGGGCCTCCGTCACAGGAAAATGCCTTTAACGCCGAAGCGGAGGAAGAGAGCTGGCCAAAAGGGCCACTCTCTTGTTCAAACAAAACGCTATGTGTAGTGTGTATTGTTGTACCCCCGGGTTTTGGGTATTATATAATAAATATATCAAGAAGAACGACGTTAAAAGTGTTCTAACAAACTGGTTCCATTTTATGTCCAAAATGACGTCATACGACAACACACGCACGCACGCACGCACACACAAGTTTGTGTTTTCGTAAACGCATCGTATAACTATGATATAATATTACATCTCCCTTCTGTTACTAAGAACACAATATAATAATGTTTTAAACGAAAGTTTTTCAATCAGGTATAATATAATGTTCGAATTATTGTTCGAATTAAAGTTTTTGTTCACGGTATGTGGCAAGTTCTGATGAATGAAGTACTGTACGGAGAATCTGGCGCATATTGACCTGCAGTCTCTGTAAAGCGTTCGATGTAGCTGATTGTATTGATTGTAAAGATCACGAATAAATCACTGATTTTGTTAGTTTCGTTAAATGATTTATATATGAAAGTTGTTTGATCACAATCACATTGATTCAATTACCTTTGGCTTCACAGTACGCCCAAAACGTGCTACATAATGATCTGATTGACCGACATTATTGCAGTTACTTGATTTTGGACTTGGTGACACAGGCCTATCCTTAAAGTTAACAGTAGGTGGTTTACTGACACAGGGGTTTGAAGCGGTGTTATCATTATCATTTGTGGATGGCTCGAAATTGTCTTGGATAAGAGGATTACAGCTATTTGGAATTACTTCTTTAGACTTAATGAGGTGTCGCCTATTACGTCTGTAGTTACCACCATCGTGTGTTGGAACTGAATAAGACCTTTCATTGTGCTTTTGAGCTACAACTGCTGGTTTCCATGTGTTGTTTGGTTGTCTGATTCTAACTGTGTCTCCTACATCAAGTGTGTTTAATGGCTTTGCGCCTTTGTCATAGTAAGTCTTTTCTCGTTGTCTAATAGCTCTGATCTTATCACGGACGTAGTTTATGTCAGGTATTTTAGGCATTAACTGACTACAGGTAATAGGCAAAGCAGAACGTTGCTTTCTACCCATAAGCAATTGTGATGGAGAATACCCTATGTCTAGAGGTGTTGTACAATATTCAAGGATACCAATATACGGGTCTTTACCATCTGATTTTGTTTTTGTGAAAATTCTATTGATGATTTGGACAGTTTTCTCAGCCAACTCATTAGACTGTGGGTAATGGGGACTTGAGGTCACATGTTTAAAATGCCAGTCATCTGCAAAATTTGCAAATTCCTGCGATGAGTACTATGGACCATTGTCTGAAATGACTTTTTCACAGATACCATGTCTTGAAAAGACACTTCATTTTAGCAATGATTGTGCTACTTTTAGTAGCAGAAAGGTGTTCAACTTCAAAATACAAACTACGATTAGTCTACGATTACAATAAAATCTTTATTGTCGCATGTAAATAAATCAGTTGCAACAATTTGCCATGGATATTCAGGAATATCATGGGGCATTAAAGGTTCCTTGGCATTTGCATTACGTTGTTCTAAACATATTGGACATTACAATACCATTTCGGTGATGTCATTGGACACATTAGGCCAAAACATTACATCACTGGCTCGTTTTAAGCATTTCTGGACACCCATGTGACCTGAGTGTACGCTGTCTAAGAGTTTTTGTCGTTGGTCTTTTGGTATCACAATTTTGTGCCCTTTCATGATCAGACCATCAACAACTGACAGTTGATCACGGTAGTTCCAATAGTCTACGACTAGAGGCGGGCAGTGTTTTCTGTTTTCTGGCCAACCATCTTGAATAGGGCGTTTAAGCATGTCTAGTTGCAAGTCTACATTGATCATAGTTTTAATTTCCCACAGCTTGCGATCACTTGTTGGAATTGCTGACATTATTGTGTGGGCATGTACATCCATACCATCGGACATAACAGGGTATGTGTCCGGCAGAAACGTGCGTGACAATGTGTCAGCGACAGGAATTCTCTTTCCTGGAACATACATGACTTCAAGGTCATAATGTTGTAATTGCAACAGCATGCTCTTCAATCTCGGCGGTGCTGCATGAAGTCGCTAATGGTTTGTGGTCTGTCTCAACTTTAACATGGTGGCCATACACGTACTGATGGAAGCGTTTGCAACCAAACAGCATAGCGTACATTTCCTTCTCAATTTGTGCATAATGTACTTCTGTAGGTGTTAGTGATTTGGTTTGCCTTCCTGAAGGAGTGTAGCTCCCAAGCCAAACTCTGATGCATCAACCTGCAAAGTCAACTCCCTGTTCGGGTCATAATAAGCTAAGACAGGACCTGGAGTTTGGGTAATGACATCTTTGACCTTTTGGAGTGCCTCAGATTGGGGTTCATCCCATGAGAATTCCATACCTTTGACCAAGAGCTTACACATTGGGCATGTGATCTCTGACAAATTTGGAGCAAATTTAGACAAGTAGTTTATCATGCCCAACACAGTTTCCAGTTCTGATTGGTTTTGTGGGGGTTCCATATCTCTGGCAGCAGTCACTTTAGAAGGATCTCCCCTGATACCATCGGCTGTAATGATGTGGCCAAAGTAGTATACTTCTGTAACACCAACATGCATCTTATCCTCGTTTAGCTTGATCCCGGTATTATGTGACCGAATTAGCACGTTTCTGAAATTGTTGTCGTGTTCTTCACTTGTACTTCCATACACTAAGATGTCATCCACAATGGTGATAACACAATCTAGACCTTCAAAAAAGATATCCATCATCTGTTGAAGATCATCCTGTGAGGATTTTAATCCAAAGGGCAACCGACGGTACCTATACCTACCAAACGGGCTATTAAATGTCGCCAGGAGTGACGACTCTACTGGCCCAGTACCCTGATCTTGCATCAAGCTTAGTGAAATATTTAACACCTGACAGTTGAGGCAGAACATTGCCTAGAGTTTTCATCGGATAATGTGGAAGTAAAATTGCCTTATTTAGGTCCCAGGAATCAAGGCATATTCTTCTTTTACCAGTTTGGGGCTTTTCCACCACTACAAGTGAATTTACCCATTTTGTTGATTCTGTGACTTTTGCAATTATGTTCTGTTCCTCCGTATGGTCTAATTCTAAATACAGTTTATCACGAAGAGCGAGTGGAACTCTTCATGGTGGGTGAATAACATGGCATACCTTTGGATCGACCTTAATGGTGCATTCACCAGGGAATGTACCAACACCGTTAAATAGATTTGGGTGATCTTTTAGTATGGCCTCTTTCATCATCATTAATTCATTACTGTTATTCGGTTTTATGTGTGTGACATTTTGTTTCATGGTAATTTGATCTTGTGTGGAGTAAATAAGTTTTCAGACCAAATTCGATATATAAATTTAGACCTAGAATGGGCGGAGACACAGTGTCAACTATATAAAACTGATATCTTGGTTATGATCTGGATAAATACATGTAAGTGTACAACACCCAGATGTTTTTAGTGTATTGCCATTGTATGCTGAGAGTTTACGGACAGACTTAGTAAGATTGGTAGCAATGCCTAGTTTACTAAAAATATGGTTGGGCAAAATATTAACTTGAGACCATGTATCCAATTTAAATTTGACTAGGATGGGAACTACTTTTACTTCAGCAAAAGCTTGGTCATTTTGAATATTGGATTCAATGCTATCAATATAGAAATCTGAGTCAGAATCTGTCACACCATTATTAACATTTTTGTCTGTGTGGTAACCTCATTAATACTTTTAATTGAGCGACACATTTTGGAAAAATGATTCCATTTTTTTGCATGCATTGTACTGCTTGCCTTGAGCATGGCAGTTGCCATTTTTACTATGGCCATAGCCACATATACCACACTGTTTTTTGCTTTTGGTGTGGTCCCTGTTGATTTTTGTTCGTTGAAAAGCTTGTTCTGTATTTTAACTGTTTGGTCCCTCCATTACTGCTAATCATAGCCTTTGACGAATCAGGTCCTGTGCGACGATGTTGTTTTCCAGACACTGAGTGAACAACTGACTCATTTGGCGTCATGAGTCTACAACAAGCAGTTTTAGTTAGGTAACGAACTGTTCAATTCCTGACGTGCCTTGTATTTCGTTATTAAATTTATAACGTGCGAAAACTGGGTTCAATTTTGGCTGTACATAAAGCTTGAATCTGTCATAATACGTGGATAGTTTATTTCTATCTCCGTCGACAATATCAGTCCATGTGTTATAAATATCACGGCCTGTTTCAACAACCCTGAGAAGCAAATAGGTGCATTTAACCTCAACACCCTTGTCTTTCATCGGTCCTTGGAGAGACAGTTCAATGTGCTGTTGAAATTTCTTCCAGGCTTCTGGTAAATTCGATGATTCCCAGTCGATTGTCGGCGGTGGAAAATATAGTCAAATCCATATTTCGTGTTTAATCCTGACACCATGTATTGTTGTGCCCCAGGGTTTTGGGTATTATATAATAAATATATCAAGAAGAACGACGTTAAATGTGTTCTAACAAACTGGTTGCATTTTATGTGAAGAATGACGTCATACGCACACACGCACGCACGCACACAAGTTTGTGTTTTCGTAAAAGCATCGTATAACTATGATATAATATTACATAGTGTGTGTCAACCTAGTGAAACTATAATTAATGTGATGCTCGCTGCTTTACATGAAGATGGAGTGGATGATTTCTGAAGAATTCAAAAGCCGCCATCTTATGTAGGTCCAAAGATACTGCATTAGTAGTTGCCGCTTTATTTATGCGGGCCTTCTGCTAATTTCTAACCTACCATTTAGTTGTTAGATCACTTCCAAGCTTCGGCCGCAAATGGCAGGGATTCCTACCTATCTTTTGACACATGAATCTGACGGGAGAAGATGCCGACTTTCCCAAAGTCTACCCCCACATAGCATCTTCTTCAGAAAGGCAGCGTGCAGACATGTTGTGGAATGACAGTTTCAGAATCATATAACGATCATGTTACATATCACCCCGCAACCACATATAGCATCACTAGGACAAGTTACCATTCACATAAGTAATTTAGAAAGCGCAATAGTGTTTTATGGCGGGAGTAAGAGGCAGATATCCCTCTTTAGTGACCCTCCCATGAGGGCGTGGTGGGTTCTAAGACCGCACCCAGTTACTGTACAGGGTTGGATGGAGATCTGCGTCTCGTCCGTCACCCGTGTGTTGCGGAACTAACGTTTGCCTGTCGTTAGGGTTAGTTTCAGAATGCCCAGAGATGCACTGCAGGCCGGTTTTACATAATATTACTTCTTTTCGTGGTGCTTCCTACTTTGGCGGGGTTAATATACACTAACTGGTATCCAAAGATACAGAGGGGGATGTGTGCAAAATCGACACTAGTCTTCACCGCTCGGAAACCCCAATAGTTTCCCAGAGTCGAATCATGCCAACCTGTCGATGGGAGGTTCAGACAATTATTACGCCTTGCGGCTGGAGGAGCGTAGAAAGAGACAGTCACTCGATATTAATAAGAGGCCGTAAGGTATTTGACCAATTTCATACAATCCAGCCGGTGTGTGGTGTTACATATCCACTACAGCCGGAAAAGAGGCGTACACAAATGCCTCTTATGGAGACCTAACTACTTTAAACCTATCCTATCGAGCTAGAATAGCGATGTTTAGTCGATCACATGTCAGGCTCGAGCAATGTGAGCATGAACAGTGACCTCAATGTAAAATTGATGCTGGGGGAATAGTGATGCGGATATAATGTTGCTGTACAGTATAGCCTAGCGTACTGCGTCCTAGAGTTTTTATATAAACAAAACAAAATAACCAGGAGGCTACTCGTCATATACATAACTAACTATCACAGTGCTAACAGTATATCAGGGCAAAAGACCTTGCGGTGCTTGTTAGTTGTAAGCACAAAAATAAGGATAATATACACAGTAAAGAAAATGGAAACTATAAAATGCGGTCCCAGATGACCATGGAGGTAGCGATTAGTCATCAGTACCTATAGCAGAATAAATGAAGAAATAGTACAATAGTATAGTTACTTGAGTACCTATTGGTCATCGGTACGGAAAGAGTTCATAAATCACTGTAGAAGCTGTGTCACAGATGAGGAACGTGAGGTGGCACGATGCTGACGTTACTGGGAAATTTCCGCAGGCGAACTGTTGATGCGGCTCACTCTCAAGACGGTGAAGAAGAACGACTGTAGAGAGATGTCATTAGATAGTCATAATAACTAATATGTGAATTTACACAGTAAGTTAGAAAGTGTCCGTCCGGTGACGGTAGTTTGAAAGTTGCCCATAACAAGGAGGGCTACAGTTGTAATTAAACATTGCATGTACATAACTGGATACACCATACATGATACATCGCATAGCTCTTGCGGTGTACAAAGCAGAGTCCCGCCAGACTGTGGCCTAAAGTTTAATTAATCACATGCCATGCTGCGTGGAAGTTTGATACCACTTTTCAGCGTGGTCCGGAAGATCCGACGAGTTATCCACCAAGAATGTTGCCCCCGGATGGCCGTCCGAGGGCTTACAAAAACTTGGTGATTGCGGATGTCGATTGCTGACCAGCATTATGTTGAATATTTTGAAACTAATTTGGCTGGGAGTTGTTGAAAGAAACCCCAGTCAAATTAGTTTCAAAATAGTAAACAGTTCATTTGTAAATTACGTTGAAAACTGAGATTTTGTGAATTCATGGAACCTCAACTCGTATACATCGATTTCAGCGCACATACAAAGTGGACGGAGCTTAATTAGAAATGGGCGGGGTGTAGCTAGAAATGGATTCCTCTACTGAAAGGGTTAATGCCAAAGGCGCACACGCGTCTGTAGCTTTGCAAATATATATATATAGAGTTCTGATGAGCCATGGTGGTGTTTTCAATGTAACCAAACTAATTTTCCTTTTAATCACTATGAAAACGATACCGAATTTCTGCTTAATATCCTAGGTGCCAAATATGACTACAGTACATATATACACCTGTGCAAAAGTTAAGCACCAGCAAAAACAATAGAACGTAGAAACATGATGGTACAACTAGGCTGCCATACTTTTTGTCCCCGCGTTAGCTGACATAATTCCAAGTACGAAATGCACATGCGTGCATGACTTCATGCCGCTTGATGTCCGTGCGTGGCGGGAAACAGCACACGTGTTCAGTTATGTAAAAGTCCAGTTTGAGGTGTAGAACATTACATACAGATTTAGGCGACAAGATTAGGAATTTTGTGTTCATGACCGTGGTTTATTTGTACAGAGAGAATTAGCTCTTGATTGTGAACCGCTATGGCAAGACGAAGGTTAAGTGATCGTGTGAAATGGCAAATCATAGGCATGCATACCACTGGTATGTCATGCAGAGAGATTGGCAGACAGCTGAACATTAACCATACTGTAATCAGTCGTTTGATTGCAAAACATGGGCAAACTAACGAGGTGAAGGACAGGCCTAGATCTGGAAGACCGAAGAAGACTACTGCCCGTGATGATCGAGCCCTAGTACGCCTTGTTAGGAGATCTCCATTCACCAACAGCAGAGTGCTCAGCCAGCAATGGGAAACGCGCAATAGAGTGTCAATGTCTACCGTCAAAAGGAGACTGTATGCTGCTGGCATGAAAGCTAGGAGACCTGTCAGACGTCCTCTCCTCACTGCACACCACAAAGAGGAGCGTCTGAGGTGGTGCAACAAAAGAAGACACTGGAACATGAGATCCTGGAGACGGGTACACTGGTCCGATGAAAGTCGGTTCCTGCTTCATGCCACAGATGGTCGAACTCGTGTATGGAGGTCCAGACGCACGGCGTACGACCAACGTAACATCATGGAAGAAGTTCCATTTGGTGGAGGTTCCGTTATGATATGGGGGTGCATCTCATTTGATTGTAAGCTGGATCTGTTGACTGTACCTGGAACACTAAATGGACAAAGATATCAAGATTCCATACTGGATAGAGTTGTGGTCCCTCATTTTGTAAATCATGCACCTGGAACCCACCCTATATTCATGGATGACAACGCCCGACCACATCGTGCTAGAGCTGTGCATGAATACCTCCGCCAGAATGCCATCGAACCCCTACCATGGCCAGCAAGGAGCCCTGACATGAACCCTATTGAGCATATCTGGGACATTCTGGGAAACATGGTGAGAAGGAGGGATCCTCCTGTGCAGAACCTACAGGAATTAACAGACGCACTCCATCTTGAATGGCAACGAATACCACAATGGCGTATCAGTCGGTTGGTGACCAGCATGAGACGTTGTGTCCAGGCCGTCATCCAGGCACAAGGTGGATATACCCGGTATTAATAATGACAGTCTCAAACTCGTGCACAGATGTTAAACTTCGTTTTCAGACACCATTAATGACAATCTAGCCACGTATATATATACACCTGTGCAAAAGTTAAGCACCACCCTATTTTTACGCACATGCGAGGGTATATTCATGTGCTATGAAGAAAGCAATAGCATAAACATTTATGTACCCATCCATCTTAGTGCAAGAGGTAATAATGCAACTAGAGGAATGCTGATTATGATGGTGGGGAAACACTGTATGTTTTTGTTTGAACTTGAAAACGAGGCCTGAATATGGTTACGTTGACACAACTGACAACTATTGCCCTACAGTTGACACACGTGGCTAGATTGTCATTAATGGTGTCTGAAAACGAAGTTTAACATCTGTGCACGAGTTTGAGACTCTTTTAGACCGTATATATACATATATATATATATATATATATATATATATATATATATATATATATATATATATATATATATATATATATATATATATACGGTCTAAAAGTTTGAAATTATCCTATTTAATTATATACCCAGTTAATGATACATGCGGACGAAGAGTGGGATCTCTGTAAGTATCTTGCACAGATTCCGCAGATACGCTTACCGAAGCTATACCGAAAATAAGGAGAGCGGTGCCTCCGCAAGTATCATGCAGAGGTTCTATGGATGCAAATGGCAGATGTTATATCTCAAATTTAAGGAGTGGAAATTTTGCGGATGTGCTAACAAAAGGTTGATGAGCAGGAGTTCCGCATGGATACCACAGAGGTTCCACGGAAGTCGTATTGATGATTAACTATAAATGACTTAAAGATGTGAAGGCTTCTGCAGAAGTACTGCGGAAGTTCTGCGGTTGTATGAATGACGATCTCAGGAATGTAGATTATGTTGAAATTGTTAAAAGTGTTCCGAGAAAGTTATAGACTAGTTTCCACAGAGTCTTATGAAAGGATACTATGGAGGTTTAACAGGATTTCACGGAGCTTATGCGATCACTGGGCTCTGGGCCTTGACAAGGTGTCTACGGGCTGGGCATTCAGTAGAGATAGAAAAGGAACCATGTGCGGTAGGCCACATTATCCCAAGATAAACGTTCACCACCCCGGAGGTTCGGGAAGAGGGGATCTGTATGTTTAGTATTTAAGGAAGATTGTCCTATTTCTACCAATTAGCTTACAGCTAACACCGCAGGAAAAATATATTATGCTCCAAACGTGCAAAACACCTACCTAACAATTAGTGATGTTAAATAACCTGGCTCTTCCGTGACTGATGCAGGAACAACAGTGCAAGTCCAGACGTCAGATTACAGAAGCATAGTTAGGGAACCAATTCCAGATTAATCATTGGTGTCAATTCCAGTCTTTCCCATTGAGGAAATCTCCCGTAGTGTTGTGAGCGTTTTTACCTACAGTGTATCACAAACAGAGCCTCCCCATGATTGCTTAGAGAGGTAACACCAGAGGTAAGTTGCAACAAATGAAAATGGATGACGCAACAAGAAGCAGTTTGGAAGTGATATGTGTGTTATGTAGGAGCCATAGATAAACTGGGAACTTTGGGAAATTTGACCTTGAGGGTGTGGGGTGGGGGTGGGGTGGGATAGGGGGTGGACCACAACCCAATTTGCTACGCTCAAATTTGACGTGCCCGGATTTCTTCATTCCAAGTGGTAACAAGATAGGTTTACTTTGGACAGCCTAGTTTGCCACGGTTTTAGACAAGGTTAAGAGTTTAATTTCCTACGCTATCATATCTAATTGACACATATAGTATAGCCAAGTTTAATAAATATCCAAGTTCTTCAGCTAATTCCTAAAATGGGAAGTGATGTTAATGGTGCCATAGCATGGGGGAAGTGAATGCACTACGAGAGATGTCAACCCTGCACAAAGCCTAAACGGCTTCCGATAAGGACAAACAACTACCGCAGGAAGGTTCCAACTTAAATGTAAGAAGACATGGTCCAGAAAATCATGAATAGAAGATGAATGCAGCTGTTTAATAAATCTATACAATAATGACAATAGCGTGTTGCAATAACTGAGACAGCGGGTCTGAAGGTCCTCAACAAAGAAACTAACTACGGTAACTGAGGTTACTTTAGCGCTTAACAAATCATTCTAATAAGCCTGTATGGGTTGTCGGAAGAAGAGAATCTTCTAATGTCTTAGGCCTATTGTGTGTTCTTAAGAAATTTAAGTGGCTGTTTGGTGAGTATTTACCTACGTAATTAATGATAAAGTAGTCACACAGGAATTATAAATGAAATGGAGCATTATCCCAGAGGCAAAGGGATTTATAAAATCAAAGAAGTGACGAATGCTGTATCTGAGCTTTGAAATAACCCGTAAGTAACGTTAAACTGCTTAGAAAATACTGCAACACTAATATTAGGAAATCTCATCCTATCATGAGCTATTATTTTATCATGGGCGGCCGAAGGTCTTTAGAAATGAGGGTGGGTGATCCAAGAGTGTGTGTGCGGGGGGGGGGGGGCGTCTGGGGATCCTCCCCCCGAAAATCTTGAAAGGTACATAACCTGAGAACCTATTTCCTGTGTTCTAAGTAATAAAGAAACATTTTCACTTTCTAGCTTTTCTATATTTTACTTCCAATTGATCGTGGTATTGAGGGACAAGTTGGAGTTGCAGATGGATAGACCCACTTAAGTCAGGTTAGTATTAATTTCCTAAAGGTTACACACTTTTAAAAGGTTACATTAAATAATATGAGGGGTTGGGATACCCAATAAAATTGTGAAAATTAGATGCTCTGAAAAGCTGTTTCCTGCGCTATGATGAACCAAGAAGTATCTATATTTTTCTAAAGTACAAGACCATTATAATGAAGGGGCTCTGTCCCCACAGTCATAAAATGGTGAGGATGCATCCCCCACAGCCGCACCCCTCCCCTACAACCACCCATCTTCTGCCACCCCTGCATATAAATATAATAAACTTATATAGTATGAAATATTATAAACCTACGTATTATGAATCTAGACCTATATAAATGGAATATGGACTGTGAATTCTGGAAGTTGTGATCAGAAGAGTAGAACTACTACTACTACCACTACTACTACTACTACTACTACTACTACTACTACTACTACTACTACTACTACTACTACTACTACTACTGCTGCTACTACTACTACTACTACTACTACTACTACTACTACTACTACTACTACTACTACTACTACTACTACTACCACTACCACTACTACTACTACTACTACTACTACTACTACTACTACTACTACTACTACTACTACTATGTGGAACACCTATATGATGATGCTATTTCAAAGTCTTTTAGTTTCTGAATGCATGAAGCGCTAAAGTGGCATTTCCTATTAAATTATATAGACTGTGATGCTCTATTATGATGAAAAGCTATCTTACTACTCAGCCTTTGTGGATGTTTATTCTTACTGTTGAAATTACTGAAACCCGTATGACTGAAGACGTGTTGAGTCTGAACAACATACACCACATATGAAGTATCGAGTACCAGAGTTATACTGTGCCACTTCTCTATCACTATTTGTCTCCGAAGAACTATACTCCGGAAGAAGATAACGTGCTACGGTTATGGACAAAGAATCCGAGAAGACAGCTTTCTCCCAACAGTATCTCAATATAAAGTAGAAACTAGACCATCAAGGATGTCAAGATGACGATATCACAGCGTGACAATGATGAGACAGCAATACACAATTACTTAACAAATTCCTGTACTCCAAATCGTCTGGGAATAACCAGAGTCTACAATGCTCCGACCATACACAGATGAAGAGACTAAAGATGTGAGAAGACACTCCGATATATAATATTATGGTAGTAGTAGAAAAGAAGGAATGTAGCACGGATCGCTTAGCACCGAGTACGAAATGGCCCAGGCTGAGATGCTCCAAACTCACCCCCTCATGGTCCTGTGGACCGGCGTACATAGCCCTGTAGCAGTAGAGTTGAGAAAATTATTAGGTCCATAAGAACGCGCATCACGCATGCGCATCATCCGAGATAGCCTGCTTATGCTGCATAGACAGCATGGGGTAAGGCATCTTTTACTATACAATTTAGTATATAATATATCAGTGTAGCAATCACTAACCATAGAGGCCAGGATGGCGCCGATCGAACGCCCTTTCTTGTGGCCAGCAGCAATCAGTCTGTCTCGAAGGATCCTGCCCGTCGAGTTTCTGCCAGCACTCGGTAATTTCTGGTTGTTCTCGTCGATGCATGAGTGTAGCATGGTGGCGCAGCGGCACAACACTCTTCCACGTTGTGTTATTTTTACGAGAACTAAGACACTTTTTTTTAAACGGCGGAGGCTACTTACGTTAAACTGGAGGTTGTGGTTTTATGCAAGATAGAGTAGAGGAAAGGAATAAACAGTTGATACATTCCTCATATAACAGACACAAAGAGTCAAACAGGAGTTTAGAATATTTAGAGGCAAGCTTCAACAGGTAGATGCAGGTAGATGTTAGGAATAGGATTTGCAACATCCCTCGAGAGCCAGCGTGTCCAAGCTTCAGGAGGTAGATCCTTGAATCAGAGAAATGAAAGCAACACTTAATATCAAACTGCAAGAAGAGCTTTGAAATGAAGCGATCAACCCTAAAGGACATCTAATAGAAACTCATCTTTCCTGTTATATTCTTTCTTTAAGCCATGTACAATTTAACTGGTCATTGGACACATGCGGAACATAATATATATGTATTCATATATCAGCATTGTACTTATAGAGGTTTGTGTACGGCATGAAAATAAATTGTCTTTCTAAACCTGGAAGGATTATTTCCATGAAATCGGTAAAACTGCTATATCCTACTCAGTTTATCGCCCATTAAGTTGATTCTTTCTTTAAGCCATGTTCAATTTAACTAGTCATTGGACACATGCAGAACATAATTAAACATTGAGAGTAAGAGAATGCTGGTGGCGGAGAAATGATGCAGAGGGACTCTAGGACAAGTGTTGCAAGCCACATGAGTATCATTTATGCACTACACAGATCAGGGAATATCGCTTTACGCACTACACAGATCAGGGAATATCGCTTTACCACTACACAGATCAGGGAATATCGCTTTACGCACTACACAGATCAGGGAATATCGTTGTACAAACATATGAGTATTCACATTGACTACATACAAGAATCTTAAGCACGTACATGTATCCTGGCAGTTAACCAACAATGACATATTTGATTTGATGAAGACGAACTTCAAACAATATCTAGACACTATGAATATTATGGATTGCGCAAATAAGGAACACACATATTAAGTGGGGGTGTTTTTGTAGTTTTGGAGCCACACTGCTGACTACATGTACATGTATGTACATTGTTAAATCTGGAAAACGATCGTGCAAGTAAAGCGATTTGTTAATTTTCAGCTCACATTTACAACACTATGCTATATTACCATGCGTCTAAACATATTGTGGATAATCTAGTATTTGGCTTGTAGCATCTAAGTTTAACCCACCCGATTTTTTCATAGTATGAATTAGCTTGACAGGTTTAGTTCATTTATGTGTGATTGTATGACCTAACTGTCTGCATTTCCTGAAGCTACAATATGCAAGTTAATATATATGAAGTATATTGGTGTATTCATTGTAATATTTTGTAAATTAATATATTGTTATTAATTCAAGACCATACATTTATGAAAGTAATATGATGTTCACGTTCTGTCAAATGACTCAAAAACGGTGAACCAAATTCCGGCTGTACGTCACGTTTTTAAAAATGATTATTACTCTAAGAATATGCAACTTAAAAAAATGTTATTAACATGCCTTTTGTATCGTCTCATGATATCTACTTTTAGGCATAAAAATATTAAATCCACACCCTATAAAATTACAATGTCAAAGAAATTTTCCGTCTGTACATCACGTTTTTTGTAAATTTAGTAACATGGTTAAATGCATTAGTAAAAAGGTAATAATATCAATTAAATTAGTTTCATTAATCAAATAACTGTCTTACATGTTTGTTTAGTGTGAGATAGATAGATGGCACATGAATTAATTGATATTGTTTATCTATGTACAGTTGTTTTGAAATTATTTTGTGAAATTGAGATATAATTTTGAATATTTTTCCACCTGAGATGAATTATTATCATTAATAAGTTAATACGACTAATATTGACCACTACTGAGTAGAAAATAAATAATACACTGAGATATGTTATGTATTTAGTTCCCATTCTTATGGAATTGAGCTTTTTGCTTAATTTTATGATTTTTGTAGTTTATTAAATGAATAAAGCGAAAAATAAAAAGTAGTTATCGTTAAGATCTGGAACTTGGTCATTTTAAACTACAGTTCTATGGATTCAATTTGACACCAGCGAAAATCAACTTTGAAATTTTGACCCTTTTACACCATAGTGGGCGCTACTTATGTGCTACAAGCCATTTGCCTTTTTATAAATCATCCTGTGGGCCTTAATATTGGTTTGTTCTTAATACTTATAGGCTTACGCTTGAACCGCGTGTTTATGTTATGACCGTTATTACGCTGCTGCCAATATTTATTAATACAATAGAGTCAGTAGAACAATGAAGGGTGCGTGTTTTGAAGGCGGTGTTGCTGCAAGTCGTTGCTCTTATGGACAGCAACAAGCTCGTGGCAACTTTGATTTGCACGTATACATTGCCGTCATATGAATACAAAACAATTTTGAGAGTCGAAATTTCTGTGTTCTAATGGTCAAATAAGTGTCTGATCTCTGAATCTGCGGATTTTTAAAGTTATGCTGTTGCACTTAATGGCAGGAATTTTTGATGATGTAATATATATGATTTTATAACAGGTTGTTTATTAACCCTTTGAACCCTCGGTTCACATAATCTCAATTTCAAACAACGGTACAAGAAAGTTGTTATGTAATTTGAAACGAATTTGACAGGAATATGTTGCTGTCTATGCAGCAACAGCTCCAAGTCGGGTTGGTTTGAAAATACATAGCATAAAATCAAAGTATTTGGTGTGATTGCATTTCGTTTTGAAAGAGTTAAGACATAGCCTAGCTAGATGAGGCATAGAACTTTTAAGAAATTATACAATTGAACTGCAAATATGTATTATTTATTTATACATGTGACTGATACGATAGCTGTTTTCTTTTTCAGTCAGTATATTTTTGGGTACTATGGATTTCCATACGATCCTTAGATCGTGCTAAATGAAAAATATCATTTATTTATTCTTTTTCTGATAAAAAAAAAAGATCCCTACGACTTTTTAAACATATATAGGGCCTACGCCAAATCTTAAGAAGTCGAAATCGGTTATCTTTCAGGGGTCTTAACACATTTTTCAATAGTTTTTTAAATATGTATTTTCGGCTGAAGAAAAGGCTTTGAAAATTTGCCGTTGGAATGAGTGGGTCAATTATTCTCGCCGTCATTACAGTGGGAAATTTTCGAAAATGCCCACTGGAATGACTGTGTCAGTTATTCTCGCAGTCATTGCAGTAGAAGATTTTGAAGATTTAACATTTTAGTGACTACAAGAATAACTGAAGCACTCATTCCAATGACAACTTTTCATAAAACTCTTCTCGCCGAATATAACATATTCTCTTTGAATAGAAGATTACTTACGTACAATATTTTTTGCCATCGCTGCCTTTTCTGCTAACTGTAAGATTTCAGTCAATTCCCCATTCTTTAAGATGTCTTCTTACAGAAAATATGAGTTTGTCTCTCGATATTGCTATATACCCCATAGACAGGGGAAGAATTACACAAATTTGCGCTCATTGTCAGGCTATTCGTGGTCACGGGGCTTGAAAAGTTTACCCTGCACCACATTTCTGGACTCCGCTACATAGCTGCATACTGTGGCTGAAGATTTGGTGAATAGCGTGGCTCTATCAGAGTGTACGTGGCTAATTATTATTCTTTGGTGTGACGGGTATTCTCCCGGCCCTCATGATTCACCATTAGTGTGGGAGGGCGTGCACGCACGCACACACACGCACACCGAGGACCACCACCACACTCTGCACCCTTGTCCACATCACACTGTATATCATTGGCATAGATAGTAGGTTCAGATACTTTGGCTACTAAATTGTTATCATAATACTCCTCTTGTTTGAGAATGTCAAGAAACCCACTAAATGGAGCTGAAACATTAATAAACACCTCAGTGTCAATAACATGACTATCTTGATTATCACCATATATGCTAGAATTGTTAATATGTAAAGGCGAATTATTTACAATATTTTGACTTTCTATCAAATTATCAGACAAATCTGAATAATTTAAAATCTCATCAATTTCAGGAGAATTATTATCATGAAATCCATCACGTAATGGCAAAATCTCTTACGGCTACATAGCCTCCACTTTCAATCATTAAACGACGTCTGCACATACGCACGCACGCACGCACGCACGCACGCACGCACGCACGCACGCACGCACGCACGCACGCACGCACGCACGCACGCACGCACGCATATTTTTAGTGTACGTATCTCTGCCTGACACTATTGCAAGATGCTCCTTCCGGCCGTGATTGCTTGTGATGTTCTTCTTCGTCCTGCCGCTGCTGCTGCTACTGATGACGATGATGATGATGATGGGGCTGGTCTATATTGAGGAGTGTCAACCAACCGCCTGTCTCCTGAAATACTACTACTAGCAGCAGCAGCAGCAGCAGCAGCAGCAGCAGCAGCAGCAGCAGCAGCAGTAGCAGTAGTAGTAGTAGTAGTAGTAGTAGTAGTAGTAGTAGTAGTAGTAGTAGTGAAAAATATCATTTATTTAGTCTTTTTCTGATAAACAAAACCCTCCCATTTTTAAACATATATATTTTCAGTAGTTTTTTTAATTTGTATTTTCAGCTGAAGAAGAGCTTTTGAAAATTTGCCGTTGGAATGAGTGATTCAATTATTCTCACAGTCGTTAGAGTTGGAAATTTTCTAAAATGGCCACTGGAATGACTGTGGCAGTTATATTTAATATTTAGCATTGGAATGACTACAAGAATAACTGAAGCACTCATTCCAATGACAAATTTTCATAAAACTCTTCTCGTCGCAGAAAACATTCTCTTTGAAAAGAATATTACTTACTTACGCTATTTTCTGCCATCGCTGCCTGTTCTGCTAATTGTAAGTGCCGCCAGTCCCCATCACGCGGGTTTGGGACTCCCCTACAAACATTTGCTCACCAGAGCAGTCAACCATCTGCTTGGAGACGCGCAGTTCGGGCCGGACATTGCCAGCACAGCTAGGTGCCTGAAAACGACTAGTCGTTGATGGTCTCGTCCTCACTGTCCACGGGCAGGCAATCTGGTCTTGAGCATCCCAAAGGTTGGCTGCAGGTTGTCCTTCCTTTCTCATCCTTTTCCTTCAGCCTGAGCGGAAGAAGGTGGCGCTAATGTGTACGTTCATCCCAGCAGAGGCAGGCAAAACCGCCAGAGCGGTTGAAAGTGAATCAATGACAGAGGGTCACAGAGGCGGCGGTGATGGTTACTGTGGTTTCTATAAAGGAAGTTCCTGTGGTGGTGGTGGTGGTGGTGGTGGTGGTGGTGGCTTCAGTGACTGGAGCTTCGGTGGAGGTGGTGTTGGCGGCGGCTTGGTTAGTGATGAGAGAGGCGATTCTCCCAGGTATGCGCAGTCTAAAAAGTGTCCCCAGTCTGACGGGTGGACCATTCCGACAAGAGGGATCCATTCAATTTAATCCTGTGGGGAGTGGGAGGTGTATGCTGATATAGTGCATGTGAGAGAGGAGGAAATGGCAGCAGGTGGCTCTCTTTACCGTAGGTGGCTTTCGATCTCTCCTGCCTGCATTCGAGCCAAGGTCATCTTAAGTATCCCCCCTCCCTCCCCCCCCTCCCTCTCTCCCTCCCTCCCTCCCTCCCTCCCTCCCTCTCTCTCTCTCTCTCTCTCTCTCTCTCTCTCTCTCTCTCTCTCTCTCTCTCTCTCTCTCTCTCTCTCTGATGGACCTGTGAAGGGATGGGGGAAACGGCTGTCTCTCAGGTGGAGTTCCTAATGGGAGGAGCGAGAGGAGAGACAGCGGGCTTTCCTATTTATCCATCGCTAGCAGTTGCTATTCGTGTCGTCACTCTATTTATCAAAGGTTAGTTGGTTGAGAGTTTTTAGGTGCTAAAAACTAACTATTTGCTAAATGTCAGCTCAAGGCGGAGCCGGGGAGAGAGAGTCTACCTTGGTGTCCTAAGGGAGCAAGGGGAGGCTTCCTTAAGTTGTTGCTGCTTAGTTGATTCGTTGTTCTCAGCAGTCGTCTGTGAGACGGTGTTTTTAGCTATCAAAAATGTTAAGGCTTCAGCCGGACGCAAAAGAACGCCATCTGTTAGATTATGCAAGAACCCTCGCAGGGTTGGGCGAATCTTTGTCTCAGGACCTGGTCAGACTTGGGCGACATAAAAAAGGACTTGATGCAGTCCAGGGAGCAGTTGTCTTGTGTTGCAGACGTGCAAATGGGCCCGTGTAATTAATGAGGAAAGAGTTTAGTGGAACCTCTGCTGAGGCTGGGCGCTAAGAAGACGCAACAAACTTGGAAGAGATTCATGTGATACGGCAGTTATTTGGTGCGGTCGCAAGAACCAGTGTTAACTGCAGGATCGTCGAATTAAAGCTACGTTTGCCTTGACCGCCAGTCATGCGGTCCAAAAAGAAAGGTACTCTAAGCAACGAGGGAGAGTTACGCTGCTGAGATCTTTATTCAGGACACGCTTAGCGCGTCTTAGTGATTCCTGCGAGGTTTTAGACATTATTGCCACCGTGCGTGCTTTGGGTATAGCCATCCACAGGGTGGTCGAAGCACATCCCAGGAATGCAGATTACCGTTCTGGGTTGGCTAGTCCTTCCCGTTACCCGACCACGATTACCCAGCCACAACCCCACCTCAATTGCATCGCCACTAGCATCTTCATCGGTATCAAGAAAGGTTAATAAGCATGTCACGATACACATAACTGATGGCATGTAAAATGCATTTTTCCATGAGCGACATACTCCTGTAGGAGCTGAAATCACTGCTCTGGGCGATAATGCTGTTATTACCTCACTAATGTTTTCCACAATAAAAATTTGGGTTCTTCGCACTACCACTTTCTGCTATCTCTGGCGAGATGACAATCTGCACAAGAAAATTAAATTTTCACGAGTATTCCCCATTTTCAAACAACAAGAAGACAACTTTTCTAACACTGAAAGACAATAAATATTTTCTAGCAAAACATGGTACATATTTGGTATGATAGTGGCTTTTATATTTGTAAAATAAAGTTGATGATCAATACTTGCTATTTGATGTTTGCAACGCGGCGTCCGAAAGTAAATTACTGAGAAGCATAAATTCATTTAATTGCTATAATTGAAAACTAGCATCAGCCACAGGTCTTTGTAATGGACCTATCCAGTTTTTGCTAGGCCCGGCCATCACTATTTAATCTCCACCCACACCATGCTCGTCTTGGAATCGATCGATCTCTGAACTCCCTGACTATCATTTTCCAGAAAATTATGCAGATAAGCTGTTGAATATTTTGAAACTAATTCGACTGGTTCCTGTTGCTGCCTATGGCAGCACCAGCGCCCAGTAAAATTAGTTTCAAAATATTCAACAGCATATAATTAAATAGCAAAGACCTACAATTCGTACAATGTGTCGCTGTAGCCCTAATCAATAATTGCTCGTCCATCGCGCAGCCAATCAGGTTGCTCACCCATCGCTGCAGGGCTAATGGATAACGGGCTGTTTTGATTGGCAGGTGGGGTGGGTGATATAAATAGTTGACTCTGTTTTCTTCATCTTATACTGACGCAGAGCGAGCTAAAGTGAACATCTCTGTGTACTGGTAGTGATGGGTGTGTTCATTATACTTATAGCAGTGTTAGAACTAGGGCTGGGCTCGTGTGTACACGTTCATGTGACATGTACATTGTTACAAAAATTGTAAACGTGCACACGGCAACATTTAAAATAATAAAATATACATATTTATGTGGAATATGTAAGATAGCCCTCAAAGATAATGTGTATATATTTTTGACAGATTAATTCACTGAATTTGCCGCCATGCTCTGTAACTGTCAATGCTCTCCGATTTCCTAACTAACGCTTTCACAGTCAATCCTGCCAAAGAACTGCTCCTATTGTTGTCTTGAGAAATTTCAATTTGTTGACCACTAGGAGACGGTTTTGTTTTTAAAAATTTTAAGACTGAAATGACTGGACATTTTTATGAGAAAAATTAGATTTTCTTGAACAACTTTGAGAGGCAGCGGAATTAACTAATGATACGCGCGTAGCATCGACATCAATGCCGCGGGTATTCCTTTGAATGACCAAAACCCCTTGTCAGAGAACATAGGTGTTAAATACTGTTCAAACGTGATCTTATCAACACAGATTATCACTATGAATGATGTGTGGGGTGTGGCACTTACATAAGCTCACAGTGGACCGATCGCCGCCAGCATTTGATCAACTAATTAAAGACCAAGTAGGCCAAATGACCTCTATAGTGGTTTTGAGGAATAAACATATGTCATTATTGAAAATCTGCATTTGCATGTCGATAGAAGACTATTTTTGTAAAGTTATCACTGCAATGACTAGCGCACCAAGCGAGCCAGTCATTCCAGTGGTAAATGTTCAAAAACGTGTCTTGCCTTTGCCCGCAAATGGACATTCAGTAATGATATATTTTGATTTTTCCTAGCCAGTCTTGACTATCAAAGGGTGACTCACTGTTGCTTGCTGTTGATCTGTCCACGTCAAATGGGCCAAATAGGAATTTCTTGCAAAATTCGGTAAGCAAAATGCTTTACCCTCTTATGTCAACTTAACGCTATAATGGTCAGGCCGGCCAAAGCGGCCTCTGCAATGGCCCTAATATTAATAACAATTAGACAATTTTTTTGTAAATTTACAAGTTATTTCTGTGATAATGTTTAAAGATAGTATTCTCTAGGCATACAAATGGACTCTGAACAAGCAAAATTAAGATTTTCCTTTTAGTTTTAATGTTAAGGCTGGCCTAAGCATCATCTGCAGTGGTCTTGAGAAATATCCATTTGAATGACATCAAAAAGCTTTTTTGTAAATTCCAGTGACAGTTTTACAAAATAGTCTTCTCTTGAGCTGTAAATAGACATTAACGAAGAAAAAGTTTAATATTTAGTAATGAAAATGAGTAGCCCTGTGAGCGCTTTGAGGCGGTGTTGACACAAACGGGGTTAATAAATCATTACTTTATTTTCCAACCCCACCACATTCCACTCCTCTACACTTAGTAATATGCAAAATAGATATCATATAATTACAAAATTGTGCACTAGAATGACAAATACGTGTACGCGCGTACACGTTCGCTAAAACAAACGTTAACACGTGTACTGGTATTGTTCTAAATATACACCCCTAGCTAGAACTAGTAATAGTAGTAGGCCTAATGGAGCGTATATTTAGTCTACTGTTAGTAGTGATGCTGTGTAGGTGTAGCAGGTGATATAAGTTCTGGAGATATAAACGGATTTACAGGATTTGCAAGAAGAACGAAACGAAAATAGTTATTATTAGACAGTAGCAGTAATTATTTTATATCTTAGAAACATTGTATAAGAACAATGTGCCCATTCAAATAATCAAAAATCAATAATTAGACCTGTCTTTCTTACATATTGATTATTACTGACAGTAATTCCAGCGGAGGAGGCCGATAGACGCGCATTTTGATTGGCTCTCACACGTCACATGATTTCGATGGGGGGGAAGGTAATTGCCCATATATGGAGTGTAAAAAAGGGGCGTGTGCTGGTGGAGCGTGTGTACAAGAACACACACTAGCACACGCACCGTTTCCCTCGCCATATGTAGACAATTAAGGTCCGACACTTCGAAATCACGTGACCTGTGTGAACCAATAAAAAAACGATCCTATTCCCCCCCCCCCCCATTTCTGCTTAATAATGGGTATATCGCGCACCAAGACAGGATATAACCCCATGATCGTTTGTCATATTTTTATTTTAAGTAATGCAACTGTAACTTCGTGGTACAAGAATTAGATATTTTGTATTGGTGTAATATGTAAAACGTCGTTTTACTCACATCGACGCACCTTTTCGGAAATAGAGTAAAGTCGTAAATTTTGGGATTATATCGCGCAGATCAGTCTTGATTCGCGCACTACAACATGGTAATATCGCTCATACTCATACCATGATTTATGATAATTACCCTGTTATGTTATGATGTTTTTGAGTTAGAAATAAATAGTCAGTAATTTCCTGTGGTATAATCATATTGTATTTATCATATCAACAGGGCGGAAATATTTAGCATATCATTTGCACATGCACCAATTTGTAATAGACTAGCATAGGGTAATATCGCGCATCAAGTCGTTATATCCCGCGCGATTTAACCCCATGAAAATGTCAAATTTTTTGTTGGTAAATTTGTTGTTGATCTCTTAAAATTTCAATTTACATTGCAACAGCTAGATAACGTGCGCTGGTATACTACACAATACAATGTTCATAATGAGGTGCAATTTGAATTACGTAAAGATATCTCTAAATTGCTAACAAATATGCGCGATATTACCCTCGAAATATACGCGCGTTATAAGGCTACTCGATGCGCGATATTAACAGAATAACCCATGATGCAGTGTGTGTGACATTGCCAGTGACGGCGCAAAGCACGCGATTCATAGTGGCTTCATAAATATTCTCGGAAGAAGGCGAATAAATAAACAAGAAACCGCCAAACATTTTTAGGACTGAAAATTACGAAAACAGTTCACCACTCCCCACCCAGACGTACATCAACAATACAACCTGTCAACAGGCACGCGCACACGCACGCACGCTGCGACCTACCACTAGACAAGCAACGCTGATACTGCGACATTGTTTTATTCTGATTGTTTCAGTTTTGTTTTGTTTCAAACTAGTCCCTTTGGGAACGAAACAATGTAAGGCCGGAGCCCGTGCACTAAGGTGCCGTTGCGCCCAAGTTAACCACCACCACCACTACCACCACTTGCATTCTCGCAAAACCATCGGACCGTACTAATTACGTCCATCTGAAGTTACGACGTCACGGAGGATTCACGGCGGGAGAATGCACCACTTGGGGCTCACCCCTCATTAGTTTCCGCAAATGATCATTTCCATAACAACATTTATGATGTCATTTACCATAGAAACATCTATGACGTCTGAATCTGTGACGTCCTTAGCCAATAAGCTATATGGAATGACGTCATAAAAGAATGCTTTTCCAACGGGATAGGGTCATCGAGACATGACCGCTCCGCAAGAGTAAAATAGAAGCCCACACAAATAAAATATAAAATAAGTGAAATGGTGATGGTACATACATAAGGTAAATATATAATTCCCCCTACATCAACATGCACTGTTATTCGATCACAAGCGAGATCACACCAAATGGTACAGACGTGCGGTTATTCGATCACAAAATGAGATCACACCAAATGATACAACCAGTTTTCGGTTATTTTTTAGATTATTGTCTCCGAATTACATAAATTCGGGGGTCCGACAGGTCAATCGTAAATTGCACGCGTAGTTTTAGAGATAGTTTTAAGAATCTCATAAATATGTTTATCAAACAGAGTATTATTGGCATTGAGCATGTATAATCCTAATGCTTGTTAAGCATCCATGCATTACTGTTAATAATAAATGTAAATTAGAGATGGTTTCAACATATTCCGCATGCCTAATCACTAAGATCAAAAGTAAAGTTTGGGTGGGGATGGTGCAAGAATGTCATTGACGTAGCGCCGTAATGAACCTTTCCAGCTCCACCCACACCTCGTCGTGATGGGATCGATCGATCGATCTCTGAACTCCCTGACTATCAATTTCCAGAAAACTATACAGGTAAGCTATTGAATATTTTGGAACTAATTTGACTGGGTGCTGTTGTTGCCAGTCAAATTAGTTTCAAAATATTCAACAGCATGTTTATTAAATAGTAGAGCCATACAATTCGTACAGCGTGTCGGACTTTTAAGAGTTAAAGACGGACCAAATAGAATCATTTATGACGTAATGATTATAGCGTCATCCTACACGCCGCTTAGCCGATTATGACGTCATATTACGTCAGATGATAGATGGATACTCTGGAAAGGTGAATTATGACCATGATGATGATGATGATACCCCTCTAAATGAGGTTAATTGTAAGATGCCCCATCAAGCGCCATGGTCAACAATCCTAACGTTCTAACCACTAACTTATATAAAATGTGTGTAAACCTTTCTTTCCCCTGTCACAATTTCTCGAGTAAATATTTTTTTCGCAAATATGGCTGACTAACAATTCCGCAGAGATTCACTAGGCAGTGCTCATCGTGATCAGTTGCACGCATCACTTGTTTACTTGTTTCAACCAACGTCATAGAAGGCACGGTTCAACTATTAACGGTTCAACTATTAACCCCGCCCGTTCTTTCTAGATTCTAGATTTAATGGATGAATCCACCTTTAGCCCATCTCTAGCCAAGCTCCGCCCATGTTTTGCGACTGCAGCAACAGGGACCAGACAAATTAGCTTCAAAATATTCAGCAGAATGTTTATTAAATAGTGAAGACATACAATTCGCACAACTGACCAGTGCCGTGTTTAGGGCCCCGCAGCACCGGCAGTGGGGGAGGGGGGGGGGTGGCGGCGCACGGTCCAGAGGGCCGTAAATACTGCCCAGAATGCAGGAAATGGCTTCTCAGAGCATCTCATATTCAAAATTTTCCCGCCTGCAGGTGGGCCGCACATCCACTAACAACGGCACTGCAACTGACGGGCCTTTCTAAGTTCACGACGGAGTATTTCTTACTTGCATGTCTGTGTGTCCGTCGCGATAATTCTAGTTTGTCCGAGTGATCTTCACCAACCATAAGACCATAAAGTCTTCTTACTTGTCTAAGAAAGAAATAACGCAAGTTGCACACGTACAGGACGCAAAAATAAAGTTTATCCTGGAAGCATTACAGTTGTGATATAATGCCAGCAAAACGACAGAGTCAGGAATTACTTTCTTTTGAAATTATGGTTTTCTCTCACTCTTCAATAGAGCTGCTACAAATTAATTTACTGATGATTCTTTTACTATTCGCTTTGGTACTTTGAGGAAACTGATCAAATCAAAGAGCCATGTCATATTACTCAATACGCGTATATACATAAATGTATTAAAACATCTGTGAACATAGCTGTACCTGCTGTATTTGTGAGAATCTATCGTTTGCGTGTCTTATAAGCTTGAAGGTCTGAAGATGTGAAACCAATGCACATTGCAAATTGTCTTCTGCACAAGAAGAGCTAATTTAAAGATGAATTGTCTGCTCAACTGATTCATCTATATCTATCTATGAGGTCTGTCGAAGTTGTATAAGTGACAAGGCATTCTGTGCAGAAATTGAGGATAACTATTGAATGTCTCCATACTATGCATGTGGTGTTTTATTAGAAATGGTAAAATAGAGACAGATATCCAGTTAATTAAGCAATGGACCTTTCCAAGTTTATCCATAAATAATATGACGTCATAATTAACTACGGGACGTGTTGGATGACGTCATAATCGTGACGTCATGAATGAATCGATATAGTTCGTCTTTAACGCTTAATTGTCCGACACGTTGTACAAATTGTATGTCTTTACCATTTAATAAACATTTTGTTGCATATTTTGAAACTAATATGATTGGACGCTGTTGCTGCCACAATTAGTTTCAAAATATTTAACACCTTACCTGTATAGTTTTCTGGAAATTTATGGTCAGGGAGTTAAGAGATCGATCCCAACACGGACGAGGTGTCGGTGGAGCTTAGATAGAGATGGGCGGGGCATAGCTAAAACTGGAAAGGTCCATTGTCTGCTGTGGAAGAGAGGCAGATGATGACATAACTTTCCAACTGAAGCGACAGCTGTCTCATGTGCGTGACTATATATAAAGCTGCATCGGCAGTTGATGGTGCATCGGCAGTTGATATTGCAAAAACGGATAATTAAAAATTAATTCTTGGAAAATTATGAAAGCAAGCAGTAGGTAGCATATGATTCAGACAGGTTATTTTGAACATGCAAACTTGGTGTTATACATAGCTTGTTGTTGACCAATAGAAACCGCGCTGCTTTGATGATGTACCCGTAGTCATTATCACGGGTGAACGAGATCAGGGTTGCATTTACTTGTAGAGGAATTATAATCTATATAAGAGCGCGTAAATGTCAGCATTGAAATGCTTTTCACATGTGGTCCTAAGTCTATGTCAGGCAGTTCAAAAGTATAACTATTTCTTTCTTTTGACGGTCTACCCCCAGCGACTTTTAATTACATGGAATTACTTTTCATCGTTTCATGTAAAGGGGCCTGTAGATGGACTCGGCAACAAAAGTAGACAATCAGTTTGCAAATATGGTAATGTTTTGATAATATTCCCAGGCACTTGAAAGTTCCATTTTATAAAACGTTTTAGGACACAGAAACCGCATTTATGCGCCAACCTGGACCATTAGCATTTGAACTATTTGCATTTAAATAGACATGATGGGTTATTTTTGGAAAATGCAAGATGACAAAAAAATTTACCAATCAAGATCCTCGATTGATATGTTGAAGCCTACCACCATAGGATCGTTCCACCTCTGTTTTGTCGAAATCGGCCCATTGATTAAGGAGTACGGTACCGGTTTTAAATAGTTCCGTTAATTGGGAGTAGCGTTTTAGACGAATTCCTCTTTTTTTGTGGAAAATCCAAGATGGTCACTGAAAAAATATCAAGCAGTGAAAACTCTGTATACATGTTGGGAAGCGTACGAGGCTAGGATTCTTCCAGCTGACTTTGTTTGAAATCGGCCACGCGGTTAATGAGGAGTAGCCTTTTAAACTGATTCCCACATTTTTGGGAAAATCCAAGATGGCCACCGGAAAAATTAACCAGTCAAAATTCCGTATACAAGTTCTGCAGCCTACCGCCTTAGGGTCCTTCCAGCCAAGTCTGATTGAAATCGGCCAAACAGTTAATAAGTAATAAAATTCAAGCTGCCTGCCGAACAAATTGACCACGCAAAATTCTGTATACAAGCTCTGAAGCACGCCACTCTAGGGTCCTTCCAGCCGAAATCGGCCAAGTGGTTAATGAGGAGTAGGCTTTCAAGTGATTTCCAGAAATTTTCAGAAAATCTAAGATGGCCGCCGGAAAAATTGAGCAATCAAAATTCTGTATATAAGTTACTAACCTACCAGACTAGCATCCTTCCATCCAAGTCTGGTTGAAACTACCCAGACATTTAATGAGGAGTAGTGTTTTAAACGACTTCCCGCCAATTCTTTCGGAGATTTCAAGATGGCCACCAAAAAAATTTACCAATCAAAACTTTGTATACAAATTCTGAACCATGCCACTCTAGGGTCCTTCCACCGAGTTTGCTTGAAATCATCCAAGTGGTTAATGAGGTGTACACGTAGGCTTTTAACGGATTTCCAGAAGTTTTCAGAACATCCAAGATGGATGTCAGAAAAATTAACCATCAAAATTCTCGTTAGAGGTGTTAAAAGCGTACCACCATAGGACTCTTTCACCCAAGTTTTGTCGAAATCGGGCCATTGAATGATTTTCAAATTTCTTTTTGAAAATCCAAGATAGTCGCCAGAAAAATTGACCAATCAAAATTTTGAATAGAAGTTCACGAGCCTACCACCATAGGATACTTCCAGCCAAATTTGGTTGACATCGGCCAAACCGTTAAGGAGATGCGATTTTACGGTCAGGTGAGCTAAAAATGTAGCTGACGCGGTAACTCAAGTTCTGTTGAATAGATTGTCACCAAACGTGACTGGTTGTTGCCCTTTGACCCCGAAGAAGACCGTTGGTTTTGAGGCCAAGACGTAAGAGGTCAAATCAAATATAATGGCGTGATCGCGCGACTCGGAACACTCCGGATTGCGTTTTATGTTTTGTTTCGTATTTATATTCAAACTGTGAAAAGTTTGATAGTTAAACTGAGAAAGTTTCAGAGAATGGAATTTATCTTGAAGTATGAGTTATACTGAAATAATTCTATTAATCTATTTATTCAAACTACATAAACCATTTGTTCATTTAGATTGGCGGCGCTGGCTGAAACACTGAGCTGTTCTGAGAGAAGAGGACAGCCATGGCTGCCGACAGAGTGATTGCGCAGAGCATGATAGAGCCAGAGAATGAGAACAGAGATCCCAATAACATCAATATGCACTCAGTGGTCTGTATTATAAACACGTGTACAAAACTAATATTGTAACACAAGTCGTCGATTTGCTGCACTTTACAGGTACAATATATGTGAATCTGGCTCAATTTTGATAAGGAAACTTGATCAATATGAACAACGGCAGCTAGTTATTTATAAGCACTTTCTGAACATTTCTATATGGAAAAAGGAACTTTTACATTCTAATAAATAACAAGAAGGCTAAGGAGCCTTCTCGCTCAACGGAAACATTGACATTTTAAATAGAAAGCCGTGTTCTGCATGTTGAGCCATATATACTTTTGCAAGAAATTCAACAGATCTGGCCAGAAACACATAAATTTTAGTTTTAAATGTACACATTGTGGCTGGGCATTTTAGGAGTTTTATTAAAAGATATAAAGCAATTATCACCACAAATATCCATCAAATAAAACAAGAAAAAGAGCTATGTATGCGATGGGCTTGATGGCGTGCATTTACAGAGAGCCGGAGAGGCAGTTATAACTTTTCTCACAGACTTGCTAGTCTATATCAGTCTTAGAAGTAACCACATTCCAGGCATAAGAAAAGAAGGTCATGTAATACCAGTACTGAAGAAGGGGAAGTCGCGCATCCATCCACGCAATGGACCTTTCCAGTATATCCATCAATCATATGACGTCATAATCAACTACGTGGCGTGTAGGGTGACGTCCTAATCAATCACATCAATAATGACGTAGATAAGTTCGTCACGAACACATAGTTGATGACGGACTAAGCGTTGTTGTACGAATGTCTTTACTATCAGGTTGACTTCAAAAGACACAACAGTATACGTTCGATATCACAAAGATTCTACTTGTTTTTAAACTTCTCAATGTAAGGGTTAGGATGTTCTATCTTCAATGACTTAAGTGATTGTTACGTGAGTATCCATAAATGTAGCTACGATCCCAATGCCTATAGTCTTGTCTAACCTGTGATCTGAATACTCGTCACTCTCCGAAAATACATGTCACCTGGCCTTACCTTCGCTCATATCTGTCCATGGCCTAACTGGCATAACTTATGGTTACATAAATGCTCACCGCTACCCATATATGTCGCCTCGCTTTACTTGTGATCTATCAAACTCCAACAGTAGATCTTCTCTTACTGTCAGACAATATTATAACTATGTCCATCTAATCCATTAACATTATATATAATCTCATTTTATTAGATAAACACTATCTCTCCATCACAGTAGCCAGCAATAGCCTTTAGCCACCCCATTTTTTGCTGTCCATGCCTGTCCGGTTCCTGTGCTTATCCTGCAACAAACCTGTCAAATCTAATCAGCGTGCAATTCTATGTGACTGTTGTGGTGATTGGGTGCATTTAAGATGCTCCCAATGGCTAACTATCACAGATTATGAAGAACTCCAGAGTTCTGATGAGCCATGGTGGTGTTTTCAATGTAACCAAACTAATTTTCCTTTTAATCACTATGAAAACGATACCGAATTTCTGCTTAATATCCTAGGTGCCAAATATGACTACAGTACATATATAAATGCAAACATACTTGTAAACCCATTCAAGCTAAATACTTCTAACCAGGGCAATGAATACACAAATTTCTCTGAAACAGATATTGATAATGAAGGTATGAATTGTCCACTCTGTAACTATATACTTCAGAAAGAATTTAATGATAATATTATCAAGAGTACTGATGCTATCACCTTTTCAATGATTCATATTAACATTAGATCGCTGCTAAAAAATGTTGATAAATTTAATAACTTTATGAATTCCAGCTCACATGAATTTAGCGGTATAGGAATTACCGAGACATGGTTGAAAGCTGACTCACCACTGGACTTAATTAATATGCAAAATTACAAATTCATTGAAAAACACAGGCCAACTAAAAAAGGTGGTGGTGTAGGCATCTACATAAAGGACAGTTTACAGTATGATTTGAGAGATGACCTGTCAATGAATGAAGAATTTATTGAAACTATTTTTTATTGAAATTCCCAATGAGAAAACTAAAAATAAACTTGTCTGTGTCACATACAGACCTCCTGGAAGTGACAACGACAAATTTATGAAATCATTCGAAAAAAATTATAAATACCATACAAAATGAAAAGAAATCCGCTTATATATTAGGTGACTTTAATATTGATTTGTTAAAACAACATAGCTTCTACACTCAAGACCTATTAAATTTATTAAAAATATCTGGCTTTTATCAATTTATAACGAAACCAACAAGAATTACAGAATGCTCGGCTACTGTTATTGACAACATCATCTCGAATAATGCTGTAAGTGCCAAGAATCAAACAGGTATCTTTGTTGTAGATATTTCAGACCATTTACCTATTTTCTATATAGAAAAAGAAAACAAAAAAGGAAAATCATTTGTAAAAGAAGCAGTAACTTGTAGAGACTTCAAAAAGGAAAATATAGAAATGTTCAAAAACAAAATGGCTAACATAAACTGGAACCAGGTAATTGAATCACAGTCATGTGAAGATGCCTACAACACCTTCCACACTATATGCTCTAACATCTATGAATCTGCCTTTCCACTTAAAAATATTAAGAAATTTAAACAAAATCCTACTAAACCCTGGATTACAAGAGGAGTGATAGCTGCCTGTCACAAGAAAAACAAGTTATATCTGAATTTTATTAAATATCCGACAAAGTATAATAACTCACAGTTCAAGAAATATAGAAACAGGCTAAATCGGATAATTAGGACAGCAAAAATAAATTATTTTCATAATAAATTTGATGAACAAAAAGATAATATAAAGGAAACATGGAAACTGATTAAATCATTACTAAATAAGAAAAAAACCAATACTGAAGCATCACGGTTTATTTATAATAATAGAGTCATTAACGACAAAAAAGAAATAGCAGACAAATTTAATGAGTATTTTACTAACATTGGTCCTAATTTATCACAAAAAATTCAACCCAGCTCGAACATACATATAAAGGACTTTCTAACAGGTAGTTATCAACACTCTATTTTCCTAAATCCAACAGATACTCACGAAATCTACAAAATACTAATGCAAATTAACACAGCTAAAAGTGCTGGAATCGATAATTTCAAATGGAAATTTTTTAAACACTGTGTAACAGAAATACTAACACCATTGGACCACATCTGTAATCTCTCACTTACACAGGGAGTATTTCCATCAAGATTAAAGGTTGCACGTGTGACACCCATACACAAAGCTAAAGATGTATCTGACTTTACTAATTATCGGCCAGTCTCGGTACTTCCACTTTTCTCAAAACTCTTAGAAAAGCTGTTTTTTAATAGAATTACTAAATATCTAAACAAAAACTCAATCATATATCATTCTCAATATGGTTTCAGAGAAAAACACTCTACTATGCTTGCCATTGTGGATATGATAGACAAATTATCAACCTCCCTTGAGAATAATGAACATACGCTAGGTGTATTCTTGGATCTTTCCAAAGCCTTCGATACAATTGATCATACAATTTTACTGCAAAAGCTTGCATACTATGGAATAAAAGGTACTGCATTGAACTGGATACAGAGTTACCTGTCAAACAGGGAACAGTGTGTACAATTCAATGGGGCTATCTCTGAATACAAAAATATAGTTTGTGGTGTTCCCCAAGGTTCAGTTCTTGGGCCCCTGTTGTTTCTCCTATATATGAATGACATACCCAAAGTCTGCAAACATCTCTCACTAATACTTTTTGCAGACGACACAAATGCTTTCTGCAGCCACAAGGATATAGAAATTCTATACAAAAATGTCAATAATGAAATGGCGAAATTAATAGACTGGTTTAAAGTAAACAAATTGTCCTTAAATGTATCAAAAACTAATTATATACTATTCACAAAATCTAAGAAACTAAAAGAAATAGCTCTCCCAAACCTCTATATCGACAACCAGATAATTCAAGAAGCACAATATGCTAAGTTTTTAGGAGTATATCTGGACAAAAATTTAACATGGGAGAAGCATATTGAAATTATTACTACCAGGGTAGCAAAAAGCATTGGCATCATTCGCAGACTGAAATCTTATCTAACACCTAATATTATTAAAAACCTGTACTGCACAATGATACTTCCTCACATCACCTACTGCAATGCTATCTGGACTAATACATCTCAAGCTAGACTAAAAAAAACTAAAATCTCTGCAAAAGCAATCTATTAAACTATTTTCACAAACAGCAGGTGGCCAGGATATCTTTAAATCGGAAAAGGTCTTAAAACTTGAGGACAAAGGAGGGCTCCAACTATACACAATCTTAAGGGACTTCCACAATGGCAACTTACCCTCATCCTTATCTAACATTTTTATGCTCAATACACAATTGCATCCTCACAACACAAGAACAAGAAATAACCTCCATTCAACACACCACCAAACAAAAGCAGCACAACAAAACCCCTCATACAAAGCAATTCAGTTATGGAATAATACAGACACAAGCACACGCACAGACATCATAAAGCTACAGTACTTTAAGCAGAATATCAAAAAGAAGATTATAGAAACCTACTAGACTCTGGAAAACACTCACCATCATGGCATGCTATTCTCATACTTGCACCCAGTCACCAGAACAAATAATAATCAAATAATAATAATAAAAATAATAATAATAATAATAATAATAAAAATAATAATAAGAATAAGAATATCTGTCATAATGGTAACTACCAAACAACTACCTCTACCATCACAGCCTAAAAAAATAAAAAATAAATAAATAAATAAATTAATACTTTGTCATTGATAATAAGAATATGTAATATAGAATTATTAACTTAAGCAAGATAAGCACACATCCCTCTGTCATGTCTGTCCCTGTAAAAATGTAAATTGTCATACGTCTATTAACTGTTGGACTGCTGGAAGCGGACAATAACTCCAATTGGCAATGACTCTGGATTGACTGAGTATTTTAGAAAAAATTTGACTGAAAGTTGCTTGTGGCTTAGTAGAGGTACTCAGCATACCCTGAGTTAGGCTCCATGGAAAATGTAGACTGCAGAGGCTTGGCAGCGAGACAGTTAACTATATGTATATATAGGACTATAACATGTTAACCGTATGTATTCAGTATTCTCATGTCCTATATTGTTGTTATATGTTATATGTAGGGGTCCACCGCCACATAGGCTCTGCCTTTGGTGGACTACCTGTTGTGAAACTGTAAATGTATATTCTATATCAAAATAAATAATCTTGAACTTGAACTTGAACTTGAATTTAATAAACATGCTGTTTAATATTTTGAAACTATTTTAATTGGACGCTGCAGCTGCCGTACAGCAACAACGCCCAGTCAAATTAGTTTTAAAATATTCAACAGCTTATCTATATAGTTTTCTGGAAATTGAGATTCAGAGACTACATGGATCGATCGATCCCAACCGGGAACAGCGTGAATGGAGCTGAGCTAAAGATGGACGGGGTATAGCTAAAACTGGATTCCTCCATTATAGAGGAATTACAAATTTACAATCATGTCTGTCCGTGAGAAACTCATTGAGAGAATCTGGCTAACTAGAGCTAAAACAACGTGACAAGCACCAGAGCAGCTTTCAGAGAAGTGTTAGAGCTGGTGTAGCTGATAATACCTCCAGTACTAATGCAGCGCTGATGTTGACTTAAGCTGTGATGGAGGCAAAGGACCTTAAGAGATCGCTATGAAGGGTATCGTTGGATGCTGAAATAGCCTTTGATGTGGTCTGGATAGTGGGCCTGCAGCACAAGATGTTTAAGATCAGATTACCAGGTGATTTATGGAAACTACTGGGAGAAATGTACTCCAACCCGACATCCGAACCCATAGACATTCTCCATGGTGTGAGAGAAGGAGGAATTATTTCAACTCACTGCTACCTTCAATATATCAACCCCTGGTTGCTTGAGATCGAAGCTATGAACATTGGTACCAGGATCGGTTGAGTGCATGTCTCAGCTTCTGCATGTGCGGGAGGTGTTCTTCATCTGATAGACAACCATGTGCACATGCAAGTACTGCTGAACCTTGCAAAGCACTACACTGCTAAAGAGCGGTTCCTCCATAATACAGACAAATGCGTCAGTATAGTATTCAACAGGAAATGAGGGAAAGCACCCGAATTACCCCCTACCCAACCCACCCCCACTCCAACCCCCGGGAAACAAGCCGACAGAAGGTAAAATGATACATTTCTGACAATCAAGACAAATTGATGGCAAAGTCGACATAGAACCCTTTGTCAGTAATGGTAGATTGGTTTTCCATAGTGTAAGCAACGCACTAATCGGCACAAGTCTGCATGACAAGAGAGGCCTAAATCCTATGCTCATCTATAAGGTCTAAACCATACACATATGTCCAAGACAGCCTTATGGACTATAGGTGTGGTGTTTAAGTGCTACCGACATTAATGCATTGGAGACAGTGCATCGGAAGAAACTGAAACAGGTGCCCTTTCCGATAGATGTGCGAATGTGTAGCTCGCGGGGTAGGGGGGGGGGGGGGTGGTACGTACTTGTCTGCCATGACTTTCCAACCAACGCACTACAAGTGCACGATGACCGGGATGGCTGGTTAGCTGCGGATCTTGGGGTTGCGGATCCTGTATGACGTCTCTCCGAGAAATACAAAGACCGAGTTCTAGAGCCGGTGGAACATTGATGTTCCAGTGGGGCCGTGCGATCATTGCTGCCAAGATTGAACCACATGGTGTCGTTCCAACTATTAGTGTCACTGGTATGCCTATCCATACTAATTTGGAGATATTGGAACAATTAAACAGTAGAAATATTTATATACTATACAAAGAAGGTGAATCGTTTGACAGTAAATGAGCACACAATAATACACAACATAGAGCTATCTGGTGTTCTTTCCGCGTGGTGTCGCCGAAGGTACCACACAGGTTCTTGAATCCGCAGAGGTATCCCCGCAAGAGAGGCATCCGCAACGAAGTCACTAAGTAGTTTTATATAAACTAGTATAACCCTAACAAACACAAAGAAAATATTGTTGTTGCAAGAGGAAAGTGCCTTGTGCGGGCCTCTGTCACAGGAAAATACCTTCAACGCTGAAGCAGAGGAAGAGCTGGCAAAAAGGGCCACTCTTTTGTTCAACAAAAAAATGCTAAGTGAAGATCCTAGTGAAACCATAATTAATGTGATGCATACTGGTTTACGTGAGGACGGGACGAACGATTTCCGAAGAATTCCCAAGTCACTGTCTTATGTAGTTCCAAAGGTACTGTATTGGTAGATGCTGCTTTATTTTTGCGGGCCTTCTGCTACCTTCTAACCTATCATTTAGTTGTGAGAAACAGAAACTAGCTTTGGCCGCAAGTGGCAGGGATTCCTACCTAACTTTAGATATGGTTGTCCAATGGGCGCAGACGCTCCGCTTCCTGTAGGTCGCTTGGATTAGCATCTACCTCCAAGGACAGCATGCGTACATGTTACGACACAAGGCATTCGAATTCGATGAAAATCTAGCTACCTTGCCCCACAACCACATAAAACATCACCGGGACAATGGCTACGTTTCACACAAGCAAGTTTTGATTCCTGACATGTCTTTATGGTGGGGATGAAGAGACGGATATCCATCGCGAGCATCCTTCCCATGAGGGCGGGGCGAGCTCCAACGCTTCATCCAGACACTGCAACGAATTGGATGGAGATCCGCATCTCGTCCGTCACCGTGTGCTACGGATCTAATAGTTGACCTGTCATTAGAATTAAGTTCCAATATGCCCAGATATGCACTGCGGGCCGGTAAATAAACTTATTCACATTTATAACTATATGTTTTTCGCTGTGCTTCCTTCATTGGCGGGGTTATCTAGCTAACAAGTATCCAAAGATACGGGGGAGATGTATGTAAATCAGCACTTTAACCATCCACCGCTCGGAAACCGATAGTTTCCCAGGGTCGGATCCGATCAACGTGCAGATGGCAAGTCCAGACAATTAATAAGCATGAGGCTGGTGGATCGTGTAAAGAGACAATAACTTAATGTATGAGGCCCTATAGGTAACTGGCCAATTTTACACAACCTTGACGGAGTGCGGGGCTACATTACCGCAACAACCGGAAACGAGGCATACTATGTCTCTAGATGGAGAAATTGTCACTAACCACTTTAACCTATCCTATCGAGCTGAATAGCAAGGTTTAGTCGGTAACATGCCGGGCTCAAACAATTAGAGCATGGTCAGCGACCTCAGTGTAAAATTGATGATGGCTGGAATAAAGTGATGCGGATATGTATGTTGCTGTATAGTATTTCCTAGCATACTGTGGTCCAAAGTTTTCTACAATTAAACAAAACATATTAACTGAATGGCTAACTGCCATATACAACTAACCAATGCAATAAATAGAATGTAATTAAATGAGGTAACTGAATATCACAGATTGATAAACTTGAACGGTGCGGCTAGTTGCAAGCACCCATCGTAAACAAGGATAATATTTACAGTAAGACAGAAATTATAAATTGCGGTCTTAAGACCGGTAAGGTACCTATCAGTCATCAGTACCACATACGGAAATGATAATTAAATGTACAATAGTATAGCTACTTGAGTACCTAATAGTCATTGGTACAGAACAGGCTACCATGTTACTGAAATTGAGGTGCTAACGTATTCATAGCGCGAGTCGACACATTTCTTGAAGCTGGAAAGATTTCTGCAGGCAGATTTCCGCAGCTGATTTCCGCAGGCAGGTCTCTGTAAGCTGACTTCTCCAGACAGGGTAGACATGGTACACACTCAGGACAGTGAAACAAAGCATTGAAGAAATGTCTAGATAGTCTTGGTGGTATCCGTCAGACGACGGAAGTAATAAAGTTGAAGTTTGCCCATTAACAGAGAGGGCTATATATAATATTAGGCAGTTACATAAATTGGCACACGGTGCGGGATGCGTCACATAGCTCTTGCGGCGCACCCAGCAAAGTTCCACCAGACTGTGGTCAAAAAGTTAATTAAACGGAAATTGAAGTCCACTTTTCAGCATGGTTGGCAGATCAGGCGAGTCATCCACTAAGAATCACTGTAATCTCTGCATTCCGTCAAATCACTTCCCGGGCCCGCACGGCTGCTCTCGGAAAGGCTCCTTTAGGGAAGTCTGGATGCGGAAAGTATAACTTTAAATTTAGTCTATTACCCCCGGATGGCCGTCCGGAGGTGTCCAAAAAACTGGTGGAAGCCGAGGACGTCCTACCACCGCAGATGTGCTGGGATCTGTACGACACCGGTTGAAGTGAGAATCACTGTAGGTCAGCAGTTACATCCGTCCTCCTGATGGTCCAGAGGTCCTGCGCGGGCCGGCTTCCACACCGGCGATGCTCTTGATTCTCGATTTTCAACCCCTTTTATACGACTCGTGACCCAATCAGCGGCCAAGCAGTAGCCAATCAGCGTGCAGCTAGATCAGTGACGTATTTATCAGGCAAACAGATCATTCTAGATCTATTTATGCATACACACGATTACGACATCAAAAGCAATATTTTGAAGATAATTTAAGGGGATTTTCGCGGATAACTCAGCCATTTCTGGGCCGATTTTTAAATAGTTAACAGTTCTAGAAAGCTCGTTTTATTCTGGTCCTGATCGGTACCAAGAACAACGAGAACGGAATAATTAAAGGTTTTAACGAGTACCAACTCGGTACACTATAGGCATGCACTCGCTTCCAATTCCGTGACGTGTTGTCAGGGAAGCTTTGACGCGCGCGCATGTTTTATCGGACGATTTTAACGAACACCTCTCTCATAGGGCTTATGTACGCCTATTATCCTACCCAGGGGGTGGGGGGCGTGCTTGGAGCGAATCCAGAGTGGCCGTTCCGTACTCAGCTTCGCTGGGATGGTCAGTACCCGTCCGGTCGGTCCACGCTACAAATGTTGCTGTCTATGCATTGTCCTAACAAGACACAGACAGCAATATTCGCAATCTACAACGGAGAAGTGCACATACCTGTTTCAGTTTCTTTCACTGCGCTGTCTCCAGAGCCCATGGAAGCAGCGACTCACAAAAAGATCTGGTCACTATATAGGAATATATGGAAACCATGGAGCATCAGCGCGCTCTTGCAAGTAGCTAAAAAGAAACTGGGGCACCAAGCTGGTTTACGCAGCTGAAGACAGTACTATACAAATATAACCTCCCGTCGGCGTGGAAATTACAAACCTGAGGTGGAAAAATCAAGTGAAGGAGCATTGAAGGATTTCTGGACAACGAAATGGTGCCTCGAGATGCAGAAGAATCCATCATTGAAATACCCCCAACCTGTTAGCGATCAAGAGTGCTGCTGCCCACCACATGTGGTCAACTGTACATGATGATCCTAGAGACGTTGTGAAAGCGCTGGTCAGGCGAAAATATTGACAGGATGCTTTACACTACAGGGGAACCATGCACGATTCAACCAGTTTAGTGGTGATCCTACACGCCTGATGTGTGGAGTAGAAGAGGAGGATCTGTGCCATTTCATTGCCAGATGCAGCTTATACTCCGACCACAGCCTAAAATTTATGGACACGTTGAAGTTGATCTTACAGGCATCATCTGGGCCGGCGGGTGCACAAGCATTAGTCACAGATCCCAAGACTCTCACACAGCCAACATTAGATGCTTCTACGTTCCTGATGGCCGAAAGTAAACTACCTGGCCTAGTGACAAATATGGAGAAGTGCAGCAGAGGTTTCTTGTACAGTCTACACATCCGGAGATGCCAGCAGAAGAACGTGATGGTATAGGACCACCTATTCGCCTCTAAATCTCGCAGTATCTTTCGCTTCACAAATGCACTAGAAGATAAGCCTGAGTTTAGCCGCTACGCGTAGTCCCCGTGAACTATTTTTACTGTATAATAACACTGATGTACTAATATTTGTGCCTGCTGTTTGTCACTCACACTTAGTTTACACAGGTTCTACGACACAATCTACATTTTTATCTCGAGAAAAGTACTACCTAGCAGGATTCACATGGAGGAAATTGCTGTATCCTTAGAACTACAACATACACCAGGTTTCCTGCGGACACCTGGAAAGGCGGGTTTAGCACAACTGAACTGAACTGATTGCCACTGGTCAAAATGACCAATACGGTTCTTTTGAACAATCGTGCAACTCTGACCCAAGGATGATCCCTGGCAAATATGGCTGAAATCGGACTAGTGGTTCCTGAGAAGTCGTTTAAGCCTGTTCCTATTCATTCCCTATTGAATTTTGGAAGTAATAAAAATCCAAGATGGCCGCTGATGCATTCATCCAACACCTTTTAATGTCCCAACATTGAAATTGGCATGCTTATAGCCTATCTCTATATAGATGTGATTAAAATGCATCAAATAAAGATATCAATATGGCCGCCAAATACTACATTTTGTTTGGCCAATGGCGGACCTGTATTTTTAACGTACCAACTTCCCATAAACAAACTTTAATGCCCTTTACTCCCTAATCATATTTACAACATTTCAGCACGATGCCTTCAGCATTCGTTTCTGTGAACTATAAAACGTTGTTTGACTCAGAGGGCCCCCCACCCACCCCCGCAATCACTGAAAATACCTTTCTCTATGTAGTATGTAGCAATTTTATTCAAAGCCTTGATATTATTAAAAATTAAAAATAACAAACAAACAAAAAAATATAAACAAATAAAATAAAATAAGGAAACTGACAAAAAAATGTGCATTAAAAGCCCATTTTCACCTAAAAGCTTGGACCAATAAAGGTGAGCCCTCTAAAAGGCACCTCTACCCATCATAAAGAAGCTATCTGCTAAGTTTCATTAAATTATTTTAAGCGATTCCATATGATATGCCGCTTACGAGAATATTGACAAAAATCGTGAGTTTTTGCATTAAAAACCCATTTTCACCCAAAATCTTAGACCTATAAAGGTGAAACCTTCAAAAGAAACATCTGCGAATCATAGCTGAGCCATATGTCAAGTTTCATTAAATTATTTTAAACGATTCTATATGATAGTGTTTACGAGAAAACTGACGAAAATCACGGGGTTTTGCATTAAAAAAACCCTTTTTCAACAAAGACCTTTGTACGATAAAGGTGAATCCTTCAAAAGGCACATCTACCCATTATAAAGAAGTCACCTGCCAAGTTTCATTAAATTATCTTAAGCGATTCTGTATGATATGGTGTTTACGAAGAAATTGACAAAAATCGTGAGTTTTTGCATTAACAAGCCAATTTACAACCAAAATATTGGACCTATAAACGTAAATTCTTCAAAAGGTACATCTGGGTATCATAACTGAGGCATACACCAAGTTTCATTAAAATATCTGAAGCGGTTCTGTATGATGCGGTATTTAAGAGAAATCGTGAGTTTTCGCATTAAAAAGCCAATTTTCAACAAAAATCTTGGTCCGATAAAGGTGAATCCTTCAAAAGTCACATCTACCCATCATAAAGAAGCAACCTGCCAAGTTTCATTAAATTATCTTAAACGTTTTTGCATTAAAAAGCCAATTTTCACCCAAAATATTGGATCTATATACGTGAATTCTTCAAAAGGCACATCTGCGTACCATAACTGAGGCATTCTGTATGATATGCTGTTTACGAGATACTGTGGATGGACAGTAACAGACACAGTGATTACTACAGGGCTTCCGTGCAGGATGGTGCCGCCGGGGGGTGGGGGGCCCTAACTAGGTCATCCAAGATCTGCGCCAGATAAATCAACCAATTAGGTTCTCTCGAACAAGCTTTATTTAGTAGTTGCCCTAGATGATGTTTCTTTCCGTCTGTATACAAGTTCACACCATAAAGTCCTTCCAGGCAAATTACTTTGAAATCCATCAAACGGTTAATGAGGAGCAGTGTTTTGAAAATTTTCAGTAAATTTCTCATAAAATCTACGAATTCACCCCAAAAACTGACCAATCGAAATTCTGAACACGATTTCTTTAGCTTAACACCAACCCCACCCACCACCCCCCCCCCCCAATAGACTCCTTCCAGCTACATTATGCTGTCATCACTGACAATATTGACCAATGGTTCAAGTGTCATAACACTGAGATTTACCAAAAAGGCGATGGTGAGGTCACAGCAAAACATATGAATGAGGAAATGCAAGAATATTGACATGATTGACGACCATGAAAAGTACCATTGATCAATGGGGGCAGTCATCCCTGAAACCAATTGTCAACGGCTTAAAGTGTACTAAAGGACCATTTCTGCCAACTCTTGATTTAACACATTAAGAATTTACGAAACGTGACACAGGTTATTTTCACAATAGGGTTCAATACTTAAAACACATTAATGATCCAGAGTTATGGCTCTCATTTCAAGTAGCGGTCTGTTCATATTCATAGGACAAATAGATATTGTGGGAAGGAACATATCTGCTAAATTTGCTTTTAATCCATTAATTAACATATCTGCTAAATTTGCTTTTAATCCATTAACAATTGACGAAGCACATGTATTTTCCCCATAGAGTCCAATACCTAAAAACGACTTGATCAACCAAAGTTATAGCGCTAGATTAAGGGCATGGCCACTTCATACTCATAGCATGAATAGATGTTGCATAAAGGAACATGTATATCTCCCAAATTTTGTTTTAATCCATTGATAAATGACGAAATGTGACACAAATGTATTTCCCCAAAGGCATAGGATTCAATAATTTGAAAATATAGCACCTAACTCTGCTTTTTGTGGGCGTGCCAGTTCATCTTCATAGCCCAAATAGATATTGCCTAAAGGAATATACCTACCACGTTTGGTGTTAATCCGTTGATAAATGATGAAATGTGCTACCAACGTATATTCCCCATAGGCATCAATATTTTGAAAATATCGAGAGGGGCCATGACCCCGTTATTTATGGGCGTGGCCACTTCATATACACAAGGCAAATTTATAGATATTGCCTGATAGAACATATCTGCTAAATTTGATTTTAATCCATCAACAATTGACGAAACAAATGTATTTAACACAAAGGGTTGAAACGTTTTAAGATGAACCAGGTATTTTCCACATAGTATTCAACACTTGACTTAAAGTTCTCATCTATTCTTAAAAGAGACATATCCTAGCTAAATTTATGACTATTTGTTACTTTAAGGGCACTTTAACTAACTAGAACTGTAGCCGCCATTTTAGATATATATTTGCTGACGCCATTATTTCAGACTTTGTCTTTGCCGGCGAGCAATTGTTCATATAAAACCATCCTTGTAATGCTAAAGCTAGTCATTCTTCTGCTGGCTTCTAAGGCGAGCGTGCAGAGGCAGTTGTGAGTAGTGTATGGGTGCGCTACACACCTATTGTTATGGACAATAGCGGTCACCTGCATGAACAATAGCATCCAGCGGCCACCTGCATGAACAAAATGTGTTCACAGTCATTTAATTTTCAAAGAAATCAGAGCAAAGTACAGCGTTACATGGGTAATATATAGGCAAACTTATCAATGTTGTATGTATAATATTATATAGATAATAATCATGTATCTATCATATTTAAGGAGATTTGTCTTTAAAGTGGCAATCATTTAATTATTAAATTTTTGTTTAAATATTGTGCCCACAATTTTATACAGGCGGCTGCACATTTATACATGCGGTAACATGTGTATGTACATGCCCGGACACACATACACGCCAAAATGAATGCATACATGTGCGGCCGCATGCGGCCGTACTTTGCGGATTTGCGGCCGCATGTTGCGGATTTGTTGCCACATGTTGTGGATTTGCGGCTGCATGTTGCAGATTTGCGGGCACATTTAAGGAGTGGTCTCTAAAGATAGTAAGGGTTAAAGGTTGAAACATGCGCCCACAATTTTATACAGCCGGTCGCACATTTATACAGGTGGTAGCATGTGTATGTACATGCCTGGACACACATGCACGCCAAAATGCATGCATACATGTGCGGCCGCATGCGCAGATTTGCGGCCGCAAATCCGCAAGATGTGGCCCCAAATCCGTGTTGCAGATTTGTGGCCGCATATGCGGATTTGCGGCCGCATATTGCAGATTTGCGGCCACATGTTGTGGATTTGCAGTCGCAGTACATATAATCATATAAAACGGTTTAAATTCAATCACTTTTCTCACTCGAGTTTAAACATCACAAAGTGGTTGAACATGTATTTAGCTGCAGGGTAGTTAGGTAGCCTTAGGCAGTCAGAAAATTTCTTTGAAAACCCTTGTAACTTGAACACTTGCTAGAGTTATCCTATAATCAATATGCCGAGATGTAAATGTTTTGAATGTGATTCAACTTTTGATAGGTCAAATGACCTGAAGCGGCATAAGATCTGATTCCATAACAATGACGATAGCGAAAATCTAGACAGCGAAGATGAAGAAATGACAGAGATGAAGAGCAAAGATGATGAGAGTCAGAGAGTGAAGCCGGTGATGACTCAGCAGAGTCTGAGAGTGAAGATGAAGGTGAAGATGAAAAAGAAGCCATAGGCAATCAGGAACTGTTCACCATATTCCATAATATTAAGTAGGTCTTAGACACTGAACAATCAGGTTTAGAAGATGAGGATGGTGAAGTGAACACAGACCCAAATGGCGTAGGCAATGTGTCTATTGTCGTATATGCTGATGCTTTAGTTGCAAAGTGTAGACATAATGTTCCAGTGGAGAAGATTACAGAACTCTACGCTCATTAAAATAATTCGTCGGGAAACTAAAAAATTTATCACCGAGGGGGTACGTATATGAAGCAGTCTTCTCAGCTTTTCGAAAAAGAGTTTCCGATCAAGAACTACATAAGGAACAATCTAGATGCTGACGATAATGATGATGGTTCCGGTGGTGACGGATCTGATCCATAAGGAATCAGTCTACCCATCGATAAATGGATCTCCAGAACATTGACTATTTGTTTATGCTACAGAAACTATATGTTTTAGCATATGTAATATTTTCTTCAATGTAAGCATATGGATAGAAATAAAACATTGGTTCTTTATGTGCGTGTTGATTTGATGATTGTAGCTAGAAATCCAGCCGGGACCACCCCCACCCCACCCCCACCCCCCATATCCCTCTCGATATACAAATCGGAGTCGGTGCTGTCGATGTTGGTGGCGGCGGTGGGGTTGGCGATTGGTGGAAGTAGTGGGTGGTGATGGATGGTGGTGGTGGGGTTAATGCTTGGTGGTGGGTGTTGGTGCTTAGTGGTTGGCAGTGGCTGCTGGTGCTAGTGGCGGTTGTGGTGAAGGTGGTGGGTGGTGGTGGTGTTGGTGGTGATGATGGTGGTGGGTGTTCGTAGTAGGTGGTTGCGGTCACAATGTCTAGACAATGGATAGCTAGCTATATTATTTTTTGTTGGCGAAACCTTATTGACTAGGTCCTCATAATGCATTCATACTGACATAGGCACGTGTGCATATGAGCGAAACCTTTATTAAACCCTCATTGACATACCCTCTCCATCCTATATGTCATTTTTCACACACCACGCTCTCACAAATTCCGGCCACAATGTCTAGACAAATGGATAGCCATCAGAGTTAGTCATTCCAATGTTAAATGTTCAAAAATAGTCTTCTCTAGGTCTGCAAATATAAATATGAAGAAATTCGATAGGGGTTGGTGGGTGGTGTTGATGGTGGGGTGGGGTTAATGCATGGTGTTGGGTGTAGGTGGTAGTGGATGTTGGTACTGGTGGTAGTGGGTGGGGTGTTGATCTGGTGGTGGTGATGGTGGTAGGTGTTGGTGGTGATGATGATGATGATGATGATGGTGGTAGAGCTTGGTATAGGTGGTGGGTGTTTGCTGGCGCAATGTCTAGACAAATGGATAGCCAGCAGAGCCAGTCGTCTTCTCTTGTCTGCAAATGGACATTTTCTATGAGAAAATTGAAATTCTCTTGAAGAAATTCGAGGGTTAAAGGGTTAAGAAAGTCTATAGCGCCAATGTAATGGTGTAACACGAGGTGGTCGCTTAGGGCAGGTTTGACTGAATTATATAGTAAAAAACATGGTTATAACATAACACTGCTGTGTAGCCCAAAAGGATATATTTATATTTGACTTGTAGTAAACGACCATCTATGATTATGCTACTATGCTCGTAATATGGCTCTTAATTGTTGAAATGTAAGTCATGAATGATAAGGCATTCGGTCGCCAACCAACTCCCCACAATGCGCTTACTACTGCTAACATATGAACACCGTGAATTAAAAATGCATTAATCTTTAGTGGTGAACAACAATAGCCAGGGAGCGGGTTCACGTGTTATTTTTACATTTTTAAAAACTTTACTCCCAGCAAGGACATGTAATATCTTGCCATCATTTGTTCACCAGAATGTGTTTTATGTATGGTATGCGAGTGCACTCAAATACCTGTGTGCTAACACTCGACTCCATCGCGGCAAGCTGCATGCTCTCATGCAGTATAATTAATGTATTTTCTAGTCTGTGATATGAGACGTATTTTATGAAAAACATTCAACAGCGATCAGCAGCGTGGTTTCCAAAAAAGGGTAATAAAACTAGAAAAAAATTGCGTATCAACTATATTTTAACTTTTTTTTGATTTTTCCAAAACCCAAATCGTGGCGCAATGGTAGCTTAGGCTAATATTTTTTAATGCTAATTTGACGTAGGAAGCTACAATTCGTACTAGTTTCAAAATATTCAACAGATATACAACTAAGGAATGAACTATATTTTAACTTATTTTTTTTTTAAACCTAAATCGTGGTGCAATGGTAGTTTAAGCGAATATATTTTGATACTAATTTGACATAGGAAGCTACAATTCGTGCTAGTTTCAAAATATTCAACAGATACAAGCGACCACCTGCATGAACAATTCATAAGTGACCACTGCATGCTATTGTTCATAAGTGGCAGGCTATTCTTCAAAAAGCGCTGTTCAATGCGACAATTTGACATAAGAAGACACAATTACGCTTAGTTTCAAAATATTCAACTTTTTAAACACAAGGGGTGGGGGCGCCGCCCACCTAATTAATACGTTAAACTGTTGTTGCGCGTTCATCGTTGCTGACGGCACACGCTCATCATTACACAGTTACACATGTCAATACCTATTTAATCTAATTAATTATGCATTGTCACGCATGTCATTTAAATAGCGAGCAGACATTTAGATTGTGCACAGACATTTAGAACAACAGCGTGCAGACACTCATTTAGTTATGTATATATCAAAATAATCAGCAGTGCAGTCAATGTTGCAAGCCTTTCTGAAGATATTTCGCGCAACTTTATTGACAATCATTGATGACTACGGCAGCAACAGAGTTGTCAAATTTTTCTCAGAATAATCAGCGGACTTCCCGTTTTGTTTGCGAGCAAGTGCATACACAATTAGTTAGTCCTATATCATATGCATATTTCAGAGTGAAATATGTTCACAAAGACCCAGCAGTCCACCATCACATGCACGATTGCCTCTGCCTTTGCCGGCTGCGAATAAAATAATATGCTTACTTCCTGATTGACAATGAAATGAACAGAATTTTCAAGCATATCTGAGACTGAGTCTCGATTCCGTTTATCATAGAGGCCTAACTTAATGTGTATGCATTTGTTAGCTAACAAAAAAGAAAGGCCGCTAATTATTCTCAGAAAAATTTGACAACGCTATTGCTGCCTGAGTAAGAAATGACTGTCAATAAAGTTACTAGAAATTATCTTCAGCCGGTCTTGCTACTTTGACTGCCCTGCTGATTATTTTGAGAACAATTTGATTGAAAGTTGTTTCATCAACGATTTTCAGCCAAATTGTTATCGAAACTTTGGCCAGTGGCAATTGTATTATCAGCTGATTATTTTTGAAAACAATTTGATGCTATAGGCAGCAACAGCCTTCAGTAAACATGCTGTAGATATATTTGTTTTTATTTGCACCATAGGAAATATAGAACTAGTATTGTACTATGCTATGCTTACTATGTGATCATCTTAGAAGCCAGCAAAAGAATGACAAGCATTAGCGTTACGAGAATGGTTTTATACGAACAATTGTTCACCGGCGAAGACAATAGAGTCTGAAATAATGGCGCCAGCAAATATCGATCTAAAATGGTGCCTACAGTCCAAGTTAGTTAAAGTATCCATAAAGTAACAAAGAGTCCTAAATTTAGCTAGGATATGTATCTTTTATGAATAGATGAACACTTTAATGAACCAAAGTTATGGCCATTGTTTAAGGTTTCAGTACTTTAAAAATATAGCTATAGCGAACACAGACCACCCGTGGGGTTGGTCTGTAGTTTTATTAACCACATAACCATACTTACCATTCAATGACTAGGCCCTACTCGCTAAATACAAACTCACTAACATTTAGCTTCAGAAAAAATCCAACCTATCCTTACATCTCAAAATCAATAACAATAACTCCTCAATCCATTACTAAGCTTCTAGAATGGATTAACTCCCTTGACTAGACATAGCTGAATGATGACTATAGTCTGGAGCCTCATGTGCAATCCTATGTCAAAGCGCACGTGCATGATCTGATGTAAAAGAACATTCACACTCAATTTCTCAACTCAACACAAGATGTTCTCAAATCATTCCCACGTGGGGTGGCTGAAGTTGGGTTGTAGTGAGTGAATGGGAAGTATCATTATGTGGTTAATAAAACTACAGACCAACGTTTTCTCACACCACGAGCATCTATACCATTCAATCACTACTTGCTAAATCCGTAGAATTAGTCAGTGCCTCGCTTCAAAACCAACCGGTGGGTGGCGATTTGAGAACATTCAAAGGAAGGTTGAATAAAAAATACTCAAACCAGGATAACTAAAAGCAATAGAGTGCAAAAAGTTTCAACGTCACTCTGGTTTTTACAAACTAATCAAACAGAACAAAAGGTTCAAGAAAATAATAAAATAATAATCGCACCAATTATGCCACACAGATTTTCTTTCTTAGTGCAAAGATTGGTGAGATGAGCTTAATAGATGAGTCTTGGCTTGATTTGAGAAAAATCATATTTCTAAAAAACAAGACCTCCGCAAACGGCGCATAATACCCCGCCCTGACAAACCAATGAATGAGCTACCAGAAAATATTTATTTCTTCCTCAGACCCAGACCAGTCATCCTTTTGATGTGTCAAAGCAATCCATAAAACACTCAAGGAGGTATCGTCCGGAAACCAATTTTCAAGATGGCCGCTGCTATCTGGTGGCCATATTGGATTTCGGATCATTGTCAATTTCGAGAGGTTTCTTCCCCAGACCTAGTCCAACCACTCTATGAAGCTTCAAAGCGATCCGATAAACGGTAATGGAGTTATCATCCAGAAACCAATTTCAAGATGGCCACCAGTGGCTGGCGGCCAACTTGGATTTTGGATCATTGTCAATTTCGATAGGTTTCTTCCCCACACCTAGTCCAACCACTCCGTGAAGTTTCAAAGTGATCCGATGAATGGTAACGGCGTTATCATTTGGAAACCAATGTTCAAGATGGCAGCTGGTGGCCATCTTGGATTTCGGATCATCGTCGATTTCGATAGGTTTCTTCCCAAGACCTAGTCCAAACACCCTATGAAGTTTCAATGCGATCTTACAAACGGTAAAGGAGTTATCATCCGGAAACCAATTTTCAAGATGGCCGCCGGTGGCTGGCGGCTATCTTGGATTTCGGATCATCGTCGATTTCGATAGGTTTCTTACCAAGTCCAACCACCCTATGAAGTTTCAAACGTGATTCGACAAACGATAACAGAGTTATCATCCGAAAACCACTCTGCCACCCGCCCGACCGGCCGGACAGACGGCGCCATTACATAATACCCCGCCAAATTAAATGGGGTATAAAAAGGAGGCAGCTGGACTCGGATCCTACAGATAAATACGGATTAAAGAGGATTCCAACCTGCGACCTGAATAATGCATTAAAGGTTGATCCAGTGAATAGAGTGTCAGGTTGTCATACCACGAACATCAAGAGCTCTAACATTAGAAGATGCTTATGTCCCTGAGAAGCCATTTCGTGACAGAGTTTGATTGTTTCAGAAATCTAACAGGCAACAGTTTTCTTAGACGCCAGTCTAGACACAGCTTCCGCATAGGTGACCCAAAGATGAGAAAAAAATCTGTTCTTTTAACAGCTATACGAGTGTATAAATATTTAAACCTCTGACCACACACCAGATTTTTTCGGACGGTGAAAATCTAGTGAGATGCTTAAGAACAATCTGTTGCGCTGGATGTCGATTAGAATGAGTTTTAGATTAAAAAAATCTTTTTGTGAGTAAGACCTGACAGTCTCCAACAAACTGAAATCTATCTTTATTCCTCTATAAGAGAATGAATTTTGCAATGTTTCTTATCCGAGTCGACGACTACCAAGAGTTTTAAGAATTAAAAAACGTATTACAGACAGAGCCAAGAGGTTCGAAATGATATCCTGCCAGAACTTGGAGAACAAGCCCTATATTCAATGTAGGAAAACGTTTTAGTAACATGATGAATATTACCCAATGAATAAAACATTTAAAACATTTATAAAAGATAGGGTAAAGTGTAAGCCAGAGAGAATCTGTAACCCCACGCCATATTTGCTGACAGCTTAAAAATATCAAGAATATAAGCTATAAAATCTAGCACAAGGAAGGAAATTCAAAATCAGACACGATAACAACGTCATCACATTTAATAATAATGTTAAATCTGCAGTTGAAAACTCCCCTGGAAGCCTCTCATGTGACACATTGAAGGATACCTTAAATCTAGTAGAAAATTTATCTTAAAGACTGACGAACTCGAGAATATCCATGCGCAAAGATTGAATATTTCAGGATTCAATGCAGACACTTACTTCCTCCTGATTTGGGATGACGAGGGATATCCACTAAAATAACGAGCAGGTCCATGAATCAACTTATCCTGGGGCACAGAGGAACAATCAGAATGATTTCGCAAACCTGCCCCTTGACTTTCTTCAATGCCAGAGAAATGAGGATGGGCTGAGGGAAAACATACACAAACATCCTTGTCCAAGACTGCAACAAACTTTCCAGTGCCAGAGCCTGGACTTCTGGAAAAGCAGACATGAATGAGGAAATCTGGATATTGAGACTGATACAGAGGATGGAAGACCTTGTCCACCCACCCCACCTATGTTTGAAGGAAAAGAGAGCTACTGTCGAATTGTCAGATCTGATTGAAATCTTCCAATCTATAGAGACGAAACCAACGAAGAATGGCCATCTTGACATCCCACAGATGTAGGACATTGATGTGTGCTGATGCTACCTTAGGGACCACAAACTTGACACAGAAAAGGAGTTTTAAAACACCCACACACCCTCCTGGAAGGCACCAGAATGGTAATCAACCTGGGCAAGAATTCTACAGAGGAACCCCTTTATTTACGGGACCTCAATTGGAATCAATTTGTCCAGGGGAATGAAAATTGTGTCCAAAAGAAACTTTAGGCAAAGATGGACAGGCCTCCGCATCAGTGCCGGCCACAGGATGATGTGCTTCACATTAACCATGAGACCCAGACCTCTTAAAAGAATCTCACTGATACCGTGGGCTTCTTGGCTAGAAGGAACGTGGAGCAAGAAATGGCAGCCAAAGAGAATTAGATGAGAAGATCATCCCCGGCACTAAGAACAACTTCACTCAGTGTAAAATTTGGAGGGAATTAGAGTAGACTTGGGAAGGTTGATGATCCAGCTGAGATTAAAAAAAGACGGGAAATTAGAGGATTTATCTCTTCTAAAACTGATGAGCCTCCACTTTCAAAAGCCAATCGTCTATGTACACATGAAGATGAATGGACTTGTGATGACGATCAGCTGCCACAGCGGAGACAGACAGATAAAGATAATAAATGTGGTCACGTAGAAGGGCGTGGCCCAAAAATACCAAACTCGAGCCTGGCAGGCAAACCGCATTAACTTTCTGAATGAATGGAGAATAAGAACGAGAACATATGCATCTTGAGGTCTATAGTGGCTGACCACATACCAGGGGTGATACTGGGAAAAGACTGATGAAATGGTCTCCATTGTGAACTATGGAGTGACGGTAAGAACATTCAACTTCTAAGGATTGATGTGGCATCAGCGCCTCACAACCCCCCACCAACCCACCCCCACCAACCCCAACCCTTCTTCCGTAACTCACACCACGGCTACACATACAAAATGCAAAATCATTGGCAATTGTAAAGCAAAAAAATGTCATCTACCTAATCATATGCAGCAATTGCAAGAAACAATATGTTGGCGAGACACATCATGCTTTTGGAATCCGCATCAAAGAACATCTGAGGAGTATCTCATACTTCTACAGATGTGCCTCGTATGACACACCAGTGTCCAGGCACTTCAACTTCCATGGGCACAGCAGAATTGACATGCAATACTGCGTCATCCAAGTTCTCTCGTCGGACGCTGATGATGAGAACAACATATCTTAGAGATGATCCAAGGAATCACACTGGATACACCAATTACATTGTATGGAATCACAGGGAATCAACAATGCAGGATAGGGGGCATTTTTAATGCTGGGTACACTGAACCCACCCCCCCCCCCCCCCCCCCCCGCCGAAAAATTCCCCGAGGTTCACTTGGCACGAACGGAACCCATAAATTCCACGCTATGGCGACATTCGCGTATCGAGAACTAGCATTTCACCTTGTTAATTAATGATGTATTAATTAATGGAAAAAAGTCTGACTGGAAAGATGTCACAAGCGGAATACCAGTTCTAGGGCCACTGTTATTTGTACTTTACATAAATGACCTCCCGGACGTAATTAGCTCCAATACAGTTACATACAGGTCGCCGATGACACCAAAGCCTTCAGATCAATCAACACCGAAGATGACTGCATACAATTCCAACAAGACATATACAGAATTCAAGAATGGGCTGACACATGGCTCCTACGCTTCCTCCATGACAAATGCAAAATGATGAGAAATGGCAAATCCAAATTAGACAACCAGAAATACAAACTCCATGAAAGCATCCAAGCTATGGAAAGCACTACAAAGGAAAAGGACATCCAATGGTCACCATTGGTAACAAATTAACCTTTGATTTTCATATTAATGAGAAAATTAACAAAGCCAACTCTCCATGATGGGACTCATTAGACGATCAATGGAATTTCTCTATATAGCCAGCTTCAGAATTGTATATACAGTGGCCCCACCTCGAATATGCCACCCATGTATGGAGCCCATACCACAGAAGCCAAACTACAGCGCTGGAAAATGTCGAGCGGATGCCACAAGACTTGTACCAGGTCTACAAGAACATACATATGAAGACATAAACTGATAAACCTGCCAACATTTGCATATCGTCGACTAAGAGGTGACATGATCAAACTTCACAAGATACTAACCGCCAAATACGACACAGAGGCAGTGCGGCTAAACATCCCATTAGTCACCAACAGTACAAATAGAGGTTATTCCATGAAAATCTTCATTCAATTCATTGAATGGCATTCAAGACTGAACATCGGCAAGAACTTCTTCACTAACAGAGTTGTAGACATTTAGAATGACTTTCCAAAATCAGTTATCAGTGCCAGTACCAACCCAGCATTGGAACGTAGACTGGACAAATACTTGGAGGATCAACCAATCAGATTTAATATACACAAGACAGTCACAACTCAAAGTGCATGCAACATAGCAAATATAGTAGAAGACCCGGAGCTGACAGAAGCGGGTATATAACCCTAGTCAGAAGAGGACCTGTAAGTAAACCTGTAAGTAAATGCCTTCCGATGAAACCTGATTAACCACTTCAGAAGACTAGGCAGAAAATAAACTTTAAAAAAAGGAATTGAATGTGTGAAAACAGGACACTGTGGATTTTGTTAGCAGAAAAGGCGGTAAAAACTGCCTAAAGACAAAGAACCAATGTCTAAAATGCTAACAGATAAAACGTAATAAAACAGGCTGATGGCATAAACCAAAGTTACAGAAACTAAACGCCCATGCTCTAGGAGTTTATATAATACCTATATCCTCAAAAACATGAATCGTGAAAACTGATAACAATAACTTTCAAGATGTATAATAGCATAATGAACATAAAATTAATAGAAAACACTCACAGCTTAGTAAGTATTGACTTCTTTTGAGGCATTCCTTTGCTGAAAAAAGATGATTCAACTATTCTTTGATTGAAAGATTGAAAAGATTTCTGATTCTAAATAGACATGTGCTGTCTAAGATGGCAGAAATTGAGAAGTGAATGTTCTTCTTCTCTATCAGAGCAGGAGCATGCACCTTTCCATATGATTGCATATGAGGCTCCAGACCGTAGCCAGCCGAGAGCTGTCTTAGTCAAGGGAGTTAATCCATTCTAGAAGTTTAGTCATGGATAGAGGAATTATTGTTATTGATTTTGAGCTGTAAGGATAGGTTGGTGTAAGGATAGGTTGAATTTTTTTCCTGGAGCTAAATGATGGGGTTGTATTTAGCAAGTAGTGAGTGAGTGAGTGGTATAGATGTTGGTGGTGTGATAAAACTCTGCTATTTGTGGGCATGGCCACTTCATATTAAGAGCCCAAATAGATATTGCTTAAAGGAAAATCAGCCAAATTTAGTTTTAAACCATCAACAAGGGTTGACAGACAATGGAGACACACAAATCGTGATTGTATTAGCTCACCTCATGATGTTTATGTCAGAGGTGTGTAGTATATAATTATATAGAACATAACGTACCCATAATGGGATATTTTGCTTGCATTTATAGGTGACCTTCTACGAAGTGTTAGGAGAGCCCAAGGAAGGCGGAGTACGCAGCCCCAATTGGCTTTGGCCATACTTAAATGCCACATTTGACTACACGCTCCGATACAGTTATGTGTTCATTAGCGCTATCTTCTCTGTGCTACTCGCCATAATATGGGGGCTTAAATTTGCACTGTTAAGTTTTGTGCATATTTGGTTTGTGACGCCGACGCTGGAGATGATTCATATCAATATTCTAGCCGGTCAGCGTGTAGTCCGCATGTTGGTGCATTGCATGATGGATCCACTGTACGAGTCCATGGGATTGGCATTCAGCAGAATCAGAATCGCAACAGGAGATGCAGCACAGATATAACATATCAATTGTTTTAAAAACTATAACTTTCATGTTAAGAATTTGTGAGGATTATTTATTATATAATTAAGTTATTTATTTGAATATACACAATAAAACAGTATTTAACCCACAATTGTGTTTCGCTAAATAATAGTCCCTTCCAATCTTCTAGTTGGTCTCCTATGGTAACTACGCCAGGTGAGTTTACATAAGCTCCAATACAGGTATAAAAGTAACAAGATCCAATGATTTACTGATGGATACTGAGAATTGTATCAAATTCTCTGCACACACTGACCTGGGATCAACTTGGTCACTCTAGACTGTGGTTTGGGAGAGTAACTCTGTGGGTGTATTCAAATTTAGTAGACCAAATAACATCAATAGAAATTTTCATTATCATACTCGATTAAATAAAAAAGGTCAAAATGGCTACTCAACTACTAAATTTAGCTTGGTTGACAAATCCCATGTTAGTTCACTATTAACTTCCATTGTTTAAACTTGAATGGTCCTTACGAATATTCCCAAATTTGCATTCGATCTGTTCATCGGTTTCGGAGATAGTTTGGCCAATACAAGGTCATCCAAAATGGGTTTATGGGATTATTATGGGACAAGGGGTTTTGTAGAAGTTCCAAAAATTTAAGAATGATACCGACCCATTTGATACATCATATTCGTTATCAATCAATGTTGTGTACATAATTTCTGAAGTGTATTGGTATGAGGTCGAGGTCCTTCCAGGCAAGTTCAGTTGAAACATCCCAGCAGTTAAGAGTGGCCATTTTAACCATTTAATGGGCATCTTAAGAAAGCCGCTGAAAACATTGATCAATAAAATTTCTGTATAGAAATTCTGAAGGCTATCACCACAGTTCTTTTAGCCAACTTTTATTAAAAATAACCTGCAGTTAATTATGGGGTGGGGCCAGTAGTCTTTTAAACAAATGCCTAAGGCACCAACAACTTTCAGTCAATTTTTCAAAATATTCAGCAGGTTCAGAGTTATTGCCCATTGAAACTATTGTCTGGTGGCTTCCAGGGGCGAGACAGTTAAATGTAGGTGTTCATGATGTACTGTCTATACATCAACAGAATTTGACCAATGGGATATAGGATTATTATAAAACACTTGATCAGCCAGGGGTCAACAACAACAACAACAACAACAACAACTTTAATAATAATAATAATAATAACAAGAGGCCGAAGGGGCCTGTGTCGCTCACCTGGAGCACCATCAGTTTGTGGACATTTTTGCAAGTGCAATATGGCCGCCAAACACACTTCATTTTGATTGCCCTACGGCGCCCATGTTTTTTTGATGGATCAACTTCCCTTGAACAAATTTTAATGGCCCAAATTTCGGCCTGATCCCTTCAGCGATCGCTGAACCATTTGGTCAATCAAGTCCTCTTGAACAAGCTTGGCTTACCTTTTGATTCCCCAAGTGGTTTCGGATAAGATTTTTAGACATTTCCTGAAATTGCCCGAAATCCAAAATGGCCGCTGGGAAAATTGGTCAATCGGGTTCATTTGAACAAACTTGGATCCTTATGCCCTAATGATGCTTCCTGCCAAATATAATTGAGATCGGCCTGGTAGTTCTCGAGAAGACATTTTAAATTTCCCATTGCTTTAGCATGGGAGCTTTTGACGAGAAAATTATCCAAGATGGCCACCAAACCGTTTATCTGACAGTTTCGAAAATTGCAAATTTGAGCTCAGAATACCCAAAAACATATATAGAACCAATTTTGGCCTCAAAATCCATCAAATCCAATATGTCCGCCAAACACGCTACATTTTGATTGGCCCACAGCGGCCATGTTTTTTGATGGAGCAACTTCCCTTGAACAAACTTTAATGGCCCTTAGTCCCTAATCATATCTCCCAAATTTTGGCCTGATCCATTTAGCGGTTCTGGAGAAGTTATTTTCGCTAAAACTAGGTCAACCAAGATGGCCGCTGAACTATTGGACCAATTAAGTTCCCCTGAACAAATTTGGTTGAGCTCTTGCCCTAGATCATATTTCATGAGGTTTCCTTCAATCCCTCAAGCGGTTTCGGATTAGATTTTTAAAGCCGTTTCTAAAAATCGGCCAAAATCCAAGATGGCCACCGGCCTAATTGGCTTCCTTTGAACAAACTTGGATCCCTATGCGCTAAGGATGCTTCCTGCCAAATATAATTCAAATTGGCCCAGCGGTTCTTGAGAAGTCATTTAAAGGAAAAGTTGACGGACGGATGACGGACACACGACGGATGGTCTCCACAACATAAGCTCACTTGGCAGGCCAGGTGAGCTAATAATAATAATAACAATAATAATAATACAAAAGCTCTATGTATCAGTACCAGTTTTAACAAGATTATAACATACATATATACACATTATTAATTAGTTAACCCTGTTCATTCTGAATTCCCAGAAATATGGCAATAAGGAGGATAAATATAAAACCAAATGATAGTTTGCAAACAATTTGTTTGAAAATCACTTCTGCCTAGCGGAGAGATGACTTTTAGTCTAACTGTTTTCTAAATATTCAGAATAGGTTTGAATAAAACATGTAGCAAATATTCTAGACAACATTCAGAAAGAAATGGGTTAATAACAAATGTAAACACATGATGGATGATATGATGCATTGATGTATCGTGGAGGAATTGTATTGAAATATTACTAAATTATATTTCTGTCAGCCATATAACAATTATTACACAACACGGAGTGGATCATCATTTTCTTTAGTTTCATGCTTTGTAGATAAGTATATGTGGGTGAACTCTGTTTTGGATTCATTCATAGAGATTCTCAATTTTTAGTTTGCTTGCAGCTATTGGGAGAAGTTCGTCAAGGGGTTACTTTTCCTCATCTATAAAGTCCACATCGTCGGCATATTCCATCTCTAGCGGCATGCCCAGTATTGACGCCGGGGGGTTTGGTCTTGTGGAGTTTTCCCGCATTGATTTCAATACAGCAGCCTGGTAATAGGTGAAGAGCACAGGGGATAGACCATCTACCTGTGGGGAGCCGATTAATGTCTGAAACTCTACAGACCTCACTGACTTGACTTGTACTCTCAGCTTGGTGTCTGCAAGCAGTAGTCTCACTAGTCATAGCTCATCTTCATTGCAACTGGCCCGGCGTAGTACATCTAGGACCTTCGAGCGCTTAATTATGTCGAAGGCTCGTGACATGTCAATGCCCATTGTGTGGAAGTCCCAGTGTTTGGACATGACTACCGACACAAGCATGCGTCGAGCCCATACAATGTCTGCACTGCTGCATCCACATTTGAAGCCACTTTGACATGATCCTGTGAAGTCGTCGATCTTGTCTCGGATGCGACATAGAGTAACATTGGATAGGATTTTCCGTATGCTGTTATCTCTATTGCTGATCAAGATTAAAGAAGACTATTTTTGAAAATTTTCACTGGAATGACTGCCTCTAGCCAGTCATTCCACTGGTACATTTGTAATTAATTATCTCTTGATCTGCAATTCATTGATGTCATTTAAGAAAAATTAAACTTTCTTGATGAAATCTGACCATTAGAGGGATAATCGCACAATTCCCCCAACCCCAACATGCATCCGTAGCATATTATCTTATTTAAGTCAATTATTAATATAGCTAAACTAGATTAGCACTTAGTTAGCATTATCTCCATATTTTTGTCCTTTATGTCAACAATAGTCTAACCTGTAATATTATGAAATCATATTTCCAGGGAAAAGCCGCTAAATATTTTGCAAAAGAATTTATTGAACGCTAATTTTGCTGAAATTATTTGCAAGCTATTTAGCAGGGTTGCATCATATTGAAATCGCCTGTTGCAGATCATATATGTGCTGTCACATAGTTCATCATCAATCAAAGCAGTTAAATCTCTGTTACATAAGACCACCTACTTTAGGGAACACAAGATCCTTTCCTTAACTCATTCAGTCCCACAAACACAGCAGCAAAATACTGGTACTTGTAGTTCAGCTTTTCCTGGCCATAACCTGAGCAACAACATGTGATTAGGCTGCTGTCATCAAGTTTGTCATAACATAAGATACTGCTCCTATGAGACAAGGGCCCCAAGCTGCCTGGATAGCTTACCAAGAACCATCAGTCTTTGAACCAGAACATGTGGAAATACAAACATTTGACAGGAAACATTAATATATATATATATATATCTCTCCATCTTCTGTATCAAAATCCATCAGCTAAAAATAGTTGATTTAATTGGTTTATGGTGGGCATGTTGTTTTAGATATCAACTTGAATGGCTCTAATGATATTTGTCAAGTCTTGTTCTGATCCTTCAGCCGAATGGGAGATGTTGCAAAATGCAAGACGGCTGACAATTAATCCAGCAAACAACTCTGAACAAACTGGTCGATCAAGCAAAGTCAGAAGTGTCAGATTAATCACCACCAGGACCTGCATAGGGACATTTTCCTGTCAAAACTCATCAGCAAACAAAAGTTTAATTGTTATTGGTCGAATGCCCCATGTTTTGTGTATATCAACATTCCTTGTTGAAATGTGGCCTTTAGTTTGCAATAGATGAATCTAGTCTATTGGTCAATCATATGACATCATAATTAACTCCATCACATGTAGGGTGATGTCACAATCAATGAATACCATGAATGGCACATATCTAAGTTCATCATAAACGCATAATAGTTCGTCAAGTTATACAAATTGTATGTCTTTACTATGGGTGGAGCTTAGCTAGAAATGGGCGGGGCATATCTAAAACTGGATTCCTCCATTGTCTTTGCTAAATTATGTCCGGATTCGTTCAGCAGCTCCGGAGAGATCATTCTTGTGAATATTAGGTTATCCAAGATGGTCACCGGGAAAGTTGATCAAGCAAGTGTTCTTGAAGAAATTTTGAACAGCTCCTGCTCTAGATGCCATTTCATGAGTTTTAAGTGAATCGGCCAAGCAGTTTCAGAGAAATGTGTTGTTAGAAATAATGCAAAATCTGAAATAGCCATCTTTTGTTGAACAATCGGGAATCTCTAAGGATGCCAAACTTTAATTGAATTTGCCTCTTAGGAAGTCGCTTGAAGAGAGGTGACGGACAATGGATGGTTACCATGGCATAAGCCGACTTGGCCATTCTGACCAGGGGAGTAAAATGAAAGGAAGATGAATTGTAGAGGAAAGAAAGCGATTTTCAATGTAAGAATGTGAAGTGCAATAGATTTCTTAATGACAATATACCTAATTAAATAATTAACAAGAGCCATCTGAAGACGGCATATCACCCCAGATCCAAACATTTCAGATAAACATACATCAAGAGTGGCCATACATGTAACCTTAATTGTAAAGGACAATATTTTAGAAAAAGTTATCAATGAAAACTGCAACTCCTAAAACCTAAATTCCTTTGTCACTAAGTGTAATGGAGTTTATGTATCGGCTTTAAGATATTTAAAGGGTGATAACTCTGTAATGAATAGTTTTTTGGCCGCAAAATAGCACATGCTCACCTGCACATGATATTTATATTGTCGACTACGAGGAGTTCATTGACAAGAAATGATTGTCAGAGATGGACAGACAGACAGACGGACATACATACATTTTGGACAGATGGATGGACGTACAGGTATATGGATGGCACATGCACACCTTCACGTGGTAATGATAACACTTACTAAGTTTCAAAAGAATCGGAGCTAAACTGTAGGAGTTGCATTGACAAGAAATGATTGACAATGCAGTTTATTTTATGTATCGGCTTTAAGATATTTAAAGGGGGATAGCTCTGCAATGAACAATTTTTCGGTCACGAAAAAAGCACATGCACATGATACTGAGGATGTGGACGAAATTTTAAGTTAATCCATTGAGACCTCTAGGAGTTGCGTTGACAAGACGGGGACAGATGGACAGATGGATGGACGGACATGCTGATCGCTATAGCCCCTTCTTCCATATCGGAGGGATAACAAAAGCATAAAGAACTTTCCAGAAAATATGATCACATAATGGTTCTCCTTTCACATGACTGCATATATGAAATTTGCAGAATTTTATGCACTTAGATTGTAGTTATAATTAAAATCAGACATCAAATTCTGGTTCTTCTGCAAATAAAACTGAGAAACTCTGATCATAGAATTACAGAGTACATGTATGTTTGGAGAACCACCTACTAGTACTATGTCTCATTTTGCACTACTTAAGTACGCTAGCCAAACCTTACAAAAATGTTGTTATGGCTTCTAACGCCTTCTTTAATAGTTGGGATGGGAGAATTTTGCAAATCACGTAACATTAAACAAGAGGTTCAAGGGGCCTGTGTTACTCACCTGGAGCACTATGCATTTTTGTCAAAACTTTGGTGGGTGGTTTAGGACTAGTCTTTTAAATGAGTTTGTGGACATTTTTGCAAGTCCAATATGTCCGCTAAACATGCTACATTTTGATTGGTCCACTGTGACCATGTTTCTGACATAGCTCCTTCCCTTGAACAAACTTTAATGGCACTCAGTGCTTAATCATATCTCCTAAATTTCGGCCTATTCTGCTCAGTGGTTCTGGAGTTGTTTTGGCAGAAAATAGGTTATCCAAGATGGCCACCAAACCATTTGGCTAATCAGGTTCCCTTGAACAAACTTGGTGCAGCTCTTTCCCTAGATGGTATTTTTTGCATTTTGAATTGATCCCCCACGTCGTTTCGAGATTTTTAGACATTTCTAAAAATCGACCAAAATCCAAGATGGCTGCCAACCAAATTGGCCGATCAGCTTTGCTTGAACAAACATGGACCTCTATGCCCTAAGAATGTTTCCTGCCAATTATACTTGAAATCGCTGCACTGGTTCTCGAGAAGACATTTAAAATTTCCCATTGCTTTAATATTGGAGTTTTTGATAGGAAAAAGATTCAAGATGGCTGCCAAACCGTTTATCTGAGTTTCAAAAATGGCAATTATGAAATCAGAATACCCACAAACATATATAAAACCAATTTCGGCCACAAAATCCATCAAATAAAAAATCTAATATGGCCGCCAAACATGCTACATTTTGATTGGCCCATGGCAGCCATGTTTTTTTTATGGATTACCTTTACTTGAACAAACTTTAATGGCCCTTAGTCTTCAATCATATCTCCCCAATTTCGCCCTGACACTTCATTGGTTCTAGAGAACAAGTCACTTTCGGGAAAACTGTCATCCAAGATGGCCACCGAACCATTTGGTCAATCAAGTCCTCTTGAACAAACTTGGCTTACCTCTTGCCCTAGGTGATGTTTCATGAGTTTTGAATCGATTCCCCAAGAGGCTTCATTAAAGATTTTTAAAGCCGTTTCCTAAAATCGGCCAAAATCCAAGATGGCCCCTAGCCAAATTGGCTGATCGAGTTCATTTGAACAAACTTGAATCTCTATGCCCTAAGGATGCTTCCTGCCAAACATAATTGAAATCGGCCTAGTAGTTCTCAAGAAGACATTTTAAATTTCCCATTGCTTTAGTATGGAAGCCTTTGGCAAGAAAATAATCCAAACCATTTATCAGTTTCGAAAATAGCAAATTTGAGCTCAGAATAGCCGAAAACCTATATAAAAGAAATTTCGGCCTCAAAATCCATCAAATAAACAAATCCAATATAGCCCCAAAACATGCTACATTTTGGTTGGCCAACGGTGGCCATGTTTTTTGACAGATTAACTTCCCTTGAACAAACTTTAATGGCCCTTAGGCCATAATCGTATCTCCTAAATTTGGGTATGATTCTGGAGAAAACGTTTTCAAGATGGCCACCGAGCCATTTGGTCAATCAAGTCCCCTTGAACAACCTTGGCTTAACTCTTGCCCTAGGTGATGTTTCACGAGTTTTGAATCGATTCCCCCAGCGGTTTCGGAAAAGAAGATTTTTAAAGACGTTTCCTAAAATCAGCCAAAATCCAAGATGGCCGCCTGCCAAAAATGGCCGATCGGGTTCATTTGAACAACCTTGGATCCCCATGCCGTAAGGATGCCTCCTGCCAAATATAATTGAAAATGGCCTAGTAGTTTTCGAGAAGACATTTTAAATTTCCCATTGCTTTAGTATGGGAGCTTTTGGCTGGAAAATAATCCAAGATGGCCGCCAAACCATTGATTCGACAGGTTCTAAAATGGCAAATTTGAGCTCAGAATAGCCGTAAACCTATATAAAAGCAATTTCGACCTCAAAATCCATCAAATAAAAAAATCCAATATAGCCGCCAAACACGCTACATTTTGGTTGGCCAACAGCGCCCATGTTTTTTTATGGATCAACTTCCCTTGAACAAACCTTAATGTCCCCTAGTCACTAATCATATCTCCCAAATTTTGACATGATCACTTCAGCGGTTCTGGAGAAGTCATTTTCGGGAAAACTAGGTCATCCAAGATGGCCACCGAACCATTTAGTTAATCAAGTCCTCTTGAACAAACTTGGCTTACCTCTTCCCCTAGATGATGTTTCACGAGTTTTGAATTGATTCCACAAGCGGCTTCGGAGATTTTTAGACGTTTCCTAAAATCGGCCAAAATCCATGATGGCCACTGGCCATATTGGCCAATCGTTTTTATTTGAACAAAGTTGGATCCCTATGCCCTGAGGATGCTTCCTGCCCAATATAATTGAAATTGGCCCAGTGGTTCTTGAGAAGTGGTTTAAAGGAAAAGTTGGTGGACGACGGATGGATGGATGGATGGACAGACGGACGGTCGGCATGGCATAAGCTCACTTGGCCTTTCAGAACAGATGAGCTAAAAACACCAGCATATCGTAGCACTAACATGGATTTTCTATGAGGACTGATTAAAACACTCTAATGGTCAAGCTGGCCAAAACTAGCCTCAATTATGGTCTTATAGAATACCGTACCCATTTACAGGCCAAGAGAAGACAATATTTACCCCTGGAATGACTCGCTCGATAACCGAACCAGTTATTCAAATGATAAATTAAAAAAATTTGTATCCTCTTGGCGTGCACATGGACATTCAATGGGCAGATATTTACATTTCTTTGACCAAATTTGACCATTAAATGGTTAAGAAAGCACCTTTAGTTAGTGCTTTTTCTAAACACAATGATACAATACAATACAATACAATACAATACAATACAATACAATACAATACAATACAATACAATACAATACAGCTCATATATAAGCTAACATGTTTCCTAAACAAACACAAACATATTTCCAAAAAAGTTGGTCCCGATCCCAGGATGAGTCATAATAAGGAAAAATTAGGTACCTCTCCGGGATGTAGAAATCGTCTGAGTGTAGCTTTCGTGACCATCTCGGTCACTTCTTCAGCACTAACTGACGGTCACTGGCAAAGTCACTCTGGTCAGATCTTGTGGAGTCACGTGACAGCATAGACTGGTAGACTGCTGGTATACGGTAGCCCTCGTCTCTGTTCATGGTTGGTTGATGCTTGTAGATTTCTATGGCCTCTTTAACCTTCCGTTTGAATAAGTTGGTCTCAATGTTGATGACCGAGGCACTGCTGGCGGGGATGACGTGGCCAGTGGATTCTGTATGTTCTGCCACAGTTGAGTTGGAATTAATTTTAAGATGTTCTTTGACTCTGGTGCTGAGAGGTCTTTTGGTTTCGCCTATGTGTGTCCCCCCCCACATTGGTCACATTCGATCTTGTAGATGACTCCAGAGCATTCATCTGTGGTCAGTTTATCTTTGGGTCTTACTAGTTGTGATCTTAAGGTGTTGACGGGCTTGTGGTAGGTTTTGATGTGGTGTTCTCTGAAGAGTCTGCCAAGGTGTTCTGATAAGCCTTGGATGTATGGAAGTCCGACAAGTGGAAGTTTTTCGACATCTGGTGGTTTATTACGAGGTGGGGGAGGTGGTTTTCTCATCCACGAAGTGTAACCGTTGGCTAGGAGAGACTGTTGGATATGATGATGTTCTTCTTTTCTGTCTGATGTTTCCATGATGATGGAGTCTGCGCGGTGAAATAGAGTTCTGACGACTGACCTTTTGTGTTCTAAATGGTGATTAGAGTGAAAACTTAGATATTGATCTGTGTGTGAAACATGTTTTGCTAGAACAATGTCTACCCACAATGTAAGAATATCTATCCATCATATGACATCATAATCAACTATGTGACGAGTAGGATGATGTCATAATCGTGATGTCATGAATGACACGATTTACTCCGTCTTAAACGCTTAATAGTCTGACACGTACGAATTGTATGTCTTTGCTATTTAATAAACATGCTGTTGAATATTTTGAAACTAATTTGGCTAGGCACCGTTGAGCATGGTGCCCATACTATTTATCATAAGAGCAACTCATCCCTACCACTAAATCCATGTTTATACCAAACGGGAACACAATCAAGGGTCCCAGCTAATCAAGGGGCCCCAAGTAAAAACCAGTGAGTGCATGCACATGCTCAGCGGTAGGGACCCTTGCCGGGGTTCCGTGGCCTACAAATAGGAGGCACTGCACCCGTGTCAGGCATCTGACTTTCATCCTCCAACCGAAGACAAGCGTCAGGTATACTTCAGCGACGTGGCTTATCACGTTTTACCAGTTTAAATTAATCAGCAAAATATGGTAGGAGCCAATACAGACAATCTCCAACCAGAGATCTCCTGCACTCCATTTCAAAGCTAATTCTTCTCATAGAAGTAGCATGAGAAGGTGGCGATAGGTACCTTGCCCCCACCCCACACCCCTCCCTCACCCCCTACCAACATATATATATAAGGGAAACAAGACTTCAAAATGAGTAGTGAGTAGCACTACAGGGATGTACAAAGACTCCCCCATAGCTCAGCACTTTACTTTCCCAAGACTTATGCAGGGGAAACAGTCACTCTTTAAAACTGAGGATTCAAGAGCAATACGGTAATACCTAACCTTAGGATGGAGCATGCTTCTTACTGCATTACTCATGTTCTAAGAGGGGACACATGTGCAAATATAACGCTCAGGAGATGAAAAGGAAGCATAAAGGATATATAATCTCAACACCATGGAGTCTCTAGGCACCAGCCATATGGTTAAAGAGCCATTAGCCAGTAGGCTGTCCCCTACACCTCTGTTTCCCCCATCCGACGTTATAAATTCTATTGTTACATACAGATGGCAAAAAAGCTCAGCATTACTCCTGCTATATCACAAGCCAGTAATAGCTAGCCGTCACAGATCATTTTAGGCTCAGTACTTACAATAGGGGGATCCATTTCTAGCTATGCCACACTCGCACTTTGGGTGAGCATGGGTGGAGTTTACCTAGAGATGGCCGGGGCATAGCTAAAACTGGGATTTCAAGGGTTAAAGGGTTAATGGTCAAGCTGGTCAAAAAACAGATTCTGTTGTTATGTGTTTCCGTGTCTTGGGAAATGTGTTTCCGGGTTAGCTCTTTCACTGCCAAATCCCTGGAAAAGTATATTCTTTACAATATAAAACTTATTCTGTTGAATATATTGAAATTAATTTAACTGGAAGCCATTCCTGGATGATTGCCTTGAGAATGACATATGAGGAATTCATCAGTGAAAGGATTAAGTGATTATTTCTGGAATTTTATCACAAAAATGACAGGCTTGATAATGAAGTCAGTACGTCCAGTGGTAAATTGTCAAAAATAGCCTTCTCCTGACCTGCCAATGGGCATTTACTTAAGCAAACCTGTTAACTTTCGTGACAAAACTTGATGACTAACGGATTAACTAGAATGGTTAGACTTCATTTCGAGGCCTATTGTTTCTCTTCGCATCACAGCTCATATAACACACATTACATGACATTACAATAGCTGTGTCAAGTTTCACTTCTCGCAGTGGTTGCAAAAAATAACAACAGCAAATGTTGCTGTATCTCTGAAAATAATAGCTTTCCGAAAATTTGTACTAACTACAAATTCCACAACTGTCTGACACTGACTGTCAGTAGTGAAGTTCTCATACAGACATAGGTGAAATGTATATGCCATTCACAAACACCCTCATAGATATGTATTATTTGAAATCCGGTCAGTGATCTCGGCTTCTGAATGCCCGCAATACTGAAACACACAAACAAGCACTCAATGAAAGGGAATTATGATAATCTCGACAGTACAATTAATGCTATTGACTAAATTTGAACTAAATTTGCTCAAGAAAATCTAAATATTTGCCTACTGAATGTCCTTTTGCAGACAAAGAGAATATTTTTGAAAATTTACCGCTGGCATGACTGGCTCTGTTACTGAGCCAGTAATTCTAGTGGTAAATTTTCAAAGATGTCTTCATTTGGTTTGGAAATGGACATTGTTCAAGACCACTGGCCTGCATGAAAGGGTTATACCTCTCTCTAATGACTACCTTAGAAGCAAAATATACTCTACACAGGTGATTGCTAATTCAAGCCAGTTTACATACAGGTAATACATCCCATTTGACTCAAATAGAAATCGAACACATGATAGGTGCTGAAGAAGGTTTGAGGACGACAATTGAGCAGCTATGGTAATGAGATGAAATAACATCATAGCGGGAAAGCAGCTATTTCAGTCGGTGAGCACATTAACAATCTAGAGTAGCAGGATGTATGGATGGACAGTTGGACACATGGTTAGCAACACACATGGACGGAGTGGCCGACCAGAAATGACCACTAGATTAACCTAACCATGAAGTTTTATCAACATACTCGAGTCTGCAATGAACTATGAAGCCTGACTTCAAACATAAAATAAATATAGAAGGCTTTTCAATACACTTATCAATAACCATGACCTTTTGACCTGAAAGGTCTTTGTTTTGTGCCCTCTCCTTATAAGGAAGTATGTGTACAAGTTTGTGTCCAGGAAGATTAAGCAAACATGAGACATGAACTGCTAATATGAAACAAACACAAAATGTTAATATTGAAAAAAACCCCAAAGTTTAAATAGTAGAGTATAGACACCATGCGTATTAGGTTTCTTACTGCAGCATAGATCAAGTTCGACTCCTAAACATAGTTAGCTATAGCTAACTAAATTCACAGTCGAACATGAAATAGTTAATTTGCATAAATTTCAAAATGTCGGGCACCTATCGCTTGCCACGAATAAATGCATACAAATGTGTGAATATTTCACTAAATAACTACGGTTTGATGAAATTATGCTTTCCCATTGTATGTCAATGTTCCCAATCCCCTATTCCTTCCCACTTTATGCCATATGGAGACTAATTGACATCTTAGCAGACAAAAATAACCCATTTTCGTAGGCCATCAAAACAGATGACAGAAAGGGTTAATGGAGACTGGTACCCGGCTCAAAATTTTCTGTAATAGTAATTCAATGGGGAATCTGGAACCAACAAACTATAGTTAACTATTTAGCGTCCGACGGCATCGCAACTGCGCATGTTCAGTAAACCAACAAACTGACTATAGTTAGCCAGTCTAACTTGACCATAGTCCACACTAAAGATATTTTATCATGTATACCATAACTGATCGACAATATGTGACATTAGTTATGTTTGTTTATTAAAACTTAAGCTAGGTCCCTTTCTGTTCACCTGACGGCTGCCGATGATTTTGTTTTAATTGAATCTTGATGCTCATTCGGCCACGGAAGATTGTTAAACTTCATTGACAATTCATTCAGTACAGAAATCTGTAATATTTGGTTTACAGATGATTTATATAAGTGTGCTAATCTGTTAGTTATATTATACGCATATAAACTAACAGATTACAAAACACCACAATGGCATCAACTATGTAATATATAATTAGAATTCAAACGCGTCATAACTATTCAGTACTTTACTACTATGCCAACATCTCCACGGGCACTTTACCACTAAGTACATGCCTAAGGCAGCAACAGCTTCAAGTTAAAGTAAGTTCAAAATATTAAACCTTGCAGTTTGTTCAGGTGAACATGCCGCCAATCATTCTATTCTCCTAAATTACTAGCCAGACCATTACGATCGCATCAACTTTATTCTATTTCCTGAAATCATTGTTGAACAGTTATCTTTCCTTGTAGGTAGACTATAGATACTACTAAGTACTTGCTCAGCTGTCAGAACAAGGAACGTTTATCTGTATTAACACCATCACAATATAGACCTATTCAGCTTCATGACTGAAGCACTAACACGAATAATGCATATACCCGCCCGCTCTCGGTCACGACAGTAGAGGAAATGTGATCATGGACTGTTAAGAAATGGTTTATTTTATCCCACATTGAGTTTGTAACTGGTCCAAGTGAAATGTGAGGTAGTCAAAGCATAGTGCCAGCACGTGTTTCATTTAACCCTTGAAAGGTCAAGCCGGCCAAAACCGACCTCTGTTACTGTGTTGTGGAATGTCCATTTACAGGGTAAGAGAATATACTTTTTGAAAATTTACCACTGGAATGACTGGCTCGATAACTGAGCCAGTCATTTCAGTGACAGATTTTCAAAAATTGTATTCTCCTGGCCTGTAAATGGACATTCAATAGACAGATATTTACATTTTCTTGACCAAATATGAGCATTAAAGGGTTAACAAGATTTTAGAATGATCAAGCACTGGCCATGCTCATTATCTGGAATTCATATCAGGAACATAGGCCTAGTAACTGAGGGATCTGATTGATTACTCAAGTATATGATTTGTGTGGATGTTATATTATACTAGGGAAATAATGGCATGCATAGTGAGGGGGGGGGGGGTGTTATGTTTTCCTCCAATACGCTCTCAAAAATTGTATTCTCTTGGCCTGTAATGAACATTCAATAGGCAGATATTTACATTTTTTAACAATATTTTAGAATGACCAAGGGCTGGCCATGCTCATTATCTGGAATTCACATCAGGAACATAGGCCTAGTAACTGAGGGACCTGTATAGTTTGAAATTTTGATTTTGGGACCTCCAGTGGTAAATTTTCAAAAACAGTCTTCTCTTGTTCTGCAAATGGACATTTCTGAAGACCACTGCAGAAGCCATTTTTGGCTGATATGAATGTCAGGGTTAATATTGGCAAACATTGTAATGACAGATATATATATATGTGTGTGTATATTATTGGCTAAATGATATATGAACTAGATGATTGTAATATATTACCATATCTTTATCAGCATAATGAATATATGAAGGAGGCTCTATCTATATGACGGCACGTAAGTGAAGTTAGACTGATGAACTCCCTGTAAAAGATATATTAATGGCATCTATTAGTGTCTAATCCTGGATTATATGTTAATCAGTCAACTGTCATGAATTTCACCCGACAAATAAGAAATGTGCAAGTACACTACAGCTGCAACATTGGTAGCTTCGGCAGAAGTGTAAGACAAGAGCCATCAGAAGACGGCATACACACACACACACCCCCACCCCCACCGGATCGAAACATTTCAGATAAACATACATCAAGAGTGGACATACATGTAACATTAATCGTAAAAGACAATATTTTAGAAAAACTAATCAATGAAAAATTAAATCCTGACACTGCATCTCGCCTTAAAGAAAGATAGATTTGTAAGTGCAGGTTCAATTCCGTTCGACTATTATGGCCGGACAAGAGAATTTTGGTGAATTTTAAATTTTTCAAGGGAGATAACTCATGAAAATATGGATGAATTTCTTCAAAATGGAACCGGAGCACTGCTTCTTCAAGACATATATTCAGTGACAAAGGAATTGAGAGCATAGGTTCAAAATTCTTCAAGAGCTGGTATGAACAAGACAATTTTGATGAATTTTAAGTATTTCAGGGGAGATAACGACCACAGACACCCCTAAACCAAATAAACATACTTATCGTTCAATCACTACTTGTTAAATAAATCTACTTACATTTAGCGCCAGAAAAAGATTTCTAATCTTGCATTTAATGCCTTCTAATGAAAGAACCACAACTCTCTAGTCTACTCTAGTCCAGGTTTCTGGATGGAGTAGACCCCCTTAATGTCAATCAAACAGAGACTTCTGGAATCGTAGCTAAACTGTAGGAGTTGTGTTGACATCTTGAAATGATTGTCAGATATGGATGGACCGACAGACTGACATACATATATTCTATACAGATGCACGGATGTACAGGCACATGGATAGCACATACACATCTTCAAATGAGAACCCTTACCAAGTTTCAAAAGAATCACAGCTAAATTATAGGAGTTGTGTTGACAAGAAATGATTGGTACTGCAGTTCATATATCGGCTTAAAGGTATTTAAAGGGGGATAACTCAGGAATGAATAATATTCTGGCCACAAAAAAAGCACATACACATCTTGAGATGGTAATTACTAGATTTACCACGTTTCAAAAGAATTGCAACTAGAGGGAGGAGTTGTGTTGACAAGGATCGGCCGATAGACGAACATACATTTGGGACAGCTGGATGGACGTACGAGTGTAAGGATAGCACATGCACAACTTCATTTCATAATGATAACACTTACCAAGTTACAAAAGAATCACAGTTAAGCTGTAGGAGTTGCGTTTACAAGAAATGATTGGCAATGCAGTTTATGTATCAGCTTTAAGATATTTAAAGGCTGATAACTCTGTAATGAATAAATTTTTGGCCGTGAAAAAAGCACATGCACATCTGCACATGATACTGATAATGTGGACAACATTTAAAGTTAATCCATTGAGACCTCTAGGAGTTGCGTTGACAAGAAATGATTGTCAGAGATGGATGGACTGACAGACAGACGGCCATACATACATTTTGGACAGGTGGATGGACGTACAGGTATACGGATAGCACCTGCACACCTTCACGTGGTAATGATAACACTTATCAAGTTTCAAAAGAATCGGAGCTAAACTGTAGGAGTTGTGTTGACAAGAAATTAGTGTTGAGAATTGGTACTATTTTTGTAATCGATGATTGGTTTTATATACTAACCGATGATCAATTAAGGATAATAACCACGTATGTGGGTGTTGTGCACCCGCATTAAAAGGGGGGGGGGGGTCCTTACCCTGCTAAGTTGATTCCTATGGGTTCCATTGTGTGGAGCTGGTGAATCCAGTGGGATTCTTTGAATTTCCTCAATGGCGTAGATTCTGGGTCCGTTGGGTCGGAGGAGAGTACCTGAATGATACGGTAGCTCATGTCGGCTCTTGTGCGGCTGTTTTTGTTGAAGTGACATGAGACCGGGGTATCATAACTTTCTTTTTTGTGAAGATTAGTTATGGACCCGAGGTGTTCTTGGATCCTTATCTTGAATGGTCTCAAAGTCTCTCACACGTATTGTTTGTAGCAACGTTTGCATTTAAGCAAATAGACTATATTGCGTGTCTGACAATTGCCTATGATTTTGCATCTATACGTTAAGCCGGTGTGGTGACTTTTAAAGAATCTTGTTTTCTCCATATTATTGCAAATTGTGCAATTCTTGGTGGTGCATTCTAAGAGTACATTGCGGTGTGCCTGTGGAACAATGTTGGGGTTTGGTAGTCTGGCCCTGACTAGGTGGTCTTTAATTGTCTTGTTCCTCCAGTAGCCAAATAATGGTTTCTCTGGAAATGTGTCCCTGCATTTCTGGCTGGCTTGGAGGATGGGCCAGTCGGAGTGTCTGGGAAGGATCTTGGAATCCGCCATGCCCTCACGGGAAGGAAGTTCGCGATGATCAATTAATGGTTGATCATAACCGGTTCTCATTTTTTACCCATTTTGAATGCAGTAACTATAGTATGTTCAAGGATAATTACCCCTTTCAAACCAAGTCGCAGGTATGACAGATTCTTAATAATTTAAGAAATAATCTGTTTAATATTTTGAAACTAATTTGACTGCAACAACTTCCAGTCAAATGTTTCAAAATATTCAACATGTTATTGGTATGGTTGCTTTGAAATTAACATACTATTTCAGTGCTGAAAGAATTAATGTCTTAGACTAAGGAGTAATACTATATAGTTGTAACGATTAAATCTAGATTCTTTTCCAAAAAGTATTCGTTTTCTATTCAATTTATAAACAACCAAAATCGATTTCTGAAATCATGATCGATCGGTTGGTTGAACATCCAAACCAATCAATCATCGATCAAATCGATTAATCAGAACAACATTACAAGAAATGATTGCCAATGCAGTTTATGTATCGGCTTTAAGATATTTAAAGGGGGATAACTCTGTAATGAACAATCTTGTGGCCGCAAAAAAAGCACATGCACATCTGCACATGATACAGATAATGTCGATGAAATTTTAAGCTAACCCATCGAGACCTCTAGGAGATGCGTTGACAAGACTGGGACAGGCGGATGGATGGACAAACATGCTGATCGCTATACCACCCCCATCTTTCAGACGGGGGGGGGGGGGTTACAAATAGCTAATTTATGATCAAAACTTGTCTATGTTGCGCAAATCTTGGTCAATAATTTTAAATGGCTATTAACTTTAAGTGTGATTACTGGATTATAATTAGATTCCATCATCATGATCATTTCAGCATGGTAACGACCATGTCGAATGAAACTAGAACACATTAACTGAAGTAATTGTAAATCTGCATACTTATTTAAATTTTTTTGACCAAATTTGACCATTAAAGGGTTAACAAGATTCTAGAATGACCAAGGGCTGGCCATGCTCATTATGATAAATTGATATCAGGAACATAGGCCTAGTAACTGAGGGATCTGATTGATTACTCAAGTATATGATTTGTGTGGATGTTATATTATACTAGGGAAATAATGCCATGCGTAGTGAGGGGTGGCGGGGGGGGGGGTTATATGTTTTCCTCCAATACTCTCTCAAACTGTCAAAGTTATAGGGACGAGCTTTCCAGGATTTACAGAATGGATGAATATATATATGTTCAGAGTACACTGATGTAAAATATTTCAACAGTAGATGCTGGTTTGGATGATGGCCTATTCATTCAGTCAAATTTCAAAGAATTCTATCTCAAACAGTAGGAGTTGTAACGACAAGGTTTTCAGAGGGATTGACAGATGTAGGTACATACCTACGGATGGACGGATGAAGTTTTAACATCAGGGACATCTTTGAGTGCAATCATCCCATTTCAAACTATTATGTCTCAAACACTAGGCGATGCAACAACAGGATTTTAGGGGATGGACAGATGGATGTGCATAGCTATGAACGATGGATGGATCGATGAACAAGATTTTTACCATTAATCAGGCACATCTGTTCATGGTGTACAATCATCCACTCAAGTTTCAAACAAATCTCTCAAACTGGATGGATGGACGTAAGTATGTACATAATAATTTATATATATAATATACGATTGAATGGGATAGACTTTTGAAAAGGCCATTCAAATAAAATGAAGTTTAATTGCAATGATCCTGAAATGCTAAATATATATACGGATGGACGGAATAGACTTTTGTAAAAGATCTTAACATTAGGCACATCTTTCGGTGGTGTACAATCGTCCTGATAAGTTTCAAACAATTCTCTCTCAAACTGTAAGAGTTACAGCAAGATTTTTGGGACATACTTAAGTACATACAGGCAAAAAGCCTGAAATTCTGCAGCAGAGTTAACCCTTTAACACTCATCAGCCAAAAATGGTCTTTGCAGTGGTCTTGAGAAATGTCCATTTGCAGACCAGGAAAAGAGAATTTTTCAAAATTTATGCCTGGAATGACTGGCTAGATTTCTGGTTGAGTGGTACAATTTTCAAAAATAGTCTTCTCTTGCTCTGCAATTCACCTTTCCAGAGTACCTAGCCATCATATGACGTCATAATGAACTGCGTGGTGTGTACAATGACATCATAATGAATGACGTCGATAAGTGCGTCATGAACGCATATTTGATGATGGTCTATGGGCTGTTGTACAAATTGTTTGCTTTTACTATTTAATAAATATTCTGTTGAATATTTTGAAACTAATTTGACTGGGCGCTGTTGCTGCCTATGGCAGCAACAGCACCCAGCCTAATTAGTTACAAAATATTCAACAGCTTCCCTGTATAGTTTTCAGGAAATTGATAGCTAGGTCATTCGGGGATCGATCAATCCAAACACGACGAGGTGTGGGTGGAGCTTAGCTAGTGATGGGCGGGGCATAGCTAAAAATGGAAAGGTCCATTGACATTTTCTTTGAGAAATTGAAATTTTCTGGAAATACTTTACGGCTTAAAGGGTCAAACAGCAAAAATATTCATGGCACATGCATAGATAAAGCAAAATTTACCCCTTTAACTCTTCAAATTCCAGGCACTCAATATCAAGAAAACCAAACACGAAAGCTGTTAAATATTTTGAAACTAATTCACCTGGAACATGTTGCTGCAATTAAATATTCAACAGTATATTCCTTGTGGTCTGTAAAGGATTAAGCACAGTTAGGTGAGAAAAATGTTAAAATGCTCTAAATGAATTTTCGTATTGGTATAACTGCACGAACAAGACTACCGTGAAATAGAAGATTTGGGTACAATTGGCATGATAGCTTAGCTGTAGCAAAGCCACAAAGAAAACCTAGCCAAGATCAAATGTATAAATTAGCTCAGACTTACAGAGCCTCTGTAATCACAAGCCATAAAACAAACATAACCCATCTATTTCCCTGCTATGACTGGGTATACAGCACTCATATACACAAGAATCTACTTACTAGCTTACACACCACATCGTACAGTATTCATACCTTCACCCATAACTCTATTTATCACCAGAGACAGTCATTCTATAGCACTTCTTTGCAGGCTTCCATACTCAGTTCCCGCACCTTCTCCCACTAACTCAGCACTGCTATACTCTCATGTAGACAACATCAGAGCTTTCCTATTCAGTTCCCGCACCCTCTCCCACTAACTCAGCACTGCTATACTCTCATGTAGACAACATCAGAGCTTTCCTATTCAGTTCCCGCACCCTCTCCCACTAACCCAGCACTGCTATACTCACATGTAGACAACATCAGAGCTTTCCTATTCAGTTCCCACACCCTCTCCCACTAACTCAGCACTGCTATGCTCTCATGTAGACAACATCAGAGCTTTCCTATTCAGTTCCCGTACCATCTCCCACTAACTCAGCACTGCTATGCTCTCATGTAGACATCAGAGCTTTCCTATTCAGTTCCCGCACCCTCTCCCACTAACTCAGCACTGCTATGCTCTCATGTAGACAACATCAGAGCTTTCCTATTCAGTTCCCGCACCCTCTCCCACTAACTCAGCACTGCTATACTCTCATGTAGACAACATCAAAGCTTTCCTATTCAGTTCCCGCACCCTCTCCCACTAACTCAGCACTGCTATGCTCTCATGTAGACAACATCAGAGCTTTCCTATTCAGTTCCCGCACCCTCTCCCACTAACTCAGCACTGCTATACTCTCATGTAGACAACATCAGAGCTTTCCTATTCAGTTCCCGCACCCTCTCCCACTAACTCAGCACTGCTATGCTCTCATGTAGACAACATCAGAGCTTTCCTATTCAGTTCCCGCACCCTCTCCCACTAACTCAGCACTGCTATACTCTCATGTAGACAACATCAAAGCTTTCCTATTCAGTTCCCGCACCCTCTCCCACTAACTCAGCACTGCTATGCTCTCATGTAGACAACATCAGAGCTTTCCTATTCAGTTCCCGCACCCTCTCCCACTAACTCAGCACTGCTATACTCTCATGTAGACAACATCAGAGCTTTCCTATTCAGTTCCCGCACCCTCTCCCACTAACTCAGCACTGCTGTACTCTCATGTAGACAACACCAGAGCTTTCCTATTCAGTTCCCGCACCCTCTCCCACTAACTCAGCACTGCTATGCTCTCATGTAGACATCAGAGCTTTCCTATTCAGTTCCCACACCCTCTCCCACTAACTCAGCACTGCTATACTCACATGTAGACAACATCAGAGCTTTCCTATTCAGTTCCCGCACCCTCTCCCACTAACTCAGACTGCTATACTCTCATGTAGACAACATCAGAGCTTGCCTATTCAGTTCCACCACCCCCTCCCACTAAGTTAGCACAGCTATATTCTGATATAGGCAGCATTCAGAGCTTTCCTATATGGTTCCAACCACACACACACACACACCCTGAACCCCACTGCATCCTCTCCCACTAACTTAGCACAGTTATACTCTCATGTAGACAGCATTCAGATTGTTTTTATGTTCAGCAATTTGTTAACCCTTTAATAGCCAAAATTGGACACGAAAATTGAGATTTTTGCTTAGCGAATGCCAATTTGCAAGTAAAGAGATGTGAGGTCCAGAGCCATGCATATCAGTGGTAATTCTTAACATAATAGTCCTCTCTTGGCTTGTAAATTGGCATTCCTCAAGAGGACTGCAGTAGTGAGCTTTGGCTGGCTTGATCATTAAAGGGTTAAACCATTCCCATAATTTTATTTCCAGATGGAAACAATTTGAAGTACTTGGTGGATAAAGCTGAAAGAAATTATTTCACCATTAAGTAGACAAGCCAAGTGATACATGCCCTAATTTATGTCTCATGAATATTCCGTACCTGATTGGCTATTGATGCTTCGATACTCTTAGACTTCGGATGGCTGCTAGCAATCTCTGAACGGCCCTTTAGGACAGGAATGGCACAGCCTTGAGATGGTGTTTCTGGCTTGCTAAGTGATGGGTTTTTCCACACAGTAGTGAAAAATTGAGTATCGGTGTTAGATGCTTGTATGTAGCGCCGGACAGGCTGTCCTGGAACAGTAAATGCTGGGCTAGTCTGACTATGGCTAGTTGATGACCTTATTCTTGTTCCAGATGAGCTAATAATAGGTTTGGATGGCAGCTCTCTCATTCTATGTGGCGTACGTGATGCAGCAGGCCCAGTTTTAGCAGATATAGAAGGTTTTGCTTTGTCACTTGGTTTATGGAGCTCCTCGATCTGCTCCTGCATTGCCTTCACTTGTTGAAGTGCAACATTCTTAGCAGTGGCTAATGCCTTAATAGCCTTTAGTTGCCGCAGGGACCGCAAGCGTCCTTGTAGTGACTGTTCTACTTGGGCTTTGTCTTTCACTACTTTAGCATCAGGTTCCTCTTCAAGTACCTCAGTTGTTGATCGCTTTTCACCGACTCTTCCCGCTTGTGTATGCATTTCTGGGACAGAACTTGAGTTTTCAGTATCCCATCTACTGGCTTTGTGAAAGGTAGATGGAAGCATATCATACGCATGTGATAAGGTCTCTATATTAGTTGATCGCTTCCTATCATTTTGTCTTGACTTGTCACTTAATGAATGAGTCCTGTCACTTTCTCTATGGCCACTTCGGATTCCATCACCAGATTGTTTGCTAATATTAGCACTATGTCTAAGTTCATCCTTCATGTTCCTGATACCTCTGCCATCCTTCACAACATCTTTGTATCTTGCATCTCGTTTGTCATCTTCCTCCTTTCTTCTAAGTCTGTTGTCATCTTTCTGATTTCTGTCTCGAATATCATCTTCCATGCTCCTGCTATCTCTTCTCTTCTCATCTTCTGAGCGTCTATCGCTTCTCCTGTCATCTTCAGAACTTCTCCTATCTCTCCTGTCATCTTCATGGCTTCTTCTATCTCTGCTCCTGTCATCGTCATGGTTTCTACTATCTCTCTTGTCATCTTCCAGTGTTCTAGTTTTCTCCTCAGCTTCAGAGCTTCTTCTATTAGTCTTCTCAAGTTCTGTGTTTCCATTGCCATCTTTCCTTTCATCAGTCTTCAGTGTTTCAGTTTGATTAGCATTTTGTCTGTCTCTCAATTGGCTCTCTTCTTCACTTGTCTGTTCTGTCTTCTCACCGAGGAATGTTTCATTCTTCCTGACATTACTAGTTATTGACGTTGTTGGCACAGGAACTACAAATAAAACAGAGATTTTCAAATATATTTATTAATAATTTGATAAAAATATTGTATGCTAAGTGTGTGTGTGTATATATATATATATATATATATATATATATTTATATATATATATATCGATTCGCTGCTAGCCACAATGCCTAACCTCAATCTCGGCACTGTACAAATTGTGCAACCCGGTTCCGCTCTCTGTGAGGCTAATGCAACAGCAATGCCCAATGCGTGGGCATATTTTTCAAATGCGGCTGATCAGAATGTATTGTATTTAGACCACTAAAGAGGAAAAAGAAGCTAAATGAGGATGCTCACAGAGGCTAAGACACAGTGGAATGTTCAAAGAAAACTGATTGCTGCCGAGAGAAATTTACACTCCTCTGCAGAGAACAGGAACACATCCTAGGAATCTGATTAAATGACTAACCTAAGTATGAATATCTGCTAACCAAATAGGTGAGATGACGTGTCATAGTTGTCTTCCCTTGCCAACACTAAACCATATGCTCGCTGCTCAGGACACTATCTGATTGATGTCAGTCACATTTGATTTTAAACCATCAATGGTTAAACCGGCGAAAGCTGGCCGATGTACTGGTCATGAGAAACGTCCATTTGCAGGCCAAGAACTCATTTTGAAAAATCCTTCATTATAATGCATTAGTCGATAACCAAGCCAGTCATTCCATTTGTAAATTTCCACAAATAAGTTTTCTGCCGGCCTGCAGATGGACATTTTTTTCTACAGGACTCTTGAGTATTCAAGGATGAAAGCCTACCTGGTGCTGCTGTAGGATTCCTTGTTATGATAGTCATGCTTAGTGGATGTCCATCAACCATAAAGCCGGATGCTCGAGCTACACTAGTCTCAGCTAACTCAGCAGTACCAAAATCTAGTGTTGCATACCTGTGAAAATGTAAATGAACAAGGATTTTAGTTAAGTGATATCTTCGGATATGAAATCAAGCCATGTGACACATCCTATATGTTAACCACATGTTCAACTAATAGTTTATAATACTGTAATTAATTAAATCTTGCATAAAAGAACACCAATTTGTATGTTATTCATACAAGTACATATAATTTCAGACTACCAGCACACAGAAGCTTAAAAACATGATCATTAAAATATTTAACGCCTATATAACTGAATTGTTTTATTTGGTAATTCAGTTCAAATTCGCATAATTACAGATGTTCATTTTTAAAATAACGTTCCTGCAGCAACAGATTTCAGCAATATTATTTCCAAGCACTACTATTTCTTCTGGTTCCCTAAACCTTGTAATAATTAAGATTGGCCAAGAATATTGAAATTTATGCTTAGTACACTAAACGAGCATTTGCAGACGAAGAGAAGATGATTTTTGACAATTTACCACTGGAATGACTGACTGGTTTGGTAATCAAACAAGTTATTCCAGTCGTAAATTGAAAAAATGGTATCTCGGCCTGCAAATGGACAATCTCTCATGATGATTTTGGTTGGCTTGATAATATTAAAATGTTTAAAATTAGTTTCAGGGTGACAAGGGTTAAAATACATACTTTATCGATATGTATTTGACCCACTACATACAAGTGAACTAAAGATATATGATAAGAGCACAGGTGATTTACCAAATGTTGATACTGTGAAGGGACTATCATTATATAAAAGGCATAATTGCACAATACAGTTAACACATTTCATATGCTTTGACTTCCTTGATTGATGTTGTCCCACTCACGATACGTTACATCCTCCTGATAATATAACGTCGCCTTGACACCGCTAAAAGTGCAATGATTTGTTACAAGTATAGCTACTCCATCACAGCATTACATAACATCTGTATATAGTTGGTAGATATTCATTGCGGTTGATTATTGATTTGATATTACAGGCATCTTTTTCTGCCTGGTTAAATACTTTGTCCTTTAGAGGTCAAATCTCATCAGTGGAATTGACCCTGAGAAAGATTGTCTATGCTGTCACTCAAATAAGTGTGTGACTGCTGGCGTTTGTAGTTTGTATCAATAGTTTACATTGTCATGCCCTGGATATGAATTTATGTTTGATGAAGCTGGCCATATTTTGTATGTAAACATTTGAAGATGAAAATTGGTATTTCCGCAGAGAAGCCATAGTAGGCTAAATTCCCACAATGAAGTCGCATCAGCCAGTATTTCTACAATAAGACTACATCGGCCATTATTCACACAATAAGGTCGCAGTTGGCAGTATTCTCAAAATGTTGTCATAGCAGTGATTATTCCCAATGTTGTCAGAGCAGTCATTATTCTCAGTATGTTGTCATAGCTGCCAGTATTCCCACAAGGTTGTCATGAGAAGCTCTATTGCCCATGTTGTAATAGCAGTCAGTCTTCCCACAATGTTGTCATGACAGTCAGTCGTCCAACAATGTTGTCATGACAGTCTCTACTCCCACAATGTTGTCACAGGAGATTAGGAATCAGTATTTCCATAATGTTGTCATGACAGTCTCTACTCCCACAATGTTGTCACAGGAGATTAGGAATCAGTATTTCCATAATGTTGTCATGGCAGTCTCTATTCTCAGAATGTTTTCCTAGCAATCATTATTCCCAATGTTGTCCTAGCAGTCATTATTCCCAATGTCATCCTAGCAGTCATTATTCTCAATGTTGTCCTAGCAGCCATTATTCCCAATATTATCCTAGCAGTCATTATTCTCAATGTTTTCCTAAGTCATTATTCCCAATGTTATCCTAACAGTCATTATTCCTAATGTTATCCTAGCAGTCATTATTCCCAATGTCATTCTAGCAGTCAGAATTCCCAAATCTTATCCTAGCAGTCATCATTCCCAATGTTATCCTAGCAGTCATTATTCCCAATGTTATCCTAGCAATCATTATTCCCAATGTTATCCTAGCAGTCATTATTCCCAATGTTATCCTAGCAAATCATTATTCCCAATGGTGTCCTAGCAATCATTATTCCCAATGTTATCCTAGCAATCATTATTCCCAATGTTATCCTAGCAATCATTATTCCCAATGTTATCCTAGCAGTCATTATTCCCAATGTTATCCTAGCAATCATTATTCCAAATGTAATCCTAGCAGTCATTATTCCCAATGTTATCCTAGCAATCATTATTCCCAATGTTATCCTAGCAGTCATTATTCCCAATGTTATCCTAGCAATCATTATTCCCAATGTTATCCTAGCAGTCATTATTCCTAATGTTGTCCTAGCAGTCATTATTCCCAATGTCATTCTAGCAGTCAGAATTCCCAAATCTTATCCTAGCAGTCATTATTCCCAATGGTGTCCTAGCAGTTATTATTCCCAATGTTATCCTAGCAGTCATTATTCCCAATGTTATCCTAGCAGTCATTATTCCCAATGTTATCCTAGCAATCATTATTCCCAATGGTGTCCTAGCAGTCATTATTCCCACAATGTTGTCCTCTCAGTCAGTATTACCAATGTTGTCCTAGCAGTCAGTATTCCAGATGTTATCCTAGCAGTCATTATTCCCTATGTTGCCATAGCAGTCATTATTCCCACAATGGTGTCCTAGCAGTCAGTATTCCCAATGGTGTCCTAGCAGTCAGTATTCCCAATGTTATCCTAGCAGTCATTATTCCCAATGTTGTCCTAGTAGTCAGTATTCCCAATGTTATCCTAGCAGTCATTATTCCCAATGTTGCCCTAGCACTTATTATTCCCAATGTTGTCCTAGCAGTCATTATTGCCAATGTTGTCCTAGAAGTCATTATTCCCAATGTTATCCTAGCAGTCATTATTCCTACAATGTTGTCCTAGCAATCATTATTCCCAATGGTGTCCTAGCAGTCATTATTCCCACAATGTTGTCCTATCAGTCAGTATTCCCAATGTTGTCCTAGCAGTCAGTATTCCAGATGTTATCCTAGCAGTCATTATTCCCTATGTTGCCATAGCAGTCATTATTCCCACAATGGTGTCCTAGCAGTCATTATTCCCACAATGGTGTCCTAGCAGTCATTATTCCCACAATGTTGTCCTAGCAGTCATTATTCCCACAATGGTGTCCTAGCAGTCAGTATTCCCAATGTTGTCCTAGCAGTCATTATTCCCAATGTTGTCCTAGCAGTCAGTATTCCCAATGTTGTCCTAGCAGTCATTATTGCCAATGTTGTCCTAGCAGTCATTATTCCTACAATGTTGTCCTAGCAGTCAGTATTCCCAATGTTGTCATAGCAGTCAGTATACCCAATCTTATCCTAGCAGTCATTATTCTCAATGTTATACTAGCAGTCATTATTCCCAATGCTATCCCAGCAGTCATTATTCCCAATGTTATCCTCACAGTCAGTATTCCCAATGTTGTCCTAGCAGTCAGTATTCCCAATGTTGTCCTAGCAGTCATTATTCCCAATGGTATCCTAGCAGTCAGTATTCCCAATATTGTCCTAGCAGGCAGTAGTCCCAATGTTGTCCTAGCAGTCAGTATTCCCTATGTTGTCCTAGCAGTCATTATTCCCACAATGGTGTCCTAGCAGTCATTATTCCCAATGTTGTCCTAGCAGTCATTATTCCCAATGGTATCCTAGCAGTCAGTATTCCCAATATTGTCCTAGCAGGCAGTAGTCCCAATGTTGTCCTAGCAGTCAGTATTCCCAATGTTGTCCTAGCAGTCATTATTCCCACAATGGTGTCCTAGCAGTCAGTATTCCCAATGTTGTCCTAGCAGTCATTATTCCCAATGTTGTCCTAGCAGTCAGTATTCCCAATGTTGTCCTAGCAGTCATTATTCCCAATGTTATCCTAGCAGTCATTATTCCTACAATGTTGTCCTAGCAGTCAGTATTCCCAATGTTGTCATAGCAGTCAGTATACCCAATCTTATCCTAGCAGTCATTATTCTCAATGTTATACTAGCAGTCATTATTCCCAATGCTATCCCAGCAGTCATTATTCCCAATGTTATCCTCACAGTCAGTATTCCCAATGTTGTCCTAGCAGTCAGTATTCCCAATGTTGTCCTAGCAGTCATTATTCCCAATGGTATCCTAGCAGTCAGTATTCCCAATATTGTCCTAGCAGGCAGTAGTCCCAATGTTGTCCTAGCAGTCAGTATTCCCTATGTTGTCCTAGCAGTCATTATTCCCACAATGGTGTCCTAGCAGTCATTATTCCCAATGTTGTCCTAGCAGTCATTATTCCCAATGGTATCCTAGCAGTCAGTATTCCCAATATTGTCCTAGCAGGCAGTAGTCCCAATGTTGTCCTAGCAGTCAGTATTCCCTATGTTGTCCTAGCAGTCATTATTCCCACAATGGTGTCCTAGCAGTCATTATTCCCAATGTTATCCTAGCAGTCATTATTCCCAGTGTTGTCCTAGCAGTCAGTATTCCCAATGTTGTCCTAGCAGTCAGTATTCCCAATGGTGTCCTAGAAGTCATTATTACCAATGTTATCCTAGCAGTCAGTATATCCACAATGGTGTCCTAGCAGTCAGTATTCCCAATGTTATCCTAGCAGTCATTATTCCCACAATGGTGTCCTAGCAGTCAGTATTCCCAATGTTGTCCTAGCAGTCATTATTCCCAATGTTGTCCTAGCAGTCAGTATTTCCAATGTTGTTCTAGCAGTCATTATTCCCAATGTTGTCCTAGCAGTCATTATTGCCAATGTCCTAGAAGTCATTATTCCCAATGTTATCCTAGCAGTCATTATTCCTACAATGTTGTCCTAGCAGTCAGTATTCCCAATGTTGTCATAGCAGTCAGTATACCCAATCTTATCCTAGCAATCATTATTCCCAATGTAATCCTAGCAGTCATTATTCCCAATGCTATCCTAGCAGTCATTATTCCCAATGTAATCCTAGCAGTCATTATTCCCAATGCTATCCTAGCAGTCATTATTCCCAATGTTATCCTCGCTGTCAGTATTTTCACAATGTTGTTCTAGCAGTCATTATTCCCAATGGTATCCTAGCAGTAAGTATTCCCAATATTGTCCTAGCAGGCAGTAGTCCCAATGTTGTCCTCGCAGTCATTATTCCCAATGTTATCCTAGCAGTCAGTATTCCCATTGTTGTCCTATCAGTCAGTATTCCCAATGTTATCCTAGCAGTCATTATTCCTACAATGTTGTCCTAGCAGTCAGTATTCCCAATGTTGTCATAGCAGTCAGTATACCCAATCTTATCCTAGCAGTCATTATTCCCAATGTTATACTAGCAGTCATTATTCCCAATGATATCCTAGCAATCATTATTCCCAATGTAATCCTAGCAGTCATTATTCCAAATGTAATCCTAGCAGTCATTATTCCCAATGTTATCCTAGCAGTCATTATTCCAAATGTTATCCTAGCAGTCAGTATTCCCAATGTTGTCCTAGCAGGCAGTATTCCCAATGTTATCCTAGCGGTCATTATTCCCAATGTTATCCTCGCAGTCAGTATTCCCAATGTTATCCTAGCAGTCATTATTCCCAATGTTGTCCTAGCAGTCATTATTCCCACAAAGGTGTCCTAGCAGTCATTATTCCCACAAAGGTGTACTAGCAGTCATTATTCCCACAATGGTGTCCTAGCAGTCAGTATTCCCAATGTTATCCTAGCAGTCATTATTCCCTATGTTGTCCTAGCAGTCAGTATTCCCAATGTTGTCTTAGCAGTCATTATTCCCAATGTTGTCCTAGCAGTCAGTATTCCCAATGGTGTCCTAGAAGTCATTATTCTCAATGTTATCCTAGCAGTCAGTATATCCACCATGTTGTCCTAGCAGTCAGTATGCCCAATGGTGTCCTAGAAGACATTATTCCCAATGTTATCCTAGCAGTCATTATTCCCACAATGGTGTCGTGGCAGGCATTATTCCCAATGTTATCCTAGCAGTCATTATTCATAATGTTGTCCTAGCAGTCAGTATTCCCACAATGTTGACACAGCAGCTAGTATTCACATAATTAATCGTAATTAGTCTTCCAACATGGTCATCAAAGCAGCAAGTACTCCAGGTAAGACCACAGCAGTCATGATTCCCACAAGTAAGACAACAGCAGCCATGATTCCCACAATTAAGACCACAGCAGGCATGATTTCCACAATCAAGACCACAGCAGCCATGATTCCCACAATTAAGACCACAGCAGGCATGATTCCCACAATCAGGACCACAGCAGTCATGATTCCCACAATCAAGACCACAGCAGTCATGATTCCCACAAGCAAGACCACAGCAGCCATGATTCCCACAAGCAAGACCACAGCAGTCATGATTCCCACAATCAGGACCACAGCAGTCATGATTCCCACAATCAAGACCACAGCAGTCATGATTCCCACAATCAAGACCACAGCAGCCATGATTCCCACAAGCAAGACCACAGCAGTCATGATTCCTACAAGCAAGACCACAGCAGTCATGATTCCCACAATTCAGACCACAGCAGTCCGGAGGCCATAGCAGTAAGCAGTCCACAGTGATGTGCTTGGCAATCAGCATTCTCAGTCAGATCAGAGCAGTCAGTAGTCCCACAATATGCCATTACACTATATATTCTGTAAAGTATTCTCACTGAGTTCACAGTGGTCAGTATTCCGGTCACAGCAGTTAGCCTTCTCAGTGATGTCCTGGCCATTAGTACTCCCGCAATGAGGTGACAGCATTCAATATTACCACAGTGATGCGATTCCAATAGCGAGGTCACTGTTCAGCATTCTCATCAAATTATTACAATTATAACAAATATATGTATAACAATGAAGAAAGCGACATCTCATAATTAGCATGAAGTGTAATCCCCAATATCACACTAATTCACATTGTACCCACGATGGAATGTGTCATAAAATTATTTAGATCATGCAGAACATATTGCATCTCTATATCACCAAAATGAGTGTGGATAATTTGATTACTAATTAAACTAACTAGATCACCATGGGAATAAACATTATCAAATTTACTATATCTATAATAAAGTTCGGAGAGGACTAGGCATTACAATTTTCAGAGTATTGATAGGAAAGCTATAACAACACATTTTGCTTTGTCATTTGTCAGAAATCACACATTAGGAGCAGTAGTAGAATTTAAGACATAACAGACATTCAAACGAGTGCAGCAAAAGTCCCTCGAACTGTACAATACATCAAATAAATTCCTCACAAACTTGAACATAAATCCTACAATTGATTCAATCCCTTGTAGCAATCTTACATTTAAGCCTGTAGATTGAACCCATTACATATTCTAGCATTTGGCTTGTGAGATGCTTCACTGTGATATAACAAATATACTCACCTAGAACACCTAGCATTATCAGCTAAAGCTAACATACAATATGGTACTCAATGGAATAATTATATTGTACAGCTCAGTGTTTATGTAAATCAAGCAGCATTGTTTTCAAAATTGCACAGAATATTTTTAATTTCCTCTAATAGTCCAATGGCTGTTTGGGTCCCTGCTTGGGTGAAATATCCCCTAACCATGAATATACCATGATGTTAGATACAAAAGTGATGGACAACTTTCTATAAACTGGCAATAACTGAGAAAATGACGCTGATCATTTTAACATCAATGATCAAATTTGAGCTAGTTTTTTAGTAGGGCCTGCAATGATAAATCATATCACTAACTTTGTAAACAAAACTCACAGAACAGGAAATAACTCTTCAAAACAGCCCAAAAGTGTTGTATTGGGCACTCCATGCATTAACACCATTTTGTGAATATTCTATTTAATCACATTATGAGCTCTTAAAAGATCACGGTATTGCACAAAAAATGTAATAGACAAATGACTTATATCCCGTTAATCTTCAAATTATCATAAACTGATAAAAACAAGATAGATTTCAGATAATAATGTTCATGGGCACTAGAGTCTAGATAGCATTCTAGATTTAGATTGCAATCGCCATATTATTTTAACCTATTGCCTAGGCTGGCTGGGAATGGACCATTCCAATTTTAGCTACACCCCTCTCATCTCTAGCTAAGCTCCACCCATAACACACTCGCGTTGGGATCAATCGATCCCAGAATGCCCTAACTATCAATTTCCAGAAACCTACTGGCAGCAACAGCGCCCAGTTAAATTAGTTTCAAAATATTCAACAGCATGTTTATTAAATAGCAAAAACATACAATTCGTACGTGTCAGACTTAAGCGTCTAAGACGGGCTATATTGAGTCAGCCATGATTATGACATCATCTTACACATCACTTAGTTGATTATGACGTCATATGAAGCTATGATCGATGGATAAACTTGGAAAGGTCCATTCTTGTATAAAGGTACAGCATCCCTGCTGGCGCGATCATTTACCAGGTAGATCTGAACAGTAAAATACATGCCGACTTCAGTCAATCTGTTAGCATAGGCTGTGTATTCATAAATTACTATGTGAAAGTAAATCTAGCATATGATTTTCAATAACCCTTAGTCTTGTAAAATTTAAAATCAAATCGGCTTGTTATATTACATAGGTGAATCTATTTTATAATAAATAGCTCATGTTCATATTGAAACGATTATATATATATATATATATATATATATATATATATATATATATATATATATATATATATATATATATATATATATATATATATATATATATATATATATATATATATATATATATATATATATATATATATATATATATATCTAGAGGTCTATTTCATCCATGTCACAGTCTTGACTCTGATTGTTATTTGGCAGCATATAGCGAAGTGCACATCAAATGCCAAGATAAGCTCACCGGTGCATGAAATAGCCGTGTGTGTACATTTCAATAAGAAGATGATCCATTTATCACAAGATAAATTTACCTATGTAATATGACGATCAAATTCGATTTTAAATTTTATAAGAATAATGCTTATTGAAAAACATTCATACATAATTTGAGATTTACTGCTGTGAAGCTTTGAATTCCAATTTATACATACGTCTAGTAAATGATCGATGCAGCAGGGGATGCTGTGCTTTTATACAAGAATTACCAACACGCACAGCACAGCATTGTCGATGACAATCTAAATATAAAATGGGCTCTACACGTCTCGTTAGCTAAAGTGCCTATAAAGTAACAAATTATTTTAAATCTCATCAATTTATGAGAACTTTAATCCCTTAAACATTTAATGACTAAATCTTTTCAAAAAATTCAAATATTTACTTATTGAATGTCAATTTGCAGGCCAAGAGAAGACTATTTTTGAAAATTTACCACTGGAATGACTCGGTTATCGAGCCATTCATTCCAGTGGTAAATTTTCAAAAATAGTCTTCTCTTGGCCTGCAAATGGACATTTCTCAAGACCTCTGCAGAGGCCGGTCTTGAACGGTTTCGTCCTGAAAGGGTTAATTCTTCCAAATTTCAGTATGTTAAAAATCAAAGCAAATTTATAAAATTATAAATGTTTTAAAGATTTCACCACTAACAATGTTTGTAATACTATAACCTACACTGAAATCGTAATTACACGCCAATAAAATAATTAAATTAGGCCATAACCCTCTTATCCCACAAGCTATAAAATGTGAGAACATAAACGGTAGACGCATTTCATCCTCTTCCTTACATCCATAGACAGTTAGTTCCAGGGCTTGGGGTCAAGCAGCAAGGAAGTAAATCATCCGACATGTTATGAAGAATGCTCTCAATGTGTGCCCTTATCACATGACCTGACTCAAAACACGCTTTGAACTGGTGGTATATATGCGTTCTCAGCTGGTTTATTGTTATTAATGGGTGCCCTTCTTCAGAACATGTGCAACATATTCTTTGGCTATTGTTATCGAGTTATCCACCAACAAGTTCCATGTTTTACTGTATGCATGGCATGGGAGACAATACAGGAATCTGCTTGTTCAACAGCAATGTACAGCTGAGGGACCTCTGTTGAACACCCATTACATGCTAAGTGGTATGGAATCATCCAATCTCCATAAATGTGACTTGCATATATCTGCAGATTTGATGGTGTATCAATGGCTTGCATAATAACTTGATGATGCAGTATCAACGGTAGCTTTTGTTTCTTATTGCTTGATTCCTAGAACCTATCCATATCAACAAGCAGCAGTGTCTATTGTCCACTTCAATACGAGCCACACTTTGGCTGCTCCTCCTTTCAGAACCTTTCATTGATTTCTTAAGGCAAGAATCAAACAGCAAGTTGATTCGATTGGCTGCGTCGCAGCATTCTGGATGTCTGATGTATCCTTGTATAACCTCCTTTATTTTTATCTTCCATACATTAGCCATGATGACAGCTATGCATGTTGTATGGTCAGCATCCTTCATTGATAGTGCCAGCTGATCCTCTTTGGTGATATTCTTCTCTAGTTCCTGTACAAGTGAGCTATTAACTGTATTTGTCATCAGTCCTTCGGGATCAAATGGGTATAAAGATGGTGTTACATCACACTAAGGAATTTATTGCAGTGTAGGGGTTTTGGTCGCAAAGTTAGAGCAATTTACATCAGTCCTACCCTTAAAACCTGGTCCCAAATCTAGTAATGGATGTTGTGGAAATCAATGTTATTTTCTCAGTTATCACTGGGTCTATCTACCATCACTTCTTTCTACCTTCATGGCAAACATAAGGAATATGAAGTTTCTACCTTCATGGCAAACATAAGGAATATGAAGAATAACTTAGGGAACATTTTGCACACACTGGAACAGCTGCCACCAAATGATTATAACGCTTCAGAGAACATGTTTTACGCCAATTTGATAGAGAAAAAGATATATACAATTGTTTCACGAAAAAGTTGATCGATTAACAGTGGACAGACAGATTGATGGCTGGGAGATGCACACCATGGTATAAGCCCACTTTGACACTAAGTTGCCTGAAAACAATTCAAAGCCATATCACATAGACACCATGTAAAATTTCGCAGATGTAACCAGTGATACCTTTTCATTTTATAAATTCTATGAAAAATTTCAATGTTGGAGAACAACTTCTCCATCTTTCCTTTGCAGAAACCCCTTCCATAATCGTTTGTTCATATGAACAGACAGACAGGCAGGCAGGCAGGCAGGCAGGAACGCACACAGACAGACAAATAGGCAGGCAGCAGACAAACAGACAAACATACAGGCAGGCAGGCAGCGGCCGGCCAGCCGACAGACAGACAGACACAGGCTAATAGTGGCACCAGCCAAGTGCCACATCGTTCAAGAATTGGTGCCCTTGGTTTGTAGACAAACATCTTGTACTCATCACATCTCTCAAACATTGCTGTATCTTGGTCGAGGTAAGCATAGCTCAATCTGCATCTAGCCAACTCTGATCCTAGTGTGAGTGTGTGGTCAGCATCTCTCCAGACATACTCCATGACGAAATTTTGATGAACATGCCAGCAGTAACGCATTGTAGTGCCTCCGTATTCATTCATCCAGTGCAGCCATGGTCTCCGGTAAAGCCACGAGAAAATTACAGACTGTTCTGTATGTTACAGTTAACATTACATAACTGCCTGTAATACACTCCTGCCTGATAATGCCAGAATCAGTGGAACTAGACACAGTTGCTTTACCCCATATTCGTCGTGTCATCCTTCTTTGGAATGTTGATATTGCTGGCAATTGGAAACAGAGCTCGCAGTAATGGCTGTCCAGCGCCTGTTGGAATATTGTTGACGAAAACCGTACTCCTCGAGTCAGCATCTACAACAAAACATGCAAAAGGTGAATAGTAATGACATCACGGATTTTGAATGAATATTAAAATTAGTAAAACTGATAGTCCATCCATTATCAGTATGACATCAACTTATATTCGGTATAATTGAGAGAAGCTGAGAGACCGTACATCTGACACAAGGAAAGATTTTAATATACACACATGTAAATGAACAATATTTAAAAAACATAACATAATTATACACAATGATCTGTAAAACATGCAGATGTTACATGATGTTTGGTAATTCATGGACACAGATAAGTTTAACAAACTAAAGATTAAGCAGGCTCAATGTGGCTCCAGCAGAGGTCGCGTAATAACTGAGCAGGGTAGTCCCATGGCAGGTGTTCTAAAATATGTTCCACATGTCCACCAAATGAACATCATCTATGAGAATATTTATATTTGATACATTTTGATGAGATAGTTAATGAAATTATTGCAAATTGTTCTCTGCCTCCTGATAAAATTAGTCTGTCATGCTGAACTGTCTGCAAACATTAATCTCCTATTAATTATTTACAAAGGTGCTACTCAATTAAATTAAATCTTTTGTTGACTAAGAGCAACATGTTTTTATTAGCTTTGAACGCCTGTCATTACTGCTTCAACTAGCTTATTTAAAATTAAACATTCAGCTGTATCATATTTCATGAATCTGACCTTTCAATCATGTGTTCAATATTCGACCAACGCCACACCCAGAAAACATCACTTGATGGAGCATAGAAGCAAACTAATGAAGTAGGACACAATTGAATTATAAAATATCTTAAGCGTTGCAGAAAATATACTGGTTTGAAGGCAACATTCATGTCCAAATTTCATACTGTGCCATGCCTCATCAATCATCAACGGAACATGACTACCCCATCATTGGGGCATGGCATGGGACATGGCAGCCTCCATACCAGAGTATGGCAGCCTCATCACTGGGGCATGGCATGGGAGCCTCAACAGCAGGGCATGGCAGCCTCGTCACTGGCACATGGCATGGGGTATGGCACCCTCATTACTGGTGCATGGCGTGGGGAATGGCAGCCTCATCACTGGCGCATGGCAAGCTCAACAGCAGAGCATAGCAGTCTCGTCATTGGCGCATGGGATGGCAGCCTCAACAGCAGGGCATGGCAGCCTTATGACTGGGCCATGGAAACCTCAACAGCAGGGCATGGCAGCCTCGTCACTGGAGTATGACATGGGGCATGGTAGTCTGAACAGCAGCATGACAGCCTCATCACTGGGCCATGGCTGCCTCAACAGCAGAGCATAGCAGCCTCAACACTGGGACATGGCAGCCTCAACACTGGGACATGGCTACCTCAACAATGGTACACAGCTACCTCAACACTGGGACATGGCTACCTCAACATCAGGACATGGATGCCTTGTCAATCATTATCGGAGCATGACTGCCTCATCACTGGGTCATGACCTGACACCGGGGCATGGAAGCCTCATCAGAGCATGACCAGTCTATCAACGGGCCATGGCAGCCTCAACTCTGGGGCATGGACGCATCAACACTGGGGCATGGCAGCCTTACTATAAAAGCATGACCAGCCTGCACCAGGATATTAGGGTCTGGTGCATTCTTTCTCCAGGGATGCTATCTATGGTTGGATTCTGCAGGTCAGCACGAACTCAGTGACACATAGTACACTAAGGTCGGCCATGAAATAAGATTAGGAGAATTAATCAAAGTTGTCTAATAGTGTTACCATACCACCATATGTGGTCTGGTCATATGGTTGAAAAAGTAGCATGAAGCTATAACAGTGCAGGTTTCGCTTGCTTGCCTATCTTCCGTCCTTGCTCTGAGTGGTGGTCTGGTAAAGGGTAAGATAGTTACACTGCAGTAATGGTTATCATCCTTACTTTATGTGATTTTCAACTCTATCTGCTCTTTTTGTCAAGTAACAAAGAATCTTCAATCTTCTGTTATTTCAGTTTTCCATCACAGTGATAACCTTTCCCCTTTGTATATGTTTCATATTTACATGTAGCTCAAAACTCTCGATTGGATGTGTGCACAATAAAGGGATCCATTTCTAGCTAAGCCCGCCCATGCCTAGCTAAGCCCCGCCCATGCCTAGCTAAACCCACCCATGCCTAGCTAAGCCCCGCACATGCCTAACTATGCCCCGCACATGCCTAGCTAAGCCCCGCACATGCCTAGCTAAGCCCAGCACATGCCTAGTTAAGTCCCACACATGCCTAGCTAAGCCCCGCACATGCCTAGTTAAGTCCCGCACATGCCCAGCTAAGTCCCGCCCATGCCAAGCTATGCCCCGCCCCTGTCTAGCTAAGCCCTGCACATGCCTAGCTATGCCCCACACATGCCTAGTTAGGGCCCGCCCATGCCAAGCTATGCCCCACCCATGCCTAGCTAAGCCCCGCCCATGCCTAGCTAAGGCCCGCACATGCCTAGCTAAGCCCCGCACATGCCTAGCTAAGCCCCGCACACCTTTTACGTGTGTTGGGATCCATTTATATACCAGGGACTGGATGTCATAAGGGGAAATGATCTGTGAGAGCAGGAGTGAAAATTAACATGAGGCTGAGGCGAGTAGAATTTGACCAGGGTTAGTACAATTGTTAACTGACCAGCCCGATGGTAACAATCTGATATGTCAACCTTTTAATGGTCAAGGTGCCCAAAAATACATCTGCTGTGATCTTTAGAAATGTCAATTTGCAGAGCAAGAGGACTATTTTTGAAAATTTACTACTAGAATGACTGGCTCGATAAAATGGTAGCGTGATAGGAGTAGCGTGACAAATTTTCTTTGTGGACCAAGGGAAGACTATTTTTGAAATTTTACCACTGGAATGACTGGCTCGATAATCGAGCTAGTCATTCCAGTGATAAAATTTCAAAAATATTCTTCCCTTGGTCTGCAAAGAAAATTTGAAGGGCTGTAGTAGGATCTAGTAATCACTAGTCCTACTTTCTACAATGTCTTACCGGTAATTTCAAACTATCGGGAGGGTGACAAATGGTGTGTGAGTGGTCAAGATTATGAAAAATCTGGAAATCCAGATAAACCTGGAAGACTCTAATCTCTGATATACTTTAAACACACACCCCCCGCCCACACACAGACCCCCCCTTGCGGGTTGGTCTGTTGTTTTATTAACCACTATAAAAACATACTTACCGTTCAATCACTACTTGCTAAATCAATTATCTGCATTTTGCTATCAGAATAAGATTTTTATGCCTGCATACACACCTCCCCATGCCTAATCCTATTCCTATGGACCCTCAACCAGGCTACTGGTTGAGTCCCATCTCCAGCCTACCATCAGGTATAGACTGGCACCAGTCTATACTCACCTCAGTGACGCTTGTCGCTAAGAGCGCTCGCGCATGCGCATTAGAGCCCGAATAGGAAACAGATTCACTTTTCTAAATTTAAGTGCAAAAATATTTAGTCTGATTCTCAAATCTTACCACGCCGGTAAGGCGTTGAGGCCGGGTCGTAGTGATTGAACGGTAAGTATGTTTTTATAGTGGTTAATAAAACAACAGACCAACCCGCAAGGGGGGTCTGTGGGGGGTTGTTATTACACCACAAAAACATCCATTACCGTTCAATCACTACTTGCTAAACCCGTAGATTTGGTCAGTGCCCCCTGTCCACATAAGGTGGGAGGAGATTAGAGAATCAATAAACCAGGATAAAAATCAAACCAATCTTATCCCAATGTTAATAACATAACATAATAGTGCATTTAGCTCAATCACACCGTGATTAGCAAATAAGAACAACTTGAACTTAAAGAAATAAATAAAAACCAAAAGAAGACGCACCATTTCTCACCGACGCAGTTTTAACGAAAATGGTGGGAAGTGCTTGGTAAATAGTCTTCGGCTTTTTTAGTTAACAAACAAGGATAAAATTAAACCAAACTTATCCAAATGCTAATAACATAACCTAATAGTGCATTTAGCTCAATCACACCATGATGAGCAAATAAGAACAACTTGAACTTAAAGAAATAAATAAAAACCAACAGAAGACTCTCACCATTTCTCACCGACGCAGAGTCCTAACGAAAATGGTGGGAAGTGCTTGGTAAATAGTCTTCAGCCTTTTTAGTTAAAAGTGGAAATGTTACGAAAGAAGGAAGCTGCTGCACTCTGGTCTTTGAGATAAAAGGATGTAAAGGTGTATTCAGATTTCCCTCCTGCCACCTGCATGATCTCATCTAAAGACGAACCCTCAAAAAGAGCGCAAGAAGTAGCCCGACCTCTAACGTCATCGGCTTTAATAAGGGAGAGATTAATTTGATCCAGTGAGGCTATCTCATAACAACGCTTAATTATTCTCTCAAAAATCCATCTGTCAATCGAAGAACTTGAGACCGGCTTAGATAACTCTTCCTCGTAAGAAAAACATAACTGAGAAGGATCGACTCTTATAACATCCGATCGCTGATTGAATGTTCCTAATGCCCTAATAGGACACCAAACTTTTTCGGATGGCGACAGACGAAAAAGATTTTAAAAATGATCGGAATAGCGGTTAGTTTGAGTTTCAGATAAAAAATTCCTTTTGGGATATCAAACCAACCCGTCTCCTGAAACTATAAATCTCTCCTTTTCAGCAGAAAGAGTATGAATCTCTTGAACGCCTCTTCTAGCCGAGGCTGTAGCAACAAGACAAAACAGCTTTGACAATTAAAAACAAAACCAAGCTTACTACTGGTAGAATAAATAGGTTCAAAATGGCGACCTGCCAAAACTTGAAGAACCAAAGCCCAGCTCCAGGAAGGTAAAGGCTTAGCAATCTGAGGACGAATATTACTTAGACCTCTAATAAAGCTATTAAAAGTCTTAGTATCCTAGTATACTGGAAGAAGAAGAGGGAAATCTACCAGAAAATCTAGAAGGTCTAAAAACCAAATCCTCTTTGGCCAAAAGGGAGCTATCAGAAGAATTTCGCAAACCTGATCCTTGACCCTCTTCAAAACTAACTGAATCAAAATCGTTCGAGAAAAGGCATAGGCGAACATTCCTGTCCACTACTGAGACAGAGCATCCACCCCCAGGGCTTGACTGTCTGGAAAAGGAGACATGAAAGAGAAGATCTGAGCATTCAGAGAGGCCGCGAACAGCTCTACTAAAGGACAATCCATAAGACTCAACCTCATTCCTCGTGAATCGAGATTTAGAAGCCTAACAGACAATCCAACCAATGCACAGAAGCCTGGATCTACTTTCCAATGAATAGCCTCTTCTCTAGACTCCTTGACAATCATCGACAAGCAACAACCCCTCTAAAGCTAATAGCTTCTAATAATAAGGAACAGAAGACCATTTTGGAAGAAGAGACTACCTAGAAGGATTCTAGATCCAAGAATATCTAGCCCCTTTTAATAATGGGCCCCCTTAAAGAAGTGTCAAACTTACTATATGCTAAAGAGGACTGCTCATAGAAAACACATAGATTACATATGGCAAAAATCCTGGGCTATATCACAATGCTTAGTCCTCACTAAATAGGTAACTTCCGTTTATTATGGATATTTTAATAATACCGCTTACTCTGAATGGAGACCAAAAAGGGTCATATCAGTATAGCCTAACTTATTAATAATGCTAAAGACTCTGCAAAAATTATAGATAATATTATTTACAGAGATTTAACCAGAGATTGTGGCAAACCAAAACCCCATAGTAAGTCTATGGAAGTGCTTATAGTCAAGATATAGCCAAATCATGTGCCCGAGATCTAAATGAACTACAGGAAAGTTACTAGTGATGACCGTCATCACAATTCTATGAATAGAATACATGACAAGGTCCTGATAAGAGAACTATGGCCAACATTAGACTATCTAATTTAACCATCGTATAACAATGGAGATTTAATAAAAAATTGTATTGAATACATCAACGGTTGCCTAGCCGCTCGGCTTGCTGACAAATTAGATCTCCTAAACAATTCGATATTTATGCCAAGAGGCAGAAACTTAAGATTTTAATAAATTTATTGATTCTTATATTTATAGACTTAGCATCAATAATTTCATCTTTGTACTAACAAATGCCATTGTGTTAGAAATCCCAAAGAAAGGAAAGATTGAACACTGATACTCGATATTAACTGATTGAATACTGAATTTTGCCGACGACATATTACAACTGTAATATCTCTGGACTTGCAAAGATTTAGAAAACATTTTGACCGAAAATAGTTGGTGGATGCTTAACTCCAAAGATTCTCGTCCGCTCTTCCCCCCTCCAGCGCAACCCCAACCCCACTCCAACCGGCCCGCCGCCAGCCTCCAGACAACAATCTCAACGAGCAAAAACTCAAGACTCACCGAATAGTCCGGGAATAATCTGACCGAAAATAGCCGGTGGCATCACCAACAACCCTCAGCCAAACTGCCCCCAAAATACCCAGCAAATCCCGAGACTATTCTATGTTTATACCATACCTAGATACGTCATTCATTATGCATTTATTTTAGATTGATTATTACGTTGTCAGCCTACATGTGACATAATTCATTATGACGTCATCTACTTGAGTAACATATTGGATCTACCCAAGGCTTAAACCACTGGTTATCGAGCCAGTCATTCCAGTGGTAAATTTTCAAAAGTAGTCTTCTCTTGGTCTGCAAATGGACATTTTCCAAGATGACTGCATTGACTATGACTTCGTTAGCCTAAGTAATTAGCATTAACCTGATCAGTTGAATAAAAGCTTTGCGTAAACAAGTTCAGTTCTTTCACTCTCAATAGACCTTTCCAGTTTTAGCCATGCCCTGCCCATCTTTAGCTAAGCTCCACCCACACCTCACTCGTGTTGGAATTGATCGATCTCTGAACTCCCTGACCATCAATTTCCAGAAAACTATACAGGTAAGCTGTTGAATATTTTGAAACTAATTTGACTGGGTGCTGTTGCTGCCATAGGCAGCAAGAGAGCCGAGTCAAATTAGTTTCAAGATATTCAACAGCATGTTTATTAAATAGCAGACATACAATTTGTACGACGTGTCAAACTATTAAGGGTTTTAAGACGGACTAAATCGAGTCATTCATGATGTAATGATTATGATGTCATCCTGTACGTCACATAGTTGATTATGACATCATATGATGGATGGATAACCTGGAAATGTCCATTGAGCAGGAGTATCTGTGTACAATTTACATTTTTAGGCTAAATAGGTAACATCTTGCTGAGACTCAGAGGTCACTTAGTTACGTCCTTGTGACATCACTGACGGGACACAGCAGACAATGATTCTTCTCACAAGATGTCGTGTAACAGAACTGATATTAATGTTCGATAATGCTTCTTCCTTTATTTTAAAACTTGCTATTTAACTTTCTGATCAGGAATCCTAATCTTAAAATACCCGTTATAATCTTACAATATTCTGACTGTCCTAGATTTCATATTCTGTGTTAATCAACTAAGATAGTGTAGATTCACTGTTCCCTTTAGCGTTTGTCTTCACTCATTGCTTAATATCAGCTGTCCAATAACTGTATTAGGTAAATAAGATATTTATCTCTCAAACTAACTTGTAACAACTCGTTGTTATTGCCATGTGGAACGTGGCCAATCACCTGACAGCTGGATTGATGAACCTAGTCTTTCTTTGGCAGCTTGAACAAATCCAGAATCAGATTGCCGCTTGGTAAGCAGTTATGGAAAGGTTCAGGTGAAATAGCAAGCAATTAGAGAAAGGTTCAGGTGAAAATATCATCATAGCCTAACTGATTTATAGCGAAGTTGATACAGCAATAATTCAACAAAATGATTTCAGAGATGAATTAACATAAATATCCATTTAACAATTTATTTATAAATTCACATGAACAATGTTGTACAGGTCTGTTTACACAATTCAATTGCCAAATGACATATCTTGTTAAATAAAAGATCTTTATCCTCATTCAGACTTCAGACTTCATATCTTATTGTCAAGTCTGGCACAGACAGTTCAAAGAAATCAAGCTCACAAGAATTATTCAATATTGAATAAATAGGGTGATGAAAATCAGTTACTAGATGTAAATAGTCCGAGTGTCATGTTAAACGTATGCCCAAGCGCAGCAACTCAGACACCCGATATTCTGACAGTTGCGATTCTTTAACATTCAATCAACTTGTTGAGGCTCCAATAATTGCCCTCCGAGCGAAACCTCAAATCATCTTAGTAATAATGAGTCTTGCGATATTGTTATTTGGAGTGAGTCACGCTTGTCAAATCACATAAAAAGTCAATTTCACTAAGTAGAATATATATCATGCCATGGCACCAAATAACATCGCATGACAGACAATGGCAGCAACACGTTCCAGTAAAATTACTTTTTAAAATGTTCATCAACTTTCCTGTCTTGCCATCTTGAAATTGAGACATTGGAATTTCATGGGTCATATGGTGCAATTATACAAGTCAGGTCAACGTAAATCAGCTCAGTCGTTATTATTAACAAACTCATTTATACAGCCAACATCAAACACGATTACTGTATCTGACATTCGTGTCTAGTTACCAACTACTGTATAACCGGTTCATTAAAACCTATAATACACTAGAGCGATTGGCCTTTGAGTGCAAGGTTTGTCCCTAAACCACCTATGTGTAATAGCACACTGAGTTGTCTTATTATAGAGAAACCGTGGGAGTACATCGCATTACATCTTACCCATCTTTCTACTGGAGTTCTTGTTCTACATGATATATAATTAAATAGACTCAGTTCTACCTCATAAGAAGGGACCGCTATAACATTATGCTAAGATATTGGAGCGCTCAAAAGGAAAGCTCTGTTCATCTTGACATGAAGCATTTAGGTGCTAACAAAGCGTGTATGAAGTAGGGCTGGGCGGTTTAGCCTAAAAGAAAACCGGTGACGGTATCACTAATTAAACCGGTATTAACGAAATACAGGTTTACGGGGTTAGAACGATCGAAAATAATTTGAAATATGAAAATATGCCGTTTTCATTAGCTACAGTACATGTATTTTGCGATTTGACAAGTGACGTAAATTGCCACGAAATTAGAACGGTAACTACGTACGACTGCTCACTTCGACGCTATCTATCTCAAAATAGTAGTTAAAATAAATTAAATAAATAAAGTCTGGTTCATGTGATGTCATGAAAATAACACTCTAACTACTAAAATGTTGATTTTCAACACTGTTATTAGGTAACTATTTTCGAAAGCGTAGTAAAATCTAACGCGTGTAAGTAGGAACCCGGATATGAGAGCGAGTTTAAGCTCCTAGTAGAGTACCGCACATACGGTTAGAGTTCATATAACCACCTACAGTATGATCTAGTCTACTAAGTCATGTGTTTGTATTTCGAGTACTCGGTATTTAGTAATACTCCTCAATAAACTGCCGTTCAAGCGGGTGAATGTCATTCAGCACGTAACTAAAGAGTAGTCATTTCCCGGAAATCATGCCTCAAGAATTCTCACAAAAAATGTGTTTGACTATTTTTCGAGATTCATATGTCATATAATAAAGAGATTATGATAATTTGACAACATAAACGCAATGATTCGTGAATCTAACTTAAATCTACTTAAATCAACACATCGTACTTGAAGATATACGTAGACGAAAAAGACCGGGCGGTAAAACAAAACAATGTGATTCTAACACCTATCAAGCAGAAAAGTCACGTGATAAAAAATACTACGAATTTCATTCATAAAATCGATAGGAAGAATTTGTTAACAACCAGTCACATTACGCCTGCTCGTATTTGAGAGGCGAAGAGGTGTATTTTACTTGTAACTATTCCGCCAACGTAAGAAGCGACTTAATTGTTTTCATTTCGTAGTCCGTGATGGATCATTTTATGTTTGTCGAAATCTAAGGGAAATAATGATTTGTTTGGATTGGGAGTTCATTGTATAGCGACGGTGTTTTCGTAGCGCGTTTCTTGATTTTTTTCTATCATGTCACATTTGGAATCCTAATTAAACATAGTACAAACTCGAATTGAAAAAAGGATTATTTGTTGCAAAGAAGAACTTTTGATTTGCGAATTATTCAATCTTACATTGAACCCGCAGAGCTTACGTTATGTAAAATTCATTGCTGGCAAATAAAATCATATTTTCCGAGGATCGTCCTCGGCTGATTTGTTGGGATTTCACCAACACCCTTGCTTTCCCACGGCTAATAGTTATAGATGACTGTATTTTATGTTTCTAGTAGCAAATGGTTACACTAGATGATAATATTAAACTGCAAGTCAAGAACAAACTACTTTCGGACAGTCACCAGATTTTGCGCAATGGCGATCATATGGACGGTTTTTCGTTTTTTAAATTTTCGTAATGGTTTTTAAACCGTCGCCATAAATAACCGCGAGACGGTGTGAAACCGGTATACCGCCCAGCCCTAGTATGAAGAGCAGTATATTGTCCTGTTCCCTTTCCTCTGTCATCTATTAGGCATTCTGTAGCAGCACTGAGGGCCTATAGCTCAGCTCTAGTTGGCGTTCAGCTCAGACAGGAATGGACATGGAGATGGATGAGCATCTGGGTATCTGATGTCCACTTCCCCCATTGTGCGTACTTGACCCCAGGAAGCCGTTGTCTTTGTATCCAGGCAGATGGAGAGAGCTCCTCGTATCGTCTGGCATCTGATGCAAGAATGTCTGCGGAAGTCTTTTGTATTTCCTTGGCATTTTAATGTTTCAGCAATGTTGAAAACAAGGAATACAATAACAAAGCTGATACAAGAAAACGATGCATATGAACCTACCTGCACAAGGTATTGCCAAATCACGCTCCCATTCCATTATCCAAGTATCTGAAAATGTCAAACAGAATACACTTAACAAGAAGAGCAATGAGAGATTGTATAACATCGTTCATCTGTATTTGTCCCATTGTAAAATCCTTTTTCTGGAGTTTTGGGAGTTTCCCCATTCTTCAAATCACAGCTAAAGTTGTGGAGTCCTAGTGGAGGGTCACACTCATTCTTATGTCAACATTCGTGCCAAATCGGACAAGTTGTTTTCGAGATATCAATAGACCAGAATTTGACCTGATCCTTTGTTGCCTTAACACAATTTGAGCCAAAACAGATCAGAGATTTTGAGCCAAAACGCTGGAGACAGACGCCCACACACCTATGCATGCACACATGAACAGACATACATGCATGCGCATATGCACTGTCAGCCTCTTACAAGCCCTTGATAATTACGATACCAGTCAGTGATTGCATTTAAGGTTCCTTTTTCAAATGTTAGGTAAACATCCCTGGTAAGCAGAGTTGAGCATCCCTGATACCAATACCTGAACACCCCTGGTATGCTCCCAGTTCTGCATGAATGCCAAACATTGCTACCAGGTACATGTATTACATATTAAATATGCCCTATAAGGTTACAAAGCTCGTCAAAATAAATTAAGTTAATCTGTAAAGGTACTACTTTTGAATCCTGGTTTTCTTGTCTATACAGACTAACACGGTTACCTAATTTTTTCGATAATGTTACTAATCGCTGTAAACAACAGAGCTGATAAAATGGCACTCACATTGTGCTAAAGGAATTCGGGAATAGTCTTTAGAGGCAAGTTTTGACCTCCATATGCGATGGACATATTTATAACATGAATTGCATTAAAATGAATATATACTCAAACCTATATTTTAAAGTAGCAGTCTCCTAACTTAAAAGATGATTCAACTGAATTCTTCAATTGACCCATAGTCCGTATGATGAAAGGAATATTATTGGATATTTTGAAACCAATTTGACTGGAACATGTTGCTGCCTATATGTGTAATGTGGTCATGAAATTGACACTAGAATTTGAAGTTATTTAGGTTAAATGTAAGCATACACTGGTGATTGATTACATGCACACCAGTATTGTTTGGCTCGAGAAGTGAGTCACTTGCACTAACAGAGAACATGTGCATAGCTGCGAATAGCTTGTTGCTCCATAAGGTGGCCACTTTATAAGACAGGTTTTACTGCAGCATATGGCATCATACCCAGTGCAAAGGACATCTTCATTCCTGGTTTGCTGACAGAAAGGACCGGTTTCCAGAACTTTTTGTTCACCATGTCGTGGTACACATCTTCTGTCTCTTGTATTGAAGCAAATCGTAGCTGCAAATGTCTGCAATACAATAATTAATTTTAACAAATATTCTGAGAAATTCAGACACAGACACTAGCTCTTTTCTCACCATTTGACCTTTTGCCACATCATTCCTTGCCTACTCATTCACTTTATTATTCACAGATTCTTTCAATAGAACTGACATTTATTGTTCCAATAGACTCAGGCTGGGGTAGAAATAATACATTTGTTCTACATGCACACGGAGCTACGGCTTCACGATATACCAATATTATATAAAATACTGGTATCATAGTTATACCAGTAGTCATACCGATATGATTTTGCTGCTATGAAATCGAGATATAACATAAAACCGGTATGACATTCTGTTTAGGCAGATACTCTGCTTTCCATTAGAAAAATTCAACAGTATATCTGTCTACTCAGATAAGGTACTGCTCTTCGTATAGGAAAATGATAGTTTACCTGTATTTAGAGACCACACTTAACATTTTCTTATTTATCCGGATCTGTCAAATTGTTGTTTGGCGGCCAAAGAAATTGATAAATTTACGCTTACTGCCACGAAATAAGAAAATTTATCAAATTTCTTTTTCACGAGTAAGATGACATACTTACCTCCCTAACACTCTTGATATACTAGTATATCGGCTCTAAATTCAATAATATTCAGAATTATAAAAAGTTAGGTGCCCCTAATGGGCAGGTAGAATGTACACAGTCATCCACATGTCAGACCCCACCTCTGTGCACGCGCATACTGGTACTTCCGCTACTAAATATTGGCTGACATAAAAGCAACTATTCAAATAACCAAAGGACCAGGCCTCCGTGGGCTGGAGAGGCCGGGATCCTGTTAGGGAGGTAAGTATGTCATCTCCCTCGTGAAAAAGAAATTTGATAAATTTTCTTATTTCACATCATGAGAACATACTTACCTCCCTAACACTCTTGATAAAAGCCAGAATTTGAAAGTAAATTTGGTAGGAGGGAGGCAAGGTCCTAAAACCAAATCACCCTCGAAGAGACTAGACATTAGAAAAGGAATAATTGCTTCATTTTCAATTTTAAAAAACATTCTAAAAGAACCACAATCAAGAGACATTAACCATTACCATATTACATAATAACATGACACAATCAACAAGACAAAAAACAAAATGGTCTCATATATTGACCTCTGATGTCTTGAGCGTGGAAATCACCTCTTCCCCTATAGAGATGAAGAGAATGTAACTGGAAATAGTAGGGATCCCCTACTAACAAAAGTGATATTGGTAAATAGCAGAGGAGGGAAACTAATTACAAATAAATACCTCTGCATTATTTTCTGAGGAGTGAGACGGTGACCGGGTTGGAAGTGTCACGGAGATAATGGTCGGTAAAACTCGATTCACAGTGCCACTGGGCTACTGACATAATGTCTTCAACAGAAACACCATTAAATAATGCTGTGGAAGTTACCACACCTTGGACACTATGAGCCCTGGCTCTATCTACTTGTTTTCCAGTGGCTATCTTATGACAGAATTGAATGCATTCTACTATCCATCTGGAAATAGTGTCTCTTGACGCCCTACCATGGGGTTCAATATATGACAACCATAGGCAGCATGGGTCTGTCCGCCAAACCTGAGTCCTTTTCTTGTACTTATTTAAGGCACGGACAGGACACCAAGCTTTAGCACCAGGATCATATCTGGTTACGGCAGTTAAAATTATAGGTTGACCCAGATATTTCAAAGAATGATTCTTAGCCAAGAAATTCAATCTCGGTAGAAGCTTAAGGCCTTCACCTGTAACTATATAATGATCAGGTTCAGCAGACAAGGCATGAATTTCACTTCTGCGTCTGGCTGAGGCTGCTGCAGGTAAAAATACAGTTTTAAGTGTCAATAATTTTATAGAAATAACACTAAGTGGTTCAAAAGGTTTATCACTCAAATCTTGAAGCACCAGAGAAAGACTCCATGACGGATTCTGTGGAGGATTTCTGGGTCTAAGATTGCCCATACCTTTGATAAGAGTATTTAGAACACATACTTCATCACTTCCCCTCTTCGCCAAGCAAGGGATAACAGTCATTAATGCCGCTTTATATCCAGCAATTGAATTAGGCTTAAGACTATAGGCATCATACAGGTGACAGAGAAAATCAGCTACTACCTGAATAGATGCATCCATTAGATTGATACATCTCTTTGAGCACCATTCTGTAAATGTGTTGATTTTATAATTATATGCTCTGGAGGTTGACCCCCTTCTGGCTCTGGCCATTAAATTGACTGCTTGCTCAGAAAAGCCCTCCTTAATTGCGGATTTTTTGACAACATCCATGCAGTCAATTGAAACATTGACGGATTGTTGTGAAGGGACTTGCCCTAGACATTAATATTGTCCATCAGAGGCAGTGGAACCGGATTGCAGACCAAAAGGTCCAGCAGATCCGTAAACCATGATCGGCTTGGCCAATTTTGGGCAATCAGAAGCACTTGGCATTCCTCCTGCTTGATTTTCTGGAGAATCCTTGGAATCAGGATTGGTGGAGGGTATGTGTATGCATACATTCCCTTCCAACTGATAGCTAGTGCATCTATTGCAATAGTGCTTGGAGCTGGAATCGGAGAGACATACGTCGTCATCTTCGCATTGTTCTTCATCGTGAATAAATCTATGTTGGGCTTTCCCCAATGACTGAACAGATGATCCGCCACATACTGATTTAGTTGCCATTCTGTAGGCAGAATGCTCATCCTTCGGCTCAATGAGTCTGCAAACAGATTCAGCATTCCCGGAATATGAACTGCTTTCAAGGTGATCATATGATTCATGCACCAGTAAAACAGCTTCCATGTCATCATACAGACTGGGCAAATTCGTTTCGCCCTGGCAGTTTATGTAACTCACTACTGTTGAGTTGTCTGAACGTATTAACACAAACTTTCCCTCCACTTCCTTTAAGAAGTGTTCCAGGCCTTACAGCTCGTAATTCTAGCATGTTGATATGCTCCTTTGACTGATCCAGATTCCAAAGCCCTGATATTGTGGCTTCTTCCAGGCAAGCTCCCCATCCCTCCATAGATGCATCTGTAAACATCGTTATTTGAGGGTGACCCCCCGCCAGGAGATTCTCCCTCTCCATCCACCAATGAAGGTGATGAATGAGAGGATCCAACACTTGAATGTGTGAGTCCAGAGATCCTGAACTCTGTGTCCACTGAGTCATGAGAAATAGCTGAATCGGCCACCTGCGTAAGGCTGCTTGAGGAATCACTGGTTCCATTAAAACCATCAGACCTATCATTCTCAGTAGACTCGAGCTAGAATATAACGACTGCTGCAAACCAATTTTATGCACGAGAGGAGATTCTCCACTCTCTCCTGGGATGGATAAACATATCGAAAAGAACATAGCCAGGTAAACAAACTTCTGGGATGGAGTCAGCTCTGATTTTTTAAAGTTGATTATCCAGCCTAAATCTGTGAGTTTTCAAAACTATCACCAGATTTGCTGTCAAACTTTCTGGGTTGTGTGCGTCGTCTATGTAAGTATATTTCTCCTGCGGAGGTATGCTGTGATAGCTAGGACCACTCGAGTGGAGACCCTCGGAGCCGTCGAAATTCCAAATGGGAGAACTTTGAATTCCCATTGGCGTCCCTGGAAAGCAAATCTCAGGAACTGACGAAAACTCCTTGCCATATAAGTGTGGAAATAAGCATCTTCCAGCTCTATCGATGCTATCCACATCCCCTTCTCTAACCCCAACAACACCGATTTTATAGTTTCCATTTTGAAGCTTGGTGTGTCTATAAATTTGTTTAGAGGTTTGAGGTTGAGAATTGGTCTGCACCCTCCACTGTTCTTTGTCACAAGAAACATGGTTGAATAGAAGCCCGGGCAATCTTGCGCCGGTTGAATCGCTTCTTTTACAATTAGAGATTCTATCTCCTCTTCTATGCACAACCGCTTGTCTGGATCTGTTGGATTTTGAGTCCAGACCGGGACCAGAGACAGATGCAATAGTGGACATATTATCCACTCTGGACTGTATCCGAGCGAAAGCTATTGCAAGACTAAGCGGTCCTGAATTAACCGCTTCCACTCCTGAATGTGGAAAGTCAATCGACCTCCCACTGGTGCACCTAGGGTTTGTGGGGTGCATATAAATTTTAGAAGTGAGCATGTCTCTGGTACGTGTGACAACACCAGAGGGGTACCAATGGTAACCGAAAATTCTATTTGGTCATCCGGTCCGGTTACCACGCGCCGCGACGGGATGCCTGGCTGGCTGCGCTTGGAGCGCTGGCTGATGTACAGCAACACGCTGCTGCTGGCACGGTCGGCAAGGTTTCTGAAACCGGTCGATCTGCTGGCCTGTGACAATGCCAGCACGGCCACGAGCATACTGCTGACGAGTAGCCGATGGCTGAACACGCACGTGTCCTCTGCGCAGCACTTCAGATTGTGCACGCAGCGCCCTCTGGTTGTTAACCAAGTTCACTATCTCTTGAAGGTGCTGACAACCCTCACCTCCAAACAGACCAGGGCCCACCATCGGTGCTTGCAATAAGTGCGACTTGAGCTCTTGGGATGGACACAGATTGTCCAATGCAAACGTGTGCCTCGTCCTTAATGACTTGGTCACAGATCTAGTAAAGCAATCCAACACCAGGTTGATACATCCTGGATGGCTCGTTGAACTGGATCTGGACTAGGCTGCTGGTGAGCCGAGGCTGCTACTACCCCTGATAGCAATGGAGAGACGTGAGGCAGCGCACCGATTGCTGCTCGCAGGCTCTCCTCGGTGTCACGCAGTGCGGCGTTTGCTGAGGGCATAACGCCCGAGCACAGCACTCCCATGTCAGCATGACAGCCTGGCCGCGTGCCTTCCCCCAGAAGACCATACCGAGTGTACTGACTATCAGTCAGTCGGCAACGTCTAGCAACCTCGTGGGGGGGGGGGGGGGCAGGCTTCGCGAGGCGACCTTTCTGTCTTATTGACTCCTCTGCCGCAGCGACCATATCTCCGATATGCTCTGCATACAGCAGTGATTGAGCCGAGGTGGCCAACGGGTTACTGATGGCCGTTTCATCCACGGAAACCTCTGGTCTGACAGCGAGGAGCCATGCACATGCATCAGACTAGTCTTCGTCCGTGGCCACCTGCGAATTGCTGACGAGCAGCGGGCCCTCGTCATCTTCAATGGCATTCGCAGGTGGGGCTGTGGAGGCTACAGATGTACCTGGCTGCCCGGGGAATGCATACGGGCCCGTGAGGGCTGGTATGGCATTCTCCGCGGGCAGGTTGCGCACCGGGGCCGCATTAGTGTGAGGGGCATAAGACACACTAGCGCGCTCCGGGTCACCCGTATAAGATTCCATGGCTATGCGTGGTATCTTATATGGGCGGCCGTCCGCTCTGAAGCGGTCCACAGGTTGAATCATGAACCCCGCTCCCGAGGGAATAGTACCATACATGCGAGCAGCTGCGCTCCCAATGAGGGGAGTGTAAATGCTCACATCCATGACTTCAAGGTCGTCCCGTGGGACGAGCAGGTAGTCATCATCTTCCTGGTCAGGAAAGTTAGACTCCGGGTTAGCAAAGGAAGCTAACCCAGACAGATCAGGAAAATGCCTGTAGGCAGATGACGAGAGTACTCCGCGAGTGATAGTGGTCAGGCCCGCTGGTCGGGTCCCGCCTGATGCTACTTGCACCACTGTATCACCAGACGATGCGAACATCCAGCCTGGGTCTGAGTCAGCGAACATCAAGCCTGGGTCTGAGTCAGCCACCTCTGGATCATTAAAAACTTTGTCCGAACTAGGAGGGCATGATCCAGGGACGGGGGCTACCTGCACTGAGGTCGATGCGCAAGAGGTTGAAACACTTGTGCCTGGAAGCATGCCGCGAAGCATGTCAGGCATCAGGTCTATCAGCAGTCTCATGAGGGGATCGGACAAAAGGAGGGAGATATTTTTCGTTTTATATCTCCGTTAGGTATAATCATTTGATATGTCAGAAAAAAGGAGACGTGATCGAACTCAGAGTGAAGAACAGGAGCTCTACCATCATAAGATTAGCCTGTGGACACAGACACAACGGATTAGTAAAATTTAGGCACTGGGATAATTTAACAAGGATTCCCAATGCCTAAAAATGTGCTAACGCCGGGTGGCCGCATTACGAAAACCCGTAATGCATACATTGTTACAGATCTTAAATAATATATGGAACAATATCACCTTATTAGATGATGAGGCAGACTCCTCGGGCGCATTAGCATCTGCCATCATAAAAATGGATGACAAAAGGTATTGAAATTTCCTAAAACAGGAGCTTGAAATTGTTTCTCAAGTTGCTTCAAAGCCAATATACTAGAACACGGAAGTACCAGTATGCGCATGCGCTGAGGTGGGGTCTGACATATGCATGACTGTGTACTTTCCACCTGCCCAGTAGGGGCACCTAACTTTTTATAATTCTGAATATTATTGAATTTAAAGCCGATATACTAATATATCAAGAGTGTTAGGGAGGTAAGTGTGTTCTCATGATGTGAAAATTGGCTACTTATAAGTCTTAGAATACACTTCTCGCAAAAAATAGAATAAAACTTATTTTAATTAACCTCATACGACAGCGGATGGTCAAAAATGTCTAAAATATATCTTTTCTTGCGCTAATATTTTATAACTTTGGCCCATTGTTTGCTAGAAAATCACAATTTCAAATGAATATATTGCGTCAATATTTTATCTCAATTCTCAATTAGTATAGCCTGGTTAGTTTTACATTTTGCGGAATTGTACAACTTTGTAGTGACTACCAAATGGCCCAAGTAAAGAGGAAACGACAATATGAGAAAAACTTCTCAATACCTGCGAGCTCTATTCCCTTCTTATGTTGGCGGGTTGCTAGCTATTGATCGATACAAGCTAGTCTAACGGGAGCGAGCGCCGGACTATGTAATCTCAGCATATATGGTGATATATCTAGACATTCTCATTGCTAATTCGTCCCATGTTGCAAAGGTCTTCATGGAATGTTTATTTATTATTCTGGCGGATATCAATACAAATAGCCAAGAAAATTAGTAAAACAGATTTACATCAATTATCCAACGTTTTTGGCTCATAGCATTGATATTTGTCAGTCAAATATCAACAGGTTTAGCTGTTCGCAAAGTCTCTGCACATCTGCAGAGGTCGCGGAAATAGGTGTAATTTTGTGGCAAATTCTAATCATTTGTAGGGCCGATTTTGGGATTATTTAAGCCATTTTGGAATAAGATTTAACTGAAGACAGTTATAATTTAGCGTTTAATATCAGGATTCGTGTAATTTCTTGGTTTTATTGTGGAAATTTGCAACATTCAGCAACTATTTCAGGAGCACTGATATATCTTGAACGTGTCATCATACTACCCAAGCCTCACTTTATTTTTCCCATCCAAAATTACCAATATTAAAGGTATACCAGTATGTATATTGATATCGATACAGGTGTTCATTTTTCTAATACCGTGAAGCCCTACACGGAGCATCTAACATTAACATTTTACCGGCACAGCATAAAATATATATGCACATAAATGGAGGATTCCAGTTTATCTATCAATCATATGACATCATAATCAACTATGCGACGTGTAGGATGATGTCATAATCAATTATGTCATGTAGCTAAGTTCATCATGAACGCTTAATTCATGACAGACTATGTGTTGTTGTACATTATGAAATTGTATATCTTTACTATTTAATAAACATGCTGTGGAATATTTTGAAACTAATTTAACTGGCCGCTGTTGATGTCATAGGAATTCAGGGTTCAAAGTATTAAAATTGATTCAAACCTGCATACAAAGTGGGTGGAGCTTGGGCAGAAACGGGCGTGGCATAACTAGAAATGGATCACTTTATTGTAAGGGACATAGGCATAAAGCTGAATTTAAATGCCACTTAGACATGTTAAGAGTACATGAGCTGGTTTCACAAAGGTACTTAAGTACACAAGGGTACATAAATATGGCAAATGGCAAATGGCAAATTCAGCATTCTGATTGGTCTGTTTTTTGTTTTATGACAGACAGAGTTACTCACAGACATATAACTGTGAAACCAACCACTGATATTATAAGTAACCTATTATGTTTTTAACACTGAATCATCAAATGTTATTTCACTAACATATTACTGGCAATTTTTATCATATAAAGACGGCTTTCAGCGCATTCCATATTTCTCAACATGAACACATGTGTAAGTCAACGAAAGATTTTCATTGGTTAAATAATGCGTAAGAGATATTTCTATTGGTTAAATAACGCATAGTAATCCCACATGCTCCTTGACTCTGCAAATGTTTCCTAGTGACGACGACTGCGAAAATGTCAACACAACGAGATATGTTGTTACTTTAAATTTTGTAATATATGCTACCTAGTACATTTGTAAAAGTTGGATTAAAAGTAATTCAAGTCCGAAATAACAATTTATTTTGGTCATTATTTCTTGTCCCATTGTCCAGAACGCTTAGCGAGTCATGCATCAGAACAACGAAACCGAACAGCGTAAAATTGTGCATTCAAAAGGGTTTCATGGATCGCCTTATTGGAAAATTTGTCAAAATATCAGTTTAGATGATATGATATGATAAATAGAATCTCAAACTCAGTACCATTTTATATCACTATTATCCACAAAATTATCACATTGCACGTGTTGCTCTCGCAATAGCCCATGTAATGTGACAATTTTTTACTCAGTTGATAATAGTAATATTAACTGGGAGGTCAAGCCAGATGCTCTATTTATTATATGGCATGTATGGGTGCCAATACATTGCTTATAGCATAATAAGCTAACCATAAATAATGGACAATTCCAGTTTATCCATTATAATCAATTATGTCATAAATGAAATAGCTAAGTTCGTCACAATTGATGACAGACTAAGAGTTGTTGAGCACCCAGTCAAATTAGTTCCAAAATATTCAACAGCTTACCTGTACGTGGGTTTCTGCAAATTGAGATTCAGGGCTCATGGATTGATTGATCCTAACACGGACAAAACATGGGTGGAGCTTAGCAAGAGATTGGCAGGTCATAGCTGAAACCGGATTCCTCTATTGTCAAAAGCGGATTCCTCTATTGTCATGATTGTTTGACAAAATTTGTGCTTAGTCAATGTCTATTTACAGGCCAAGAAGAATATATTTAACAATTTACCACTGGAATGACAGTCTCGGTTATCCATTGGTAAATTTTCAAAAGTAGTCTTCTCTTGGCCTGTATAGGGACATTCCTCAAGATCACTGCAGAGGCCGCTGTTGGCAATTAGGTGTCTGCATGCTGAATTGCTACATTTGCCATGACGTTTAACTCGGGATATGCTGAATATTTTTGGAAAACAATTTGACTGAAAGTTGTTAAAATTGTTTTCAAGATATCCAACGATTTCAGAGTTCTTGCCAATTGCAATTATTGTCTGGTGGCTTGTCGCAGCCAAAGAGTGGTAATAACAAACTATAGTTACTGTAATAATATTATCACGATTTTCATGCTGATCATAAATATAGAAGCTTCGAGAATAAAACCAGAGTACCTACCCCTTCTTATCGCTACCTGAAACACCAAGAAACCTCGCACTGACTGATTCACATTTCATCAAGTATTGCCGCAGATCTGGGTGTATCATCTCTGCGGGTTTCAATGGATGTACAAAAAGAGTCCGGTAACGTATGTCCGACTTCCTATCTGTAGAAACAACAATAATATTACAACAAAAGGTCCAAGGGTCTAGATGCTAGACTCAACTACATAACACAACTATTTCATTGATGAATTCCTCATATCTGACATTCAAGGCAATCACACAGGAAAGATGCTGAACATTTTAAAATTAATTTAATGGAAGCCATTGCTGTCGCCAAATTAATTTCAAAATATTCAACAGAGTAAGTTTTATAGCGCAGAAAATAGACCTTTTCCAAGATTTACCTGTGAAAGGGTTAAAGCAGATAGATCTAAATAAATCGCTTTAGTATTTGTTATTCTTTTGTAGATCTAAGTGAGCATCCCAGTTTCTTCACATGAGAAATTATTTTAAAAGTGAAATATTCCTGTTGGAAAGACAGTTTGCCAATTCAGACAGAATACAGACCACACACTCTACAAGCTTATAGCGCAAAAGTCCACATCAAAGAAATCAGATACCAACAATTACAACATATCCCGATGTAACTTCTATAGCGTACGCACACTTTGTCAATGAAACCAGACATAAAATGCAAGCAAATACTCTGCAATTATCCACGAAACAGTGTTGGACTCTGCCATCAAATTAGTTTTCACACTTTAATGTGTGGAAGTCTAATCTGTATCTTCTTAACGCTTGAGCATCCGCAGATATAAACATAGATTGTGGTTGCAATGCAACAACTATGACGCTCGAGTTTATGAATGAAGTCATTGCAATGAACTAAAGGCCTATCAATATAACTAGACCAGTGACTATGACTTTTGATCCGCAGGCAAAGTCATTGTGTTATGCCCACTTATTATGAGAGTGTTCAAGTTTGGCCTGTTTGTGTCTAGTATGCTTAACCAAACCTGAGATATAAACCACTATGTTGAGCTAAACACACAATGCTAATGTTGGAAATAATACTTTTTACTAAGAGCAGTGACATTGAGCATTTTTACCCGAAGGTCATTCTGTCATGCTCTTTAATCATAGGGTTTCATATTTCCAAATTTGGGTGCAATATGATTAACCCAACATGAGATATGAACCATTAAGTTGACGTTAACGCACAATTTTATTGTTGAAAAACGCCAAGTCTTTAAGTGTTATGACACTGAAACTGACCTTTGACATTCTAATGCCAATGCAATTGTCTCATCCAGCTTGTGATCAGGACGAGTCCGAAGTGCTTATCCAAACACGAGATATAAAACGCTAAGTTGAGCTACTGTCATAAATGTAATTTAAGCAAAATGTTAATGTTGAAAACTATTTTTTTGGTCATCAAAGTTAAAATGACCTTGACATTTGACCATTTGACCACAATGTCATTGTGTCCTGCCCTGCAAGGAAGTATGTGCCCAAGGTTGGGTCCAGTATGATTAACCAAACATAAGATATCAACAGCGAATTTGAGCTAAACACCAAATATAACTAACTTTTACCACGGTCACAATGACCTTGAACTTTGATAAGTTGAGCTACATGCAAATTGGATGCTGATGCCGCCATCACCACACCACCACTGCTGCCAGATGACACAAAGGGTATCATAATAGCTTAAATCGAGATAAATATCGATGATCAAATACCAGCATTGAGCCACTAGAAGCGTGTAATTCTGTATATTAATTTGCTTAGATCTATCAACTACTGTAGCTTTTAAGAGCTTAAGCCAATATTCTCTATTGCTTAACTAAGAGAATTTCATTAAAAAGCTCAAAATAACATAAAATGTGCTGGTTGAATATTTTCCATTTGGTTCTAATAAGAAAAGATGTAATCATCAAGCTATATTGATTCAGTTTTTAGCAAAAGCCTATGGCTGCCTGCCATCCACAATTGTTCAAGTTAGAAGTAGACAGCTCTATACGTATCGAAAAATGGCCAATGATATATTTATTGTCATTCCTATTGATTCCAATAATGCAGAAAAATCTTAAGAACTAACTCTTGCAGATTGAGAGCAAACCCACTGCATTTTCATAATGGTGATATTAGTAATAATTCAATTATTAGGTGCATAACCTATTGGCTTCACTATTTTAAAAGGGTATATCAAAAAGTCACCACTTGAGCATTCGCTTTATACTACTTCCATGATACTTGCCACGTAATTCATTCAATCAATGACCTTTGACATTGTGTCAAATATTGCAGCAAAACCGAAATGGATAGATTCATTAGCAATAATGAAAGATAGTCCATGGTTTGTATTCTATTTCATATTTAACATCCCTTGATCTCAATTTATATCCACTCATTTAAATTGCTTTGAAATGGCTTCTGATTGGCTGACACAGTCTGGTAACAATTCATAACTGACATTCCATCGACTTTGTTATGCAATACCAAACAAATAGCTCTTGTTTTAATGGTGGGTTCTTCGTGATTTAACCAGAAGGTAGCACTGGAGTAGCATAGCAAACAAGAGCTCCGCAAACGGCGCATAATACCCCGCCATGACAAACCAATGAATGAGCGATATCAGAAAATATTTATTTCTTCCTCCGACCCAGACAAGTCATCCTCATGAATTGTCAAAGCGATCCATTAAACGGTCAAGGAGGTATCATCCAAAAACTTTCAAGATGGCCGTTGCTGACTGGCGGCCATATTGGATTTCAGATTATCATAAATTTTGATAAGTTTCTTCACCGGACATATTCCAACAACCCTATGAAGTGATCCAATAAATGGTAACAGAGATATCATCCAGAAACCGATTTTCAAGATGCCCACCGGTGGCTGGCGGCCATTTTGGATTTCGGATCTTCATCGAATTCGATAGGTTACTTCCCCAGACATAGTCCAACCACTCTATGAAGTTTCAAAGCGATCCGATAAACGGTGACGGCGTTATCATCCGGAAACCAACTTTCAAGATGGCCGCCGGTTGCTGGCAGCCATCTTGGATTTCAGATCATCATCGAATTCGATAGGTTACTTCCCCAGACATAGTCCAACCACTCTATGAAGTTTTAAAGCGATCCGATAAACGGTGACGGCGTTATCATCCGGAAACCAATTTTCAAGATGGCCACCGGTGCTTGGCAGCCATCTTGGATTTCGGATCATCATCAAATTCGATAGGTTTCTTCCCTAGACCTAGTCAAACCACTCTATGAAGTTTCAAAGCGATCCGATAAACGGTGACGGCGTTATCATCCGGAAACCAATTTTCAAGATGGCCACCAGTGCTTGGCAGCCATCTTGGATTTAGGATCATCATCGAATTCGATAGGTTACTTCCCCAGACTAAACGAAATCTAGGATTTCTTTTTTCACGAGAGAGTTGATACTTACCTCCCTAATACTTTTGATATTGCTAAATATTGGCGTTCACTCAATAAAACACTCAGATTAAAAACAGTTAGGTGCCCCTACTGGGCAGGTAGACAGAGGTAGTCAGGCGGATGCCGGCCCCACCACCGCGCATGCGCCGACTACTACTTCCTCTGACTAATTTATTGGCTGACATACATGCAACTACTAAGAGCCTGAAGATCGAGCCTCTGTGGGGTGGAGAGGGCGGGTCCGTATCTAGGGAGGTAAGTATCAACTCTCTCGTGAAAAAAGAAATCCTAGATTTCGTTTATTTCACATCAAGAGTATACTTACCTCCCTAATACTTTTGATATTGCCAGAATTCGAAAGTGAATCTGGCGGGAGGGAGGCGAGGTCAAAAGACCAGCTCTTCCCTATACGCTTTCACGCGTTTACGGCACTTAAAAACGTCTGAAAACTGTGTGAGAACACAGTCAGGATTTGACAAACCATCGGATAACACAACCGATGCATGAGAGATGACCGAATGTCATATGTGCTCCCCCCCCCCCCTCCTGGGAGGAAGACTAGATGACCTCAATGTCCTATACGCTCTCTACGTACTAGTGCCACGTACTACAGGACAGAGACGAAAGTACTCCATTTTCGTATACTCTCTATGAACCACAATCCACACAAACCATCACCATATTAATAATAACGGGTAACGTGACAATACATTTAACAATGAACAACACATAAACAAGACTGACCTTGTTGAACTTGGAAGCTGTCATCACGTTCCCAGTAGAGAAGCCTGATGCAGTACTTAAATGTGATGTATATAAGCAACGAGGAAACGCTCCTCATAAAACATAAAGGCGATTATTGTTTCAAAATCGACAAGGCGAGAGGATTTGAGGTGTCACGGAGGTAATGGTCTGTAAAACTTGACTCACAGTGCCACTGAGCCACGGACATAATGTCATCCACAGGGACCCCACTAAACAGGGCAGTGGATGCCACGACACCGCGGACACTGTGAGCCTTGGCCACATCAACCTGTCTCCCGGTGGCGGATTTGTGACAAAACTGAATACATTCTACAATCCACCTGGAAATGGTGTCCTTAGACGCCCTGCCATGGGGTTCAATATATGACAACCATAACGCTGACTGGTCGGTACGCCACTCCGAAGTACGCTGTTTGTACCGGAGCAGCGCCCGTACGGGGCACCATACTTTAGAATTAGGATCATATCTAGTTAAAGATGGCAAAAAAATAGGTTGACCTGGATATTTCAAAGACTGATTCTTAGCCAAGAAATTAATCCTAGGTAGAAGCTTAAGGCCTTCCCCTGTAACCACAAAACGGTCATCCTCGGCTGATAAGGCGTGAATCTCACTCCTACGCCTTGCCGAGGCCGCAGCAATTAAAAACACAGTTTTAAGAGTCAACAATTTCATAGAAATGGAAATAAGTGGTTCAAAAGGCTTATCTCCTAGTACCTGAAGCACCAGAGATAAACTCCAAACTGGAATCAGTGGTGGATTCCTTGGTCTTAGATTGCCCATGCCTTTAATTAATACATTTAATGTACTTACTTCATCACTCCCCCTGTTAGCCAAGCAAGGAATAACAGTCATTAAAGCTGACTTATAACCAGCAATAGAGTTAGGCTTGAGGCTATAGGCATCATATAGGTGACAGAGGAAATCAGCTACTACCTGAATAGATGAATCCATTGGATCAATACATCTTTTTGAGCACCACTCTGCAAATCTGTTGATTTTATAGTTATATGCTCTGGAGGTTGACCCCCTCCTGGCTTTGGCCATAAACATGGCCGCTTGCTCAGAAAAGCCCTCCTTAATTCTAGATTCCTTGACAACATCCACGCAGTCAATCGGAACACTGACGGATTGTCGTGAAGGGCCTTGCCCTGGAAGATAAGGTCGTCCATCAGAGGCAGAGGAACCGGACTGCAGACCAGAAGGTCCAGCAGATCCGTATACCACGATCGGCTTGGCCAATCCGGGGCGATCAGAAGCACTTGGCACTCCTGCTGCCTGATTTTCTGAAGCACCTTTGGAATCAGGATTGCTGGAGGGAATGCGTATGCATACATTCCCGCCCAGCTGATAGCTAACGCATCTGTTGCGAAAGCGCTTGGGTCTGGAATCGGAGAGACGTACGTCGTCATCTTCGCATTCTTCTTCGTTGCGAACAAATCGATGTTGGGCTTCCCCCAATGGTCGAACAGACGATCCGCCACACACTGATTTAGTTGCCATTCCGTGGGTAAAATACTCATCCTTCGGCTCAATGAGTCTGCTAGCAGATTTAGCCTTCCCGGAATATGAACTGCTCTCAAGGTAATCCTGTGATCCAGGCACCAACAAAGCAGTTTCCAAGTCATCATACAGAGACTGGGCGACTTCGTTCCACCCTGGCGGTTTATGTAAGTCACTACTGTTGAGTTGTCTGAACGAATAAGAACAATCTTGCCCTGAACTTTCTGTAAGAAATGTTCCAGGCCCAGGACTACTGCTCTTAGCTCCAGTAGATTGATATGTTCCTTTGACTGATCCAGATCCCAAAGCCCTGATATTGTGGACTCTTCCAGACAAGCTCCCCACCCCTCCATCGATGCATCTGTATACACAGTCACCTGAGGGTGGGGAGGGGCTAGCAAAACCCCCAGCAAGAGATTCTCTATATTCAACCACCATTGCAGGTGGTGAATTAGAGGCGCCAACACTGACACGTTCGAGTCCAGCGAACCTGAACTCTGGGTCCACTGTGTCATGAGAAACAACTGGATCGGGCGCCTGCGGAATGACTGGTTCCAATGAAACCATCAAACCCAGCATTCTCAAGTAAACCCGTGCCAGGACATGACGACTGTCGCACACCGACTGTATTAAGGAGATGAGTCTCTGAACCCTCTCCTGAGTAGGATAAACATATCCCGTCTCCAGATCGAAGAACATGCCCAGGTAAACAAACTTCTGGGATGGAGTCAGCTCTGATTTTTGGAAATTGATTATCCAGCCCAAGTCCGTGAGAGTTTTCAAAACAATCTCCAGATTGGCCGATAACGTTTCCTGGGCGTGTGCTTTTAACAGCCAGTCGTCTATGTACGTGTGGACTGCTATGCTTCTCCTGCGGAGGTATGCCGTGATCGCGAGAACCATACGGGTGAAGACCCGAGGAGCCGTGGAAATTCCGAAGGGTAATACCCTGAATTCCCACTGTCTGCCCTGGAATGCAAATCTCAGGAAGCGACGGAAACTCCTCTCTATGGAATGTGGAAATAAGCATCCTTCAAATCTATTGAAGCTGTCCACATTCCCTGCTCTAACCCCGCCAACACCGAGCGCACAGTCTCCATCTTGAAACTGGGCGTCTCTATGAACTTGTTCAATGGCTTGAGGTTGAGAATCGGCCTCCACCCTCCGGTGTTTTTTGTTACTAAGAACACGGTTGAATAGAAGCCCGGGCACCTCTGCACCGGCTGAATAGCTCCTTTTTGTAGGAGGGAATTTATCTCCTCCTCGATACACAACCTTTGATCTGGATCTCTCGGAATCGGAGTCCAGATCGGCACGAGAGACAGTCGCGATGGCGGGCCTGTCATCCAATCGGGATGATAGCCGACAGAAAGCCATCGCAAGACTAAACGGTCCTGAGTCAACCGCTTCCACTCTGGCAAGTGGTCGGCCAATCGGCCGCCCACCGGTCCACCTAGGGAGAGAGGTGGACATAAGGAGTGCGAGAGTGGCACTGTCTTCTCGGCCAGAAACACCGGAGTGGTTCCCACCGTGGTAACCGGCCCATCAGGCCCGATTACCGCGACCAGATCCCCGCGCGCCACGCCCAGCACCGCGCGCACCTCGGTGCGTGGGTGGCTGCCTGACTGGCTGCGCCTGGGGAGCCTGCGCCCCCCCTCGCTGCGGGCCGAATCGCACGCGGCCTAGGCCGTCGCTGCGATGGTGGCTGGCCTCTGACCTGGCCACCTCCACCTCGAGCCTGCAGGGGACGATACGCAGGGGGTGCTGCGCGAACGCTCGCACGACGGAGCACTTCAAATTGCTCGCGCAGCGCCCTCTGGTTGTTGACCAGAGTCACCGTCTCCTGGAAGTGCTTACATCCCTCACCTCCAAAGAGACCAGGACCTGTCATAGGGGTACGCAGTAGCCTATTGTACAGGTCCTGGGACGGGCACAGATTGTCCAAGGCAAACGTGCGCCTCGCCCGGACACTCCTGGTCACCGCCCACGTCAAGCAGTCCAGAGCCAGGTTGATACCATCCTGGATGGCACTCTGGACTGTGACCGGGCTTGGTTGGCGCGATGCGGATGCCGTTACCACCCCCTGTAACAGCTGGGAGACGTGGGACAGAGCAGCAATCGACGCTCTCCCACTCTCCTCCGCATCACACAGCGCGGCATTTGTCGAACGCAACGCGTTCGAGCACAGGACACCCGTGTCAGAACGGGAGCCTGGCCGCGCATCTTCGCCCAAAGCCGCGCGGTCATCGACGCTTGGCTTGGGCACCACACCGTACCGCTGGTAGTCCAGGGGCACGATGCGGCAACGCCTGGCCACCTCGCGAGGGGCCTTCACGAGACGCCCATTCGCCTTAATGGACGTCTCCGCCGCCTCGAACATGTCCACGACATGCTCAGCCAGCGGCAGAGATGGCATAGCGTTTGCAGTCGGCTTACCAGCTAACCACGGCCTGTGATCTCGCTGGCTAGCGGACTGCTCCACGGGCAGGTCTGGCCGAACACTTACCAGCCACTGGCAAGCGTCCGACCAATCCTCCTCCGTGGCTAGTTGCGAGCGCTCTACAAGACGGGGGACTTCGTCTTCCTCCTGAGCGCACGCAGCAGAGCTTGACGGCGGGTATGCTGATACCGCTGGCAAGCCAGGGAAAGCATGCGGCCCCGAAAGACCAGGCATGCTAAGCTCACTGGCTTGACCAAGAGCAGGCGCCGTGGTAGAGCGCGGGGCAGACACGGCCCAGACCAGCACCAGCGACACTCTCGGCAAGCCTTCAGCACCGCCCAGGGTCACCTTCTGGACCGTGAATTCTACTCCTGCATGAGTAGAACCATGGACCACGTCGCCTGCATTCCCCGCGAGGGGTGCACAGACGTCGTAGTCCATGGTCACGTCCCCAGACGGCGACCCTAGCAGGAAATCCTCTTCCTCCTGGCCAGAAAGGTTAGACTCCGAGTCAGCAAAGAGAGCTAACCCGGACTGGTCAGGGAAGGTGCCATAGGAGGCATTGGCACCCGCGGCGTGCGGATACCCAGGGTCTGATGAGCAGACCGCGGGTCCCTGCAACAACCGATGTCCACGGCCCCTCGGCGCGGCACCAAGCCTGCTGCCAGGGTCGTGGAATGCCCCCATCAACGGGGCCACCTCTGAATCATTCTCAAACAACGGAATCGACCTACGTAAATTAGATTCAGAGGCGGGGATAACCTGCTCTGAAGCAGATGCTGAGGACAACAAAGGAGCTGGCCCAGGAAGCATGCTGCGAAGCAACTCTGGGACCAAATCCTTTATTGTCCTCTGCATCTCTCCCAACATTTCGGACCGGAAGGCCTCCATGTCCACCGCGGACGAGGCCTTCCTCTTACCCTTCTTCAAAACACTCTCTCTCTTCGCCTTCCACTCCTCCTCCACGCCCTTCTCCTTTGCCTGCAACGACAAAAAGTCAGACATCAGTTCGCCCCCCCCCCCCCCATTGCTTACATACGTCGCACTTAAGCAGCGGTCCACAGGGACTGCAGCTGAAGCACAAATGGGGAACAAACCGATCCTTCAGAAACCGGCCACAGGACGGACAACCAGGTCTCTGAAACAGGACAAAGGACGAGGACAATGAGTAAGTTAGTTACGGTTAGAAACTCAAAACCAAACTAAAAGAGAGGGACAAGATCATAAAGATCAGTAATCAAGAAAAACCAGCGTTGGACAAAACTTTAAATGTTAATAAAGAGCAAGGCTGATTATGACGTCATCAATCCCTTGACAGAAATTAAATCGGTCCGCAACAAGCATCCAAGTGCAAGGACGAATTGTATTCGCAATTAGAACAACCTCACATGGATATTCAGACTACACACCATCAGATACCCAATGATAACAATGGTATAAAACAGTCATTATTTTTTCAAATAATTCATATCACCTCATATCATTAATTAGATACCTGACACCTGGTATAGACAAACCATCCAACGTGATGCACTGGAGCACTCCACCAAGACTACGCCTCTTAACTCTCTCCACCTAAGGGGAAGGAATTGGATCAAGAGGGCAAAGTGAGAAGACCTTTATATCAAGCCTCCAACTCACTGAGCATAGATTTTTTTGGTTAGATAACCTAACAGGATTAGTAGGAAATGGAACCGTGGTGGAGAGAAACAAACCCTCCTGTGCTGAGATGTCAACTAATAATGCAAATCCATACCTGTGGACATAAACACAAAGAGAGATTAGACTTATATAGCACCGAGTTGAAAAAACCAACTCAAACCGGCGCTCATCACGGTAAGTGCGAGTCCCGGAAACACATTACACCGTGGAAAAACTCGCTAGAATATAGTTGAAATCACCTGATAAAGAGATCCAGCTCCCTCCTCCGGAGAAGTCGCCCTTTCCCACATCTTTCTCTTTCTTTCCAGGTATATTCAGACTATTTTACACAGGTAAACGAGTGAAAACTTTTTAACAAGCACAAACGCATGTGAACTCTCTGCCAATAAATTAGCAAAGAGGAAGTAGTAGTCGGCGCATGCGCGGTGGTGGGGCTGGCATCCGCCTGACTACCTCTGTCTACCTGCCCAGTAGGGGCACCTAACTGTTTTTAATCTGAGTGTTTTATTGAGTGAACGCCAATATTTAGCAATATCAAAAATATTAGGGAGGTAGGTATACTCTTGATGTGAAAATAGTCCAACCACTCTATGAAGTTTCAAAGCGATCCGATAAACGGTGACGGCGTTATCATCCGGAAACCAACTTTCAAGATGGCCGCCGGTGGCTGGCAGCCATCTTGGATTTCAGATCATCATCGAATTCGATAGGTTACTTCCCCAGACATAGTCCAACCACTCTATGAAGTTTCAAAGCGATCCGATAAACGGTGACAGCGTTATCATCCGGAAACCAATTTTCAAGATGGCCACCAGTGCTTGGCAGCCATCTTGGATTTTGGATCATCATCAAATTCGATAGGTTTCTTTCCTAGACCTAGTCCAACCACTCTATGAAGTTTCAAAGCGATCCGATAAACGGTAACGGGGTTATCATCCGGAAACCAATTTTCAAGATGGCCACCGGTGGCTGGCGGCCATCTTGGATTTTTTATCACTGTCAATTTCGATAGGTTTCTTCCCCAGACCTAGTCCAAACACTCCATGAAGTTTCAAAGTGATCCGATAAAAGGTAACTGAGTTATCATCCGGAAATCAATTTTCAAGATGGCCGCTGGTGGATGGCAGTCATCTTGGTTTCCGGATCATCATTGATTTAGATAGGTTTCTTCCCAAGACCTAGTCCAACAAACCCTATGAAGTTTTAATGCGATCCGACAAACGGTAACGGAGTTATCATTCGGAAACCAATTTTCAAGATGGCCGACAGTAGCTGGCAGGGTTGGGGTCGAGTACAGACAGCTGTACTGAGGCTGAGTATGAGTACTTTGGCAAAGTAATTGAGGCGGAGTACAAGTACAAGTACTTTTTAGCAATTGTAGTGAGGCTGAGTACAAGTACATTGTAAATGTACTTGAGTACGAGTACAAGTACATGTTAATACCAAAATGTCATCCAAGGTGGCTATGGAGGGTGTGGGAACAGCCATACTATAACATTACCCTGTGCTTGCAATATGGGGTGAAGTTGCTTCGAATTCCATAAATATACATGTACATATAAAATATGGCTTCTGTAGTGGTGTTTCCCTCTATTTATTTACAAAGAAAAGGTACCTGGTTGAATATTTTTTTAATAATTGGATTGGCAGTTGCTCCTAACCTAGGCAGAAATTATTCCAGTCAAATTATTTTCAAAATATTTAACAGCATATTTACTTCATAAAGAATATGCTGAAGTCCTGGCATGATTGCTATGAATGTATAATATAAGGCTTAATCAGTGAAAGGGTTAAATTAGAAATAATTTATTTCAGATAAATCATGTAGTAATGTTGCATATATTGAAATTTATTTGACTGATAAACATAACTGCTGATGGCAGCATTCGCTTCCAGTCAAATTATTTTCGAAATTTTCAACATTGAACTTTATTCTTAAAATAGTTTATGTAATATTAACATTGATCAATCCTTTAACCCTCAAATTTGTTCAAGAAACTTTAAATTTTCTCATACAAATTGTCAATTTGCAGCTTGGTCTCCAAATTGACATTTTCCAAGACCACTGCAGAAGGCTTTTTCGCTGGATTGAGTGTTAAAAGGTTAAGAGCTGGGAGGTCTATAAAGCCTGAAGTAATGGGCTTTGTCCAATTTCATATCTTATCAGTAGGCATATAATTTCCCACACCAGCTATTTGTTGACATAAGCCTTGTGCTCTTACACAAGCTCTGTTCTAATCAGCCCTACCATCTCTCAACACTTTCAATGATAAATGACCAGAATTGACAATTTTTATGGTGCTAAAAAAGATTCTATTGAACACTGAAAGTTATTTGGTGGTAGGTCTTGCTGCTTCAAGCAGCAATTATGGTTTCCCGACAAATTATTAAGTTTACCTTTGAAAGGTAGATAGAGGGTTTTAATAGTGCATGGGTTAAAATGCTTTACTTGTTTAATCTTATTTCCTATTAGCATACCTACAGCAATTGTCCATTTCAACACAAACATCCAGAATTTCAATTTCAAACCAAATTAATAGCTACAGTAAGTTTTTAAATATTTTGAAATTAATTTGGCTAGAAGCAGTTTCAGGCTCAAGCAGCAATGGATTTTAGTAAATTTGTTTAAAATATTCAACAGTTTTCTGTATGACAGCCTTGAAATTTAGATAAAAAGGTTTCATTAGTGTCATTAGTCAAATGCTAGTATTCCCTATCTCTCCAATTGACTTCGAATTGTACTTGAAACGCTCTTCCATGAATTGGTGATATTTTGCCTTCCCCAGTGAGTAGACATTCTTCATCGCGTTTACAACCTTCTCTGGCATGATGGCTTTGGAAATTATATTCAAAAGGTCCATGCTCTCCTCCATGAATGGATTTCCCATCTCTTCAATTGTGGCCACCACTGACTGTACATCATGAACGAATTTCTCCTGGACACTCTTTGTCTGCTCATGGTGACCATCTGGAGTTGTGATATCAGAGGTAGTCCGATCTTCAAAGCCGTCTTCAAACTCCTCAACTAGTCTCGCTATTTCGGGTCCAGCCACCATCCATCTCCGAAGTGCTCCGGGGTTTTCTGTTAGGCCAACAGCTCCACCGTCGCCCTTAACCAGTGCATTCATCTGTTCGTGTGCCTGGTCTAACGAAATGGCAGAGAACGGTCGGCCTGTTTTCTTGGCAGTGAATGCTCCGCGTTTGAACTCACGAAAGACATCTGGACATCTCTCTTCCAAGGATGGCATATCTCGCACATGCACCGGTAACCAGCGAGCATAGTTTGGGTGGTCCAATGCAAAGAACCAGGGTACCAACTGGGCTTGCGATGCAATGTACAGGTCAAAATCGGACACTCGCAGGGACCTCACAAACTGGAAGATAGTCATTTCAAAGTCTAGCACTGTCTGCCAAAAATGGAACTGTGGGTACATTTCAGACCTCTTAATGAATTCCTTGACCATGAAAATGTGGGTTAGTCACTGGAATTGTATTTGTAGCTGCAATATTTTCAAAGTTATAGGCAATTGTATTTAATACGGCGGCCATCTTGGAATCCAATATGGCCGACACCGGAAGTTCAAAGTAATGATTCTATTGGATTCCTTGACCCTGAAAATGGGGGGGTTAGCCACAGAAATCACATTTCTATCTGTCTAAGTTTCAAAGTTATAGGCAAAAGTATGTCGGCCACCAGGGGGCATTTCAGAGTTGGGTCCTAATCGAAAAATGATCCTATAGGGGTCCCCTACACGTGTGCCAAGTTTCAAAATTTCTCCACAAAGTGAAATATTTTTGGTCTTAGCCGCTGGACTATATACGCATACCTACTACAGCAATTGCCCTTTTCCAGGAAAAACATCCAGCATTTCAATTTAAAATTTTTTAAAAACAAATCACTACATGTATGAAAAAATATTACAAGGCAGATTAATTTCAAAAGTTTGAGCAGATAGCACCAAGTTAGTCAAATTATTTTCAAATATTTACTACATTTCATATCACCTCACAGAGAACCAGTGCTTAGAATTTTGAATGAAAAGAATAAAGTATGCATATAATTTTTATGTAGAAAATGGATAGGTACTCAGCATGTACTCTTAAGTACACAAGTACTTTGGAAATATACTAAGGCTGAGTACAAGTACATGAACTCATAAAAATGCAAGAGTACTGAGTACATGCGAGTACTTGAAAATCTGTACACGAGTACACAAGTACATGAGTACATTGGCCCCAACCCTGGTGGATGGCGGCCATCTTTGATTTCAGATCATCGTTGATTTCGATAGGTTTCTTCCCCAGACCTAGTCCAACCACCCTATGAAGCCTCAATGTGATCCAACAAATGGTAACGGAGTTATCATCCGGAAACCACTCTGCCACCCACATGCCCGGTGCCATTACATAATACCCCGCCCATTTTTTGGGACGGGTATAAAAATCCGCCAACAGAACCCCCTTGTGGGATGGTCTGTAATTTTATTAACCACTATAAAACACTTACCATTCAATCACTACTTGCTAAATTAACTACTCTGCATTTAGCCACCAGAATAAGATTTTTATACTTGCTTACATGCCCCCATATGCCTATTCCACTTCATCACACCCTCAACCAGGCTACTGGTAGGGAACACCCCTAGCATATGCCTTAATAGAGCCTGGCACCAGTCTATTCTCACTCCTTTGTGACACCTGTCACTGCACATGACCTCGCATACGCAATGGAGCCCAAATAGGAAACACATTCACTTTTCCAAATATGAGCGCAAAATAACATAAACAGATTCTCAAATCATTCCCATGCGGGGTGGTTGATGCCGGGTCATAGTGATTGAACGGTAAGTATGTTTTATAGTGGTTAATAAAACTACAGACCCACCCACAAGGGGGGGTGTCTGTTGGGGGTTGTTATTACACCACAAAAACATCTATACCGTTCAATCACTACTTGCTAAACCCGTAGAATTGGTCAGTGCCCCACTTAATAACCATTGGTGGGTGGAGATTTGAGAATCATAAAACAAGGATAAAAATTGCACAAATCATATCCAAATGTTAATAAAATAACATAATAGAGCATCCATAACATTCACACAGTGATTATCAAACAAGGAAAATTGTCAACTCAAAGAAATACACAAAACAAGAGAAAATTCTCGACATTTCTGACAGACATACAGTCTAGCGAATTGGCGGGATGTGCTTGGTAAATGGTCTTTGGCTTGTTTTGTTATTTTTAAAACATTATATTTCTAAAAAACGAGGCTGCTGGGCTCTGATCCTTTAAATAGAAAAGTCGATTCAGATTTCCAACCTGCGACTTGCATGACGTCGTCCAATGATGAGCGGGTGAAAAGGGCGAAGGATCAATCTTTTAAAATCGGTTCAACATTTATAGACTTTTAAGGCCCTGACAGGACACCAGAACTTCACAGACAGCGAAAAAGATGATAAAGATTTAAGAATAATCGGCTTGGCTGGGTAACGTTTAGACTGGATCTTCGATAAAAAATCCCATTCTGGGATATAAAACTAAGCTGTCACCAGATTCTATAAATCTGTCTTTTTCTGCAGAAAGAGCATGAATTTCGGATCTTCTCCTGGCTAAAGCGGAAGCAACAAGGAAAAACAGCCTTAAGAGTCAAAAGTTTAAGACTTATAGATCCAATTGGTTCAAAACAGTGACTTGTCAATACTTGACGAATTAAGGCCAAATTCCAGGAAGGCAAAGGCTTAGCCACTGGAGGACGAACTTTGCCCAATCCTCTCATAAAACCATTGAGAATTTTCGTATCCTTGATATCGGCATTCAAGAGACAAGGAACAGAAGAAGCCAAGGAAAATCTATAACCCCTAATGGTGTAAGCAGATAACTGTAATAAATCGAAAAGAAATGATAAAAAATCTAACACCTGAGAAATAGAAACAGAATCGGACAAGAAACCATGATCTGAACACCATTCTCCAATGATTTTAAGTCGACCCTTGTAAACTCAACTCCCTCCAGGAAGGATTTCCTGAGATCTTGAAGAAAACTTGATCTCAGGGACCGGACACTCGATATTCTCTAGAGGCACAGACTGAAGATTTCTGGATTTGGATGAAGACATGTGCCCCCTTACTTGCGAGATCTGGGGACATTGGAAGAGAATGAAAGTCTACCAGAAGATCGAGAAGGTCTACGAACCAGATCCTCTTCGGTCAAAATGGAGTTAGCAGAAGAATTACGCAGAACTGGTCCCTGACCTTCTTCAGAACCAACAGAATCAGAATGGTTGGTGGGAACACGTAGGCAAACATTCCTGTACAGGACTGACACAGGGCGTCCACTGCCAGAGCCTGACTTTTCGGAAAAGGAGACATGAAAGAGGAGATCTGTGCATTCAGGCAGAGTTCTACGTGGGGACGACCCTGATGCTGAAAAAATCGCTTTGGCTGTTGATGTAGGAAACTACCGTGGAATTGGCTGATCAAATCCAGATCTTGAGGCCTCTCACTCGATCCAACTACGAGAGGAGAGCCTTCTTGACAGCCCACAACTCCCAAGATATTAATTTAAGCTGTCGACTCCACCAGGGACCAAAGACTCGAAATCAACAGGGTGTTCCAAACTGCTCCTCACCCCTCCTGGGAAGCGTCTGTGAAAATAATTGCCTGGGGAGAGGTCTTGACTAATGGAATACCTATCTGAAGCAGAGAACGATCCTTCCAAAAGTCTAAATGAGAGATCGAGTGTTCTCTGATGGGAATCTGATAGAAAATAGAATGAACTGACAGCTTCCAGAGGGACATCAGGAACATTTGAAAGGTCGTCTCATCAGCGCCGCCCAGAGAATGACATTCTCGACGCTGCCCATCAAGCCTAGAACCGAGAAAAAATCTTGCCCTAACTGAGAAAGAGGTTGTCAGAATATCCATAGCCAACAAGATTGCCTCCACCCTTGCCCCTGAAGGAAAGACTAAGCCCTGAAACAGGTCGAAAGCGATGCCTAGATGGGTGAAACTTGAGAAGGAACTAGGCTTGGCTTGGCTTGGCTTGAGAATTATAAACCAACCTAGCCTGCAAGCCAAACTGCATCCTCTGGAATAATTCTTGAAAGAGTTAAATGTAGAAACTATACTCGAGGAAAAATAGATGACCAAGGATAAATTGTCTGAATTGATAGATGATGAAGAATTCCTGCTGCAGCTGAAAACTATGCAGAGGGAATAAATCCTGGGTCTAAATTTCCTTGTACAAAATTTGTCTACAGACAGCTACATGACTCTAGATATGAACTCTTCCTTTAGCAAGAAAGAAAATGGAAATGAATTTCTGAAATCTTTCAAAATCATTAAATGAGACCCTGAAATAGATGCCAGAACACAGTCAATTCTCAATTGAATATCTTGAAAGACTGAGAAAAAGGGCAGAAAACTAATATTTTTCGTATTTCATAAGTCGAAAGGGGGCATAACTCCATCAAAAATGTACGCATACGCCAGTAGCCTGGTTGAGGGTGTGATAAAGTGGAATAGGCATATGGGGGCATGTAAGCAAGTATAAAAATCTTATTCTGGTCGCTAAATGCAGAGTAGTTGATTTAGCAAGTAGTGATTGAACGGTATAGATGTTTTTGTGGTGTAATAACAACTGCATAATTTCATTGAGACTCCCCCCCCAACTCACTCGTGCGTGCATGCGTGTTTGTATGAGCTCTATAACTCATCTGATTAACAAGACAGCTGAATAAAAATCAAGTGGCCAAATCAAACATTTGTTTAACCCTTTAATGGTTAAATTTGGTCAAGAAAATTTAAACATCTGCCTATTGAATGTCCATTTACAGGCCAAGAGAATACAATTTTTGAAAAGTTACCACTGGAATGACTGGCTGTGTCTACGAATGTAGAGGAAGAAATACCATCAGGATTCAAACCCTTACCGGATACATTGCTAATTGGATAGACATTTTTCAATCAAACTTCAGCAACATATACTCCCCTGATTAAGGGCTGATGCCTGACAGTATATTTCTATATCGACAATGCTTCTCAGAAGGAACATCGGTGCACATTATGAAAATTTATGCTGCTCACAGCTATTGCTATCTCACACACAAAACTCAAATTAAGTTAAATGGAAATTAATGATCAAAAGATGTTGACAAATCCGAAAAAGCAATATCATACAACTTACCGTGTTCTGGTTTCTTATCTAAAGATGCATCACTGGATTCAACTGGCATCTCTTTCTGCTGTGGGACAGGACTCTATTAAAATAAAATAAACAATATATACCTTTACTAGTACTCCAAGTACCCTTCATTTGGAGAACATCTTTCTTGTGTAAACACTTAGTGGGCCTAATATGGTATTGTAATATATGTATTACAATACCATATTAGTCCCACTAAGTGTTTACATAAGAAAGATGTTCTCCAAATGAAGGGTACTTGCAGTACTAGTAAAGGTATTTAGAGCCACAAAGTAGAGCTCCATTAACACTTTGAACATGGAAGACTAACATAACTGAGTACGAAGTCGTTTCCAACTTAATAAAACATGCTGATAATTCTGAAAAAAATTTGGTATCCACAAGTAGACAGTGTTGAAGAATGTTGTTTTACTACCAGAGGTAGAGTGAGATTACCAATCAGCGTGATTGATGCCTATAGGATACATGCAATGTGATTGATGGATCCAGAATTCTTTACGATTCTTACACAAAAGCTGTATTCCGGCTACAAAACCAATTCCGGTCACACACACCCTCCTCCCCCCCCATGTAGCCGCATTGGGAAAAGTATAAAAGGAAGGCCCCCCCCATCTGCTGATGTAAGAAACCACCGTCGAGTTGTCTGATCGAATCAAGATTTTGAAGTCCTTTACTCGATCCGACCATGCTAGGAGAGCCTTCTTGACAGCCCATAATTCCAAGATGTGCGCGCTGCTTCTGTTGCCATAATTTCGGACACCTTTCGTTTATGTGTGCCAATAGGCACAGATATGTTTCATTCGTTTCGGCAAGGATAAGCATGAGACAAAACACTTGCGCTAATCAGATACAAGTGCCAAAAACAGACAATGTTAATACCAATAGGAATAGTAGCTGTGAGCCTATAGATGAAAGACAATGTTTAGCTCAGGAGCTGCCATTTTGTAATATCAGTCAGGCAACTCTTGAGCCAGAAATCAGTGCTAGCGAAAGACAATTTAAATTACAAAATAAACTCTGTGCTGTGATGGATAGGATGGAAGAAGATAAGATCCTTCACAGCATGGAGATGCTTTCAATCTTAGACAGAGTCACCAGTGTTCGTGAACAACTGACTAAATGTGAAGAAGAAAAAGCTACCATTAGTCAGGAATATGAAAATATTAAAACTATACTTGAAGACACCCGTGTTGCTAATAAATCATTAAAAGCTGAATGTAACAAACTGAATGAGCAGCTCAGCAACATTAAGACATACAATACCATCTCTGTGAACAGTGTAACCAAGATAGAGGGAGAGTTGGAACAATTTCAAAAAGACCTAGAAGAAGCTAAAGAACAATTAAGCAAAAGTCAGGAGGAAAAACGAGAGACTTAACTATGAAATTGAAGGATATAAGCGGGACTTCAGTGAGTTGTGTCATGAAAACAACTTTAATGTGACACAGCATAACACCATTCTGGAGGAGCTAGAGACATTGATGCAAGAAAAGACTCATAGCATAACTTCTGTTAGTAAGTTTGAGGTGAAACAAAGCTGGGATGCAGAATCGAATAAACTGCAAAAGACGATTGCCCAGCTCCAAAATGAGCGAGATTATTTCGAAGAGAGGTATGAAATATATGCGGCGGATAACCAACGAGCTGTAGAGCGCCGGATTGAGATGGAGGCAGAAATTAAGCGGTTAAAGAGACAACGAAATCAGTATCAGAGAAGAAATTAAGTGTGAACTATATAGTTGTGTTTTTAGCCATGGTAGGTTTCACCAATGAGCTACATAAATTTTCATGTGCCTATTAGGAATATTATATCAAGCCTAATTAATTCCGTTCCATCTATATACCACTATTTAATTTTTTTTTTCTTGGACCTGAGGGCAGGTCCATTTTTTAAGTTGGTAGAGTATGTCATGGCGCTATTAGGCCAGGTATAGGGAATTCTGTGTGGAATTATATATTATTGATTTTAACCAGCATAAATTAGACTGTTCCTAATTATGACCAGCTGAATCATATGAAATCAAGCGTGACGATTCAAGGAGTATAGTGGACAGAGGACAATAGCCCAATTAATAGCCAGGACAATTAAAGTGACCCAGCCTGCAGTGTGGACATAATAAATCACAGTATTCCAAGACATGTATATGCTGAACTTTTATATATACACCTGTGCAAAAGTTAAGCACCACCCTATTTTTACGCACATGCGAGGGTATATTCATGTGCTATGAAGAAAGCAATAGCATAAACATTTATGTACCCATCCATCTTAGTGCAAGAGGTAATAATGCAACTAGAGGAATGCTGATTATGATGGTGGGGAAACACTGTATGTTTTTGTTAGAACCTGAAAACGAGGCCTGAATATGGTTACGTTGACACAACTGACAACTATTGCCCTACAGTTGACACACGTGGCTAGATTGTCATTAATGGTGTCTGAAAACGAAGTTTAACATCTGTGCACGAGTTTGAGACTGTCATTATTAATACCGGGTATATCCACCTTGTGCCTGGATGACGGCCTGGACACGACGTCTCATGCTGGTCACCAACCGACTGATACGCCATTGTGGTATTCGTTGCCATTCAAGATGGAGTGCCTCTGTTAATTCCTGTAGGTTCTGCACAGGAGGATCCCTCCTTCTCACCATGTTTCCCAGAATGTCCCAGATATGCTCAATAGGGTTCATGTCAGGGCTCCTTGCTGGCCATGGTAGGGTTTCGATGGCATTCTGGCGGAGGTATTCATGCACAGCTCTAGCACGATGTGGTCGGGCGTTGTCATCCATGAATATAGGGTGGGTTCCAGTTGCATGATTTACAAAATGAGGGACCACAACTCTATCCAGTATGGAATCTTGATATCTTTGTCCATTTAGTGTTCCAGGTAGTCAACAGATCCAGCTTACAATCAAATGAGATGCACCCCCATATCATAACGGAACCTCCACCAAATGGAACTTCTTCCATGATGTTACGTTGGTCATACGCCGTGCGTCTGGACCTCCATACACGAGTTCGACCATCTGTGGCATGAAGCAGGAACCGACTTTCATCGGACCAGTGTACCCGTCTCCAGGATCTCATGTTCCAGTGTCTTCTTTCGTTGCACCACCTCAGACGCTCCTCTTTGTGGTGTGCAGTGAGGAGAGGACGTCTGACAGGTCTCCTAGCTTTCATGCCAGAAGCATACAGTCTCCTTTTGACGGTAGACATTGACACTCTATTGCACGTTTCCCATTGCTGGCTGAGCACTCTGCTGTTGGTGAATGGAGATCTCCTAACAAGGCGTACTAGGGCTCGATCATCACGGGCAGTAGTCTTCTTCGGTCTTCCAGATGTAGGCCTGTCCTTCACCTCGTTAGTTTGCCCATGTTTTGCAATCAAACGACTGATTACAGTATGGTTAATGTTCAGCTGTCTGCCAATCTCTCTGCATGACATACCAGTGGTATGCATGCCTATGATTTGCCATTTCACACGATCACTTAACCTTCGTCTTGCCATAGCGGTTCACAATCAAGAGCTAATTCTCTCTGTAAAAATAAACCACGGTCATGAACACAAAATTCCTAATCTTGTCGCCTAAATCTGTATGTAATGTTCTACACCTCAAACTGGACTTTTACATAACTGAACACGTGTGCTGTTTCCCGCCACGCACGGACATCAAGTGGCGTGAAGTCATGCATGCATGTGCATTTCGTACTTGGAATTATGTCAGCTAACGCGGGGACAAAAAGTATGGCAGCCTAGTTGTACCATCATGTTTCTACGTTCTATTGTTTTTGCTGGTGCTTAACTTTTGCACAGGTGTATATATATATATAATAACATACTTAAGAAAATACATGTTTATAATCCAATAACCATTTTCATTCTGAATCCCCACAAACATGATTTCACGACAATGGCATATTAAGAAACCTGCATTATTATTTTGGAAATGATTTGACTCAAAGTTGTTGCTGCCTCAAGCAGAAACAACTTTCACTTTGATTGTTTTCAAAATAGTCATCATGATTTTCTGATTTTGTCAGAGTAAAATATACTGTCAACACCTATACAGAATGAGTGGTTAACTATATTTATTTCACTGCATTGCATAAATCTGGTATTCACAAAAGTACTATTAGTAAACACTTGATCTTTAAACAAATTATTAATGATTTTAGACATGCGAACATGTCTCTTGACTACCTGTCTGTTTACTTTAATGACCGCTAGCTATAAAATGTAAATGAATTTGTATATTTGACATATAGAATTAGTGAGAGAAACAGTGAGAGACAGAGCTAGAGATTGAGAGATAGAATTATACAGTCATACAGATAAATATGGAGATTCATAGAGTTAGAGATATTTTTCTACTGATAGATAATTAGTGTTTGTAACATTTACTATCACCAGTTGAACTTGAAGTAAAGTTTAGAATCATTAAACATTTAATATCAGTAATATTTGAAGAACGCTCTTGCTTATTGTTTATTAAAGTGTCTTCACTCGCCGTCTCATCCTGAAGTGTAGCAGAGCTATTTCCACCCAGCTAATCCCCCGTATTCAGAAATAGGTGGAAAATAGCCCTGTAACACTACCATCAATTAGTCTGCATGACCTCATTTGGGGAATCCAGTTTCTCAGGCAATCATACAATGTATGACCGCATAATCAACTATGTCACATGTAGGATGACATTATAATCAATTATGTCATGAATGACTCGATTTAGTCCATCTTAAACGCTCAATAGCCCATCACATTGTACAAATTGTACATGTATGTCTTAAGTATACTACTTAATAAACATTCTGTTGAATATTTTGAAACCAATTTGACTGGCACCCAGTCAAATTAGTTTCAAAGTATTCAACAGCTAACACGTATAGATTTCTGGAAATTAAGATTCAGAGAATGCGAGGACCCATTGATTCTAACATGGGCAAAGCATGGGTGGAGCTTAGTTAGAGCGGGGCATCACTAAAACTGGATTCCTCCATTAAGCGTTAAATTATCAAATGAGTGACTTCAAATAGATAGTCATACTAAAGTACCTAAAGAAGCAACAGATAGTCCCAGCAAAATTATGATTGATGATGACGACGTCGATGACGATGATGAGCAACTGTTTTCTGCGCCTGAAAGGAGCAGAAAATTCTTTCAGCTGCACTCATGGCAATCAGTTTCCTTCAACCTTCTTGCTAACAATGAATTTCAGAACATTGATCAAAATAAATTATTATTTATAAGCCTAGGATAATGCAATGATGTGCGCATGAATAGACTCACCTGTTGTGTAAATGTAGAGTCTTTTTCTGACAATCTGTATCCGGCAGATATATGTTGTGATTTTGCATCACTTGATTTTGCCGGAATAGGAGACTGACTCAATGGTCTGGGCACTGCATTTGAAGAAGTTGTCACACTTTTATCTGTCACAGCAGCCACAGTTCCAGAAACTTTAGTTTCTGTTGTAACAATTTTAGATGGTGTCATTACCGATTGGCTATGCATTGTCCTACCAAAATCTGGTGATGACATTTCTGAAGTCGAGTCAGATGACTTAATAATAGGAGTAGATTTAGCAGTCTGCCTACTCCGAGACTCAGAATGCTTTGTAGCTGAATGTACACCAGATGGGCTGTGACTTGCTGATGAGTTGTCAGGAATTGATGCTCTGTTATGTGTTGGTGTCGATTTACTAGGGGCTGATTGATAGCTGCGAGGCGGTGCTGATTTACTAGAAGCGGATGCTGCATCGGCCTGTCTTGCGGGTGATTTACTATGAGTAGATGCTGCACCATCCTGTCTTGCGGGTGATTTACTAGCAGTGCCGTGAACTGGTCTTGATTTACTAGGAGCTGATGAATTTCCATGAATTGGCATTGATTTATTAGCTCCTGACTTATTGTTGTGAGCTGGTGTTGACTTACTAGAAGTTGCAGGTGCCTTACCAGGGTTTGATGCTCTGTCACGAGTTGTTGATGTCCTGCTACTTGCTGGTAATGATTTATTTGGGCCCGTTTTAATTTCTGCTGTAGATGATTTAGTAGGACTGCCTGCCGAGGTTTGACGTCGAGTTGTGCTTCTTGTTTCATGTTTTTGAGAACATACTGTTCGACTATCTGCTTCTGCAGAGTGTGGGAAAGATGCATTATCTTCTCTCAAAGGTCGCTTAGAGGGTGATACTGTTGGCCTACTAGATGTGGGATGTCTTTGATTTGTATGTGATAACAATTGCTCATTATATCTTTGTGACTGGTCAACCACAGTATCAACAGTTATTTCACCATTCTGTAGGTTTCCATCATAGTTAGCATTATCATATTCATCGTCTTCCACTTCATCAAGCACCTCGAATTCGTCATCGTCAGAAACATCACTGTACACATCTGCTTCATCCATGTTGGGAAGACTCTGGAAAAATAGCAGAGCAGTATGAACTGTTAGTCAAATTTATCTCTGCTTTTTCTATTACACATAGAAATACTAGAATGCACAGTTGATTGCACGACATCGCAAATACCCACACTTTCGCCAAATATGATGGTCTGCACCAACACCAACAAAAAGAAAAACCCTCTGGTGGTGAAGCTTAATGTAAATGGTGTCTCACAATCCTCAATCATATGAATAAGTCACATAACAAATTTGGGATCCACAATCATATCTAGGTAATCCACATACCAAATTTGATCAAATTCTGCCAACTTTGATCACCTTTTCCTCACCTACCCCTACCTAACATAAACATTGTCTTGCAAGAAATGTCCTTTTGCACTCCGCAGTCATATCGGTAACTCAGATACCAATCTGGTTGAATTCTTTTTCGGAGATGTATTACAATCAATTTATGCATGTTAAAATTTGACTCCAGGTTCTCTCATCAGACCCCGATGATGAAAACTCCACACCGTGGTGGAGACAAAAGGAATGCCATTGGATACACCAGCTCAACACAATGGAGCCCATAGGCATCAATCTAGCGGGATAGGGAACACCGTTCACGTGGACCAACACGCCCACCATAGGTGGACATGCCCAGTATGTTGTTATTAACCTTTTTACAATAGGTATTTCCCCCAGCTCATCTTTTAAATCAGAGAAAGCAAACCACACAATTTATAGCGACCTCACCACTTTCGCCGCTGACGTCAATCTATGACGTCATACCCATTGTCATCACGAAGCATCTTTTAAAGATGCTTTAGAAAAATGGCATCCCTGTATGGACACAAGTGCAAAAGCTACGTCTCCCTCTAATTATTTGAAATAACAACAAAGACACATACTCACCAGGTTGTCGTGTTATCTTCTTTAGTTTTCATTTATTTTTTCATACAACTTGATATTTATCTTCGGATCTCCCAGACCAACAGAGGACAACTAACATAACTTCTATTCAGATATCAAACACCCACAAAATAGATGCCATATCAGAAAAAAGTGGAGCCCAACAAAATGCCCACTCCTAGTTGACAAAACTAAGCCTCTGATGAGTTCCACTCAAGGAACGAAATGCCATGAAGTCTGAATCAAACAAAATCAGTGATGACTACCAATGATCATTACCCACCACACAGCCCAGAACACCACTAAAGGAGCAATACCCCCCATAACTTCTTGACCAGAAGAAACACCCATAAACTTATCACCAAAATGACCCCCCAACCGACAAAAAAAAAATTCAACAGCCAAAGTTTTTTCCCAAACCACCAAATTTGGCAAAACCGGTAAAAAAAAATGATGACCAGCAAAAATATTTTTTTCTACCACCAAAAATGGCAGAACCGGAAAAAAACTTAGACCGCCAAAAAGTTTCAACACCCGCCAAAAAAGGCACAACCAGCAAAAATTCACAACTGGTAAACTCGACCCCAACCGGCAAAAACTAGGTCAACCAGTAAAAATCTTGACCAAACTGCCAAGAACCTGAACCGGCAAAAACAAAAATTGCCAAGAGCCAGTAAAAATCCCAGACAGGGAAACCTGTAAACTACAAATTTCTGCCCATATATGGTCAAGATTTGCCCAATCCACAGGCTAACCCAAGAAGGGTATAAAAGGGACCGAAAAACCAGTCCAGATCATTCAGACTTTTGGTCTCACATAGTGACCAAGCGTCAGGCTAAATCACCTACTACATTGGTTTACCAATCTGATTACGTTGTTATTATCAAAACTGCTACAAGAACAAGGATGTGTACTATCAAAATTTGTTTAAATCAGTCCAGTGCTTATCGAGGACATTTAAAATTTCCCATTGATTTATTATGTGAAAAAAATCTAAGATGGCAACCTCAAACATCATAGTTGATCTGACGGTTTCAAAAGTTGAAAATTTGAAGTCACCATACCCAAAACTCTATATAAAGGGTCAGTTAATGTCCCTCTCACAGATCTGCCAAATTTGTAGCTGCATATACTGGCTCAATAAACACTGTTGAAAAAGTTATTTCCAGGCCTGTAACGAATACTCAAAAAAATTTGAATCGAATTGAATTTCGAATAATGGAAATGTAGCCCTATGTGAATAATCAAGTGTCCTATCGTGTAAACTAATTTATCGTTCAATCATAGCAAGAAATATGAAAATGCAGTGCCCTAGATAGAAAACCTGGGTGTGTATGCATACATGTACACTAGACAGGAATTGAACTGAAACGAGATACTTTCTCAGAAATTAAGAGTCCAGCATCATACAAATATGATGTTCCTGAGTTGTATTTCATAGACCACGCTGGACATTAGCGTTACTCCTGTTGAATAACTGATGACACATTTGTCCCGGCTCCATGAAAACTTTTAAGATCGCTAAAATATGTGCAATGAGCCATTAGAATTACGCCTACATTTCATAGCCTGTTGCCATTTATTTAGGATATTTTGAGGTGCAAATTTTTCCTAGCATTCATAGCATGGTCTACACATAGAATTTAATATAATATTATGGATAAAAATCAGGTCTATCTTCCTGCGCATCGATTTTGACAGTTATCTAAGCGACCAACATAAAATGATACAAAACGGAATCAGACATACACAATGTACGCAAAAAACTGCTTGAATGCCCGAGCAATTCAAATCAGATAGGTCGCTTCTTATGTTGGCCAGTGAGAATTAAACATCTTTTGTGATTGGAGGCATTCCACTGAACTATATAATATAGTAATATACTGGAAGGTATCCTAAATATGAATTTATTTTGTAACATTGGGAACAAAATATTGCAAATTAATATGATATTATTATCATGTACAGAAGATAATGTTTTTAAAACAGTGTGAGTAATAATTTCACTCTCCTAATCAGCAAATTCATTCGGAATTATATTTATTGGCAAAATTTGTATTCACTTGGGAGATTTAGTTTAGGGCGACTTGATTACATCATGATAATTAGATGGCAACTCAGCGAAGTAAATTTAACGGATGGTCGTGTGTCGTGAGGTGGGGAAATTTGAGTATTGTCACATTCAACCCCTAACTTAGGGCAGTCCGTTTTGCCCTACCCTGACATATCATACATCAATGGAAAGGTGAGATTATTTTCTTTCAAACCGTACAAAGCCTCTTTTTTTAAAACAGGAGAGACTAGCATAATAAAACATCTAAAAAATCAGTTATTTTTATGTGTCCCCCGTTACAGCCATGTTGGAAAAAATTGCCACTTTGTTGCGCTACGATCTTAATATGCCACTAATTTTAATTTGATCATTTTTGCTGGCATGGCTAATATCTGCCTCAGGATGTACAGCTCAATTCTGCTGCCTAGCTACCATACTTCTCAGCAGACAGCCTAAAATGTGTTGTTAGCTAACCCTGTCCCCTCCGCCCAAAATATTTGACATGTTGACTTGGTCAGACTTTCTACCTGCTTTGAAATAGACATAGACAATTTGAACAGATATGTTTCAAATGCTCATAGGCTCTAGTTTATGGAATGCCCTGTTGATTTCAGTACACGTGTCAATCATCTTAGTAGCAGCTTATTGAATTACCCTGAATTTTTTGTAACACATCCAAATTTCGACAAATATTATGAGACCTTATCAACTTTCAGTCAAACCAGAATGAGCTGTTTTGATATTAGACCATTAATAATACTTGATTCTGAATGCTCATGAGCTAAGCTTTAAAATGCTATATAATATGTCTAGCTTTCTGTTCATTTTCCATATTTTACAGGCTAATGAAAAACTCTGAAAAAATTTAACGCAACCCCAGTTTGTAAGCAAGACAATTTATAAGTACTAACTTGTACAACAGCTGGTTCTACAAGCATAATGTAGCATTGTTTTCTATGTATTTCAGACTGAATCATGAGTGAAAGAAAGAGTAGAGTCCAGTAAGTCACTGGTTAGATATGAAATAAGTTTTGGACTCGGAAGATAGTGGCTAGTTCTTCAAGCCTTGGAGTTGCAAAATCAGTCATTGTAATTCAAGTTATTACGATGACTGGGTTTCCGACTCCAAAACTGGAAGACTATCATTTTCTACCACCAAGAGCAAGCCTATCTTATTTAGAGAAGTTGTAATATATCTGATTTAACAAGACTTGTAATTTAAGCGACTTTAAAATCATCTGTTCCAATATATTTAGCTAAAGCTTAAAATGTTATGTTTTTAAAAATAAAAATTTGACTAATTTTCATTGAATGTTTTGACATAGTAAATAGAAACCTAGTTGTGCAGTTTTCTCATCCCAGAAGAACTATCTTCTTATCTACAATTACTGAACGTTTCAAAGTAATAGCTCAAGGACTTTTCATTTTAAATCATATTTCGGGACGATTTTGAGAAAAACGCATTTAAAGTTTACTATTTAAATTGATTTACATGTAAAATTAATTAGTTTTATTGCTTAAATCAAGGTTTTCATTGAGAATACATGCTAAATAGTACATGAATCTGATCATGTATGGTGTACTGGACCATATTATAGGAAACAATTTTTTTACCCAAAACACCCATGTAACACACATTTCCCCATCTTTTGACACACGACCGGATGCCATTTTTTTTACAAATGCTCTTTCCGATACAAATTTTCAAACAAAAAGTGCCAAATTCCCACGATATTATTGTTTTATAATGCAAATTTATTTAATCGAGTAATCACAATTATTCTTAAATAATCGATCGTGATCACTCAAAGCAATAATCGCACACGCCTAATAATACATTGAAGGCTTAAGGTATGGAGAATAAGGAAAGAAGGTCAGTGTGACCTTCGAGTGACCTATTTTTCATGCCTCACCTGCAGATACTGAGTTTCTATTAACCTTGTTTATTTAAACCCATGTCAAAGCCAAAAATATACGATGAAGATATGCAAAATTTCAGAGACAATACATAATATATTTTAGTTATGCCCACTGAACACCCCAGTGGTACCCCAAATCTTTCTATTACAACAGTAGTTTAAAATTCTCGACCATTTTCAAGTCCTTGTAACTTTTTAACAAGAAGAGATAGGTTGGAAAGTTTCAGTATTCATAGACAGGTCAGAGCTGTACATGGAAGCCCAATATTAACAAGGTTATCTTTAAACTTTGTTCTACAGAAGACAGTTCTCAATTTTTCACTCGCAAATTTACATGTCATGTTTGGCCAACCTCTACATAACAGGAGCTCAGCAAACGGCGCATACTACCCCGCCATGATCAGAAATCAATGAAACCGAGCTATTAGAAAATATTTATTTCTTCCTCAGACCCAGACCATGAAGTGTCAAAGCAATCCGTTAAACAGTCAAGGAGGTATCGAACGGAAACCAATTTTCAAGATGGCCGCCATACTGGTGGCCATATTGGATTTTGGATTATCGTAGATTTCAATAAGTTTCTTCACCAGTCATATTCCAACCACACTATGAAGTGATCCGATAAATGGTAATGGAGATATCATCCAGAAACCAACTTTCAAGATGGCAGTCCGTGGCTGGCGGCCATCTTGGATTTCGGATCATTGTCAATTTCGATAGGTTTCTTCCCCAGATCGAGTCCAACCACTCTATGAAGTTTCAAAGAGATCCAATAAACGGTAACGGAGTTATCATACGGAAACCAATTTTCAAGATGGCCGCCATACAGGTGGCCATATTGGATTTTGGATTATCGTAAATTTTAATAAGTTTCTTCACCAGACATATTCCAGCCACACTATGAAGTGATCCGATAAATGGCAATGGAGATATCATCCAGAAAGTGTCAAAGCGATCCGTTAAACGGTCAAGGAGGTATCGAACAGAAACCAATTTTCAAGATGGCCGCCATACTGGTGGCCATATTGGATTTTGGATTATCGTAAATTTCAATAAGTTTCTTCAACAGTCATATTCCAACCACACTATGAAGTGATCCGATAAATGGTAATGGAGATATCATCCAAAAACCAACTTTCAAGATGGCAGCCCGTGGCTGGCGGCCATCTTGGATTTCAGATCATGGTCGATTTCCATAGGTTTCTTCCTCAGAGCTAGTTCAACCACCCTATGAAGTTTCAAAGCAATCTGATCAAAGGTAACAGCATTATCATCCGGAAACTAATTTTCAAGATGGCCACCGGTGGCTGACGGTCATCTTGGATTTCGGATCATCATCAATTTCGATAGGTTTCTTCTCTAGACCTAGTCCAACCAATCCATGAATATCAATGCGATCCGACAAACGGTAACAGAGTTCAGAGTTATCATCCGGAAACACTCTGCCGCTTGCCTGACCGACCGCCTGCCCAGACGCCGCCATTACATAATAGGCCGTCAAATTTTTTGGCATGGTATAAAAACTACTTATCAAAATCATTTGAAATTTGGCATTTCTAAGATCTTGATCAGGTCATTTTCTTGGCTAAGAATGGTGATATTTAAATATTATCTGTCCCGATTTTTTGCCAGAAATTTGGTCAGACAGCTATTCTGTTCGCCAGATCACAAATTTATTCACATTTAGTGGATTGGCGAGTGGGTTGGCCAGTCTTTGTATCATATGATTGCAGACTTGAAAGTCGACATTTTCATTCCACTCTGTCCTCAGGGTCAGGTTGCAGAGGGAAGAAGGGCAAAGTTGGCTGAATTCAACCAAATTTGCTATGTGCATTACTCATACGATCGTGGGTCATGAGGCGATGTTTACATTAGGCTGTGTACCCAGGGACGGGTGGCGCAGGGCTTCCACTAATTTCTAAACACAGGGGCTTCCAGAGTAATGCTTTTGGGAGAAATATGAAAGTCCAAAATGGTTCACATACATGTAATTTGCTTTAAATAATAGTATTTAGAGATGTTAGGGACAAAAAATAGGAAGTCCAGGACATCCTTGTTATGTTTTTTGGGAGTCAAAACATGAACTTTGTGAGTATAGTACTCCCGGACTTCCACTAGTGGAGCTCCTGGGGTGGCGTGTTGCACAACGTTAAAGTTGGCGAAAGCAAGGGAATTTGCTGTGACGTGCCATCGACTGCGCATTCTAGTTACCATTCAGGCAAACATTAAGACAATATCACAGCCCCTCAAGCCCTCATACTGGGTCATACAATAGACCCTTATTCAGAATACTGTGGGAATCCAATTTGGATATTATTCCACAATTGTTGCGATGAGCAAGATGAAATAAAAAATTTGATAATTTATTAAAATCAGATATTTACGGTTAACTACAGGACTGTCGGTCACCTGCAAGTCTGCAACATTAGTATATATCGTGGTGAGAAAATCGCGATATTTCGATGTATTGTATAGCCTATTTTATGGTATACGAATTCACGGGGTGAATTGGTCTTGGGTTGAGTTGGACTGCATGGCTTGGCTTATGTAGACATATCGGCTTCGCTATGAGTTTTCATATCAGTTTTAACCAAATATGACTTACAATTGGTAAATTTCAACAAAAAACATTAAATGCAGTCGCCAAGATGCTTAAAGAACGATCGTTAATTACACGAAAATAGTACACAATTTCCCGTTATAAATTTGTGATGCCTTACACCTTGGCTTGCGGGAGTGAATTTATTACATTGGACAACCTAAATAGTATGTACTCTGTTATAATCACCGTTTATTACATCAAAATTAATCCAAAAAATTTGATTGTGAAAATGTACAAATCACGTGATATTAGGAATGCGTTTTAGATCCATAGATATCTAATGTTTTGATCTGATCCGCACTTACCGAGTACCCGTTTACTAATAATAGTTAACCTTCAGAAACATCTCGGATAGTTCACCTTTCAGGCTAAAGCGTGTATACCGTCTCATTTGGCTATCACATTTGTGAACGCACCACCTCTCGCCTCCAAAATCAGGAGAGCGAGCAATATCACGTGATTTATATATTTTACTAATAATAGTTCGCCTTCAGAAACATCTCAGATAGTTCACCTTGCTGGCTAAAGCGCGTATACCGTCTCATTTAACTATTACATTTGTGAATGCACCACTTCTCGCCTCCCAAAACAGGAGAGCATGCAGTACCACGTGATTTATATATTTTCGCGACGCCATTTATTGTCAAATTTAGGATTAATTTTGATTTTATAAACCAAGATTATTAAGAAATATGCAATATTTATACCGTCCCACGTAATAATTTCACTCACACAATCATGGTTTTGAGATATACAGTACGGCGGCAAGAAATTGTACTGGTAAATTGCGTTCAATTTTGTGTTATTGTCAATTTTTTTCAACAATTTTAAAGAATGTACTTCAACTTTTTATTGACCTATTCCTAATCTAAGCACACCCCTCTCGCAAAGATGTTGGTTTGGAAATAAATTGAACAGCTTGCTGTAATAGAAGGCTACGCTACAAACACATGACAAATAAGCAGAATACGACATGACAGTACAATTTTCGCAATAATTCGATTTCTTCAAAATCATATCGTAAAAAATTGTGACTGGAAAAGAAATCGTGATTTTCGATAATATCGGATAATCGTGCAAGCCTAACATGCACCTGCTATTACTAACCCGATTCTCGATGGGACTGACATTCACATGGTGAGAATTATGAGTAATCAATATATATATATACAGGGTCTGAAATAAGGAGAGTCAATTTGATCTGACAAAAAAGCGGAAGTTGACTAACCTGACGGGGTGTCCGGGGGTCCTCCCCGGAAAATTTTTAAATCTAGATGCTCTCAGAGGCCATCTCCTGCATTTCTGGAGAAAAATATAGGTTTTCGGTTGGCTGTGAAATTGTTCTATTTTTACCCATTTTGTCCTGAAAAAGTCAAATAGACTAAGACATTTTCAGGAGAAAATGCATAAAGATAGAACAATTTCATAGTCAACTGTCGGACCCAGAAAATGATGACTTAACCACTTATACTCGGTCCTCCATTTAGCAAGGGTTGCCCCTTTGGGCACTTTTCGCTCAGATGCCATTTTAGCAACACATCAACCAACTGCTGTCACAGTCATGTACAATTGAATTTTAAAATATTTTCATTTTAGAACACATTAGTCAAAGAAGGCTTGTGATAGTTTTCCTGATAAATGTTCGCTTGCAGGTCATGAGATTATTTTTGAAATTTTCCATTGAAATGGCTTATTCAGTAACTGAGACAGTCATTCCCGTGGTAAATTTTCAAAAATAATCTCTTGACCTGCAAATGGCCATTAACTATTTTTAATTAAAATTTTTAGGCAAATTTGACCATTAAATTGTAGAACGCGAATATAATGGTAACGCGCGTGTTGTCAAGTGTCTTCTACAGTGCGATTATTTATGAACTTGCTTTCTTCACTTCTATTGTGAGAAAACTCGCCCGCTATTTCATTGGTTTTCTATATACAGCTACCAAGGAAATCGCGAGGAAGAATTAGCTTCTTCAGTATCGAAGGCGTGAAAGAACGCGTCTCAAACTTCTGTGAAAATCTCTCACGTAATGTCATTGGGTTTTCTAGATATAATTATGTCCAACAACCAATGAAATTGCGAGACCAAATTCTCCTCTCATGACAGAAGGTGTGTAAGAACACATCACTAACTCGTGCGCAGTGGCAGATTTTGTAGATCCACCATTGCTAATTTTGCATCGACTCGATCATTTTCAGACTAGCAAAATGACAAGATTTTGAGTGGTATCATTTATCAGTGTTCTATGCAATTTTATCTGTCATTTATTCGCCGTATGACTTAATTTTCAAGTCACTCATGGTCTATATCCCTCATTAGAAATCAGAAAATTTGCCAGTATGAAAGGTTTACACTATTCCCGGGACAATTAGCTATAGTAAGACCACCCTCTAGGATGAATTTGCCGGTATGACACGTTTTGACAGATCACGAATACTGGTAACCAAGGTGAATATCGTTTTCACTTAGAAATGTGCAAATGACGCACAAACGCGTGCTCGATCGATCTATCGTATTTGAGTGCGATACCAACATTGTTCACTTGTTCTCTTTTCCAAAATTTGCAAATTTTCCCCAAAATTCATGTTCAGTAAAAAAATTTTACCCATCCAGATTTGATCGGACATGACTGATGTCCGACCATTATTTCATACCCTGTATATATATATATATATATATATATATATATATATATATATATATATATATATACTGAACCAAAAAAGTTTAGCAACACTGAGAATATTACTGTATAAATGTTATTTAACAAAAACAATAAATTGATTCAAATATATTATTTAACTGATAGGTCATTTTCCAATTTGAACAACAATCTCTTGTTACTGTAATGCTAGCATTGCGCCTTTAACACGGCATCATTCAATGGAATGGTTCAATTTAAATAATGACACTGAGCTGTCAATACCGGTTGTGACCTCCGCGCGCATTAACCACCGCCGTACATCGCTTCCTGACGTCACGAAGAGGAATCACATCCCATTCCTGGAGCAGTGCAGCTTCCAGCTCCCGCACGTTGTTGAAGATGTGGATGGTTCTCATGCACCATACGGCCAAGGATGTCCCACACATGTTCGATAGGAGACAGGTCCAGTGATCGCGCTGGCCAGTCCAACACCGGAAGGTTGTTAGCCTCAAGGAAGTCACTGGTGACCCTTGCTGAATAAGGATAGGCATTGTCTTGCTGGAACATAGTCTGCACGATGCTGCATAAAAGGGATGACAATAGGGGCGACAACTTCTTCACAGCAACGTTGAGCCGTTAAATTTCCACGAATCACAATAGATCTGTTTTGCCATTTTCATGGATTCCAGCCCACACCATGACACTGCCGCCACCGAATCTGTCGTGCTGAATGATGTTGGCTGCATCATACCGTTTCTCCTAAACGTTGCCAAACCCGTTGCCTACCATCCGCCACATCCACACAAAACCTCAACTCATCACTGAACAAAACGTGGTTCCATTGTTGAGCACGCCATCACTGATGAGTTCTTGCCCATGCAAACCGATTATCGATGTGATGCTCTGTAAGCGGAACAGCAACAAGTGGACGACGGCCATGCAGTCTAGCATCATGGAGTCTGTTTCGCACAGTTTGTGCATGCACTGTAGTGCCGGTAGCAGTGTGCAATTTACGGGACAGCCGCGGCGCAGTCTCAAACCTGTGACGTCGTGATGACGTCACTAAGTAGCGGTCTTCTCGTGGTGTTGTTGCTCTCGGTCTGCCAGATTGTGGTCGGTCATTAACATGTCCAGTTTCCTGCTCACGTTGGCGGAGACGGGAAATGGTTGAGGCATGAGCATTAAAATGTCGAGCAACAGCGCGAACGCTCTGCCCAGCAGTGAGTCTTCCCATTGCATCATGGCACTGATTTTCGGGTAGCCCTGGGCGGCGGCCCATGTTCGGTAGGGTAAACTTTTAAGCGTTTTCTGTTAACGCTCGTTATCTGCTTTTGCAATATGGTGAATTTTTGCCTTCGCTACCCGCCAATGTGGGCCAGTGCATGAAAAATGCATTTTCACATGCAGTAAGCATGCGGCCGAGAAATGCATTTCTTCCTGATCAGCGAGACATTACATTGACCACTACAAAACCATAAATGGAAACCATAAAGGGCATTATCGTCAATCTCACCTTTTTCTGTATGGCGTGAACAACAGAAGGGGGAGAGATTGACGATATAGCCCCATAAAGAATACAGTGCAGAAGATATCGAAGAGCCGACCATAGAGGCATGAATCCTGCAGTCGGAAGACATCCTAAGTATACATAAGTAAGTATGATTAAGGATTGAGTACCGAAAACTGGTAACATTAAAATCAAAACTAAAAAGAAATTAAAAAAGGATTTTTAATTAATAAAAAATCGTTGCCTAACACGCAATCTGCTCACATGTTAATAATTAATTTATTCAGGCTCAGGTGTTATTTGCATCATTCAAATTTGTGTAAATTCTTCCTAAAATATGAATTTCTTCTTGTTCTGTAAATTACCCTTGTCGTACGAGAACCGTGGCTGGTAACTGCTACATCTTGATCTTGATCGTGATTAGTTATGGCGAAACATTCAAAAGACATTATTTTCGCCGCACATTCGTCAAGCAGTCGGTTTAGACATGTGTTCTGTTCTGTTTCCGTATATTCCTCCACTAGATTGGAACACCCACGTAGAAGTGGTAGATAATATTAAATTTCAATGTCTTACTGTCACACATGCAGATATCCCATCACCCGGAAAAGTTCATGAAAATTATGAGCAGTAAATTAACTGTACACAGATAGTTGCTGAACATCAGTTATGGGAGTTAATAGATATGGTTTCTGTTGATGACTGATTCCTACGTTTTATGCTGTTGAGTATGTAAGTTCTGTGTTTTGCCTCTGATTAATTTGGCAAATTTATTTGTACGATTTGCAGAGTTCTCTGAACCGCTTAGAAGATCCTGTGATAATTTGTTCCAATCCCTTATCATACTGGGAATAAAACTGAATTTAAATGTAAGGGAGTAACTGATCCTAGATTAATTATGGACCCGCAATCCTAATGTAATCAGGTCAATATTCAAAATAAAGTATTCTAAAGCTGGAACTGAAACTCTGAGACAATAGCAAGCCAATGCCTTATGCCTCGTAAAATGATGATGCTGATAATGAATTATTAAAGATAAAGTTTAAGTGAATGACTGTACTATTAGTTGGAAAAGTAATATGGAGTAATCCGATGGACGGCCTCCAAGATAGAATTTGTATTATCCCTACCCGCCTAAATTCAATGGATTGCTGATGACTGTGCTGACAAGAATTAAACACAAGACAATGCTGAAAATTAATAGCAACGTTTATTTACATACAATATCGCAATTATACTCTACATGATTTATTTAGATATATATGCATGTATGTATTCGCCATGGTCCATCCTAGTCTGTCATAAAATATGTGCCACTTTACCATTAGATTGATATGAGGAATATATAGGTTGGCTAATATATATATATATATATATATATATATATATATATATATATATATATATATATATATATATATATATATATATTATATATATATATATATATATATATATATATATATATATATATATATATATATATATATATATATATATATATATATATATATATATATATATATATATTTTATGACAGACTAGGATGGATCATGGCGAATGTCTACCGCTCTGGAGAAATTTAAATATTAGGTATTATCATGTCATTCTCCCTGGGCTGTGGTCCGGTATAATGCGGCCTAATCCCCAAAAAAACTTTAAATTAGCTTTCACAAGCCCATAACTTCACCACCGCAACATAATTCTCTCTGGAATGGCTCTTCTTGACACTCTCACTGTCAATCCAGAATTGGACTCTACGGCTTGACTTGTCACATCCATATTCCCTTTCGAGATTCACATCTCCCTGTTTAACTTGCTATGTTCACGATTAGCAACGAAAGGGAATGACCAGACCTGGCTCTCGCACTATATTCACTTCCCTATGCCAAGACCAAATAGTTCCCTTCTTTCACCCCCACCTAACAACCAATTCAACTAATTAAATCCATATCAAAGGACCAATGATCGGACAATAAACTGAATGATCACAACCCCACCTTTTTCACGTATTACAACCTCATTTCTTAATGCAAACATCTCACTCATGCAATATTACTCCACCCAAGACAACACCATCAACCACTTCCCATGCAAAATATACATCCAAAATGTACAGCTAGGGGAAAACTGGTATTGTTACACCCCGGGGAACGTATATTTCTATACCACTACTGTCTATATACGCAAAAACAACATTCTAACAGGGGAGACCGTGGTCAAGTGGTACACTTTGGCATCCAATATAAACATATACATGGAAACATGAAATATATAATTTATTTAGTTCACTCTCTTACATAAAGACGTCAGTTCTTGCGAAAATTTAGCTGAAGTGGCTGTTGTGCATGTTTTTGGTTCTCCGAATTGGAGTCTGTAGACTGTCTAATAATATATTTGCTTGTTGCAAAGTTGTAGATCTTTGTAGAAAATAAGGCGGTTTTGTTTCCTTCTGTCTGACAATGGTGGGAGTTGTAGGGTTTCCATTATATTTGTCATACTGTCTGATTCGTAACAATAGTTTGAGGTGATAAATTTAGCCTCACTTTTTTGCACACTTTCTAGTTTGTCCAGAAGAGTTATCTGATGAGGGTCCCAAACTGTACTTGCATGTTCCAGAACTGTTTTAATCAGTCCCACGCATGCTTTAAGTTTGATTTCTTGGGAACAGAATGATAAATTTCTCCACAATAATCCTAAGGTTCTCTATGATTTGCTGCAGATCTCAGCGATGTGTTTGTTACAGTTAGGTCATTGGTGATGTTGACGCCCAAGTACTTTACTGATGAAACAAAAAGTAGACCGGTTCCTTTTAGTGTGTAGTCGAATTTGATGGCTTGTTTTGTTTTCTGGTTAGGCTCATCATGTTGCATTTTACTGGTTGGAAGTGCATTCCCCAAGTTGTAGCCCAGTTACCTAACATGTTTATGTCTTGTTGGAGTGCCTCACAGTCCTTGGGGTCATCAATTTGTCGGTAGCATACACAATCATCAGCGAATAGCCTGATCTCTGAGGAAATGCCCTGGACTATATCATGTATGTGGACTGAAAACAGTAAAATGCATAGAACGGTTCCTTGAGGTACTCCAGACACAATGTCAGCATTGTTTGATTTGGCACCATTGACTACTACGCACTGTTTGTGATCTTTTAAGAATGAGGTAATCCAATTTAGTATATTTTTTGACACACCATATTTGTGCAATTTAGATTTCAAAGGTTCATGTTTCAAAGTCGGGAGTAAAAATGGCCTCTTGTTTCCATTTATCAATGGATGAAGCCCAATCATTGATGAGATTAATTAGTTATGTTTCACAACTGTGAAATTTTCGGACGGCATGTTGTTTGTGAGTTAGAATGTTATTTTGTATGAAATGGCTCATTAAATATGTACAGTATATAGGTAATGTTATATTGTAAGTTATGAAAGTAAATTAGGTTGCATTGAACGACTGTTTTTATCTACATTTTTAAGTGCTTTCCAAGTTAAATGCAGCAGAAATTTCTACATGTACACCAGATCATAGATTAGATACAGCCTGGGTATTGAGAAGTCAGGATACATAGTGTAGTCGCTTTCTGTGTAGAGTGTCAACAAGAGTTTTGCCTTGTGTGGTCGTTCCCATCTATCAACTGTATGCCACTCATACGACCCTCTTTCCAAAGTAATTCATATCATGGAGTAATTTACGAACTGGGACTGAGACGCCTTACCAGTGGCTATGGTACATCATCATCATCATCATTATCATCACCATCATCATCATCATTATCAGCTAGGAATGGCTGAATGGCCCATTGTGCTCCTCAACAGCATACGGAAAATCCCATCCAAAGTTACTTTATGCCGCATCCGAGACAAGATCAATTACTTCACTGGATCATGTCAAAGTGGCTTCAAACGCGGATGCTGCTGCACAGAAACCCCTTGACGAACTTCTGCCAATAGCTGCAAGCAAACTAAAAATTGAGAAACTTTTTTTGAATGAATTCAAAACAGAGTTCACCCACATATACCTATCGACAAAGCATGAAACTATAGAAAATGATGGCTGCGAACCATGGAGGAAAAGTAAAATCCTGGGCTCACTGCTTTGCAGTACTGCTGACATTTCTGCATGCTGCGTCATGGGGAACATCGCTTTCCAGTCCTTCTGGAAGCTATGGATTCGTGGATCAAAGATGGCCTTGATAAAGAGGCTACGTTTATACAATGCAACCTGCGTATCCTTGATGCTGTATAACTGTAACAGCTGGGCAGCTCCAAAGGCAGCTCTAGACAAACCTGATACCTGCCACCGCAGACACCTATGCACCATCACTGGACACCGATGACCAGACAGCATAATTTCCAATGATGCACTATACAAGATGTGTAATACGTTGCCGCTGTCTGTAAAAGTCGACCAGCTTAGATGGTCCATGTTTGGCCATATGCTAAGGATGTCAGAAGAGACACCAGCACAAAGAGCCTTGGAATTCGACCTACTCGGAGCCAGCAAATACAAAACCATGAGAGGACGTCATTGCATAAATCTGCCAAGTGTGCTACAAGGTGACCTAAGAAAGCAGGATTCGGTACACTCAAGTCAAGAATGGACATGAGGAAGCTAAGGATTTCGGCTGAGGACAAGACACAGTGGGCAAAAGTGAAGAAGGACTGATTGTAGCTGTAGGATATTTTTACTACTACAGCCGCAGAATACAGTAATCATAATACAATGGCTGACAGGCCGATGGCCGATTACCCAAACAGCCGAAATTGATGTGATATGAATTGATATGTTATGATCATCATCATTTTACGAGGCTTATGCCATTCGCTTCTTATTACATCATAGATAAAGAGATTGAAACTATTTAGCACATCCAATCACTCCCAACGAGATGTGCAGACGTTGTAGTATACGTACTGTTGGGTGCTGAACCAGTCGAAGCAACAACAGTTGAATTATTCAAGAGCAGACTATATATCTACTTCAAAGAAATATCATTTGAATTCGACTGAACAGGCATACATGTACCAGCCCACCATAATCATACTGCAATTTTTCCAATACAGTGAACTTATCTTGGCTTATCAGTAGCCTGTGTATCTAGAAAAACATGCCCTGTAGCGATTTCAATTATCGGTATATAGTTCTCTGCTTTCCATGTCCACATTTTGTGGTAACATGAAGAGACACTAGCGTAGAGAAGGAGATTTGGATAGCAACAAACACAGAAAATGAAAACAACAGCAATAATACCAACCAAAGCCTCCACAAGTCAGCATGCAAACAAATGCTAGGCACAGCATAGTGAAACCATGAGTGTTTGGTGGGACACCCACGCTGGCACAGGGAACACCAATCTGTGCCACAGCATTTCCACAAATCAGTTAAATTAAAAGATGATCTGGTGTTAATTTTTCCGCAAATTTGATGGAGGATGTTGCTGTCATAGACATCAACCAAACTTTTGAGAAATATACACCGGTTTCTTTGTTATTTGCACAACAAAGGATGGAATATTGACATCGGAGTGGTAAGTGTTAAACTCGTAAATCTAATGGTTTCGAGGAGACTTAATTAATCAACAACAGTCAAATCATTCAAGAACAAACTAGATATCAAAGAAAGAGCCCTTGAATTGGACTGAGCAAGCCATACCACAACAAAAAACACTGGCTTATGCCTCATAAAATGATGATGATGATGATGATGAGGAGGAGGAGGAGGAGGAGGAGGAGGAGACCATCGATAAGAAAGTTCTTTCACTCTATGAATTCCGGATTTTAGCATAGCCGGGTGCGGATGAGTTTTGATCTCGGAGTGAAATATCAACGTTTAAGCCATAATTATCGGCAACAAATTACATTAACTCGATCAGCCAGCTTTGGAATCATGATAATAGCAGTAAATTATGCACTTTTATCATTAAACAGACTTAGTGTGCAATCTCGTGGTAGAGCGTCCATAGCAACGTCATCCATCGAACGTACATCAAACAACATTGTGACGTCATATCATAGTAAAATGGCTGGATTGCAAAAAACTCAAAAACAAAACCTGATTCAACAAGAGAAGAAATTAACTGAAATTCGTCCTTCTTATCGAGGTAAGGTGAACACAAAAGCCTCATCCGAGATAAGTCCAGATATGCATACATTTTCTGAAGATGAAAATGAGAGTGAGATTCAAAATGAAGTTTATATAGTTGAGAAATCAGTTTGTAGAGACTGCAAGCGTGAAGTAAAGGGCAGTGAAGAGGCTCTCAATTGTGATTTATGTCTTAGCTGGTACCACACTAATCCAAATTGTCAAAATGTACCATTGCCTGTATACAACAGTTTTAGCGAGGCAAGCACCAATCAGATACATTGTTATTGTAGCTATTGTAACCTTGGAGCTGCCAATCTCAGACACATCATCAGAAATATAGCACAGTCACTGGAACATAAAATAGATTGTGTAAGGAAATCAGTCATCACAAACGAGAAAGCAACAAATACGAAGATAGATAATGAGGTCAAGAGTTTACAGGAGCAGATCGACGATAAGGAACAAAGAACAGTAGCACTAGAATCAGCCACATCACAGGTAGGGTCTGTCACAGAGGTTGCCATCAAGAGCCATGTAAAACAAGTGGTGGAAGAAGACAGAAGAAGACAGAAGCACCTTGTTGAGAGACAGAATTGGTGATCTGGAGGAAAGGGAGAGGAAACAAAACTGCATCCTATTCAATTAAGAGAACGCGGGCTGAGGACCCTCCCAGACGCAAGGAAGATGACTTAAAAATAGTAATGGAACTCCAGAAAAGCTTGAAATTAGAAAGAGGTTGAAATAACAAGATCTGTATGCCTGGGAAAGAAATCAAGTGAAAAACCAAGACCACAGTCGATAGTGTGACAGCAAAGAAATGACATACTGAGACGAGCATGGTTCCTATCAGAAATCAACTACGAGAACGCAAGAAAGACCTAGAACAAGACAGACATGACATCACTGGAACAACAAGAGCTAATGGACTTTAGGCAGGAAAGGGAGAAGCGAATACAGGAATCTCAGTGCAAACAAGAGAACAGCAATTGGATTATCACCAGGGAAATAAGCGAAAATAAGGTGTTCTATAGTTAAAACTGAAGACAACCTCCGGCATCACTGACCTCAAATGGGCGGATGGCTCGACAACGAAATCTGACTCAGAAAAAGCTGATGTGCTAAATACATACGTTACCAGCGTATTTACACGTGAGGATACTACCACCATACCTCAGCTTACAAACACTGTAACTAGTAACAGACTTGAAGGATTTGTCATTGGCGAGGAAGAAGTGAGCAAAAGACTGGAATAACTCTCAGTATCCAAATCACAAGGCGCTACATCCACACGTGTTGAAAGAGATCAGCCAATTTATTGCCAAGCCTCTGGCATTACTGTTTAACAGGTCCTTGCGAGAGCGAGCCCTTCCGAGAGACTGGGAAAATGGACAAGTCACACTGCTTTTCACGAAAGGTAGATCAGCAGCATGCAACTATCGACCAGTCAGCCTGACATCAGTACTATGCAAGACGATGGAATGGTTTGTCAGAAACGAGCTCCTCAAGTAAATGTTAGGATCTATGACAGACTGCCAGCAGGGCATCCTGAGAGGAAGATCATTCATGACCCAACTCCCGGATACTCTAGATTTCTGCCCCAAACTAGTAGATGAGGGAGAAGCGTCCGGCATCATTTACCTAGACTTTGCTAAAGCTTTTGGCACTGTACCCCACAAAGACTGCTCAGCAAACTGACGAGTTACGGGATTCATGGTGATGTATTGGGATAGATACGAGAATTCCTCAGTGACAAAACTCAACTGGTGACAGTTAATGGCGGCTTCTCAAGCTGGGCTCCAGTCATCAGTGGTATCCCACAAGGCAGTGTACTGGGACCAGTTCTGTTCATCTGTTTCATCAATGATATACCAGACGTAGTTAACAGCATGATCAAAATGTTCGCAGATAACACAAAACTTTTTGCGAAAATATCCTCCAAAGAAGACCAAGAGAGACTGCAGACAAATTTGAACAACCTAAAGAACTGGTCAGAGATATAGCAGCTGCGCTTAACATAAATTACAATACACCATGCAAGACAATAAAGAAATTATCACCCTGGAGGAAATTACCTGTGAAAAATACCTTGGCGTGTATGTTGACAACACAAGGAAATTCACCCAGCCTGCCAAAACCGCAGTTAACACGGCCAATAAACTCGTCAGGATGATACAGAGAACCTTTGATTTCATGGACAAACATACATTGATACTATTGTACAAAAGTCTGGTTAGGCCACACCTGAAATATGGGAATGTAATCTGTTCGCTGCTGTACAGAAAAGACATTCAGCTTCTTGAAGACGTAGAGCAACAAAACTTGTGCCAGTGCCAAAAGACACACCATATGAAGAGTGCCCAAAGATAATGCAATTACCAAGCTAGTGTACCGCCGATTACGAGGTGAGATTATCAACGTGTACAAATACATGCATGGCATATACAACATTGACCAAGAAAATCTATTGCACTCTGACACTGGGGACCGAACAAGAGGCCACGGCTACAAGCTCTACGAACAACGTTTTAACACAGATACAAGGAAAAGATTCTTCACGATTAGAGTAACAAATTACTGGAATAGCCTGCCTGAATCCATAGTATCCGCTCCCACAATCAAACCCTTTAAAGGGAGACTAGATCGCCACTACAAAGACACATCGTATGAGATAGACTTCCCGGTCAGATGTATGTATTGAGACTCGAGAAGCTGTTGAATGCTGTGATTGATTCTGATGCAATACAGAAATGGATTGATGAACCACCCTGATAACATTCCCATATTGGGCCCATATGGGCTCCATATTGTTTCCCATATGGGTCCCATACCGTTTGTACCCATGGCCCATATGGAACCCATATGGGCAAGATTTAATTATCTTCATAGGCGATATATCCACCTCGACTTATGAGGCGCATCTGGGTAAACCTTGAATCTAGATTTTAATAGCCTATATGGGGCCCATCTGGGAAATCCCATATCCCAGATCCACCCCATGTGGGCCCATATGGGAATGTTATCAGGGCAGCGATGCTGACAGCTAACGCTTGACAGCTTAGGATCTTAGCTGAGAGGTGCAAAGCTAACACCCTATCTGACATGATACAAGGGATCGAGAGCTGCAGCTGTGCCTAACTGTAAAAAAATATACACCAAACGTTGTCAAATGTCGGCTGATGGATGTTCCACCATAAGATCATTGGGTCTCCTAGTTGTTTCCAGCACAGGAATGGCAGCTGTCCCGTATTATTATCAATAAGGATGTCGTTTCATATGGTGCGAATGTCGATCCTTACCACTACCAAATAACCTCTCATGTATACAGCACAAGAAAAGCGGAAGAGTGGAGAAACTCGACCAGTACCAGTACAACCTGGTTGCACCTAATGCTAAAGGCGGGAAAACCTTCAACTGAACTGAAGCATAGCATGGCTTGCTCAGTCCAATTCCTCTTTTATGTAGATAGCTGGGTTGTTCTTGAATGCTAGGACTCGTATCGCTTACTGAAATCTCAAACATGTCAATATCTCAGTGGCTTAGATGTAAGACATTAGCTCTATTTTGTGGAAATGCTGTGGTGCAGCTGTTTCCCGCATTAATTGCAGTGTGCCGCCTACACTTATGGTTACACCCTACTCCACCTAGCATTTGGCTACATGTTGACTTGTGGAGGCCATAGTTGGTCTTAATTCTGTTGTTGTCTTTTTCTGTGTTTATCGCTATCCAAGTATCCTTCTCTACACTATAGCGTCTCTTCATGCATCCACAAATGTGGATGCGGAAAGCAGTCCTATCTACCAGTAATTGAATGTTCTTGCCTATGCACAGGCTACTCCAAGACCAGTCCACTGTGAAGGTGGAAATACAGTAAGACTTTCTGATGTTCTGGGATGTGTGTGACCTGTTTAGTCGGATTCAAATGTTCTTTCTTTGAAGCAGATATCTAGTTTGTTCTTGACTGCTGTCGCTTAGGCTATTGTAGCTGGCAGTGAAGTCCATTGTGGTCCCACTCTAATAGTGAAAAAGGGCTTGTGAACATCTTTGTTGCTGCGTTTTATGTTAAGCTTGCACATGCTGAAAGCCTTGACGCATTCAAGTTTCTCACACAGCTCAGAATCAGTATGGTCAAAATTATTAAAGGAAAGTAACAGGGAACTAACATACATACTCTTGAATGAAAGCTTTATATAATAATCAACCTATAGACCCCAGTAAAAACAGAAATAAATCAGAGTAATTAGAAAAAGCAGCTAAATACCATTTATGTCACTCTGGTGGGAACCAATCAGTGACACAGCTGGACCTATGCGCTCCGGTGTATGCAGAGCAAATAAATCATACCCGCAATAGCCGGTCATATAAGCTCAGTTATATTCTTATTAAGCTGATTAGCCACTACTTCCTGCAGGTAAAAAACAGTATAGTTTTAAAACAATTTCACTGGAAGCTGTTGTTTCCAGAGACTTACATTCAGTCACAGGAATCTCACAATATTTAGTGGGCATCATATTGCGACCTTGGAAACCAGCAGTGTATTTGTAAATCATTTTCACTGAAACTTATTACTTCCACCAGAAAAAGTGACTTTCAAATCTAACGTTTTCAAAAGGATCATTAGTGAATTAGTAGTAGCGATTTAATTGCTCTACATTGGGGCCTATAGAGAATACTATTCATACCGCTTACACAACTATTATCTGGTGTGCTTTCGCCATATTCAGGTAGGCCTATGTAGTATATATGCACACCCAGTTGACATTCTGTGGAGTGCGAAGCACCAGCACGGTCACTAATTGGCTCCAAGTTAAGTGCTCCTAGATTTAGTAAATGCTTTTTCTCAAATAATCATGATTCATTGTCATCTTTTACCAATGGGAGTTTATTTAATATTGTATGAAATTACTAATAAAAATTGTTTGTTTTTTCCTTTTCTCTTCCCTTAATAAATGGAAAAGACCACTACATCAGCAGTTGCAAATGGGGAACAAGATGCACCATCAGATCACATTATCCTACTAAGAAATTAGTTACTCATGATCAAGTCAAAGCATAAAGCGAACCACCTTCCAAATGTCCACATTCTCAGCGACATTAACTACAGGAAAATTGATTGGAAAACAAAACTCAACACAGAACTGGGTGGCTCTTTGCCAGATTCAGATGGCCAAGCCCTACTCAATTCATAAAACAAGTAAAATGGAATTAAGAAATTATTAAATAGTTTGGAAACACCAAAAGGCCATGGGGCCAGACAAAATACATCCACGAATACTCAAAGAACTGCCAACAGCACTGTCAGACATACTATCACATTTTTCCCCAAAGTCCTTAGACAATGAAGTTATCCCAACTGAATGGAAATCAGCAAACATGTGTCCCTTATGTAAAAAAAACCCCAAGTAACTATAGACCGGTTTCCCTCACATTGCATTTGCTGTAAGATGTTAGAACACATCATCTGTTCTAATTTAATTAGCCAAAATAACATCCTAACTCACAGACAACACGCATCACGTAAATTTCACAGTTGTGAAACTAAATTAATTAATGCCATCAATGATTGGGCTTCATCCATTGATAAATGGAAACAAGTGGACAGTTCCATTCCTGATTTTGAAACGGATTTTGATACTTTTGAAATCTAAATTGCACAAATATAGTGTGTTGGAAACTACTAAATTGGATTGACTCATTCTTCGCAAAAAGTGTGTAGTAGCCAATGGTGTCAAATTGAACGTTGCCGACGTTGTGTCTGGAATACCTCAAGGAACCGTTTTAGGCCTCTTACTGTTTTTAGTCCACAAAAATCATATAGTCCAGGGCATTTCCACAGAAATCAGGCTATTCGATGACGATTTTGTATGCTCCCGGGAAATTGATGACACTGAGGACTATGAGGCACTCCAACACTATACAAACATATGTTAGGTAACTGGCCTACCAGTTGGGGAATGGGCTTCCAACCAGTAAGCTGGGACACGCACACGCACGCACGCACGCACGCACGCACGCACGCACGCACGCACGCACATTACTGAGATCTGCAGCAAATCGTATATAACCTTAGGACTATTGCGGACAAATTTCTCATTCAGTTTGGGACCCTCATCAAATAACTCTTCAGGACAAACTAGAAAATGTGCAAAGACGTGCAGCTAGATTTATCACCTCAAACTATTGCTACGAACCAGACAGTATGACAAATATAATGGTTACCCTAAAACTGCCACCATTGTCAGACAGAAGGAAACAAAATCGCCTTATTTTGTTCTACAAAGTCTACTGCAACAAACAAATATGTCATTAGACAGTCTACAATTTGGAAAACCAAAAAACATGCACAACAGCCACGCCTAACAAATTTATGCAAGAACGACGTCTTTAAATTCACCTTTATTCCATTGCAATAAGGGAGTGCAATTACCTATCACAGGATCTTCTAATCAGTTCAGAAGTACTGCAAATCCTACAAATAAATTTGCAGAATTAATCAAAGAGAAAACGATATCTAAACCAGCTACATGACGAATGAACAGAGAAAATAATCTTCTTTGGATGTTTCGCCATAACTAATCAAGATCAAGTAAGTGCAGGGAACCTTGTTTTTCAAAACAAAATTTCAAAACCTCCAAAAATTGTTTTAACCATGTGCTTTCTACAGTAGCATAATAATCAACCTGTTGATGGTAGATAATAAATGGCAGGAGAGGATGAATACGCAGAAAGCAGCGATCCTTGAATATTGCAACTGTCTATGAGCACTCAGATTCAAGAGGCAATCAAACTGATAGAACGGGTTCGTCGGGCAACAAAACTGGTTCACCAGATCAAAATCTATACATACCCAGTGAGACGATGATTGCTCACTTTGCAAACTGTTAGAAACATTTGTACGTGATGCACTAATGAACCATATGGAAACAAACTTGCTTGTACATTGTGGTTTGTAATTGTCTTGTATCACTATACATGTCTTAGGATACTGCGGTTTGGGATCTGTTCCTACGTATAGTGGAAAGTATGTAGCCGAATTCAAGCGAATGTCCTTACTGAAGAAAAGGTGGACTATCTTTGCACGATTGTGTGTCCTGCCAGAGAAAAACTTATTCAATTATATACGTATAAAAATAAAGGAAGTTCCAGCGAGGGATAAGCCTTGTGCGGGTCGAGTGTGTATACACTAGCTTAATATGAACTAACTAAGTGCCTCAAGCGGGCTGAAAATGGTTAGCGAAAGGTAATGACTTGCACGGGCCTCTGTCAGAAGAAATTCCTACCACCCCAAAGGAAAAGGAACGAGTATAACGCTTCTTCCTAGCGGTAACAATGCAAGCCTGAATTGTATATATGTATATTTATTTTAGTGTGTGCACGCTGGTTTGAGTGGAAACAGCAAGCAGATTTCTACAGAAGTCGTCTTGGCCAAATCCTGAACATAGAGTAGGTTTAGTCATTGCCGTGTCAATAATAATAATAAGCTCTGAGACTTTTGACCCCTCTGTCCTATCCTCTTACTTTCCCTTATTTATATGCGAGTACATTATGTAGCAATTACTACCTAAGATAATCAAAATAATACTGTACTGAAGTACCTGTTTCAGGTAGGCACTGTTTGTTTTAATAGTATCTATGTTGAAAGTGGCTATTTTAAGGGTTGGTTTAATTGAAGAACACTTGGTGCTGAATCTTTATTTAATGGGTCTGAATCATTCCTCATTTGAGATTGTGGCTGCAAATTGGTCTAGTGGTTCTTTGATTATGCTGGTGTTCGCTAGGTGGACCATCAGTTAAAATTGGCTTGACCGCTGTACACAAAAATATATATTAGGATTCTTGTTATTTTGATGTTGTAACACGCCTTTCTGTCTCATCTGGTTGTACTGTGACGTTCCTGTAAGCCATACATACAGGTGAAAAAATACATGCAGGTTGGAACATATACACGCATATGGGAGCACGATCGTTAGTAATTAGATATGTCTCTGCTTTTTCACCATTGCATTTTTATGGATAGCATGAAGACACTATCGCAGGTTCTGCATGGACTCGGAATTTCGTTTCAATTCGGTAATGATTCCGATTAGATAGGTCACTGCTTTGCATGGCCATATTCTTGTGGTAAGTCTGCAGTGACACTAGCCTAGCGAAATTCAAATTCATTTTATTTCACTATCTGTTTTATACATATACATATATTATAAACAGACAGTCCATCAAAGGTACACCATATGGAGCGATCAATGGACTCCTTACACATACCACAATACAATGGGCATTAGCAGAATGCGTGAAATAGATACTTTGATATATACATAGCTTTATCATATAAATAGGGCTTACAGCCTGTTCCATATTTCTTGATCTGACCAAATTCACTATTCAATGAAAGGTTTAATTGGTTAGGTAACGCGAAATAAATATTTTCAATAGTTTCATAACGTGTAACAGTCCCACATGCAGCGTAGCACCGCAAATGTTTCCTAGCGATGATGAGAAAAAAAATGTGAACAAAATGGGATACATTATGTTGCTAATTAAAATTTTTAATATATATATATATATATATACTATCCAGTTATGAAATATGTTTGAACATTGGGATGATAGGGTAAGACGCTGGAAATTTAAAAGTAGAATTATGGCTGCTATGTCACAGTATTTCATTATTGCAAATCAGTCTCTAGGCTATATACATCATCTCATTGTGTCAGGAGAAGTTCATATTTGCACAATGCCGCCAATAAAACGATGTAATTCCACCGTTACCGCGATCATCAAATATCGCATTTTTAAAGTCATTACTGATCTTATCCATCTAGTTTATATAGTATTCAGTGTGCATCTCATAAATATTAATGCTGGGAAATCCCTCTTATCACGTGACACACTTTTTGTTTCGGCTTTCGGTTTCAACTGGTGTTAATCAGCTATTGTTATTGAATGTTACACCGGGGAGACTTTCAGAACATTTTGGACCGACCAATCAGTGACGAGATTATAATTGTAAGCAGTATTAGGAATTCCCTTCAACTACATTTGCATATGACCAATGAGAAGCGTCCATTTCAGCGGCTCGCATTTGGTCTTTTAAAGCGGGCAACGTTGTAATTATACTATTATCGGCTTAGGAATTCCGAAACTTAGCTCCCGTTAAATTATATTGACATCAACTTGTACTCAATAATTTAAATTGGAACAATTTAGATGTAGTTTTTGCTATATTTTCTGAAGTGTTTATTGGTAAAAGAGCCCGTTTCCGTGACAGCTTATATAGTATACGCGCTGCCTATAGTTTGGTTCTAAGTTACCGGGTGGATCGACATGCTACTGAACGCACTTTTCCCCCAGCATGTTACCATCTAACGCTGCCAATACACACCTAGCTATACACACATAGCTACCCTATATAGTCTATAAGGTGGTCTAATAAGACAGGTTTTACGTAGATATCCTTATATAGTGACTAAGCGGTCTAAAACGACAGGTATTACTGTCTATGGAGAGTAAGTGTATGTGAGCTATGCCGCGATGTAACAAGACAGGTTTTACAGACTATAGTGGCTGGTCTAAGGTGGTCCAATAAGACATGTTTTACTGCCTATATTGACAAAGTGTATGTGATCCATAAGGTGGTCTGATAAGCCGTTTTACTGCCTATAGGGTGACTAAGTGTATGTGATCTATATAAGGTGGTCTAAAAAAACAGGTTTTACTGTCTAGGGTGACTATGTATATGTGCATAATCCATAAGGTGGTCTAATAAGACAGGTTTTACAGTATTTAGTGTCTGGTCTAAGGTGGTTCAATAAGACAGGTGTTACTGTCTATGGTGACTATAAGTGTGTATAAGATAGGTTTTATAGTTTATGAGGTCTTGTCTAAGGTGGTCCAATAAGATTAATCTAGGCCCTAGATTAGATTATGCAAGATATGCCTAGGCTAGCTTATGCTAGGCTAATCCTAAGGCTATGCTATGTTAGACATACTATAGTCTAAGACTCTAAGCCATACTAGTCTAAGGTATACTAGTCTAAGATGTATACATACTAGTCTAAGATGTACTAGTCTAAGCTATATAGTAGGTTAGTCTAGTCTAGGCTAAGCTATAGTAGTCTAGGCTAAGCTATACTAATCTACTCTAAGCTATGCTAGTCTAGGCTAAGCTATGTTATACTAGTCTAAACAATGCTATACTATTCTAAGCTATATTATACTAGTCCACGCTAAGCTATGCTATACTAGTCTAGGTTAAGCTAAGCCATACTAGTTCAGGCTGAGTTACGCTATACCAGTCCAGGATAAGCTAAACTATGCTATACCAGTCTAGACTAGACTATGCTATACTATTCTGGGCTAAGTTATGCTAGACTAGTCTATGCTAAGCTATACTAGTCTAGGCCAAGCTTTGCTAAACTAATCCACGATAAGCTATGCTACACTAGTCTAGGCTAAGCTAAGTTATTCTATATTAGTCTAAGCTAAGTTATTCCATATTAGTCCAGGCCAAGCTATGCCAGACTAGTCTAAGCTAAGCTATACCATACAAGTACAGGCCAAGCTATGCTAGACTAGTCTAAGGTAAGCTTTGCTATACTAGTCCAAGCTAAGCTATGCTCTACTAGTCTAGGCTTAGTTGTGATATACTAGTCTACGCTAAGCTGTAATGGGCTAAGCTAGGTTATACTGGGCGAAGCTAAACTAAGCTATACTAGTATAAGCTAAGCTATCCCGGGCTAGGCTAAGTCAAGCTATGATGGGCTAAGCTATATTGGCATAAGCTAAGCTATACTGGGCTAAACTAAGCTAAGCGCTACTTGGCTAAGTTAAGCTATACTAGGATAAGCTAAGAGAAATTAGGCTAAGGTATGTAATACTCGGCTAAGCGAAGCTATCCTCGGCTAAGCTAAGCTATGCTTGAATAAGCTATACTGGCCTAGGCTAAGTTAAGCTATGATGGACTAAGCTGTACTGGGATAAGCTAAGCTATAATGGGATAAACTAAGCTATACTAGGCTAAGTTAAGATAAACTAGGCTAAGATATGTTATACTCGGCTAGGCTAAGCTATCCTTGGCTAAACTAGGCTAAGATATACTCGGCTAAGCTGAGATTTACGCGACTAAGCTAACCTAAGATTTTGTCAGCTAAGCTAAACTAAGACATCTTCCGCTAAGCTAAGATATACTCGGCTAAATTATGCTATAATAAAGTTACGCTAACATGTGCTAGTCTACACTAAGCTAAGCTATGCTAGTTTAAGCTATTCGCTCATACTCTACACATAGATAAGCTAGTCTAAGGTATGCTAGTCTAAGCTAACCTATGCTAGTCTAAGCTAAGCTATGTTATGCTATGTAAGGTTAAGATAGTCTAATCATGCTAAGCTATGCTCGTCTACTCTAAGCTAAGCCAAGTTATGCTAGTCTAAACTATGATAATATAGTCTAAGCTAACATATGCTAAGCTATGCTAAGCTAATATATGCTGGCCTAAGCTAAGCTATGCTAGTATAAGCTAAGCTAAAGTAATCTATGTTACTCTAAGCTAAGCCATGCTATTATAAGTTACGCTAGTCTAAGCAAAGCTATGACATGCTAATATAAGCTAAGCTATGCTAGTTTAAGCTAAGCTAGTCTAGGATAAGATAAGCTAGTATAAGCGAAGTTATGCTAAGCTATGCTAGTCTAAGCTATGCTAGTCCAGTCTAAACCGGACTATCTAGGCCTAGGCAAGAATATGTAATCTCTGCTCAGGCTAGCATTATGCCAAGCATAAGGATAGTTTTGGCTAAGCTAGCCTAGATGCAACGTCTAGGGTAGAATACAGTGGCTGGCTAAGGCCTAGGTGATGCCTATTCAAGCCTGGTTAATGCTATGGCGTAGCTAAGGCCTAGTCAAGCGCTGGCTAAGGCCTAATTAAGGCCTAGTCTAGCTTGACGAAGGCCTAGGTCGGGCCTAGAAAAGTTGTCTGGCTAATGACCAGACCTGTAAGACATAGCAAATCCTGGCTAAAGCCTAGGTAACTCCTAGTTAAGCCTGGATAAGGCCTAGGCAAGGCATACGTAATGGCTAACCAAGCCTAGCCAAGGCTTGAATAAGGCCTATTCAAGCTGAGCTAATGTCATGGTAAGGTCAGGTTTATGTAAATCCTACCCAAGCCTAACTATGCCCTATGTAACTTAGGGATAGCCAAGTCTAGATAAGGCCTAGCTAAGAAGTATGTAAGCCTAGTTAAGCATGGTTAAGGCCTAGCTCAGGTCTATGTATGGCGAGTCACGTATAGCCAACACCTAACCAGGCCTAGATAATCGCTATGTAAATTTAGCTAAGGCCTAGGTAATACCTAGCCAAGCTAGGCCAAGATCTAGCCATAGCCAAGACTAGTTAAGGTCTATGCAAGCCTAGTGAAGCTTAACTTAGCTGAGACCAGCCTAGCTTAGCACTTAGGTTAGCTTAGACTAACATCGCATAAAATAGCTTTGGTTAGACAAACATAGTTTATGATAGCTTTAAACAACTCAGTATAGCTTAACTTAGCTCGGCTGGGCTTAGCTTATACTAGCTTAGCCTAGACTAACTTAGCTTAGACTAGCATAGCTTAACTTTGACTTGCATAGATACCATATCTTGCTTTATTAGCTTAGACAAGCATAGCTTGGCTTATCTTAGACCAGTATAGATTGGCTTAGCATAGGTTACCTTAGACTACCTTAGACTAGCATAAATTAGCATATCTTTGCTTAGGCTATCATAGCTTAAGTAGCTTAGCTTAGACTAGCATAGCTTTTAATAGCTTACCTTAGACTAACTTAGCATAGCTTAGCCTAACATAGCCTAGACTAGCATATTTTAGTGTAGTGTGGCATAGCTTAGCTTAGACGAGCATAACTTAGCATAGCATACCTTAGCTTAGACTAGCGTAGACTGGTATAACTTAGCTTACCTTGATAAAGCATAGTTTAGGCGAGTACAACTTAGCTTAGCGGATAGATCTTAGGTTACCTTAGCCGAGTATAGCTCTAGCCTAGCCGAGTATAGCTGAGCTTAGCCGAGTATATCTGAGCTTAGCCAACTCTAGCTTAGCTTAGCACATTATAGTCTAGTTTAGCCCACTTTAGCTTAGCCTAGTCCAGTATAACGTAGCTTAGCCGACTTTAGTTTAGCTTATCCCTGTCCAGCTTAGTTTAGACTGGTATATCATAGCTTAGAATAGATTAGTATAGCTTAGCCAAGACTATTATAGCTTTGCCTAGACTAGCATAGCTTAGACTAGTATAGCTTAGATTAAACTTTTATAGCTTAGACTAGTATAGCTTAAACTAGTATAGCTTAGATTAGTATGGCTAACATACATTATCCTTAAGATTAGCCTAAACTCGGCTAGCCTAGGCATAGCTTTGTTTAGACTAACTTAGCTTAAACTAGCATAGCTTGGTTTAGACTACGATAGATTACCAGATCTTAGCTTAGAATAGCTCAGAATAGATTAGCTTAGCACAGGTTAGCTTATACTAGCTTAGCTTAGACTAGCACAGCTTAGCGTAGACTAACATAACTTGGCATAGCTTAGCTCATGCTATCATAGCCTAGTTTAGACTATCTTGGCTTAGCTTTTCATAGCTTAGCATAGCGTAGATCAGACTTATCATAGACTACATTAGCTTAGCTTAGACTAGCATAGCTTAGCACAACTTAGCACAGCTTAGTGTAGCATAACGTATATTAAATTAGATTAGCTTAGCGTAGACTAACATAGCACAAATTAGGTTAGACTAGATAGGGCATAGACTAGACTAGATTGGCCTAGACTAGATAGGGTATATACTAGACTAGATTGGCCTAGATTAGACTAGATTGACCTAGACTAGATTGGCCTAGACTGGATTGGACTAGACTAGATTGGCCTAGACTAGACTGGAATGACCTAGACTAGATTAGCTTAGTGTAGACCTGCATAGCCTAACTTAGACTAGCAAAGCTTAACCAGGCTCATTTGCATACGGCGGCATTTCGGAAGCGTTCGGAATCTTCTGAAAGTCTCCCCGGTGTAACATTCATTGTTATTAGATGGATGCATCTCCAGTAAATTATGAACGACTAAATTAAATGATAGGCTAGACTAAAATAGGCGAATTAGCTTTAAACTGGCCACCAATACTGGTAAAGCACACCACGTGAAAGTGAAGGCCGCTTGCGTTATCAGTTTTCGTAATTTCATGTCCAAAATAATAATGTTTTGATTGTCAATAATTGGTGTGGTGCATTAGTCAGAACTCTTAGCAAATGATGCGCCATAGCGACAAAAATGAGCAGCACAAAATGGTGTGCAAACGAGTTTCAGGGATCAACTTTTGTTGAAATATCAGTTCATATGATAAATAGAATCTCAAACTCGGTCACCCCTCACATCACCACCAAGAACCTCACCGAAAATTATCACATTGCGCTGCCTAAAGCTCATGCTTTTTGACTCAGCGGATAAGTGATATAAAATGGGAGCTCATTCAAAATTGTCTCTATATGTCATGACATTGATGCCTTTGCCACACCCATCCATCTACCCATGCACGCACACGTATACATTGATGAGACTTTCTGCATGCTACTGATGGTATGAGGGGAAGAGGAATGGAAGAGCTGGAGTTGCTAAAGATTATGATAAATGTAACATCAGGTGCGGATTTTTTAAAGGAGTTGTAGTATGAAAGCAAACCGCAATGCCCAATTTATCCATTACAGGAACTGTTCAACATATTGGCCATGTTCTAGTTACATTGATATTTGGCATAGTATGGGAATTTATAAGATTCATAGTTAACTGATCCATCATTTCTCTTGATTGCTTTTCACCTGTAGATGAAAGAAATATTAAGATTAGCTGGTCTTAAAGATGCTGCAGCCTTAAGTCGCATCAGTTTCCAGACATCCACTCTCAATAAGTGGTGCAGGAAACGAAGCATGGGTAGTGAGAGACGCAGAAAACACTAATAAACCTACAGACACAGGACGTCTATTATCACACAAAATAATAAATATAAAGTAACAAGATGAACTAGAAGACACTTACTGAAGTAACTGTAACTCTGCATGTCTACCAACAAATATTATAAGCCCTCTTCTTACATGACCATTGGACATTTCTGAGCAAATGGAGTTGATTCTGGCAAAGACGACAACTGGTAACGTTGATGACTAAGGAGAAAGCTTGAGGTCGGGTCACTCTGAAATCATCACCATTGTATCTGGCATGCGTGATATACCTCTGATAATCAAAATCAAGGAAAAAGATACCTAAATTGTCAAATAACCGAGAAATCTACAAAGTTTGTGTAGGGACAACGCCTTGGATTCAGAATTTAACATTTCATTCAATCTAAGACTCTCAATCATCCTGTATTGGTAAAGGGAGGTAATCTATGCCAAAAACGAAAACTTGTAAATTTGATGCCCAAGAGTACCATTCAACTTGGGCACGTGCCTTGCAGACAAGTCAACACCTCCAGGACTCCTAGTGTAACATCCTGACCGGGTATGGCAATGATCCGATCAAAACTCTCTAAGTATAGTCGTAGTTCAAATTGAAGATTTCTAATGTCTTCTTTTTCCTAACTGACTACAATCGCTTACGTCTTCGATAAGGCCTGTATGTGTGGTTGCTGCGACAACCGGTCTTACCGCCGACGAAAGTGATGGATACACGCTCGCCTCGTTAGAAGATGAAAGTAACGATATTTTGTCTGTATCCGGGCCTGACCTGACTACTTTATTTCAGAAGATGAAGATAAGCTACGGTGGTCTTCCATAGATGTCAGAGTAACTTTATTGAAAACACAAACTCTTGCCTTGTAGTAGAATCACAAGGTGATGCTTTTAATTGCTAGTTTTTAACTATATATTATATTTTCTACAAAAGTGACTTTTACTGTCACAATAACAGTTACAATAGAACTTATTGATTCGATTCAGTTTTCCTACTTGCAACAATTTAAGAACTCGATCCAACATTTCCCTAACTGACTAGCATTACTCCCAGTCGCTCTGATCTGATATGCTATTCAATTAGTTCTTGCTTTACTGAAAATACATTCAGCAAGAATCTTGTTCGTGGTGCGAGGCGGACCGGACTCCCGATTAAAGTTAAAGTCCACTTTTTATACTTCTCTAGAGCTCTTTACCATGTTTGTTTGGGTTCTTCTTTCCAGAGTTTGGTTCGATGCTCATTGATTGTGACGTCATCCTGCCTAATCAAACTCCGATTTTCTCTCTTAGGAAAGGAACACCGAACAAGTTAAGGCGGTTTAGTCGACTCATGAGTGTGGAATTCTATCCGATAACCTCCCCCAAACTTGACAGTGATGGATATTGTTTCGACAATCGTTGTTAATCTTTTCTCAATATCTTATTCTGACGGACGTCTTCTGTCAACTTTTCGTCTGGTTTTCTAATCTTCTTGGCGCCAGACGCTACCACGTCCTCGTCCGGCCCCTTGCTTATTAGGCTTGGGCCTGCATTTTACAAGGGTGCCATGACGTAGTGACCATGTGGCCCATCTGATTCACCAACATCTGGTGTCGTATCTGGTGTCGTGGGTCGCCTCTATAGAAATATCGAAACTCGGTCACATTATCACGGTCCTATGGTAAGTCAGTCGTCGCCACGTTACTACGTCATTTTATGAGTCATTCAGTCCGTGCTACGTACACTCTGTCCGTAGCACCCTACCGACGCTCTCGCTTGAATATTTAGAAAACTATTGGTCGTAACTTCTGCTGAATACTATAAAAGGTTATGCCGCGACTGCAGCAATAACTTTCATCTTTGTATATTCAAAGTAGACTGAGGAGTTGTGTTAAAGTTCGGTTGTTTTGACATTAACATAAGTCCATAAAGTAATATGGGAGTGCTTTTAGGCCGAATCAAATCATCAATGAATGCAAACCCTATTTATGTAGTGGCAGTTACATGTGACATAGTGACACTTTTTTATCAGTAGACGTTTCATGTATCCTTGTAAGTAAAGGTAAGATACATATGCTATTTTGAATTTTTTAAGTGGGTACGCTCCGTTAATGTCTTGCATAGTGGGTAGAATAGAATATGTGTGCAATGATGGGCGGGCTGTGGAAATACTAAGGCATATTAGAATTAACAGCAACTCTCAATCTCAAATTGTTAATTGACGTGTGAAGCAGATGCGTATTTGAGGAATGTGTCTAAGATTTGTTGACCATATAGAATTGGAGGAGGGTGTGGCTGGGGCCTCCATCGAATGAATGTAAAAATTAGATGCACTTAGAAGCCATCTCCTATATCTCCTACATCTCTAAGTAATAAATATCATCCTCTTGGATTTTTTAATACAATGCTATTTATATGAGTATGAGCCTCCTCCACCACCCCTACCAGCTCGCACGGTCATTATACACACATTTAGCCAGGTCAAGCCCTTTGAGTCCTAAGAATAAAAGATGATTCCACCATCCACACGTAAACAAAATCAGACATTTGAAGGCCTCTTTTGAATAGCCCGGGAGAAATGTACCTCTGACGCCCACACGCCAAAATGGCTAAGTAAGAGGACATGAAATCATAATTTAAACTGTATTCCATACACAATAGTTGTTGAATAGTTTGTTACTAATTTGACGTAATTGTGTTGCTGCCTCATCCAGCATACGTCCCTCGTATTCTTTAAGCAGGTTCTTAAGAACTGCTGGACAGGAAGGATCTATAGGGTCAAATCAATGGTTGGTCCCAGAAAGCAGCTTGATCGATTTTCTTGGTGGCCATCTTGGATTTTGCACTATTTTAAAAATTACATTTAAATACCTTCTCTGAAACTGCTTGACATGAAACTCAAGAAACTTCATGGTCTTCATCTAAGGCAAGAGCTGAACAAACTTTATTCACATGTTCAACATGATTGGTAGTTTTCACAAAAAAACCCACTTTTCCTCTGAATCCCACTGATTGCAAATATAATTAGGAACTAAGGTCCAATTAAATATTTTCAAGACAAACTGCGCAGGTCACCGGGAATCGGTTAAATTGGCCAAAGAATATATAAGTTCTTCATTTAACATTGCTCTAACATTTATACATAATCATAAGAAACTAAAATGCAGGAACTAGAGTCACGAGTCTGTACCTTTCACTGTTTTTTCTCATGGTGTTTAGGTAGGTGGGTATCCCCGAACACCCTTCTATAAGAGGTGGGTGTGGGGTGGTGATGTGTGGAGTTGTGGGTGGGGGGTGGTGGAGACCCATTTCAATATCCATCTCCACCAGCCTTCGGGCTTATTAATTGTCATGACTTCCCTCCATCACGTTCTTTAAGAGTTGACTCTGGAACCGTCAGACATATGTTCAAAACAGTAAGCTTACATTGCCATTTGCGGCTAAACCTAGATCTGGACCCAAAGGCTAAATGATAGGGTAGAAAGTAGCAGAAGGACCGCTGCATAAGTATAAATAAAGTGGCAACTACTAACACATAATTTTTTACCTGACATACGATGACGGGTGTTGAATTCCACGGAAATCATCCACCCCATCTTCACGTAAAACAGCGTGCATCACAACAAGCATATAACTTCACTAGGTTGACTCTTTTACATAATATGGTTTTAACAAGAGAGTGCCCCTTTTTGGCATCTCTCTTCCTCTGCTTCGGTGTTGTAGGCATTTTCCTGTGACGGAGGCCCACGTGAGGCACTTTCCTATCGCAACAAAATAATGTTTGTAGGGGTTAATTTGGTTTATATTAAACTTGCTAAGTAGCCGTGCTAGGACCCTCCTTTGCGGGGATGCCTCACGGATCCTATTCTGTGATGTACCGCTGGCGAGGACCATGATGATGAGTCATCAGCCTGGACCCATGTACTAGACTTCTTCCAGGTAGCAGCAAACGAGTACGATTGCTTGACTGTTACATATATTAATTATTGTATGTATTTAATTATGTCCCGGCCCTAAAATGGAGCTGTTGAACCGTCACACCAGTAACACCAAACAGCGAGGATGGGACTGTGAGGTTCAACTTTCGCGGCGATGGTCGCATGGCCCCACTGGAATGTGAACGTTCCACCGGCTCTAGAAGTTCGGTTCTGTACAATTCGGTAACGCGCAATACCGGATCCGCAACCCCGAGATCTGCAGCTAACCAGCGGCCCCCATCTCGACGTACCGCGCACTGGTGGTACCGCAGAACGGGAGCATCCGATGGACCAGCGCGTGCCCGGAGGCTACAGTTTCATGCTTTAAAGTCACTGATCCTCATGTTGGTCAGGGCCGAACTTAAGGCAACGTAACAAGTGCATTTGCACAGGGCCCCCAAATTTCCAGGGCTCCCAAAAGTGACTAATGCATTATTTTTCTTAATTTTGGGACCCCTGTATAACTTCAAGTCACACACATGTAGTGCAGCTCATAAATAGTCAATGTGTTTCCAAAAGCAGACCATTTTGAACATGATGTAAAAATGTTCTGTTGAATGTTTTGAACATAATTGGATTCGAAAACGTTGCTGACTTAGGCAGCTATGTCTTCCAATCAAAATATTCAACAGTATCTTTTTTATTTTGTGTTTGAAATATGTCAAATTATTCATAAGCTGTACTGTATAAGACTGATGTGGCCAAATGCCCCAGCCTTCCGAGATCAGGAGGCACTTTCCACAGGGCCCCCTGATTCTTAGGTTTGGCCCTGAGGTTGATTCTATGACAGCTTCATGGCAACACATATCAGTTGGCATGCAGATAATGGTAGTGAACACATCACATTTATCACATTTTGTTTGTGAGGTTATTCAACTGATAGCTCGCACAGTTTTGTCTGCAATCACAAATGAGGTTCGAAATGACAAGTATTTTTCTTTTTCTGTATATTCTACCCTTGACATATATCTCATACGGACCAACTGAGCTTCTCCGTCCGCATTGTCTTGCCAAATGGACAAGTTGAATGCTGTTTGACGTTTCTAGCCATGCTCAGTCGCACGGACAACGAAATATCTAAGATCGTTCTAAATTTTCACCAGAAGAAAACACATTGCAGATTACGTCGCCAGTTTTATGGCAATGCAAGTAAAATTTTGGGCAAATATTGTGGTAAAACAAAGCTCCATAAAGGATGTGCCCTTACGCCAAGTATGTACTATACATGGGCCGTTCTCTGAATTTGGTGGGCTGTGTAGCTGAATGTTGCCCTGGTGTTATGGAATTGTTTAAGCTACTCCAGAACATTACTCATCGCTAGAGAAAACACTATTATTCGTTGCAAAGCAACAAGAATAAATATTGCACATTTGATAAAGGTTTATCGGACACACCTTGGTCAACACTGGTTAGTGCTCCCAAGGCTCTTAGTGAAGGGTACAGTGAAAGTCTCATCCAGTTAGAAGTTGTCAGCCGATTGTAGCCAAACTGCTGACACCAAGACTGAAACAGTGTTACAGATACTTTTGGAGAGATTCCATAAAACAAACCTGCAGCTGGAAAAGGATGGTCTGTCCCTTAACACAGCTGTATAGTTACTCGAGTCTATTTGGAAGTTAGTTGAAGGCTTGCGTCCGTGTTTTAATAAATCTGAACAGAAAGGTGTTGAAAGGTGTGGCCATCTTGTCAATAAGGATGATAGGCATAAGAAGAAACAGCACCATGATGAGCTCCACACGGTAGAGGACGTTCAACTATCACCTAGAGATAAGGTTAGAGCGAGTGCCTACCTTCCCATCATTGATAAATGTTGTGATGCATTGAATCAAGGGATTCAAGCATATGTAGTCCCTCAAGTAGTCTAAGCTTTGTATTTCTATCAAGCATGTACAGTTTACCAACAGATGAGCTCAGAGTGGCAGCTAACTTTGTCAAATGCTATCCACATGACCTGGAGAAAAGCATTGAGTCAGAAGTTGTGTAATCCACACTTATGTTTAACGTAATTCTCACAGCAACGCCAAAACAATCACCAAATACACAAGCCGTCCAAAGTAGCTGAGGATAGTGGTGAACTTAAGATTTTTCTCGTCATTTATACTAATAGCTTGGTTTAAACCTTTCCAAATGTAAAGATATCTCTGTGTCTGTATCCATGCATGTTCATTACCATCTGTACTGGAGAGCGATCCTTTTTTAAATTAAGCCTAGTCAATTAGGAGTAGGCTGGGACAGGACCGATTGTACTCTTTAACACGTTTGAATGTGGAACATGAAACATTGCGAAAAATGGACTTTGGTGACTTAATTAAAGATATTCCATATGAAAGGTTCACAAGGGGCAATTTTGAAATATGTGACTCACCACATTTATCATACTTTGTCAGTATCAATCATACAAATCATAAATAACTTTGTTGTGTATGATTTGCATCATTGATACTGATAATGTATGACTTTTACTGCTTCTCATAATAATTCTAATATGTGCATGATCATCGTGATGAGTTGAGTAATTGGCGGTGTTTGACCAAGTTGTGCATCTCTGATATTGGAAGTTTGGAGAAACATTAATATTTTGAAATTACATTAAAATAACTGATAAAAATGGAATGAATTTACATCCAACCAAAGTAGGAATGTGTGGGGCTTGGCGTTATTGTTCTTCTCTGCATGAGGTCTTGGAGAACAATGGCGATCCTAGGCAGAACAGTGGCGCTCGTAGGCACACAAAGGAAGAACAATGGCGATCCTACGCACTGGTATGTGAGAACAATGGCGCTCAGCCCCACACGATTTAGAGATTTGAGAACAATGGTGTTATGATACTTGTGAAACAGGAACTACATTCGGATGAAATCAATGTGCAAAGCAATTTTAAGGAACATTGTTTTATTAAAATACGCCTAAAAAATAATGAAACTACTAGTTGGTGTTATATACAGAAGCCCCACTGGTGACGAGAACAATATAAACCTAATGAACAACCTCCTGCGCCAAGTAACAAATAACACAAAGCAATACACACACATTTTCATTTGTGGAGATTTCAATTTTCCAAACATCCAATGGGACTCCTGGACAGGATCAGATAGTACTGAAGGATTCCTAGAATGTATAAGAGATTGTTTCCTTTTGCAAAAAATCGATAACCCCACTAGAGTTAGAGGCACTGACACCCCACATACACTGGATCTAATTCTCCGCAACGATGAAAATCTTGTGTCAGATATTGCATACGATAGCCCTCTGGGAAGCAGTGACCACGTTGTGATCACATGTAATCTCCAATGTGCAAATGAGAGTGACAACTGAAATAGAAAAATTAAACTACGACAAAGGGAACTATGGGGCAATGAAACATGAACTAAATCTCGACTGGGATAAAATATTAGAAGGTAAAGATGTTGAAGACATGTATTCCACTTTTTCTAACAAACTAAAAGTTAGCAGAAATAGCGCATATCCCCAGATACAAGCCACACAACAAGGGAAAGAAAGCAGCTATCACATCAGAAATTCTTAAACTAATAAAAGCTAAAAATAGAGGTTGGACGAACTATATGAAAACCAGAACAGACAAAGACAGGCTTAAATATACACACCAGCGAAACAAACTTAAGACACTCACAAGAAATGCTAAACGAGAAAAAGAAAAAGAAATAGCCAGAAGTGTAAAAACGATTCCTAAAGATTTTTGGTATTGTGTCAACTGTACAAGAAAACTCACCTCCAGAATACCTGAACTTGAGGTTGAAGCAATGGTACAGTCCTGAAAGTACAAAATGATATTGACAAGGCGGATGTATTAGCAAATTTCTATACTACTGTACTAATACGCTTCCACACCTTACTAGGCGAAACTACACAACTCTCTCTAGTGACACTACCTTCAGCCTCAGCGAAACACTTAAAATTATGGAATCAACAAACATTTCTAAATCACCTGGACCTGATGAGGTACATCCTCGCCTCATATATGAATTAAGAGAAGTACTACATAAACCAATTAACATCATATTCAACAAATCATTTGTCTCAGGATGTGTACCTACCCATTGGAAACTTGCAAACGTTACACCAATTTTTAAAAGGGGGGGGGGGGATAAAAAGGACCCAGGCAACTACAGACCAATACGCCTTACAAGTGTAGTTTGCAAACTCATGGAAAAGCTCATTCGGGATAAGATATTAAAGCACATAACGTCAAATGATCTACTCACTAATAAACAATTTGGTTTTATTTCCGGGAGGTCAACAACACTGCAATTATTAAATGTTTTAGACCACTGGACAAAAATATTGGACAACAATAGTGAAATAAACGTAGTATTTATGGACCTAATGAAGGTATTCGATATGGTCCCACATGAATGACTCGTGATCAAATTGAAGGCATATGGATTTAGTGATACAATGTGCCAATGGATAAGGGAATTCTTAAAAAATCGTAAACAGAGAGTCCGGATTAATAACAAATTTTCTGCATGGCAAGATATATCCAGTGGGGTACCACAGGGTAGTGTGATAGGCCCTATCCTGTTTGTTATATATATAAATGACCTACCGGATAATGTCAGTTATGAAATCTACTTATTCGCAGATGACACAAAGATTTATAAAGAAATTCATGACAAAACAGACAGTAAAATAATACAGGATGATCTTGACTCCATGACCGACTGGGCTTCTACATGGCTACTAAAATTCCATCCAAACAAATGTAGAGTTCTGGAAATAAAAAGCAAACAAAATGTTGAAAACAGATCCCATCACCTACACGGAGAGGATGGTCTCCCAATACCACTTGAATCTGTTGAGTTTGAAAAAGATCTAGGCATATTTATAGACAGACAACTTAACTTTGGAAAACATATACAGAAACAGGTAAATAAAGCCAACAGGATAATGGGAATAATTCGCAGAACCTACACATACATAAATAATGACAATTTCACCTTGCTGTACAAAGCATTAGTACGCCCTCACCTTGAATATGCTAACAGAGTCTGGTGCCCATACAAAGAAAAAGATATCAATACTATCGAAAATGTTCAAAGGAGGGCAACCAGACAGATTCCGTCATTGAAGGGACTGAGCTACCCTGACAGGCTAAAGAGACTAAATCTTCCAACTCTAAAATACAGACGACACCCGGGAGATATGATAACATCTTCAAGAATAGATTAGACACATACTGAGCAAACCAAGAACTAAGATTTAACTATCATAGCAGCCTAACTCTATAGCAGCCTAACACAAAACGGAACATAGAGGCTTTTTAGCCTGCGTTCTGCAAATCAATCTTATCTTATCTTATCCTAACAATGACGATCATCCGCACACACTTGAGAATCTATATTTAGTATATGTGAATCATGGTAAAACCCCATCGTCCGTCCAATTTCTTGCTGAAAATTGTAACCCCTAAAAGTTTGGTATTTTACGTGTTAACTTAGTGACGCCCCCCCCCCCCCCCCTCCTCCTCCTCCATCACCCCTCCATGGTACTGTGGTATGTAAGGTAAAAATAATAGAGTTTAAGAGGTGGTCTGATAATGGAGGTCGTAGGAGGATGGAGAAGGCTGAAGAGGAATGCTATGGCGGCTGGCTGGTCTCTGTATGGTGCTGTTCTCTGCGCGTATTTAAGCAGAGCGCGCCTGTCTAGTTCGCTGTCGATATTTGTTCTTTTTTAAAAGAAACATTTTAGAGTGTAGATTTTACAATTTTTAAAAAACATTTTATATTAGCGCGGATTAAGTGTGCGTTAAAGACAACAAAATGCCAGATAATTTAAGCGACGAAATTAAAGAATGTGAAGATGCGGTTAATGTGATTTTGCAGCAGATGCATGACTCTGATGTTGCTAGATTAAACATGGATCTACCCGTATCACCTGATAAACATGTGGATAACCTTTTATATCTGGGTTCTATGTTATATGAACCCGACTACAATTCTGCAAACATGCGTATCTGATGAACGTAATGACATTGCATTACGTGGTGTAAATGATAGTGATGTCAGCTCTGTTCCTGATTACTGCGAAGTCATTCCTGAACTACCTATTACGCATAACGACGCTGATGTTTTCAATTATCTGGATGATTTATATGATTATGACGTAATCATACCTGCACAACCTGCTTCTACCGATCATACGAGAAATGAACTATCTATTCCTGATCTGAGTACCGTACCATCAGCATTTTTCAATTATTCACAACGATTGTGACGTAATTGATCCTAATTATTCGACCGATGTACGTGATGGACACGATCTAAATTTAATTGACGTTGCATCAGTTCCTGACTGTATTGCACCTTTTGCTCAGGATTTAGCATGCCTTCTTAATGATTGATGTAAATTTATTTGACGATGCACCAGTTACAGACTGTATTGTGCCTTCTGCTAATGACTTATCTCTGGATTTAGCATGCCTTCCTAATGACTCCGACCTAAATTTATGTGACAACGTGCCAGTTCCAGTCTCTATCGCGCCTTCTGCTAATGATCTATCTCTGGATTTAGCATGCATTCCTAATGATTCCGACATAGATTTATGTGGCAATGTGCCAGTTCCATCCTGTATTGCACATTCTGCTAATGACCCATCTCTGGATTTAGCATGCCTTCCTCATGATACCGCCCTAAATTTATGTGATGATGTGCCAGTTCCAGACTGCATTGCGCCTTCTGCTGATGACTTATCTCTGAATTTAGCATGCTTTCCTATCGATTCCGCTTATCGCATCGATGTTCCTACTCGTCAAACTCTTATTGACACGCGCGCAAATCATTCGGCAGATGAAATTAGTCTCATCGCTGATGAAATCAGTCGATGTATAGCAGAGAATATAGTGCTTACAGATGATCTACTTGCAGGATTATCCATCGACAAAGTTATACAGGTTGCAGGCTGGAAATCTGATTCTACCTTTACCTTCTATTTAAAAGATCAGAGTCCATCTCCATCCTTTAGGAATATAACTAGTCTATCTAATCTGCCAATCACTTATCACCAATCTCAACATTAAGATTGTCTGTCTGTAAGACATGTTTGGTGAGAATTCCTTTTTTATTATTTCTTTGAGTTGATCTTTAAGTTTATTTCAATGATTTGGTAATCACCGGAATGTGTTATTTATATGCAGTTTTATTTGGTCTTATTCAACCTTAATTTCAAAGGGCTCTCAAATCTCCATCCACAAGTTGGTTTTATAATTGAGGCACTGACCAAATCTACGGGTTTAGCCAGTAGTTATTGAATGTTATAGATGTTGGTGGTGTAACAACAGCCACAGACACACACCCCACCCCTTGAGGGTTGGTCTGTAATTGTATTAAATGTACATTTACAGGCCAAGAAAATACAATTTTTGAAAGTTTACCACCACAACGACTGGCTCAATAACCAAGCCAGTCATTCCAATGATACATTTTCAAAAATTGTATTCTCTTGGCCTGTAAATGGACATTTGATAAGAAAATGCTTTTTACCAAATTTTATCGTTAAAGAATTCAATCACTACGTCCCAGCCTCAGCCACGTCACATGGGAATGCTTTGAGATCCCCTTTCTCTTTGTAAGTATTATGATAAATTGAACAGTGAAGTTCTACTCATTGATCAAGCAGGAGTTGGCGTGTGCGCATGCGTAAATGCCTTTGATTGGCCTCTATACAAATAGACTGAAGCCAGTCTGATTAGCATAACAATATGGGAGGTAATCTATTAAATAGCTATGGATAGAATGAGAGTTGTGGTTTCTGTGGTATGAGACCGAATTCATATACTCACAAAACTTGGTATTATTCTACAAAAAAATGTCAATGAAAACTGAATCATTAACAAACATTCTTTGCAAGAACTCTACTAAAACCATAATTATATGTCTCTGGTGAAAAAAAAAATGTGAAGTTTCACGCTGGCAAGTTTTATCAACAAACGTTTGATGATCAAACGGCACAAAGAAATAGAAATACTAATATTTTTAATGACAAAATATTTTTAGTAACTGCATTTTCCCATGGAAACAATCGCCAGCCAACCCGGGTCAGGTTTGACAAACCATAGTTAGCTCTAGTTATCTGGATCCCAGACGAACTTGAAAGTCAACAGAGCCTCAGCTCAAGCTTTGTCGCAAATGGTTGGTATGAAATTTGGCACCCCTCGCTTGCCACGAACAAATGTGTATAAAAGTGTAAATATTTCGGCAAATAAATTACCGGCAGGTTTGATGAAATTATACTTTCCTATTGTATGTCAATGTTCCCAATGCCCATTTGCTTCCGACTACCTCATATGGGTGCTGTTTGACGTCTTAGCAGACAAAAATAACTCATTTTTTGTAGGCCATCAAAACACACGACAGAAAGGGTTAATTCAGATTAGTATCCAGCTCCAAATTTTCTGCAATAGTAACTCAATGGGGAATCGGGTACCAACAGACTATAGTTAACTATTCAGCTTTCGGCTGAGCATAACAACTGTGCATGTTCAGTAAACCAGCAAACTGACCATAGTTAGCCAGTCTAACGTGACCAAGATTATTAGAGCCGCATTGCTAGTGACAACCCATGCTCAATACTTACCTTCCACATGCAAGCTGTCTAAATATACGTAGCCATCATCTGGTTTTGGTTTAAAGAAGTAAATTGCATATCGATTAAAACTGCCTTCAATGTGATAATTTTATAATTTCCCATGCCACATGCGATACCATTGACCACAATATATTGAGAATTTGCGATTTGAAAAAATCGTCCACAATTTTTCAAAACAAAAATTGTGCAAACCTTCTAGGAACGTCAGGTTAAAACAGTTAATTAACATTAGAATATAGCATCCGCAGTCTTTTCTAGGTGTTTGTAGATGTTGTTTGGCTGGTCCTCTTACATTCATTATGAGCACGTTGTGGACCAGGACTGTGTAGCTTGTGATATCGGAATGTTGCTCATCATACATAATATCCAAGCTGCACCTCCCCATGTATAGTTTAGAGGTCAATTGATTATACCAAGGCATGTATATTAACTGAGACATCAATGCTTGTATCTTTTTTAAACTGGGTGAGGCATATTAGTAAGGTATATTTAAATTTTATTATCGCATTTTAAAATTTTATAATGGTATTTAACCCTTTAACGCTCATATCAGCCAAAAACACCTTCTGCAGTGGTATTGAGAAACGTGCATTTGAAGACCAAGAGAAGACTATTTTTGAAAATTTACCACTGGAATGATGAGCTCGATAATGGAGCCAGCCATCCCAGTAGTACATTTTCAAAAATACGCTTCTCTTGGTCTGCAAATAGACATTTTCTATGAGAAAATTGAAATTTTCTTGAACAAATTCGCGGGTTTCAAGGTCAAGCCATTCCAAAACAGCTTCTGGTCTTGGGAAATGGCAATCTGTATGTCAGAGGCATATATTTTATAAATTCCTACTGAAATGACTGGTTCGATCAACTAGTCCGTCATTCAAGGTCGAGTTTTATTATTTTGTTCATGGTATATGGGGGTAATGTAGTGTTACAAATCAGACTTACATACTCCTGCTGTGAGGAATAAGTGTTCCACATGGACAGGAAATGCTGTGCTTAAACAGACTCCTATAATCAAATCGTGACCATTAACAGGTTAAACTAGCAACAGCCCGACTCCTAACGATATGCTATGGAAAACTAACATTAATGGAAGAATCCAGTTTTAGCTATGCCCCCCCCCCCAAAAAAAAACAAACTAAGCTCCACTCACATTTTGCCGTGTTGGGATCGATCGATCCCAGAACTGACTGATTATCAATTTCCAGAAAACTATACAAGTTAGCTGTTGGATATTTTGAAACTAATTTGACTGGGTGCTGTTGTTACCATAATCAGGGCCCAGTCAAATTACTTTCAAAATATTCAACATGTATATTAAAAAGTAAAAACATACAATTCATACAACAGCGCTTAGTCTGGCAACGTCATTCATGATCTGATTCAAAAGCGAGACAAAAATTTAAACTATTATTACCAACAACAACATTGCTGCAAGCCTTTGTTTTCTATTCTGTTTCAGACTTTTTTCTACTGACCCAAATGGCTTAAGCCTTTTATGGCAAAACCGACCTCTACATTAGTCTTGAGTAATGTCCATAACAGAAGACTATTTTTGAAAATTTTCAGGTGAAATGACTGGCTCAATAACCTAGCCAGTCACTCCAGTGTTAATTCTAAAAAATAGTCTCTTGTACTGCAAATGGGCATTAAATAAGTAAATATTTGGATATTCTTGAGCAAATTTAGCTATTAAGGTGTTAAGCGTAATCAGTGTAATGAGACGTATCACTGACCTATCATGTTCAATATTCTGGACCAGATTTAGCATGTGAACAGTGTATATTTAATTCCAAAATCATGTTGCTGTAAACTGTTGCTTTCGAAGACAGCAACAGAAACATCATTTTCAAAATGAACATAAGTCTTCCTTTCACCAAAGCTCCACATTTATGTGCACAAAGTCAGCCTTCACGTTCATCGAAACATGACTTTCAAAACACATGCCAATATATAATGTATAATATTCTCCACAAACGAACAATGTAGTTTCACAATAATTAAACAATGTTTGTATCACATCATTCAGAAAATTTTATTTCTTTTCTGTTATTTATCCACCAATACATACAATTTTCATTTTATATATACATAAAACGATCATTCAATATTTGAGAAACCATGCCGCAAACTATAACAAGAATTATGCGCAGTTCAATCGAGCATATATAATCTAACTTGCTTTGCACTTTGGTCCATAAAACATCACTTGTCTACGAAAAGTAGAAATCAATCATAAGTTTAATTATGACATCACACCCATTAGCAACTATAGTGAGTTGCACTTATTTATTTATCGACGGACAAACCTGCTAGACAAACGCTCTGCTATTTAGAGCCAAAAGATTATGGTTCTTCAAGGGGGTTTCAAGACCAAGGTGGAATCAAGACCAAGGTGGTCTCAAGACCAAGGTGGTCTCAAGAACAAGGTGGTCTCAAGAACAAGGTGGTATCAAGAACAAGGTGGTCTCAAGACCAAGGTGGTCTCAAGAACAAGGTGGTCTCAAGAACAAGGTGGTCTCAAGACCAAGGTGGTCTCAAGACCAAGGTGGTCTCAAGAACAAGGTAGTCTCAAGACCAAGGTGGTCTCAAGAACAAGGTGGTCTCAAGACCAAGGTGGTCTCAAGAACAAGGTGGTCTCAAGACCAAGGTGGTCTCAAGACCAAGGTGGTCTCAAGACCAAGGTGGTCTCAAGAACAAGGTGGTCTCAAGACCACCTGTCTTAACAAACAATTATCTTTTGGCTCCAAAAGGGGTCTCATATGGCAAATCAGTTGTAGTAAAGCACCAGTTCCAGTTAGGGAGTAATTAGTTGTACCCCAATGAGGTAGTCAATAAACTCATTTAACCCTTTAACCATTGAATTTAGAGAAGACTATTTTTTTAAATTTACCACTGGAATGACTGGCTCGGTTATTGACCCAGTCATTCCAGTGGTAAATTTTCAAAAAGTCTTCTTTTGGTCTGCAAATGGACATTTCTCAAGACCACTGCAGAAGCCATTTTTGGCTGATTTGAGTGTTAAAGGGCTCAGACCGGTATTACTGCCTTACTAGTGCATATATCAGTATCTACAATACAGTTTACCCCTTTAATGGTCAAGCCGGCCAATTCCGGCATCTGTAGATGTCTTGAGGAATGTCCATTTGCAGGCTAAGAGACCATTCTTGAAAATTTACAACTGGAATGCCTGGTGCGATAAACGGGCTAGCCATTCATTCCAGTGGTATATTTCCAAAAATAGTTTTCTCTTAGCCTGCAAATGGACATTCCAGAAGCTAATATTTTAATTTTTGCAAGAAAATTTTACCATTAAAGTGTTAAAATAACTAAATAAAAAGTACTGTTGAATATTTTTTAACATAATCGGGTTGGAAGACATTAGTGCCTAAGGCAGGAATGTCTTCCAATCCAAATATGTTAAAAATATTTAACAGAAAATTTCTCTAGACCGTGTTCAAAATTGTACTAACTAACATGTTTGTATTTTTCTTATTTCTGAGCTGGACTCTAATACACAGTATTATGGCTATGTTATTCGTCATGGCAACACAGCTTACAGAACCTGACTAATCACCAATCTCATGACGTGATTGACATCGACAACAACAAATAATAATCCAGTATATCGTATTAAACAAAATAGAAATCTAAAGAACTTTCAAGCATCGATGTATTAAATTCACGGAAGAGTTCATGTTTCGGTGTTTCGTGATTCTTTATATAGAATAGCTCGCAGTTATCTTAACCATTTAACACTCGAATATTTTCAAGAAAAATTTCAATTTGCTCATAGAAAATGTCAATTTGCAGACCAAGAGAAGACTATCTTTTTTAATTTACCACTGGAATGACTGGCTCGGTTATTGAGCCAGTCATTCAAGTGGTACATTTACAAAAATAGTCTTCTCTTGGTCTGCAAATGGACATTTATCAAGACCACCATAGAAGCCGTTTTTGGCTGATATGAGTGTTAAGGGGTTAAATCACGGTTCCAGTGAAGGATGTTGCTGTTCAACAGAGTAACAGCTGGCATTAAACCATAACCCTTTCACCGACAAACACCTGAAAAAGTAAATTCTTTACGATATAAAACATTTTCTGTTGACTATTTTGAAATTATTTGACTGGAAGCTGTTGCTGCAGCAAATATTCAACAGTTTTCCTGTATGGTTGCCTTAAAAATGAGGGAATTGATCAGTGAAAGGGTTAAATTCAAAATAGACAATCACTATTTGATCCAGTAAATCCTACAGCCAAACATGTCTTAAGAGGCCACTTTAATAACGAACACGAACAACTATTAGTCACTATGAACAACTATTAGTCACTATGAACACGTGGTATTGTTATACGATTAACCTTTAATTGTCAAGTTGCCCAAAACCGGTTTTTGCAGTGGCCTTGAGGAACGTCAATTTGCAGGTTAAGAGAAGACATTTGAAAATTTACCACTGGAATGATTGGCTCAATAACCAATTTTTAATCAGAAATAGTCTTCTCTTGGCCTGTAAATGGACATTCAATAAGCACATTTTTGATTTTCTGGATCAAATTTGACCATTAAATGGTTAACTTGTATGATGATATGACCTTGACCCTGTCTTAAAGAGCCACCATCTATTGGGGCCAGATATGACTATATAATAATACTGGCCCGGTATCTATCTGGGACACTGGCATGACTATATAATATTACTGGCCAGGTATCTATCTGGGACACTGGCATGACTATATAATATTACTGGCCAGGTATCTATCTGGGACACTGGTATGACTGGATATAATCATACTGGCCAGGTATCTATCTGGGACACTTGCTTGACTATATATTACTGGCCAGGTATCTATCTGGGACACTGGTATGACTGGATATAATCATACTGGCCAGGTATCTATCTGGGACACTGGTATGACTGGATATAATCATACTGACCAGGTATCTATCTGGGACACTGGTATGACTTGATATAATCATACTGGCCCGGTATCTATCTGGGACACTGGTATGACTTGATATAATCATACTGGCCCGGTATCTATCTGGGACACTGGTATGACTTGATATAATCATACTGGCCCGGTATCTATCTGGGACACTGGTATGACTGGATATAATCATACTGGCCAGGTATCTATTTGGGACACTGGTATGGCTGTATATAATCATACTGGCCAGGTATCTATCTGGGACACTGGTATGACTGTATATAATCATACTGGCCAGGTATCTATCTGGAACACTGGTATGACAGGATATAATCATACTGGCCAGGTATCTATCTGGGACACTAGTATGACTGTATATAATCATACTGGCCAGGTATCTATCTGGGACACTGGTATGACTGGATATAATCATACTGGCAAGGTATCTATTTGGGGCACTGTATGACTGTATATAATCATACTGGCCCGGTATCTATCTGGGACACTGGTATGACTGGATATAATCATACTGGCCAGGTATCTATTTGGGACACTGGTATGACTGTACATAATCATACTTGTCAGATATATATCTGTGACACTGACAATAGAGCCATTTCTAGCTATGCCCCACCCATTCTAGCTAAGCTCAACTGATTTCTAGCCATGCACCATCAATTTCAATCTACGCTTCGGCCACGCTAATGTCAAGGTACCTATAGAGGTAACCTGTTGAATATTTTGAAACTAATTGGCAGCAACAGCGGCCAGTCAAATTAGTTTCTAAATATTCAACAGAATGTTTATTAACCAGTAGACATACAATTCATACATAACAGACTATTGAAAGTTCATGACAGACCTAGTTACATCATTCATTACGCATTTTGATTGTGATGTCACCCTACATGTGATGACGTAATTGATTATGACATCATGCATATACTTGAGTGACAGATCGGTTGTATCCATAGCACTGGTGTGATGATGGGCTGCTGAGGATCACACACACTCCTCAGAGGCTTATAATATTGTGTGGTTGTGAACACGACTATATGGCATTTGAACAGTATGACACCGCAGTTAAAAATGACTGCATATCACTCTACCCTTGCTTGGCTGACTATGGGCTCAGTCGCCTGTGGCAGCGGTCTTGAGAAATGTCCATTTGCAGACCATAAGACTATTTTTGAAAATTTACAACTGCAATGACTGGCTTGATAACCGAGCCAGTCATTGCAGTAGTAAATTTTCAAAAAGTCCTCTCGTGGTCTGCAAATGGACATTTTTTATGAGGAAATTTAAAAAGACCTAAATTTGTGGGTTAAAGGGTTAACAATATGTAGGTGTCACTTGTCGTCGCAAATTGAACACCACAGAAAAACTGTCGCGTCGTCGTCGTACAGTAATACCGCATTCACCACCACTCATATGAAGAGCTGGACTATTAAGCGTTTGCTCAGCTAGGCAATCTGATTAGGTGTTTCTAGAATAAGTGTCTGTTTGAAATATTATATATCATCATATGAATTGGTTTGAAGGTCCATGTGTTCTTGGTGCAGACTGTAGCAGGGGTGCTGTAAAAGAGAAAGGCAACCACATACTGTACAGTTAAAGTAATAATAATTTGGCAAATTCAACATTTTTAGCCGCGATTCACTGTTAGTATATGTAGGTCGGTTAAAAGAAAAATGCAAAAACATGTCGCAGCATAGGGTATTCACATTATTTATCTACTTTAGTTAGATTTATCTATATAATATTGTATTATTTTATACATAAGACAACTCAAATATCAGATTCTCAAAGCCAAGTTCATCTCATATGATAACTGACCACATGTTTATTTTGAAAACGGTGTTGCTGTGAGCTGTTCCTGTAACCCTTTAACACTTATATCAGCCAAAATGGTTTCTGCAGTGGTCTTGGGAAATGTCCATTTGCAGACCAAGAAAAGACTATTTGAAAATTTACTACTGAAATGACTGGCTCGATAACCGAGCCAGTCATTCTAGTGGTAAATTTTCAAAAATAGTCTTCTCCTGGTCTGCAAATGAACATTTTCTATGAGCAAATTGAAATTTTCTTGAACAAATTCGAAGGTTAAAGAAAGTAATAACTTTCAGCATCATTGTTTCCAAAATGTACACCAGATTTTCTACTGATTCTGTCACAATAGACGGATTAATTTCTAGCGATGCTACGCCCATATCTAGCTATGCTCAGTGCACTTTGTACACATATTGCAATCGATTTGCAACTTTGAAAGTTAAATTTTCATAATCTAAATTTCAAGTAAACTGTTGGGACATCCTGACTTGTTTGTGCCATATGAAAAGCAGCATTCTCAACAAGAGAATCATAGATAGGATAAGTTAGGATGTCCAACTGTTGAATATTTTGTAAGTAATTTGGCTGGGGATTAAACGAAATCACGGATTTCTTTTTCACGAGAATTGATACTTACCACCCTGATACTCTATGATATTCCCCAAATATCGACCTACATGTAGCTTCAATAAGACTCTGAATTAAAACGAAACCACCCCTACTAGGTAAGTTACTCAACTGACAGTCCAGTGGATATGCGGCTCAAACTTGCGCATGCACGGGGCTGTCTCTTTCTACTTCAAATTATTGGCTGACAATTTGCAACATAAAACGCTGATAGACCGAGCCTCTGTGGGGCGGAGAGGCCAGGATCGTATCAGGGTGTTAAGTATCAACTCTCTCGTGAAAAAAGAAATCCGTGATTTCATTTATTTCTCATCAAGAGTATACTTACTCACCCTGATACTCTATGATATAGCCAGAATTCGTAAGTGAATTGGGCGGGAGGGAGGCGAAGGTCAGAAGACCGGCTCACCCTGGAAGAGCTGGCTCTTTTGCTTTTGGAGCACAAAAACATCTGAAATTGTGTATGTAAACCCAATCAGGAAATGACTTGGACATCGGCTAACACGACCGATGTTGAGAGTAATGACCATTTAGCATGCGCTTCCCCCCTCTTTTATAAAGAGGGAGCGATGACCTCAATGTCCTATATGCTCTCTATGTACTCGTACTAAAGTACTATAAGACATCGGACGAAGGCTTCATTTCGTATACTCTCAGATGGAACCACAAAGAACACAAACCATCACCATTTTAGTAAGTAAGAAAAAACGTGACAAAAAATAACCACCACCAAATATAGGACTAACCTATTTTGACCTGATTTCCTTTAATCACCGCTGGCGATGATAGGTACAGTACGGAAAAGCGGGGATTCCCCCACTAAATTACACTGTGTGTGAGTCAACAAGCAATATTTACAAATACAGTTTAATGTTTATGTAAAATCGATAAGGCAAGCAGATTTGAGGTGTCATGGAGGTAGTGATCTGTAAAACTAGACTCACAGTGCCATTGTGCTACTGACATAATGTCATACACCGACACTCTGTTAAACTGAGTCATGGATGTCACTATGCCATGGACTATGTGAGCCTTGGCCATGTCAACTTGTTTTCCCGTGGCGGCTTTGTGGCAATGTTGGATGCATTCCACAATCCACCTAGAAATGGTATCTTTAGAAGCTCTCCCATGGGGTTCAATGTAAGATAGCCATAAAGCGCAAGGGTCCATCCACCATTCCTGTGTACGTTGTTTATAATGTGTTAATGCACGGACAGGACACCAAGCCTTTGAATTCGGATCAAACTTAGTCAAAGCAGGTAAAACTATAGGCTGACCAGGATATTTTAAACTGGTTTTTCACCATAAAGTTAACTCTAGGTAAAAGCCTGAGGCCTTCCCCTATAACCACAAAATGGTCTGGCTCTGCTGCGAAAGCATGTATTTCACTTCTTCGTCTGGCTGAAGCTGCAGCAATCAGAAAAACTGTTTTAAGCGTCAACATTTTCATGGAAATGGAGCTTAGTGGTTCAAAGGGTTTATCTGCTAGTACTTGACGTACTAACAATAAACTTCAAGATGGAATCACTGGAGGATTCCTTGGTCTTAGATTACCCATGCCTTTGATCAAAGTATTTAAATTACATATTTCATCACTTCCCCTATTAGCCACGCAAGGGATAACTGACATTAAAGCCGACTTGTAACCAGCAATAGAGTTACAAATGTAGGCTTGAGGCTATAGGCATCAAAAATGTGACAGAGGAAATCATCTACTACCTGAATAGATGCGTCCACTGGATTAATACATCTTTTTGAGTACCATTCAACAAATCTGTTGATTTTATAATTATATGCTCTGGAGGTTGACCCCTTTCTGGCTCTTGCAATAAAAATGGCTGCTTGCTCAGAAAAGTCATCCTTAACTGCTGATTCCTTGACAACATCCACGCAGTCAATTGGAACATTGACAGGTTGTTGTGCAAGGCCTTGCCCTGGAAGATTATGTCATCCATAACATGCAGAGGAACAGGATTGCAGACAAGAAGGTCCAGCAGATCCGTATACCATGATCGGCGTGGCCAATTTGGGGCGACCAGAAGCACTTGGTATTCCTGCTGCCTGATTTCCTGGAGAACTTTTGGAATCAGGATTGCTGGCGGGAATACATATGCATACATTCCCTCCCAGCTGATAGCTAGCGCATCTATTGTAATAGCACTCGGATCTGGAATCGGAGAGATGTACGTCGTCATCTTCGCATTCTTGTTCGTTGCGAATAAATCTATGTTAGGCTTGGTTGAACAGACGGTCCACCACACATTAATTTAGTTGCCATTCCGTGGGAAGAATGCTCATTCTTCGGCTCAATGAGTGCGGTAATAGATTTAGCCTTCCTGGAATATGAACTGCTTTCAGGGTAATCCCATGATCTAGGCACCAGCAAAGCAGTTTCCATGTCATCATACAGACTGGGTGACTTCGTTCCGCCCTGGCGGTTTATGTAAGTCACTACTGTTGTATTGTCTGATCGAACCAGAACAAGCTTGCCCTTGACCCTCTCTAGGAAGCGTTCCATGGCTAAGAATACTGCTCGCGTTTCCAGTAGATTGATATGTTCTTTTGACTGATCCAGATTCCAAAGTCCTGATACTTTGTCTTCTTCCAGGCAAGCTCCCCAATCCCTCCATTGATGCATCTGTGTACATCATTAACTGAGGGTGGGGAGGTGACAACATCAACCCCGCCAGGAGATTCTCTCTTTTCATCCACCATTGAAGGTGGTGAATAAGAGGTTCCAACACTGACACCTTTGAGTCCAGGAATCCCGTACTTTGGGTCCACTGTGTCATGAGAAATAACTGGATAGGCCGCCGGCGTAAGGCTGCCTGTGGAATGAGTGGTTCCAAAGAAACCATCAACCCCAGCATTCTCAAGTAGACCCGTGCCAGGACATTATGACTGTTGCACACTGACTGTATGACTGAGATGAGTACTTCTACTTTCTCTATCCTATCTCTAGATCGAAGAACATGCCAAGGTAAACAAACTTCTGCTATGGTGTCAGCTCTGATTTTTGAAAGTAGATTATCCAGCCTAGAACTGTATGAGTTTTCAAAACTATCTCCAGATTTGCTGATAGACTTTCTTGATTGTGTGCTTTTAACAGCCAGTCGTCTATGTACATGTGGACTGCTATGTGGCTCCTGTAGAGGAATGATGTCGTAGCTTGACCACTCGAGTAAAGACCCGAGGAGCTGTCGATATACCAAATGGGAGAACCCTGAATGCCCATTGACGGCCCTGAAATGCAAATCTCAGGAACCGACGAAAGCTCTTCGTGATGGGAATGTGAAAATAAGCATCTTTTAGATCTATTGATGCTGTCCACATTCCCTTCCTCAATCCTGCTAACACCGTTCTTACAGTTTCCATTTTGAAACTTGGTGTGAGGATAAACTGGTTGAGAGGTTTGAGGTTGAGAATTGGTCTCCACCCTACGGTTGAATAGTAACCCAGACATTTTTGTGTGGGTTGAATTGCATGGCTTTGTATGAGGGAATGAATTTCTTCCTCTGTACACAACCGCTGATCTGGATCTCATGGATTTTGAGTCCAGATCGGAACCAGAGACAGGCGTAATGGCTTGTTTGATATCCAGTCGGGATGGTAACCGACTGAATGCCATCGCAAGACTGAGCGGTCCTGAGTAACCCGCTCCCACTCTCGCATGTGGAAGGCCAGCCGGCCTCCCATGGGTGCACCTAAGGATTGAGGTGGACCCGAGAAGTGCAAGAGTTGCCCTGTCTCTGGTGGCTGTCCTAGCAGCACTGGTGTAACCCTTGTGGGTGCCAACCCATCAGGCTCGGCTCCCACGACCAGAACCCCGCGCTCCTCTGCCAGTGCCACGCGCACCTCGGTACATGGGCTGCCTGGCGGGTTGCGCTGGAGGAGTCTGCGCTTCCCCTCCCCCCTAGCTGGCTTACTCTGGCGTTGCCGTGGCCGATGCTGCGTAGGTGGTTGGCCTCTGACAAGGCCACCACCACCACCTCTAGTGTGCTGAGGGTTGAAGGCAGGGGGCGCTGCTCAAACACGCTCCCTTCGGAGCACTTGGTTTACTACCCCCTACAGCAGCTGGGAAATGTGCGAGAGCCGAGATGGCTCCTCGTACATTCCTCCGTGTTCCGCAGCGCGGAATTTGCATTGCGCAAAGTGCTAGCGACAAAGGTCCTGGATCAGACTGGGACCCTGGCTGCGTGTCTTCACCCAAAGGCGCACGGTCATCCGCGTAAGACTTTGGGACGCCGCCATACTTCTGATAAAGATCAGAACTGATATGGCAGCGCCGTGCCACCTCACGATCGGGGCCTTCGCAAGGTGTCCATTCGGCTGAATGGACATCTCTGCCACAGCAAACATATCCACGATATGCTCCGCATACAGGATGGCCACGGGCACTGGTCCCACTGGGAAGCCGGTGGATCCACTGGAGTTCCGGCTTGATGCTCACCAGCCATTGGCAAGCATCCAGCCAGTCCTCCTCGGTGGCCACCTGTGAATGCTCGACGAACCTAGGGCCTTCGTCGTCCTCAACCACATTCACTGGTGGGGTAACAACTGGAGCTGGAGATACTCCTGGATAGCCAGGGGAGCCATACCGACCCGCAAGGGCTGACATAGCGTGTGCCGCGGCTATTCCAGGAGCTGGATCTATGGCATTATGGGGGGGGGGGCTACATGCATGACGTCATAGTCCAGACCTTCCTCATGGTCACTATCGGCAAGCCGAGGGATACGGTGTGGATGGCCATCGGCTCTAGTCGGCCTAACCATTGAGCCATGAAACCTACCGAAGAAGTAGTTCCATGGTGAAGGTCGCTCATGTACCCCCAGGGGGGGGTGGGTGGGATGGTGGATGGGTTTCCATTTTTGTGGCCAGTGCCTGATCGGTAGGCCATAACAGTGTGCTCTTCTTCCTGCCCATAATGATTAAGCTCCAAGCTTGAAAAAGGATCAAACTCGGCCTGGGCAGGAGAGATATCGCGTGAGGCACTGATACCTTTAGCCCTAGGCTGCTCTAGAATGTTCGCTAAGCGAACGCCCGAGGCCATGGCTTTTGCTCAAGGGTCCACGGGCGAGGCAATCCTCAGCGCCGGACCAGCGGGAGCCATCTCTGGGTCTTTTACATTGAAAACCGGCATCCTAAGAGAACCAGAACCAGAGATGGGAACACTGTCCTGGAGCAAATGAGGAAGACAATGATGAACTTGAACCAGGAAGCAAGCAGCAAAGCAACTCCCGGACAAGATCCGTGATTATCTTCTTCATTTCTCCCATCATCTCCAGACTGAAGGTCTCCATGTCTGGCATGGATGCCTTCCTCTTCTTACCACAAGACTCCTTGTCAAGTCGCCTCTTTTCATCCGCCACCCAGTCTTTTACCTGCTGATTTATGAAATCAGTAAAAACCTCCACCGGCCACGACTCACACACATAGCAATTTAGCAAAGGCCCACACGTACTGCACCTAGTGCAGCCATGAGGGAAATGTTGGGCCTTCACAAATCGGTGGCAGGAAGGGCATTTATTTTCAATAACCATCTGAAAGACACCAACAGAAACAATTAGTTTTTAGTTATGATGAAACAAAAAAACAATTGCAGAAGGCTAATAAATTCCTTACGGAAAACTTAAACCTTTAGATGAAAAAGATAAGCCAGGTCCATAGAAAAAACTATGGACCTGACTAAAGGTAAACAAATCCTAAAAACTTCTTATACTTCTTCATGAAGACAATTAGAATTTGAACTTAAATACTTGAGAGGCAAATGCTAGACTCCACACTCAAACAAAGATTCATTATAGACCAGTAGAAATTGACGAGAAAATATGTGCACCCGGACATTTTAGTTAACATCCACATTTTGGTGTCAGATTCTTCATATGACTGTCCTAAGTGCACACAGAAAATTCTCACAAATTCCCACTTGGGGAAACATGTTTTTTTAACGCTTATAACATGACGTGCGATGTACGAAAAAACATGTATAATTTAGTAAGCATTCTGTTAACTACTCCTGAAATTAGTCTTACCGATAACTATTGGTGCTTACAGTAACCCATGCTGTATTGCCGTATTTGACACACTCTCTACTCAAAATAATTTCATGTATAATAAAACAAAATGGATTTTTAGCGTTAAACATCTATAAAGTAGCAACCTCTGTTTTTCTGGCAAAGCGAATGCCTAAGAATAGCGCTATATGCAGCGATTTAAAATGTAGAGACAAAATACCATCGACAGTGCATGCAAGAATTCATATCTTGTAAAAGCATCAGCTCATGTGGTCTTTCATTGTCTAATAAACAGAATTTTGATGACATAAATGATGCAGCATTCACACGTCTGTGTGCTTGGCTAACAAAGCCAGAACAGCAACAGCAACAGTCTACATTGCAAGATCATCGTTTACAGTTAATCAGTTACTTGCCGACTGGTGTCCCCGGATACAGCATAAAGCACATCCAACGCCATCTTGTTGATCAATTTGGGAAAGACGTGACAATAGCTCAGGTTGAAGGCCGTACAAACGTAGTCACACTAACGTATGCAGCCTCATCTATCATACATGATTCATATGATGCAGCATCAACATGTGATGATCAAGATGAGAATATACGACTACTCAGACTGGTGGGGTCCTTGGTTAATCAGTTTCAAGGATATAGATCAAAATACAGATGTGTATCCAGAATAGAGCTGGGCGGTATTGGCATTGGGATGACGATAACGGTATCTGTGAAAAATACCGCGATAACTACTAATATCGCGGTATTTGGAATAATTTTGGATATGATAGGGTTAATATGGCCAATCTATGAATAGGCATCCTTTTTAGATGTATAAACAAACAAAGCCTACACTTTGTATTATATTTGTTTCAGCACCAAATAAAATATTTTTTCTCGCCTTTTTGCATTTTACTTTGTCCTTGTGAAGAGGAAGATGCGCATAAGTGTCCTTAACTCCGTCACTGTGCGCAAGAATCTCCAAGGGAAATCCCAAGGGTCCAACCTGATTGGTTAAAAGCATCAAGTATCTTTCATTGGTTTTAACCAGGTCATAATCGGGTGCAGTGTTTAGTGGGGCATTCACGATCAGCTGTTTTTATTATTACTATTGAAAGCTTATAATGAATGCTCCGCGAGAAAGACCACACGATTAGGCACATGATCAATTAATGGACAAACCAGGTCTGAAGACGTGATCAGCTGCGCGCGTGTATGCGTGTATAAAGATAACAAAATGACCTGAATTTTTTTTAGCAATAAACTAGAGAATGTAGAATTGTAGATAAGAATCGTCGATCACAGATTAAATTATTATACTTGACGTGCAAAATTCTGGTACTGAATGGTTAATTATTGAAAATGGTCAAGTTTTATAAGGAATTGACTAATCAACCCCACCTGCCCGCCCAGCCCCCCCCCCCCCCTCCACCCCTTGACTGCGGCATGAAAGTGAATATAAACTGGACTTACCGGAGTGTGTGAAAATAAATAATCATCAGCTATTTATACAGATTATTTCAAAACAATTTGACTCAAAAGTTGTTGCTGCCCATGTCAGTAACAACTTTTGGGTCATAAAGTTTTCAAACTAATCAGCTCTTTATTTATTATTTCCTTTAAATTATATTTCCATAAAGCCTCTGCATTCGTCTTGAAAGTGGTTAAATCATAGCCCTTATAGATCGATGGCGCAATAGTCGCCTGAGCCAATGACCCAGAACGCGTGAATATAGTGAATACAACACATTCCACGCTATAAGATCGGCTGTCTTCTAGAACAGATAATCTAAGAGGTTATTAGTTATTAATAACTTGTCCGATTTTAGCTAAATATTTTGGAGACAATTTGATTGGAAATTATTGTCATGGCGCAATATGTTTTAATCAAATCATTTTCAATATACCCAGCCGGGCTTGTTTCATTCATATTGCGGCTGCCTTTAGCGCATTCAGCATATCAATGGTATTACTTGTAAAGACTGATCAATACTCACCCAAGCGTACATTTATACACACGTGTGGGGTGAATTATTCTTGAACAAGCGAAGAATAGAGGGATTACAGTTATGGCTTCACCGATTTAGTTAGATCGCTTGAATTTATCGTCATAGTTAGCGAGGAATTTATCCCGCTAGGATATTTGGATGGTCGTTGTTTTATTTATTCCCTTGTAATGACGTCAATCGCGTCATCAGCTATGGAAAGCGAAGGCGGTATTCCAATAATATAACCAAAACGAGGCTAAGTTAAGTTTATTTGTGTTTTACAAATGGCTGCTATTTTGCGTATTCAACGTTGTCAGCAACTACGATTTTCAGATTTAACTTGTCTTCATTGGAAAAACATTTAATTGAGCATGGAAGGATAACTATACTAAGAACAGTAGGGCTATGTATATAACACACGGACATATATTTACTGCAATAATAGTGCCGAAGATGATTGCTTTTGACTACCATGAATACGGAAATGAAGAGACCAGACTCGTCAAATTCGCATGAAATGCTTTATTATCAAATTATTACAATATATAAATTGTCAATACCGTCACTGACGGTATTTGACGATATTGGCGGTTTTTAGAAATGAGACGATAACGATAACAATAACAATAATATCGCGATCTTCCCGGTTTTATCGGGAAACCGCCCAGCTCTAATCCAGAGCCATCGAGCTTAGACTTGGAAAAGCTTGAGCGTGAGGTACCAGATACCCTAAAAGAACTAATTTCATGTATATATCATGAACCTCGCAGCGAATCCGCTAAGCTAAAAAAGAAACTGATGCTGGTGTGTGTATGTCATGTTATTATGCAAGCAGCTGGGAAGCAGTCATTTATATCACAACTACTGTTATCCATTGGCTTGTTTATCCACCAATCTACCAGGTCCCGCATGATCATTGATGTACTTTCGTCGCTCGGACTAAGCGCATCCTATGACAAAGTTATTTCTTTCCAGAGAGCTGCAGTCGGAAGCGCATCTGTTGAAGAACTCTGTCTTGGGCTCATAGAGAAGAGGAAAGGGGGTGGGTTCTGCCAATGGGTTGTGGACAACTTTGATTACAACGAGGATACCATTTCTGGTCATGATACAACTCATGTGATGGGGATTATTGCATGTCAAACAGTGACTGAATGCAGAGCAGATCCTGTAAAAGCAATATGTCGTAGAAATTTAACTGCTGATGAAATCAAACAAGCCGGGGATTTTGGTGCTTTTATTCTACCATACCAATGTCCAACTAAATCACTAATGTCGGATGTGAAGATCAAAGAAGTTAAGCCTATCAGCTTACCTACTGATAGGTATAGCAGATTAGACACACTGTGGCTGTACTCTAGCATTCTCACAGCTCAATCACCAAACTGGCAGGGCTTTATGTCTGAAGTAAATACAGATGACAATTTCCACTGAATCCAGGAACAAATGAAGCTATTTATAGTACTATGATGTTTGTGCAGTCACAAGCCAGAAAAGCAGGGATGTGTTGTGCAACCATAACATTTGACCAACCGTTGTACTTGAAAAGCTACAAAATTAAGCAAGACAACTCGAATATGTACATATGTCTGGGTGGTTTCCACCAACTAATGTCTTTTCTTGGTGCTGGCTGTAAGATCATGGAGGGGAGTGGGCTAGATGATTTGTGGGCAACTCTCTATGCTAGGAACACTCTCCCCAAAATGATGAAGGGAAAAGCCTACACAAAGACACTGAGGGCATGTCTCATGACAGATGCTGCATTGCATCTTCTGTTAATTGAACCACAAGATGATGGGTTTTTTTAACGACGGTACAGCTGACAACATCTCATGTAGCACATATGATGAATCTGTACTCTCCAAGTTGCAAGATGAAGACAGCGACGTTGATGATGATAGTTATAGCTCATCAAATGAACAGCCAACCGAAGACGAAATTGCTACAACACATGAAATTCAAAACCATATGGCAACAGATGACATGTGGTCACAGCTACACAATCTATGTAATGAACTCATGTCACATGATATCTCACCAGATGATGTTTGTAACAATGAACATTTGCAAAATCTATGTAAGCAAGTTTGTGATTTGAGGAAGAATATAGAAAAGTCCAGAACAGGCAAATTATGGTCTTTATTCATGGACTTTGTAGCAATTGTAAGGTTGTTCATCAGAGCTGAACATACTGGTGACTGGCGACTCCATCTGAAAGCTACACAGCTAATGTTGCCATTCTTTGCTGCCACTGGGCATAACAATTACACGAAATGTTGTCACCTTTATCTTCAAGATTTTCTTGAATTATGCCCCTGCATTTAAGGGCCCATGCACGAAGGATACTTTACTGTCCGTAGAAATGAAAAAGTGTATTGGAGTGGTACATGGTCGGATATGACCATTGAGCAGTGCCTTATGAGAGCTGGAAAACCCCAAGAAGGATTGATCAGCATAACACACAAGGATTCTGCTAGAACAAAATGGCTCCTCACAGCACATATCATAGCAGAGTACACACATGCTCTGCGATTGTTGACTGACACATTCACGGGAACATGGTCAGAACAGCATAGCAAATTCACCCAGCAAACATGAAACGCGATCTAGAAAACGTGAGGAAGCTTAAATTGTTTCTTATGAACACAATCCTTTCACGGCTAATGAGCATCAGTTGAGAAACATTGCTACATGATTAATTGCATATCGTTGTGTTGGACGAAAATTGGACTGTTAACTAAAATGTCCGGGTCCATGTCAATTTCTACTGGACTATTAGTAGTTGAACTTTATAAACACAATGAACCTATGCAAGCCATCAAGAGAGATAAATAACACAACACTCGGTCATAAAATTTCCAAAAAACCTTAGAAATAAAATGACTGAAAACTTACTCTCCATACTAAAACCTCAGAAGAATAACCTCCTGAAGAACGAGTGAAGTTTACTGAGCAATAGCAGGAATATCTGATCCTGAATCCAAACCCTGGTGGGGGGGGGGGGAGAATGCGGAAAAATTACTTCTTATGGTAATAATTCCCTCTGCAAACTCGTAATAAATTATATGTACCCAGAAAACCAAGTATAAATAATTGTTCAGATGAAGGATACACAAGCACCATGTCATAAATCAGCTAAATGTGTCTGAAAATACAAAGCACAACATGCGTTAGCTAATATTTAGGCATCCCCCAAAATGAGCTAGCCTAATATCTAGTACAATACGCAAATTTTTTATCCAAAAATATATTAAAAAACACCTGATGGCTAAGACCGGGCGCATCCTCTGGCGACTTGGCAGCGTCAGACATTCTTATAATAGTCAAAGCAAGTCTTATTGAAGCTAGGTCGATATTTGGGAAATATCATAGAGTATCAGGGTGGTAAGTATACTCTTGATGTGAAAGTTGCTGCCATAGTTAAATTAATTTCAAAATATTCAACAGGATGTTTATTAAACTATGAATTAATCAAATATATACAATTCAGATACTTTTCTGACAGACCATTAACACTTAAGTCAGTCAAAGATGGCTTCTACAGGTCTTGAGAAATGTCCAATTTGCAGACAAAGAGAAGAATTCATTCCAGTGATAAATTTTCAAAAATAGTCTTCTCTTGGTCTGCAAATGCACATTTTCTATGAGAAAATTGAAATTTTCTTGAACAAAATTCGAGGCTTAAAGGGTTAACAGTCTCCTGATGGAGCTACGTCAGTTTGATTGTGATGTCATATGAATGAATGGCGCAGCTACCAAGCAAGCATTACAGTGATAAGTTGCATACAATATTCTTCTCTTGGTCTGCAAACTGATATTTATCCAGGCTATACTACAGAAACCAGTTTAACATCTATATGGACAGAGCTGATAATTCGAAGAAATTTATTTGCGAGTCACAACTAGCATAAATCTATCTGTTATTACTTTTAGAAATGCAAGGCTTAATCGAACAATTACATTATCAACAAGAACAATCAGAGATTGCAAACCCTCACCCTCCCGTTTTTGCCACATTCTAAAACGTTTTTGAATTTTCCAGATTTGTCCGGATTTTGGTGGGAGTTTCCTGAATCACACCCAAAGTTGTGGAATCATCGAGTGTAGGGTCACACCCTTTCATGTGCTAGAATGTGAAGCAAATCAGACCAGCAGTTTCCGAGATATCCACATATGCAGAATTTAAACCAATCTGTATTTTCTTATCCAAATCCTGACCAAAGTCTGGAAATCCTCATGCACCAAAAGTTCCTGCCCTGTGTTAAAACCTTAGCCAAATCGGATCAGCAATTTTTGAGATACAGCTCCGGACAGGCATTCAGTCAGACAGACCTGATCGCAATACCCTCTTCCCCCTACTGGGCGAGGGTAATGAAATATTCATGTGGAGAACTCTGCCCAGTACTAACATGCATTGAATTAGCATAACAATTAGCCTAGCAGATAATTCTTGAGAATCAGACCAGCACAGGACTTTCAACACTGAACTTGCAATAGCCACATTTTAATACTTGGAAAGCACTTGCCCACCGGGATGTAAAGTATACTGTCTGCTCTGTAATATAGAAAGCACTGCAGACAATGAATAGCTATAAATACTAGTGACTTACGATGGAGTTGTGATCGTGGAGGATTTGGTAAATGAGCAGCCATTTTGCTTCGAGGTTGCAGTGGAAGCTGGTGTCCATGACCATAATCAAATGTCTGCTGACTCTGAAATTGCACAAGAAGCTAAGGCCTATTAATATCATGCATGGCAGGAATGAGTGATAATCGAAATTAATTGTCGATTACAAGTTTTCTCATCATGTTTCCTTAGTTAATGCCAATTTACAAGCCAATGCAAACGTATATTTTGGGCACTTTCACTGTCAAAATCCATCAACAAACACGCTTGATTTTGATTGATCTACCAAAATGCTGAAATCTGATTGGTCGATGGCGCCTGGTGGCCAGGTTTTTTAATGTACTAACATCCCTTGAACAAACATGAATGGCCCTTAGTACCTAATCATACTTCCCAATTTCAAAGCGGATCCATTTAGCAATTCAGGAGGTTATTTTTGTGAAAATTAGGTCATTCAAGATGACTGCTGAAGCATTTGTTCAATCAAGTTCCTTTAAATAAATTTGGTTCTGCTGTTGGGATATATATTTCAAGAATTTTGAATTGACCGATTGACTTCTTTTCAATAATCTTGTATCTCTATGCCATAAGGAAGCTTCCTGACAAATATAATTTAAATCAGCCCAATGATTCTTGAGAAGACATGGTTTAAAGAAACAGTTGACGGATGGACAACAGACAGTCACTTTAGCTTAAACTCACTTCGCCATTCTAGCCATGTGAGCTATTGTGCCATTAGCCAAAAATGCACCCATACACCAAGTTTGGGTACTGCATACGAAAAACTTGAAACTACAACCCAAATATTTTACTAATGGTTTCAATGGAAAATTTATCTTTGACCTATATTATCAATAAACTAGGTTAGCCTCACATAGTTCTTATACAGGTGGTAGCTTATGCGTATAGGTACCCTCCAACCAAGTTAGAAGCCAATAACTCTAAAAATTATAAAACATGCCACAAAGTAATATTCTTTCCCAATGAGTTCCATACTGCAGGTTTGCAAGGGGGATAACTCCACTGTTTGACATCGAATCAGGCTAACTTTTACAATTGATAAAGTTTGATCTAAATCTGTCCAGAAATAACAAATCGTACTACCATTGTTGACGACACACACACACAAACAGACGGGGAGTGATCGCTATAGCTCAGATGATTGACAAGTTAGACGAGCTAAAAAATATTGAAGGAAAGCAAATGGAAGTCTAGAATGTTGAGATTTTTCATATTTCATAGGACAAAATAAAGAAAATCTAAGATTTATCTTTTTCGTAATGGAGTAGATACATGTACCTACAATCGCGAAGACTCTTGATATATATATATATATATATATATATATATATATATATATATATATATATATATATATATATATATATATATATATATATATCTAACTGGCTCAATGATACACAAAATTAAGAACAAAACTGCCCCATATAGGCAGGTTATTCAGGCTCAGAAACGGTGCATCCGGAGGCCCGCTCATGCATGCGATGACTGACACATCACCAAGATATTATATTCATTGGCTTACAATTAGTAACTGCATAATATATATGACCATGCCTCTGCGGGGCGGAGGTCGGGTTGCTTCATGATGGTAATTATCTACTCTCTCGTGTAAAAGATAAATCCTAGAGTATCTTTATTTCACTTCAAGAGTATACTTATCATCAAGAAGACTTGCTATAAGCGGAATTCGCAAAAGAATTTGGAGGGAGGGAGACGTGGTCATCAGACTGGCTGTTTCCCTGAGAGTTCTTTTGTTTTTGGAGGCACAAAACCATCTGAAGTTACTAAACATAGCAACCAGGAAGTGAAAAAGCAATTCCGATGCGGAGACACCAGCTTCGCAAAATGCTCTCCCCTCCCTCTTTTTAATACAAGGGTGTGAAAATGCATCAATCTCCTACATGCTCTCTATACTGGTGCGAAAGTACTATAGGACAGGAAACGAATTGATGCAAGACCGATATAAAACATGAAGCATCACCAGATTAGTTACATGAAAAAACTGATGTGACAAAACGGAACACAGCAAACATCAGGCTGACCCTGTTTTGTGCATGACGAGAGCTTTTACGATGAGAAGACATGTAGCACATTTGTGTGAGTTGTTCCTGATCACAGGTGTTTACTTACAGTATTTACAAAATTTCATTTTCTCAAAATTGCCAAAGAAAGAGAGCCATTCGTGTCACTCGACTCACTGGGCCACCGTCATAATGTCCTCCACAGAAACATCCTGGAAGAGCCATGGTGACCACTATGCCACAGACACTGTGAGCCTTGGTGAAATCTACTTCCCTACTGGTTGCAGATTTGTGGCAAAACTGAATGCATTCCACAATCCACATTGAAATGGTACATGTATCTCTGGAAAACCTGCCATGGAGTTGAATGTAGGAGAGCCATACAAAACTGAGGTCCATCCACTATTCTTCCATGCATTGCTTGTAAAGGAGCAATGCACGGACTGGACACCAGGCCTTTGAGTTAGGTTCAGAGCTTAAGGCAGGAAAAATAATGGGCTGACCAGGATATTTCAATGATTGGTTCTTAGCCATAAAATTAAGTGTCGGTAGAAGACTAGAAGCTTAAAGCCTTCCCCTGTAACAACAAAGTGGTCTGGTTCAGCTGACAAAGCATGAATTTCACTTCTTCGCCTGGCTGAAGCAGCAGCAATTAGAAATAGTCTTAAGTGTTATCAATTTCATTGAAATAGCACTTAGTGGTTCAAAGGGTTTATCGGCTAAGACTTCTAATACAAGTGATAAACTCAAAGACAGAATCACAGAATTCCTCGGTCTTAAGTTACCCATGTCTTTAATTAAGCTGTTTAAACTAGATAATTCATCACTTCCCCTATTAGACAAGCAAGGAATAACTTATAAGAGTCATTAAAGCTGACTTATATCCAGCTACAGTTAAGCTGAATGATGCGTATCATATACACATGTACATGTAGGTAACAACTACTACTTGAATAGATGTTTCCATTGGATTGATACATCTTGTTGAGTACCATTTTGAAAATCGGTTGATTTTATAATTATATGCTCTGGAGGTTGACCCCTTCTGGCATTGACAAAGAAAATGACTGCTTGCTCAGAAAAGTTGTCCTTAATTTCAGATTCCTTGACAACATCCATGCTGTCCTTTGGTCCATTGCTGGGATGTTGTCCAGGGTCTTTCCCTGGAAGATTATAGTGTCTATCAGAGGCCGAGGAACCGGATTGCAGACCAGAAGGTCCAGCAGACCCATATACTGTGGTCAGCTTGGCCAATTTGGGGCGATAAGTAGCACTTGGCACCCCTCCTTTCTGATTTTCTCAAGAATTTTTGATCAGAATTGCTGGTGGAAACGCGTATGCATACATTTCCTCCCAGTTAATAGCAAGAGCATCTGCGATAGCACTTGGATCTGGAATCGGAGAGACGTACATCGTCATCTTCACATTCTTCTTCGTTGGGAATAAATCTATGTTGGGCTTGACTCAGTGGTTGAATAGACGAGCTGCCACACATTGATTCAGTTGCCATTCCATCAGCAGAATGCCCATTCTTCGACTTAGTGAGTCTGCATGGAGATTTAGTCTTCCCAGAAGATGAGCAGCTTTCAAGGTAATCCCATGACCTAGGTACCAGCAAAGCAGCTTCCATGTCATCATACATAGACTGGGCGACTTCGTTCTGCCCTGACGGTTGATGTAAGTCACTACTGTTGAGTTGTCTGATCGAACTAGAATAATCTTGCCCTGAACTTCCTTAAGAAAATGCTCCATAGCTAAGGTTACTGCTCTCATTTCCAGCAGATTGATGTGTTCTTGAGACTGATCCAGAGTCCAAAGCCCTGAGAATTTTTACTCTTCGAGGCAAGCTCCCAATCCCTCCATTGTCACATTGGTGTAGACCATGATCTGAGGATGGGGATGAGACATCACTCCCGCAAGGAGATTTTCTCATTCAATCCCCCATTGAAGGTAGTGAATAAGAGATTCCAACACTGACACCTATGAGTACAGTGAGCCGGTACTCTTGGGCCATTGTGTCATGAGAAATAACTGGATAAGCCGCCTGCCTAAGGCTGCCTGCAGAATGACTCATTCTAGAGAGACCATCAATGCCAGCATTCTCAAGATGATGACATCTGACTGAACACCACTGTCAGACTAAGTGGTCCTGTGTCACCCACTTCTACTCTTGGATGTTGTCGGCCAGACAGCCTCCTACAGGCCCATCTAGTGGATGACTTTGAAGTGAGTAATCCAAGAGTGATACTGTCTCCGGAGCTGTTACTGGAAGCACAGTAGTCCTCATGGGAGCCGCACTCAGGTACGGTTTCCACGATCAGATCCATGCCAACATGTGCTGGAACCACACCAAGGTCGGGACGCAGGTTGCCTAACATGTTGGGGGTGTGGAGCCTGCTCACCCCTCCACTCTCGCTGCTGGCTTACGCTGTATGGGAGGTTGGCCCCTGACATATCCACCTCCTCTCGGCTGCTGCGCTGGGGAAACAGGGGGTGCTATGCATACGCTTTCATGATGGAGCACCTCAAATTGCCCATATAGTGTCCTCTGGCTGTTTACCAGGGTTACCATTTCTAAGAGGTGCTTCCAACCTTCACCTCCAGAGTCCAGGACCAACCATAGGCGCCTGAAGGAGCCTATTGGTTAATTCCTGGGATGGGCACAGATTGTCAATGACAAATTGTTGCCTCGCCCGGAAACTTCACATCTGACAGTCCAGTCAGGTTGATGCCATCATGAATGGCTCCCTGGACTGAAATTGGTGACTGCTGGTGAGATGCGGTGGTTGCTACCACCCCTTGTTGCATGTTGGAGACGTGTGACAGGGATGAAATTGCCACTCTCACAATCTCCTCCAATTCGCGCGGCATGGTGTTTGCAGAACGCATGGCACTCAAACAAAGGGGTCCCGTGTCAGACTGGACTCAGGCCGTGAATTCTAGCCCAAAAGCTGTGCAATCACCGATGCATCAATCACCCATGCATGGCTTTGCCATGCCGCCGTATTTCGGAGAAACATCATGTGAAATACTGTACAACCATGCCACCTCGCAGGGGCCTTCGCGAATTTGCCATTAACTTTGATAGCTTCCTCTGCCTGTTGAAATATGGCCACAACATGCTTAACGTATGCCAGGGATGGCACAGCAGTTATCGTCAGCTTGCCCTATGGCCATGGGTCTACCAGGAGTTCCAGTTTGATGCCTACAAGCGTGCATCATTCCAGTCCTCCTCAGTAGCCACCTGGGACAACTTGATGAGCTTGCGGGTCCTCATCATCTTCCAAGATGTGCCCACTGGCATCTGAAGACACCATACCAGGTGGTATAGCGGTTGCCACTATGGAAACACCAGAGGAGCCAGGCAAGCTATACAGACCCACTAGGACACCAGAAAACCGTGTATGATTGTACTAATACTAATTAATTTTATACATTTTCGCATAAAAATACACACAAAATCTAGCATGGAAACCCCTTAATTCATAGTTGTATGCCAATGGTCCCCTCAAATTTTAGCATAGATGAGAAAAACTGCACGAGAACCCAAGATTTCAACCATTATGTTGTTCCAAGAACAGAATTTGACCGAGTAATATCAGTTACATCACGCTTAAACCTACACCCGAGTAGGTTTAGTAAAATTGGCATATTTTGAGGTATTTACACCTTTATTTAAGCTAAACCATTTGTATGCATATAACCTCTTAAACTTTATTTAATGTTAACCCACACCTTACCTTAAACCGCCTTTATGCATATGGACAGTGGTGTAAATGAGCTGGTTTAATTATTAAACTGCCATTTATCGTGAACCATCTTCATGCATATGAAGTGATGTAAATGAAAGGTTACACAGGGTTTAAGCTAGACTCTCTCTAAACCACCTTTATGCATATGGGCCCAGGAGTAGCTCATCTAACCATTTATCACAGGTTTCACACCTGTCATTAAGGTCACACACACACTACACCTGGAGCACTCATGGTTAGAGAAACGCGCTTTAACATAATGATGACGTTGGATAGTTCGGGATTCTATTCTGAAACAACAGACACTACTGTAAGTTTTTAGTCCTGACTGACAAAACTAAAAGAAAGAAATAATTCTAACTTTATTAAAACCTTTGAAACCCTTCGAAGAAGGAAGTTGCACAGTCAAGAATAATTATGATAAATACTCAATTAATTAAGCAAATTAATCAGAATTATGACATTATTTCCTTTGCCGAGCAATATTTCATTAACTGATAATAATCATTCAACATTGACCTATTCCCAGTTACAACAAGAGCCATCAGAAGACGGCATATCCCCCCCCCCCCCTCCAAACTCTTCAGATAAACATACATCAAGTGGACATAACGTTAATTGCAAAGGACAATATTTTAGAAAAACTAATCAATGAAAAATGAAATCCTGACTGCATCTCGCCTTAAAGAAAAACATATTTGTAAGTGCAGATTCAATTCCGTTCATTATGCCCGGACAAGAGAATTTTGGTGTATTTTAAGTTTTTTCAAGGGAAAATAACTCAGGAAAATAAGGATGAATTTCTTCAAGATGTAATCATAGCACAGCTTCCTCAAGTAATATATCCAGTGACAAAGGAATTGAAAGCATAGGTTCAAAGTTCTTCAAGATCTGGCATGAACAAGACAATTTTGATGAGTTTTAAGTATTTCATGGGAGATAACGACTACAGACACCCCTAGAGTTGGTATGTAGTTTTATTAACCATATAAACATACTTATCGTTCAATCACTACTTGCTAAATAAATCTACTTACATTTAGTGCCAGAAAGATTTATAATCTTGCTTTTAATGCCTTCTAATGCAAGAACCACAACTCTCTACACTAGTCCAGGTTTCTGGATGGAGTAGACTCCATTAGTGGCAATCAAACAGCCTTCTGGAATCATAGCTAAACTGTAGGAGTTGCATTGACATTTTGCAATGATTGTCAGAGATGGACGAACCGACGTACAGATACATGGATGTGTAGGCATACAGATAGCACATGCACAACTTCAAGTGGTAATGAGAACCCTTACCAAGTTTCAAAAGAATCGTAGCTAAACCTCTAAGAGTTGCATTGACAAAAGATGATTGTCAGAGATGGACCGACCAACATACATACATTTTGAACAGACGGATGGATGTACAGGTATACGGATAACACATGCACATCTTCATGTGGTAATGATAATACTTAACAAGTTTCAAAAGAATCGTAGCTAACTGTAGGAGTTGCGTTGACAAGAAATGATTGGCAATGCAGTTTATGTATTAGCTTTTAAGATATTTAAAGGGGGATAACTCCGCAATGAATAATTTTCTGGTCGCGAAAAAAGCACGTGCACATCTGCACATGATACGACCAGACGACTCGGAGGGTCTGGTCTTATGTTTTACTAATTACATATACCTACTTCCTTGCATTACTATTGCTCTTTCCTTCTCTGAAGGGAAGCGTAGTAGGATGAATTTTTTACAGCCAATGTCTGATGGGTGTTGTGTTTACAGAGTAACTGAAGACTTCTTCAGGTATCTCCATACTCTCTCTAATGATGAGATCCATAGTAATTCGCTTAAATGCTATATCTCAGAATTAGGCAAGAAGAGGGTTAATCCAATACCCAGAGCCACTGAGTAGGTCATTAAGCACAATGACAACCTCACTGGCTGATAGCTATCACATGACCTTGTTGGTAGCAACCAAGACTTCATTACTTTGACGAATCCAGTCATATAATCCAGCTTTATGCAGAGGCAGATGATCCTATCACTACTCGACTCTGAATATCTGACTAAAGCTGAAATTAAAAATTAACCTAAATATTCTACATTATATGACGGGAAATTTCTTTCAGAAATACCCAAATATGTCAAAATCAGACATATCTGGGTATACTCAAAGGCTGAAGAATATAATGAATTAGGGCTGGGCGGTATACCGGTTTCACACCGTCTCGTGGTTTTTTAAGGCGATTGTTCAAAAGATCTAATCATAGCTGAATCCGAAACAGGAGATCTACCAGTATCTTTAATAAGATCCCAAGCGTCACCAAATAGACTTAGATCTAACAGTAGCATCAAAATCAGAAAGAGGCACTCTAATGGAAAAAGCTAAATCTGGAGGAACCAGAGAGAAATCTGAAAAGCAAGCCTGCTGAGAAAAATGATCTAAAATATCCGCTGAAAAATTATTACTCGGAAGAACACGATTAAAAGAAATATTGTCTTCTGAGACCAGAGTACACTGTTCGGCAAAAAAAATGAGGCAAACATGAGTTATCATATTTTTTATGATTACTCTTTCATGTTAATAAATACAGGTGAAATAAGTGCCAATTTTACATAATATTGTATGCATTGTCTGTGTGCAGGGTACCTTTTATTATGGGATAGCCTTTCCCTTATTTTTTTTGTCTCAAAACCCACCTATTTGGGCAAGCTGTCTGAAAGCTTTTTGAATTGTGCTGCGTCAATGCGGTTCCATTCATGTCTGACTGCCTTCTACTACTGAGTGAGCTAATTTGCATATCAAAAGCCATCTACTGAATGGATTCTTGTTCTATATTAGACCTACATGCATACACAAAAGACAAATAGTGCGTCTCTGTGTTCAGGATTTAAAGTGAATTAACTAACCAAACTAGCAAGCTAGTCGAGTTATGCTGACCGAGGTGACAAGACATTAGCCATTTCTGTAATCTCTGTATTACCACACTGTGCCTGAAGAGTGAAGTTGTTATTTTTGATTCAAAATGTCTTCAAAAAAGGCTAAATTGCATGTACCTGTTGAAGTCAAAAGCCGGATCGCAGGCCTTCGTCAAGCTGGAAAGTCATATCGTGAAATTAAGAAAATTCTAAAGTCTGAGGATATTCAGATTCCACTGTCTACAATGCAGAGAATTGGCCACATATTTCAAGTGACAGGTTCTGTTGCCCGGAAAGCAGGTTCTGGACGAGCTAAAGTGACATGTCGAGATGAAAGAAGGCTGAAAATGACTGTTCTGAAGAATCATAGGAAGACTCTCACCAAATTAGCAGAAGAATTCAGAAATTCACAAAATAAGGCTGTTTCAAGAAGAACAATTGCAATGAGGCTCAAGGAAGCTGTTTTTTCATCAAAGCGGTGTGCTAAGAAACCATTGCTGTCTACAACGAACGTTACAGACAGACTCAGATTTTGGCACTTTATCGTGACCATGATTCTCAGTGGTTTGAGCGTGTTCTCTGGAGTGATGAGTCACGTTTTGAGCTGTGTACAGATGGTCCAGAGTGCTCTCTTCGTAGGTCAGGTGAAAAATATAACCCAGAATGCCTCTCCACCACTGTGAAACATAGAGGTGGAATTATGGTATGGGGTGTGTTTTCTGCATCAGGTGTTGGCGAACTTGTGCAATGTGAAAAGTCCATTAATGCAAAGGAGTATCAAAACATATTAGAAAAGGGGTTGCTTCCAAGCCTGAACAAGTTGTGTAGTGGAAATAAAAGACAAAAAGCTATTTTTCAACAAGCTAATGCCCCGGCACACACAGCAAAAACAACAGTCATGGTTTGAGCGGCATTCTCTGTCGGTGATGTTTTGGCCTGGACAGTCACCAGATCTTAACCCCATAGAGAATATATGGGCGCATATCAAGGCCAAACTGGTTGGCAGAAAATTTGGGAGCACTGATCAGTTGTGGGAAGCAGTCAGACATGAATGGAGCAGCATTTATGCAGCCCACTGTAAAAGGCTTTCAGACAGCTTGCTCAAACGGCTAAGATTTCTGAAGAAAAACAAGGAAAAATCTATCCCATACTAAAAGGTGCCCTGCACACAGACAATGCATACGATACTATGTAAAATTGTCACTTATTTCACCTGTATCTATTAAGATGAAAGAGTAATCATAAAAAATATGATAAATCATGTTTGCCTCATTTTTTTTGCCCAGCAGTGTGGATTCATACGAAGTATAGCTAGTATGTTCAGGCTGTAATTCAATGTGGAGTGAATCTGACACACAGTGGTGAGTACTAGACCAGTCATTCTCAGCAGCCCTAAGAAGTAGAAACTTGGAATCGGAGGGTCTCCCGTGAAAGGTATCTTGAGAAGATTGAATAATAGAATCCTGAGATGGGATAGAATCCTGAGAATCATCAACAATGGAAGAAACTTCAACATCGCTAGACAAGATAGCCGATACTAAAGAAGGATGAATGGATGAAGATGATGATGAGGAATTCGCTAACTTAACCTTAGAACGAGAATGACGAAGGATGCTCCTAGGGACCAAACTAGATTCAAAGGACGGAAGGAAATCAATAGCACTTTTAAAAGCAGTGATGATAGAATTCCTTGAACTGTCTTTTGAGAAGGAAAAATCTTTACTTGACAAGCCAATAGAAGTAATTTCATTCACTAAGGGTTCATTAAGATAACAACTCACTAAGTCCTGGGAAGGATAATCCTGGGACATAGGATCTGAAGAGTATGAGGGATTCTGAGAACTAGAAGAATTACCTATAAAGGATCTAGAATGAGGTAAGGAGAAATGATCACTAGTGGAATAATTAGTGTAATCTGATCTAGAATTATCCGACAGAGAATCACTCATGACTGAGGTACGTTTAACAGCATCAGAATTAGAATCGTGAGAATACTGAGAATGAGAATTAGACAGTAAACTACCAGGAGAAAGATGAGATCTAGATGGACCCAGGTCCCCTAGGAGACCTGGGCACAGATCTACTACCCAAGGATGCACCCCCGGACCCTCTCTGGGATTACCAATAGGATCCCAGAGAGGACCCGCCGACTATCCAGAAAAATCCTTTGACAAGTAAATAGAGGATGACTGAGAATTTAGAGCTGAACCCATCTCCGGAGCCCAACTAGGCCTCGGGACCAGGGAAACGTGAAAAGTTACATGAGGATTGACCAAAATTTGAAGAGAAATTCAAATTTAATTTTGACACGCCAGAATGACCGGTCCCGACTCGGGCCGGGGCCGGGGTGGGAAAGCCGGGAGATTGACCAGAGAGGAGAGGACCAGGACCCGGGAGAAAACCCGGGTGCGGGGCCGGAGCCGGCAAGAAATCAAAACCCGAAGTATCCCTAGCGGCCGGACCTGGACAAAAATCTGGGTCCGGACCCAAGGATGAAATCGGTAACCTAAGCTGGCCGACATCCCGACCCGGGCCAGGAAAAAAAACGGACCCGGGGCCGGAGCTGGCACAAAGTCTGAACCCGAAGCCTCCCTAGAGGCTGGACCCGGACAAAAATCTGGGTCCGGCCCCAAGGATGAAATCGGTAACCTAAGCCGGTCAACGTTCCGACCCGGGACTGGGAAAAAACCTGGGCCCGGAAGCCTAGCCGGAGAAACAGCAGATACAATATAAGATGATGAAACCGGCTTTGTAGAAGACAACGGATGTGAGATCACCTGCAGACCACTCTGGTCGGGAAGTCCTTCGAACCAGCCAGTGAAGAACTAGTAGTGATAGGTGACAAACAGGACCGACTTATGACCCGCTCGGACCCGAGAGAGGATATACCGAACTCGGGCCACATTGGCGCAGGCTGCGGAGTGTTGACTAAAGAAGAACTATGGAGGTATATGACTGGCTTCTGAACAAGCGGTGAACGAGGTGAAACCCGAGTCCTCGTGCTTTTATTCTTCCCATTCTTTGTGGTATCCATGAAACAATGCAAATCAGTGAACTGTAATTTGTTAGACTTAGAGAATAGGCACTTCCTGGGAACAGAAAGTTCCAATGCCTCACAATCAACTACGTCAAGAGATGAAGCATTGGTAACTGACTGGTCCAGGATAATCTTATTGATCCGACTGTCAATAGACGAGCCAATATTTCCAACTTGTTTCTGGAGACATTCCATAGATAGAGCAATTTTTTTAAGGATGGCTGAATTCGCCGTGGGCTCTGGTTTGGCCTTTATTTTAACCACCGACCTTGAAGGAGAAGGATTCCCAGGAATATTTTAAATCTCTGGAGATTTTGGTTTAAAGAATGACATTCTGGCAGCTTGTGACCATGACCCGTATATTAGACAGGTCGACTCTAAAGTACACAAAGTGCATTTGGAACACACGTGTCCAGTGTTCCAACTTTATAAATCTATGGCAACTGCTAGAAGGACATCTGATAGAATGATTCATATTCTTTTCTTTAGCCTTCCCCTTGATCTTCTTGGAGACCTTCTCAAATCTGAATCGTAAAAACAGAAAGATGTGATCGAGTAAAGCTCCAAATATGACTCAGGATTAGCCAGCGCTAATCCCAAGATTTATAGATAGAGACCCTACCGATCTCTAAATTTTAAAATTATTTTGGTTTTCTTTGAGAGTATGCTATCGAGATATCGCAGCTTCATGCTCAAACGCTACAAGCGTGTCAATTCAGTAGCTTATACATGCTACTGTAAAAGAAGAAGCAAAAATAGACAACACATAGTCTATACACTCTGGGCGCAAGTAAGCAAAACTGGTAACGCACCTACCATGAAAATAGAAATGATCTTACAAATCATTATTAATGCACCTGGACCTATAACCACTTATCTTGGGAGGTTTTTTGCGCTTGTCCGACATCTTGATGATCCTTATGCCTTTCTATAATCCACAGCAATTCAAAGTTTTTAAACTGGCTATAAATTTTTATACACCTCTTCCTTCAACAGTAGGAATGGGAATGAAGTCTTGGTTGCTACCAACAAGGTCATGTGATAGCTATCAGCCAATGAGGTTGTCATTGTGCTTAATGACCTACTCAGTGGCTCTGGGTATTGGATTAACCCTCTTCTTGCCTCATTCTGAGATATAGCATTCAAGCGAATTACTATAAATCTCGTCATTAGCGAGAGTATGGAGATACCTGAAGAAGCCTTCAGTCACTCTGTAAACAGAATACCCAGCAAACATTGGCTGTAAAAAATTCATCCTACTATGCTTCCCTTCAGAGAAGGAAAGAGTAATAGTAATGCAGGGGGGTCGGTTGTAATATAGTAATGTGATGTGGGCAAAATTTTAAGTTAATCCATTGAGACCCCTACAAGGAGTTACATTGACAAGAAATGATTGTCAGAGATGGATGGACCGACAGATGGACATATATACATTTTGAACACACGGATGGACGTACAGGTATAAGGATAGGACATGCACACCTTTACGTGGTAATGATAACACTCACAAAGTTTCAAAAGAATCAGAGCTAAACTGTATGAGGAGGTGCGTTGACAAGAAATGATTGGCAATGCAGTTTATGTTTCGGCTTTAAGATATTTAAAGGGGGATAACTCTGTAATGAACAATTTATGGGCCGCAAAAAAGCACATGCACATCTTTAGATGGTAAAGACTAGATTTACCATGTTTCAAAAGCCTTGTAATTAAACTGTAAGAGTTGCGTTGAAGACAGGACAGACAAAGAGATGGACGGACATACGGACATGCTGATGGCTTTATACTGCTGATGGCTTTATACTGCTTTATGCTTAGATACTGTGGTGTCTGGTCATTTAGAGACTTGTATACCATTGTTGCAGTGCGAATATATGTTAAATCAGAAAATGGAAGCCATTTTAATCGCTGAAACAGGTCTGCACTAGGTGTGTCTTTATTTGCATCAAGAATAAGTCTTGCTGCTCTTTTTTGAAGTTTCAGCAGTCTGTCAGATTCAGCTTTATGGCAGTTACCCCAAACAGTAAGACAGTAATTCAAGTGTGGAAGGATATAAGCATTATAATACATGATTCGACATTTTCGGTTCATTAATTTAATATTATTTCACACGAAAGCTAATAGTCCAGCTATTTTTCTACATAAATTATCTATGTGTGTTTTCCATTTTAAATTACAATCAACAGTCACGCCTAAGAGTTTGAAGTTACTGACTTGTTCTAATGTGGCATTATTTAGCTGGAGCATGATGTCAGTGTCTGATTCTATTTTACCGTGATTACATATGAATAAAGCTTTTGTTTTCTTGCTATTGATTAACATCTTATTCGCACTGCACCAATTAGCAACATCTAAGAGAGCATCCGGTAATGAAGTACCAAGTTCCTGAACACAGTTCTTAGCAGTATGAATTGTTGTATCATCTGCATACATATTTAGGGTGTAATTAGTAGCAATAAGAGGTAAATCGTTGATAAATAGAACAAATAACAAGGGACCTAAAATAGAGCCTTGCGGAACACCGGAAACTATGTTTTTTGGATGAGACACCTTATTTCCAATGGCCACACATTGTCTACAATGAGTGAGATATGATTGTAACCAGCCAATGGCCTCAGAATTTAGTTGATAGATGGCAGCCTTTTTAAGTAAAAGGTCATGGTCCATTAAATCAAAAGCTGTTAGGTCGATCATTATATTACCAACAGTGAGCTTGTCATTCAGAGCCTTTCGCCATTGTTCTACCAGGTTCAGCAAAGCAGTTTCACAGGAGTGTTTTGGCCTGAAACCTGACTGATAGGGAGACAGTAATTCATATTGTGTCAAGTAATCATAGAGTGCATTGTAAACATAACGTTCATATATTTTTGATATTACTGGAAGAATGGATATGGGTCTATAATTTTGTGCATCAGTCTTTAGATCAAACTTGTGTAATGGAAAGACTTTAGCCATCTTCCAGCAGTCTGGGAAGGTTGAGGTGCTGATGCTTAGATTTATTAACTGAGTTAACGATTGTGCAATAATTGAAGCCGAGAGTTTTAGGAAGTGAGCACTTATGTTATCAAGCCCTGTAGCCTTATTTGTATTGAGAGTAGATAGTTGTTTGAAAACAAAATCCATAGTAATATAAGATATAAAGAATTCTGCATTAGTAGGAAGTTTGCTCTCTAACACATTTTTTAATTTATTGAGATAATCAGATGAATTATGCATGATTGGCAGGTTAAGGTTTTTTGCGACATTAACAAATAAATTATTAAAATGTTCCGATATATCAGAGCGGTTACTAATTAGTCTTCCATCTACAATTAAGTTATCAATTCCAGAAATATCATTATAATTAGGCTTGAGCATTTTCATTACTTTCCATATTGCCTATAGTGTGTCCTGGTGTTTTTCAAGCATTTGTTCAACGTTTTTGCATTTGGTTTTTGTTATAAGTCCATTAACTTTGTTTCGCCAATATCTATATTGTTCTCCATTTTGTATTTGATATTCTGAGTCTCTCATTTTCATCGCATGCAAAATATCTTCATTTAGCCATTCAGGTTTTTGCAAGCGCTTTACTCTACGTTGTCGCATCGGAGCACATAAATTCAGTGTATCATGAAATAGTGAGTTCCAGTATTCAGCAGTTTGATTAGGGTCTGTAAATGTGGCTATATTATTCCATGGTTGTCTAGAAAGATAATAAAGAAATAATTCCTCATTAAAATGCTTTGTTGATCTATATGTGATTGTGTCATGGTGATATTTTATATTGCGTTTCTTACTCTTTATTGTTACACATATGGGGTAGTGATCACTGAGTGCTAATGTTGGTACATGTGAATTTGCTTTATTTCTTTCATTAGTAACATAGATGTGATCGATAACTCTGCTTGATGTTGCTGTAAGACGAGTAGGTTCTTTTACTATTTGCTTTAAAGAAAACTGATCAACAATATTCTGCCATTTTCCATTTTGGTCTTGAACAAAATCAATATTAAAATCTCCTAAAAGAGTTATATCTTTATTTTGAGAGTAGACTCGTTCAAACATGTCCTGAAATTCATGATACCAATATACGGGTGAATCTGGAGGACGGTAGATAAATCCAAGTAAGTGTGATTTGCTACAAACGCGTTGTATCTCTATCCATATTGTTTCAACGTCATCTGATTCTAAATCCTTTCTTCTTAAGTATTGTATGTTATTTGAGATGTATACAAGAAACCCACCACCTTTGTTTTTAGTTCGATCTTTTCTTACTACCTGATAGCCACTAATTTGGATCATGTCTCGTCTGATATGAGGCATTAAAAATGTTTCAGATATCCCAAATATATCGATTTCTGAGTTGGATTAAAAAATTAAGTTCAGTTGATCCATTTTTGGTAGAATATGGTTAATATTTAAATGAATCACACTGAGGCCCTTCTTGGATAAGTTCAAAGACATGAATCACGATGTTTCATGATTGCTTGCATCAGTCATGTCAGTGGTACATCTGATTGGGATAATAGGAATTTTGAAGAAATCTGGATAATAAGGTGTCTCATGAGTGATTTGAGAGTTATAACCGATATATGATAGGAGATTGTTATAATGAAGAAAATTATCATCTAAATAATAATTTAAAGTTATATACATAAAGAAATTCTTTGGCTTTGTAAAAGTGTCATTAGTACCAACAACATGACAGTCGCCATCATCATTATGAGTCATCATCATGACAATTATAATCATCATTATCATCATCAACACCACCATTATCCTCACAGCTATCATCAGCACCACCCCCACCATTACCACCACCATTATCATCACAACAACCATCATCATAATCACCACCATCATCATCATCACCACTATGACCACCACGACCACCACCATCATCCTTGAGGCACTTCTTGAACAAACTTGTCTTACCTCTTTCCCTAGATGATGTTTCATGAGTTTTGAATCGATTCCCCCAAGCGGTTTCAGAGATTTTTGAACATGTTTCCTAAAAGATTGGCCGATCGGCTTCATTTGAACAAATTTGCATTCCTATGCCCTAAGGATGCTTCCTGCCAAATATAATTTAAATCACCCCAGTGGTTCTTGAGAAGTTGTTTAAAGGAAAAGTTGACGGATGACGGACGGACAACGGATGGTCGCCATGGTATAAGCTCACTTGGCCTTTCAGGCCAGGTGAGCTAAAAAGACCTATATAATGTGTGAACAGGTTGGCCAAAAATCCAATACAATACCATGATTAAGGAGCCGGAGAATGGTTTGGCAAGCAAAATACTTTTCAAAAAGTAAATTTAGAGAAGCCCTCATGCAGCATCCCTATCTAACTCTGTACTGGAAAAAAGGCTAGTGTACCAGATGTAAGCATGAGAAAATCTCTGATGTTAGATGTAAGAGGACAGTCTAAGGGCAGAGAAATGCACAGGTTTCATTTACAGGCCCGTACTATGTCTCCAATATCTTTATCTAAGTGGAGATTTGAACAATCTAAAAAATTTGTGACAAATCCCATATTGTTTCACTACACCTGAGGATGAATGGCACCGTCATCATCACTGGTAAGGGGTAAAGTTTCCATATTATCGTTCCGTGCCTGGCTCTATAACAAATTCATTTTCAAGAACTGTGATTAGAAAACATGGTCTAATTGGAAGCCAATTTAATAACAAAGTGATGTGTCAGATGGCGCATGTGTGGGCCGGCTTCCAGATGTGCAGTTTCTAAGAGCTAAACAACCTGCCTATTAAGGGCAGTTTTGTTGTTATTTTTGTGTATAATTGAGCCAGTTGGATATATTACATAATATTAGCATATATCAAGAAGCTTTGTGATAGTAAGTATACTCTTGAAGTGAAAAGGGGTATAAATAATTCAATTGACGAAAACATCTGAAAGTCAAACTAGATCATCCAAGATGGGAGGAAGACTAATCAACCAATCAGATTCTCTTGAACAAACCAGATTCAATTAACACAAAAAACAAGAATGCTGCCAAACAAATCTAGTAAATAGCTCCTTATGAAAATTTTTGAACCTCCATTCCTCAAAGATGCTTCCTACCAGAAGCAACTTTTAAAAAGTTGTTTAAAGAAACGGTTGATGTATGACAGATGGTGGATGGATATAGTCATCCTGGAATAAAGTTACTTAAAAAACAAAATGCCCATCTCGTTCACCTGGAACATACAGTATTTCAACTAGAAGGGCCATCATCGGCTATATGTAGAACCTTAAGGTTTTGGCCGGAATTGCAACAAGCATACATCCTACTAGACATTTTAAATTTGCAATTGCATTACTTTGGGAGTTTTTGGCGGGAAAAATGTCCAAGATTTTTGCCAGCCCATTTATCTGACAGTTTCCAAAATCCATTAAATAAAGAAATTCCAATATGGCGGTAAAATACTGAAATCTGATTGGCTGATGATGGCCATGTTTTTTAACGTACTACAATACCTTTAAAAAAATAGAATAGCCCTTAGTCCCTAACATTCGATCCCAAATTTTGACCCAATCCCTTCAGCGGGTTGGGAGGAGAAATCATTTTCATGGAAATTAGTAATCTGAGATGGTCATTTGGTCAATCAAGTTTCCTTGAACAAACTTGGTTCAGCTGTTGCACTAGATGATGTTTTATGGGTTTCAAATAAATCCCCTAAGTGGTTTTGGAGAAGATTATTAAAGACAAAATCCAAGATGGCTACCAGCCAAATTTGCCGATCGGCTTCCTCTGAATAAACTTCAATCTCTATGCTAGGAGGATACGTTCTGCTAAATATAATTAAAATCGGCCCAGTGGTTCTTAAGAAGACATTTTAAATCTCCTATTAGCATTGGAGTTTTTGGCAGGAAAATGATCGGAGATGGCAGCCAAAATCGTTTATCCAACAGCTCCAAGTGGCAAATTTGAAATTAGCATACCAAATTTATAACACCAATTTCTGCTTTAAAATCCATCAAAGAAGAAGCCCAAGGGGCCTGTATCACTCACCTGGAAAACAGAAAGGTCATCGCTTATAAGTAGCACCCTATGGTTTAGCCAGAACTGCAACAAGAGCAAGGATGCGTCCCACTAAATTTGGTTAAAATATATCAACAGGTTCTTTATTGCTTTAGTATTAGAGATTTTGGAGGTAAAATGATCCAAGATGACATTCAAACCATTTATCTGACAGTTTTGAAAATGGCAAATTTGAAATCAGCAAACCCAAAAATCTATACAAAATCAATTTCGGCATCAAAATCCATCAAATAATAAAAATCCAATATTTCCACCAAACACGCTACATTATGGTTGGTCCTCGGCAGACAGGTTTTTTGTTGCATCAACTTCCATTGAACAAACTTTAATGGCCCTTAGTGCCTAAGCATATTTCCAAAATTTCAGCCTCTGAAGCATTTGGTCAATTAAGTTCACTTGAACAAACTTGGTTCAACTGTTACCCCCGATGATGTTTCAGAGGTTTTGAATCAATCCACCCAAGCGTTTTCGGACATTTTTAAAGACGTTTCTAAAAATCTGACAAAATCCAAGATAATCGCTGGCCGAATTGGCCGATTGATTTCCTTTGAACAAACTTGGATCTCTATGCCACAAGGATGCTTCCATGCATGCTACATTTTGATTAGTCCAAGGGCCCTCCCCCCCCCCATCTTTTTTATACATATCAACTTCCATTGAACAAACATTAATGGCCTTAATCCCATATCATATCTCCCAGATGTTGTTCCGATCCGATCACTGCTTCTGGAGAGGATATTTTCAGAAAAACAAGGTCATCCAACATGGCCACCGAAGTATTTGGCAAATCAAGTTCCCGTGAACAAATTCGGTTCAGCTCTTACCACAGATGATGTTTTATGAATTTTCAATCGATCCCCCAAGCGGTTTCAGACAAGATTTTTAGACGTTTCAAAAAAATTGGCAAAAAATCCAAGATGGTCGCTGGCCAAATTGGCCGATCGGCTCCATTTTAACAAATTGGATCTCTATGCCCTAAGGATGCTTCCTCCAACATATAATTGAAATCGGCCCAGTGGTTCTTGAGAACTCATTTAAAGAAAAAGTTGACGGATGCAGGAAACCGGACAGATGGACAGACGGTTCACTTGGCCAGAATGGGCAGGTGAGCTAATAATTAGAAATATATGCCATGAATAACATGAAGACAGTTAAGTGATTATATGCACTCTTACCCGTGATAGATTGCTAGGAGCATCATCGTCTGGTCGACCAGACATCCATCTTAGAGGCGCACCAGGATGTGATGCAGACTGATGATGGCCAGCATCATGCACATTATGAGGTGGGAGGTGCTTTACATTGGGTGGCGGATGTATTGGATTATGAGGTGGGGGGTGCTTTACATTGGGTGGTGGATGTATTGGATTATGAGGTGGGGGGTGCTGTACATTGGGTGGCGGATGTAGTGGATTATGAGGTGGGGGGTGCTGCAGATTGGGTGGGGGATGTTGTGGAGTATGTGACTTTTGAGGAGGATTATGCCACGGGTCTACTACCATCATCGCATTAGTTTTCTTCCAATTTTGCGGATCACTTGACCACTTATCTACAAAACTACACGCAAGATCATGTTCTGATACTGTCCGTTTTTGTTGTGTATTTTTATCATTAGACACATCTATTTTAAGTATCGCTTTATTCCCAGCTAAGCCATGTCGTTGTTGTTGTTGAGAAAAGTTACTGCCTTCTAAAGATGGTGCTTTATGCGGTACACTGAAGCGAGTAATTGCATTAATGTCACCTATTAAAGGAGGTGGCATCAACACTTGACCTGGATACAGCTGCTGTTGTACTTGCTGCTGAAACAAAAACATTGACAAATTTGTGAAAGAGCGGACAATATGTACCATAAAGTACCATTCCTGTTCAGGTGAATAGAAGTAAATTCATAGAAATTAACATAATCTGATCCTTATTTTGAATGATTTAATGGTCATCCTGGCCAGACATGGCTTTCAATGGTCTTCTATCTTCTGTTTGATAATTCCAAGTAGCTTGAAATGGAAGCTAAACCTGGAGTGGTCCTGAGAAATGTTCATTTGCAGGCCAAGAGACTTTTTAAAATTTCTAAAAATCGGCCGAAATCCAAGATGGCCGTCGACCAAATTGGCCGATCGTGTTCGTTTGAACAAACTTGAATCTCTATGCCTTAAGGATGCTTCCTGCAAAATATTATTGAAATCGGCCCAGTAGTTCTCGAAAAGAAGACATTTTAAATTTCCCATTGGTTTAGTATGGGAGCTTTTGCCGGGAAAATGATCCAAGATGGCCACCAAAACATTTATCCGACAATTTCGAAAATTGCAAATTTCAAATCAGAATAGCCAAAAACCTATATAAAAACAATTTCAGCCTCAAAGTCCATCAAATAAAACAAGAGCCATCAGAAGACGGCATATCCCCCCGGATCCAAACATTTCAGATAAACATACATCGTAGCTAAACTGTAGTTGTGTTGACATCTTGAAATGATTGCCAGAGATGGATGGACTGACAGACTGACACACATACATTCTATACAGACGCATGGATGTACAGGCATACAAATAGCACATGCACATCTTCAAGTGGTAATGAGAATCCTTACTAAGTTTCAAAAGAAGCACAGCTAAATTGTAGGAGTTGTGTTGACAGGAAATGATTGGTACTGCAGTTTATGTATCGGCTTAAAGGTATTTAAAGTGAGATAACGCTGTAATGATTAATTTTCTGGCCGCGAAAACAGTACAGGCACATCTTCGGATGGTAATGACTAGATTTACCATGTTTCAAAAGAATTGTAACTAAACTGTAGGAGTTGCATTGACAAGGATGGACCGACAGACAAACATACATTTTGGACAGATGGATGGATGTACAAATATACGGATAGCACATGCACATCTTCATGTCGTAATGATAACACTTACCAAGTTTCAAAGGAATCGCAGCTAAACTGTAGGAGTTGCGTTGATAAATGATTGGCAATGCAGTTTATGTATCGGTTCTAAGATATTTAAAGGGTGATAACTCTGTAATGAATAATTTTTTGGCCACAAAAAAGCACATGCGCATCTGCACATGATACTGATAATGTGGACAAAATTTAAAGTTAATCCATTGAAACCTCTTGGAGGAGTTGCGTTCAACTTGACAAGAAATGATTGTCAGAGATGGATGGACAGACAGACGAACATACAAACATTTTGGACAGAAGGATGGACATACAGTTACACAGATAGCACATGCACACCTACACGTGGTACTGATAACACGTACCATCAAAAGAATCGGAGCTAAACTGTAGGAGGAGTTGCGTTGACAAGAAATGATTGGCAATGCAGTTTATGTATCAGCTTTAAGATATTTAAATGGGGATAAAATTTGCAATGAAAAATATTTCGGATGCGAAAAAAGCACATGCACATCTGCACATGATACTAATAATGGGGACAAATTTCTAATTAATTCTTTGAGACCTCTAGGAGGAGTTGCGTTGACATGAAATGATTGGCAATGCAGTTTATGTATCGGCTTTAAGATATATAAAGGGGGATAACTCTGTAATGAACAATATTTCGGATGCGAAAAAAGCACATGCACATCTGCACATGATACTGATAATGTCGATAAAATTTTAAGTTAATCCATCGAGACCTCTAGGAGGAGTTGCGTTGACAACTGATTGGCAATGCAGTTTATGTATCGGCTTTAAGACATATAAAGGGGGATAACTATGTAATAAACAATATTTCGGTTGCGAAAAGAGCACATGCACAACCGCACATGATACTGATGTCGATAAAATTTTAAGTTAATCCATTGAGACCTCTAGGAGTTGCGTTGACAAGACAGGGACAGACACTATACCACCCCCCGTCTTCCAGACTGGGGGGGGGGGGGGAAAATAAAAATCCAATATGGCCGCCAAACATGCTATATTTTGATTGGCCCACGGCGGCCATGTTTTTTGACGGATCAACTTCTCTTGAACAAATTTTACTGGCCCTTAGTCCCTAATCACATCTGCCAAATTTTGGCCTGATCCTTTCAGCGGTTCTGGAGAAGTCATTTTCACTAAAACTAGGTCAACTAAGATGGCCACTGAAGAATTTGACCAATCAAGTTCCCCTGAACGAAGTCGGTTGAGCTCTTGCCCTGGATGATATTTCATGAGGTTTCCTTCAATCCCTCAAGCGGTTTCGGAGAAGATTTTTAGACGTTTAAAAAAATCAGCCAAAATCCAAGATGGCCGATCAGCTTCGTTTGAACAAAGTTGTATCCCTATGCCCTAAGGATGCTCTCTGCCAAATATAATTGAAATCGTCCCCGCGGTTCTTGAGAAGAAGTCGTTTTAAAGGAACAGTTGACGGATGACGGACACACGACGGATGGTCGCCATGACATAAGCTCACTTGGCCTTTCAGCTAAAATGGTATTCTCTTTGCCTACAAATGGACATTCTCAAGATGACTACAGAGGCCAGTTTTGGCCGGTTTGACTCTGCGGTAATCTTGAAGAATTCCATTCATAGGCTGAGAGATTATTTTTGTCAATCTAACATGGAAATGACTACTCGATAATCAAGCCTGTCATTCAAGTGGTAAGCTTTTGACAATAATCTTCTTCTGGACATTAACTGAGCAAAATATAGATTTTCTTGACCAATCTTGACCCTTAAAGGATTACGGTCCAGCATCTGCTAGTTCACAAATCAGGTGTCTGGAAACAGGTTTTACAGCATAATTTATGGAACATTTTGATTTCTATTGATGGTTGCTTGGTGTTGTGCAAGAATGTGGAAATACATAAGAAATTAGAAGCCCAGGTGCCATGATGAGTGGCTTACACAGCTTTCAGTTTTTAAAACCGAGATCATTATTGCAATAGTAATCTTCAATCTATTTGATTAATCATTCTATGTATGTAAAGGTGTTGTTTCAGTTGACAAAGTAATAATAGCATATGTGATATAAATAGAGTTTCAAACTTATTGCCATCTCTTATCAAATTTATCGTGCTCATTTAGTGCGATCACATCTGAAAGCACAGCCCAAATGAGATCTTACTAACATGATGCGGTTACATGAAGCTCATTTAGCCCTTTAAACCTCGAATTTGTTCAGGAAAATTTCAATTTTCTCATAGAGAATGTCCATTTGTAGACCAAGAGAAGACTATTTTTGAAAATTTACAACTGGAATGACTGGGTCGGTTATACTGATAATGTTGATAAAATTTTAAGTTAATCCATCGAGACCTCTAGGAGGAGTTGCGGTGACAAGAAGTGATTGGCAATGAAGTTTATGTATCGGCTTTAAGACATATAAAGGGGGATAACTTTATAAATTATGCTGTAAAACCTGTTTCCAGACACCTGATTTGTGAACTAGCAGATGCTGGACCGATAGCCTTTAAGGGTCAAGATTGGTCAAGAAAATCTATATTTTGCTCAGTTAATGTCCAGAAGATTATTGTCAAAAGCTTACCACTTGAATGACAGGCTTATCGAGCCAGTCATTTCAGTGGTAAATCTTCAAAAATAGTCTTCTGTTGATCTGCAAATGGTTATTTCTCAGACTACTGCAGAAGGCATTTTTGGCTGATATGCGTGTTAAAGGGTATTTATTATTCAAGATGGAATTACAACATATATCTCTACATATACAGCGCAATGCAATGGACAGATCTGTCACTCAAGTATATGATGTCATAATAAATTACATCACATGTAGGCTGATGTCACATCCGTCAAGTGTTTGAAATGTATGTCTTTGCTGGATTTACTGTATAATAAACATTTCCTGTTGACGATTTTGACTCATTTGACCGGGTAATGTTACTGATTTAGGCAGCAACAGCACACACTTAAATTAGTTTCAAAATATTCAAAAGCTTACAGCTATAATTACCTTGCAAATTGGGTTTCTGAGATTTCAGGGTTCAAAGTATATAAATCGATCTCAACACATGCAAATCAGGGGAGGATCTTAGCTAGAAATGGGCAGGGCTTATCTAGAAATGGATCTCTCTATTAGAAATGCATAGGCATTGTTAATATGGAATTATTAAAAATATGAGAATATGCTTAGTTAAAATAAAACGCTTACCAGATCACCTGGAGCAAGATTGGACCATACTCCTTGATCAGAGCTCCCTAAGATAGGATCAATTGGAACAACGGGTGGCATGGCGGTCTGGACAGCAACAGGTCTGGGTTGTTGCAGTTGTGGACTGAGATACCGTAACAAGTTTGGATTCAATACAGGAGGCCGAGTAAGAGATGCTGCTGCTGGAAATAGAGGCGCTCGAGGACGAAGATAGACTGTGGGTGGACCATCAGCGAGGTTGGGAACAGGCATCATTACACCTCTTGGTAAAGCCTGCTGCTGCCGTCGTCGTTGTTGTTGTTGTTGTTGTTGTTGTTGCAGTGCATGTAAGCGCTGTTTTAATGCCATGCTTTTAGCTAAGGTCAAAGCTTTGTTTGCTGCTAATTGATTGACAGATCTTATCTTCATATGGTTCAGTTCCCTTATTGGAGAACCAACTCTTCTAAACTTGGCCACTGGTCTCTCATTCCTGGTTGTTCCTGGAAAAGGTCGCTTTCCTCCACTAACAAAAGGTTGCGGATTCGGTGGATACTTCTGAATGAGACCTTGACCATGGCTAGGAAAAACAGCCTGCTTGTGGTGGGGAGTGCTCTGTTCGCTCAATACAGTTGTAAACTGTGCACAAATTGCACGAAGTCTAGCCTTTTTAGCTGCCTCCTCCTCATCATCAATAACAATAACATCACCGGCTGTCCTTTTCTTGGGATCTTGTCGGAGCTCCCTTGACCTGCCAAAACGATCTACTGTCTTATGTTTGTCCATCTGTTTAGCATCAGTTTCATTTGTATTCCTGACATCGGGTGGTGTAACACGAGTTGATAAAGGTCTGTCATGATTCTTGGCATCAGGCGGTGTAACGCAAGTTGATAAAGGTCTGTCATGATTTTTGACATCACTAGGCATAACATGGGTCGATGAAGGTTGGTCATTATTCACCACACTGGATGATCGTGACACACCTGAAAGAAGATCATAACAACATTAAACAGTACAAGTGCAATGCGCTATAGCAGTGACATAGGTGGCTTTGTCCGAAATATCACAGAATTTGACAGACCGACAGACAGACAGACCTATAATAGTTGCGAGTCTCAACTAACAAGTATTCAGACAATCAAGCCTGCAGGCGCTCTTTTTTTAGGACATTGATCTTTGACCTTAAGATGTCTAAATCATATAGTTCTCCTGAATGCCATGGGTAATCTCACAATCAAGAGGCTGAGTTATTGAGCTGGACACACAGAGAGACGAGGTGATTACAATAATCTGTCAACACCTTCAGGGCTTTACCAAAAACGTGTATATATACAGTCCAACTTAGAAATCATTTAACATTTTTATCAAAACAAAAATCGAATAAATGTTAGTTAGCGAGAAATATTTAGTTGAACATTTTAAACATAATTCAGATTGGAAGACTTTGCTGACTTATGCCTTCCAATCCAATTACGTTCAAAACAGTCAACAATACATTTAATTTTATTTTGGAAACATTAAATTATTCCTGAGCTGTACTGTACAGTCAAAAATGTCTTAAAGAATCACCAACCACCTTAAGGAGCAGGAAAGTATTCATTCAAGACAGGTTTAAAAGTTCTGTATATGATAACGCTGACTATTTAAATAAGAAAAATGCAATCCCCTAAAAATAACTAATTTTGGCCCTGAAATATTCGTCTTTAATTTCACGTTTGCTTATGTTCTAAACGACGCAGGTTTGTTAAAAAGATGGATCGTGTATTTTTGTGATGATTTTGATGTGGCTAGTGTTAGCGTGAGAAAACACCAAAATGGCCAAGCGCACTCATTTCAAGACTCGCGCTCATGCAGGTGGGTTGTTAATATTTTTGGGAATTATTTTCACATAAACAAATGAGTCAGAAAAGAAATTGGGGTGTACACAACTATATATAATATAGTTTATATAATAATCCTACTAGTATAGTACGCACAAGACAATTTAGTGTTTGTTTACACCCAAATTACATTTCTGAGTCTCATTTGTTTATGTGAAAAACCTCCCAAAATATTAACAGACCACCTGCATGAGCCTTGAAATGCGGCTTAATGCGCTTGGGATCTTTCACGCTAACACTAGCCGCATCAACAGCATCACAAAATAATGAAATACACGATCCGTTGTTTTAACAAACCCGCGTCGTTTCGAACATAAACAAACAGGAAATTCAATACGAATATTTCAGGACTAAAATTATTAATTTCTTAGATTATATAGGAATGAAAAATAGGTCAATAGTAGGTCATACTGACCTGTTGCAAACAATGCACATCTCCATTTCTCCATAAGATGCATCCACATACCAAGTTTCATGATTGTACATACAGTAACTATGGCCCTGACAAACTTGTAGAGGGTGAACGGACAGATGGACAGAGGGGCAGTGGCGATTAGATGCTACCCTACTCTACAAACATACACAATGTGAGAATTATTGTTGAATATTTTGAAATTAATCTAACTGCAAGCCAGCCAAAGCTCCCAGTCAAATAATTTTCTAAATGTTTAACAGCTTTCTTGTATGGCTGACGATGCCCAGCAGGCACATGATGTTGTTTCAACGTTGAATCCACGTTGAAATCACGTCGTGATGTGATTTCAACATAGAATCAACGTTGAAACAACGTCATGTGCCTGCTGGACAGTGTCAAATTCTTATGTACATCCATTTCGATTCATAAGTGAAAGTGCAAGATGGTTAAGGCAATATTCACCAAAGTGCTAAATATTAAATTGTTCTTGGCTAAAGAATTAATTTACTAAAAGAAAATTTGGGTAGGCTCTGCTTCCAGTCAAATGGATTTCAAAATATTTATTATTTGTATTTAAATTCCGACAGTGGTGTTCAGGGTTCGAAGGGTTAATGTATATTCTTATAGACATGCATTAATTCATAATACCTTGGGAGCGACGCCATTTTTTTAGGATCTATCTTGCAAAATTCAGTCATGATTTGATGTTTTCTGATACCCGGCGGGGTTATTACAGATTCTAAGATACCTGATTTTATGATTTCAGCTTCATGGAAAATGTAAACAATGCGTTTCTAAAATTCTATGGGCAGTCCTCTTTTGCATGTAATAAGTTTGCCCCAACTTTAATGGCGGCCGATCTCAAAATGCATGGATGTGCAAAACTATGAATTGAGCTTCACGAGTATCAGATCAATCAGTATAGCTATAGTGCTTTTGATATGGGCCTAGAATCTTGTGCACAAGCTCATATATAATATATATATATATATATATATATATATATATATATATATATATATATATATATATATATATATATATATATATATATATATACATGTATATATATATATATATATATATATATATATATATATATATATATATATATATATATATATATATATATATATGCAGGGTATCAGATAGTAGCCACTTTTTCCCTCCATCCATCTATCTGTCCATTCGTCCTCTCCAAGTTCGTTCGGGCCATAGTTTCAAGATTTTTATTATATTTACAATTTTACAAGCATGAAACTTGGTATGTTTTCATGGTTCACTGAACATAATTACAATCTAGAAGTTTGTCCGGGCCATAGTTTTAAGACTTGTAGATGTACGATCATGAAAGTTGGTATGTGGATGCATCTTGTGGAGAGGATGTGCAATGTGTGAACAGTAGGTAAGTGGCTAATGTGTATCGCAGACCCTGGGAAGATGTTCCTGACTTAGCAGGCAGCTACAGCTTCCAGTCCAAACAGTTTCATAGTATTCAATATATTATTATAGGTCTAACGTCTATATATAGATCTAGCCAATGAATTATATGAAAAATGAAATGGGATAATGATATGATAAGATGTTAAAGCTTCGTCAGTACAAAGCTTAAAATTTGCATATAAAATATCCATTTGTAAAGCAAGATAATTCTTGGTTAATTTAACTGACTCAGTTACCTACATGTAGCAAGTTATTCTAGTGGCAGATTTTCAAAGATATGCCTCTCTTTATCTGCAAATTGACATTTTAAAACCACTGTATAGAAGCTATTGGTCGACTTGATCATTAACCATTTTAATGGTCAAGATTGGTAATGAAAACTTAGATTCATTCTTAGTCAGTGCCCATTTATAGAGCAAGTTTATAGGGCAAAGATAATTTTTGAAAATTTACCCAGTGAAATGACTAGCTCGTTTTATATATCAAGCCAGTCATTCCAGTGTTTACTTTAAAAAATAATCTTCTTTTGGCTGGCAAAAGCCGCAAATGGACATTCCTCAACACCCCTGCAGATGCCAATTTGCCTGTCTTGGTCAATACAGGGTTAAACAAAAATGTTAAAACTATTATTTTGAAAACTTCCTATTCTACATGTATATCTATTAGATATAAACAAAGAGAGATATTAACCGTAAACCATTTAACCCTCATGTTGGCCAAAAACGGTCTCTGCACAGCGGTCTTGAGAAATGTCCATTTGTAGACCAAGAGAATATTTTTGAAAATTTACCACTGGAATGACTGCCTCAATAACCAAGCCAGTCATTCCAGTCGTAAATTTCCAGAAATTATCTCTGACAATTGGATATTTTGGTAATGAACATTTTGAATGAAAAAATTGAAACTTTATTGAACAAATTTAAGTGTTAATTATAATTTAAATACTATTTTGCGAATGAGAATATTGTATTTTGGTCAACACTTAGGGCTGGCAAACTAACTTTTGGACAATAATCATTAGTTCCCCTGTTTGAAAGGCTGAGTGACCGTATATGCAATGTTGACTGCCCAGACAAAATTTGTGGTTGGAAGCCAATTTTCAATATTTGTTACTCAAATACTGATATTCCAGACCTGTACAAATTAAGCCCCTCGTGTTACAATACACATGTATATTAACTTACATTCATTGTGTTCCTAAGTAATATTCATTAGAATTAGCTAGGATATAATACATGTAACTCAAAGCCTAATGAGAGTACTGTTTGACTGTTTATATTTATGTTACTGAAATCTGGCTGTCTTAGACAGCATCAGCTTATACCAACATTGTTTATTAGCTCACCTGGCCAGAATGGCCAAGTGAGCTTATGCCGTGGCGGCCGTTGGACCGTCTGTCCATCCATCAACTTTTGCTTTAAAATGTATCTCCTCCTAAACCGCTTGGCAGATTTTAGTCAAATTTGGCTAGAAGGATCCTATCGAGGGAGGCTCTACAACAGCTATTCAGATTTTTTATTTTCCAATTTTTGGGTCAAAAATCTTAGATTTGCGTTTCCGTATGATAACTCGAGTTCTATTGAAGGGATCGTTACCAATCTCTTGTCGAAGCTTGTCTTTGGTGGTCTGAAGAACCCTATCGATTTTTGCGCCAAACGATCAAAGGTTACGGTCACGGTGACCTAATTAATGATGTAATATTGCCTTTCCGGATGATGACTCGAGTTTGATTGAAGGGATCATTAGTAATCTTTGGTGGGAGTTTGTCCTTGGTGTTTCAACGAACCCTATCGATTTGGGTGTCAAAGGTCAATGTCACGGTGACTAATCTTGGGTGGGAGGGTGTGCTTGACAGAAGGGGGTGGGGGGGGTATACTTTAGCAATCTCTGATTGGCGTTCTTGTTTCTATTGTTTTAGGTGTATGTATGGTATTACTGCCAGATGATGAAGACATCCAAAGAACCTAGATCAGTTGTCAAGAAATTGATCAGACTTGCCAAGTGTGCAGATTTGAACCTGAGGGGCCCCTGTATCATTGACCACCCAGAATTCGATCCTGTCTCAGGTAGTCTTCACTCAGCCGAAAAGTTCTGGACACTGCATATTACCAGTATTGTATTACCAGTATCGGTACCTGGCAATACACCAACATATTTTAGCCAGTTCCTTATTCCAAATGTAGTGCTGACATTGCTGGATGGAGATAATTCTGCTGGTTAAGTAGATGCCTAGTAACTTATAACTGGGATGCCAAGATGTTTGAAAAACTGACATTTTTAGCTAAAGAACCCGGATCTAGATCTGATGAAATTATGGATCTGTGGATACATGTATCTTGGAAACTGCTTGTCTGATTTGGCTGAAATCTTAACACAGAAAAGGGTGCAATCACACACTAGAATTCCACAAGTTTGGGTGTGATCCGGAAAAATCAGTGGAAATCTGGAAAATATGAAAAAAATCTTGAACCTGCGGCTACCTCGATTCTAGTGTTAACCTTTTAATGGTGAAAACCTGCCTAAAGCATTGAGAAATCGTCATTTTCATGCCAGAACATTTTTGAAAATGTACCACTAGACTACCTGCTTCTATAACCAAGCCAGCCATTTCAGCGAAGAATTTAAAAAATGTGTTCTTGCTTTGCAAAGTGTAATTGGATATTTTATATGAGAAAATCAAACTTTTCTTGATAAAATTTGACTGTTAAATGGTTTATTGGCTTACGCACTGGCGTGCCATAGAGTGATGTCCATTTGCCATGTTTGCAGGCCAGTGGAAGATTATTTTTGAATATATTACAACTGAATTTTCTGGGCTGGTTATTGACAGTCAATCTAGCAGTAAATTTTCAAAAACTCTTCCCTTTCAGAAATTTTTCGCAGAGACCATTTTAATCCAAGTGTCCAGTCCGTCCATAGTATTTAGTAGTGGCTCGAAACTATTATGCATGTAGGTTGGCCTCAGGTATGGAACTCTATTCGACATCATCAATACCATCGGCTCCTGGCAGCTCTTGGCCAGTTATAGTCACAAGTTTCCAATGCCATTTGTGTCTAGAATTATATTTTAGATAGTGTCATTTTGCGTAACGTGCATTCGTTTAGATGCATCCACATAGTCCTCTTCAGATTCCTATTCATGTACAGTATTCATATTGCGGCTGTCGTCATCCAGTGAACATTTCAAGCCACACACAATTATCTGACTCCAAAGACATCAGTGCAATGTTACTGCATTCAGGTCGTATAGTATTGGTTTATTAGGGCCCGGTGCGGAAGGCCTACAGTAATCATTGTGTCTGTCCATCCGCCTGTCCGTCCACAATATCTCGTAAACAGCATATCATACAGAACCGCTTCAGATATTTTAATGAAACTTGGTGCCTCAGTTATGATACGCACTGTATTACAAAGATGCGCATTTTGAAGAATTTACCTTTATTGGTCCAATATTTTGGGTGACTGGGCTTTTTATTGCAAAAAACTCGATTTTATTGTCAATTTCCTCGTTGACACCATATCATACAGAATGGCCTAAAATAATTTAATGAAACTTGGCAGGTGGCTTCTTTATGATGGCTAGATCTGGCTTTTGAAGGATTCACCTTTACAGATTCAATATTTTGTGTGAAAATGGGCTTATTAATTAATGCAAAAATATGATTTTTTGACAATTTCCTCATCAACAGCATATCATATAGAACCGCTTTAGATATTTTAATGAAACTTGCTGTACGCCTCAGTTATGATATACAAATGTGCCTTTTGAAGAAGTCACCTTTAAAGGTCCAATATTTTGGGTGAAATGGGATACTTAATGCAAAAACTTATGATTTTTGTCAATATTGTCGTAAACGGTATATCATTCGGAATCGCTTAAAATAATTTAATGAAACTTAGAAGGTACATGTAGCTTCATTATGATGTCTAGAGGTGCCTTTTAGAGGATTCACCTTAGAGAAAGGTATTTCTAGTGATTGTGGGGTTCCTCTGAGTTAAACAATGTTTCCTGATTTAGATTTTAGGCTGGTGTGAGTATTGCGGGTGGTGCCATCTGTCTGTCCGTATGTGTCTGTTTATCTGAGGCATATCTCGGGAATCCTATAAGGTAGAATTTCCAAATTTGGTAAATACATTGTTATTATGAGTGGCTAGAAAATTCTTTAGTTTGGGGGTCAACATGTTCAAAATTAAGGTCACAGGCTCACTTAGTGCATCCCGAAATACACATTTTTATACCCTGCCAATTTTTTGTGCCAATTATGTAATTGCGTGGGTGGGCGGGCGGCAGAGTGGTTTCCAGATGATAACTATGTTGCCATTTGTCTGATAGTTTTGAAACTTCATAGAGTGGTTGGACTAGGTCTGGGGAGGAAATCTATCAGAATCGAAGATGAACCGAAATCCAAGATGGCCACCAGCCACCGGCGGCCATCTTGAAAATCTGTTTGTGGATGATAACTCCTGAACCGTTTAACGGATCACTTTGAAACTTCATAGGATTACTGGTCTGGGTCTGAGGAAGAAATCTCTATCTTCTGATAGATGTCATTCATTGGTTTGTCATCATAGCGGGGTATTATGCGCCATTTGCGGAGCTCTTGCCAGCCATAAATGAATGCAAGTAGGTAGAATCACCAAATGTGGCACATACATTGGCATTATGAGTGAATAGAAAATGTTTTAGTTTGGGATCAAACGGTAAAAAATCGGGGTCACTGGGTCACTTAGTGCATCCCAGAATACACATTTTTAGAAATAAATTTGGAATGCAAGTAGGTAGGATCAACAATTTCTGCACACATTGATATTATGAGTGGCTAGAAGATGCTTTAGTTTGGAGTCAAAAGGTAGAAAATCAAGGTGATGGTCTGGTCACTAAGTGTATTGTCAAGACGCAAAGGCATGAGTCAGCATCATCCTTGAGTACATTCTAGTTATTATAGTTATTAACATGACAGTCAGGTTGATATTTCAAATCTAAATTCTGAACCAAGAACCATTAATTCTAAATTTTAATGGACAAAATCATGTTATAAAGTCATGGGATTATCCAATGGTCCATGTCCGTCCTAGGTTCCAAATGATTCAATAGTTGATAGTGGTGGTCTACATTGAACAGATCGAGTAGTGATCATTTTCAACTTGGATAGGGGATGTACCCAGATCTAATCTCCAGTTAACTAAGGGCATTTATGATTCTGAAGTAAATTTAATCGTCTGTGATCTTCTTTGAGGCAGGGTTGGGGTCAATTCCGATTGGAATAGGAATTGATCAGTCAATTCCAATTCAATTCCGGAATTGGAATTGGAATTGATAAATCTGAGGACTCCGGAATTGGAATTGATAAATTTTAAGACACCAGAATTGGAATTGGATTTGGAAATGATAATTTGAATTGACCAGAATTGATAAATTCCAATTCAATTCCAGTCATAATTTGTGATAGATTTCCTCAACAGTGTTGGCAATACAATGTACATGTAATATCTGTAAATTATACACTGCTCTTTATATGCCCTTAATGCATTTCATCCTAAATGATCTATATGATACCAGTTACCATATTTCATTCTATATGCAGGTTGATGATATTTATTATGCCAGCTGCTATTAGATGCTTTATTGAATATTTTAAAATTAATTTGATTAAATACTTTTGTCGCCTAAGGCTGCAGTTTCTATTAAAATTAATTTTAACAACTTAGTTATATGTTTGGTTTGATGACTAGAGTTTGAGATACTGATAATTCAGTGATGAGCAAGTTAGCCTTTAACACTTTAACACCTAATCCGGCCAAAACACCTTCTGCAATGAGTTTCAGAAATGTGCATTGGCAGGCCAATGGAAGATTATTTTTGAAAATTTACCACCGGAGTGGCTAGCTGGATAACTGAGCCAGTAATTCCCATGGTAAATTTTCAAAAATAATCTCTAGCTCTCTGGATTGACAAAATAACGATCTGATAAATGCTATGAACTTTAATACATTATTGAATTAACTCAATTCTCCCTGACCAGTGACCAATTAAGCCTTTTATCCTACATGAGCTTTGTACCTCCTTTATTCAATCAAAGCTGCTGATCTTGAACTTATTTCATTCTGCATTCCCTGGAAACAGGTTTTCATCTCTATGAAATCATGCCATTGTTAAAATCATACAAATTAGTTAAAATGATTTCAAATATATAAGCTAGAACCAAGATAACCAAACTGTGTTAAAATTATTCATCAAGATGTTAGCAATAGTGTTCAGTAAAGTATAACTATCATCGGCATGGAATGAAATGGGCTAAGAAAGGAGTACATTACAAGATAATTGCCCTGTAATTATACCCTCCTACATAACAAAGGAATCATTGAACAAACCCCTCTGTGAAGTGGCTCAGCTTTTAAAACACACACAGGTGTTATTCAAACTCTACCCACATGTGCTCAGTACTCTCACTAAGTACTGTACTATATACATAGTATTCTAATGGTTTTTAATGCAAACATTTAAATAGTGAGGTTTACATGTATCTACAATAGTTCGACATGGCATTAACCTTTAGTCATATTCATCAGAAAAAAACGTGGCATTAAGCTATAATTAAGTCAAATAAACTAAAAATAAGATCTGTTGAATATTGACCTTTTGGACAATAATTTGACTGAAAACTATAACTACCTATTGCCAACAACAATTTTTATTCTAATTGTTTTAAATATTAACGGAGAAGCCAGTCAAAATGTCTTTTGAACTGGTCTTGAGGAATGATCATATGTATGCTAAGAGACTATTTTTGAAAATTTACCAATGGAATGACTTATTCCATAACTGAGCCAGTCATTGCATTGTTAAATTTTTTAAATAGTCCTTTCTTATCCTGCAAATGGACATTTGCTAATGATAAATCTAGTTTTTCTTGGCCAATCATGGGCATTAAATGGTTAAAATATAACAATGTTTGGTATATTTCCAGGACTTGGAATTGATCACATGGAATTGGAATTGGAATTGAACTTTTCTGGGTGGAATTGGAATTGATAAAATGAATTGATGTGGAAACGGAATTGGAATTGGAATTGATCAAATGAATTGAGGTGGAATTGGAATTGAAAAGGATAAAATGGAATTTACCCCATCCCTGCTTTGAGGATTGATATAAGTGGCATTAGATCAAAGAATTGATTTGATGTGATTAATAGCAAAACTTAAAGAATGAGCAGGGATTGGATCAGCCAGGATCACTCATCTTCTGATAATGGGTGTTTCAATCTAGATATCACTTCGTCATCATAGGGATCTTGTTTCTATCAAATTAGTTTTACTGATATTCAACAGAGATCTCAAAGAGGGATTCAGCGGTTATTTCAGATCACAGATTCTGACACCCTGGTTTAATATAACCATATACATCTTCACACAATAAATTATTTAAAAGAATTATTTCATATATACAGTATACTACTGATTTAATTTGAATTGTCACAAAAAAAAAAGAAGCAAGAATAAATTAATATTAATTTATCAAAATCTGTGTTTGTTTATTTTCCTCTTTACTATATCCATCTTTTGATCCAATAGTTCACAGTTCAAATACTAATGCAGATCACTCTCCCTCCCACCCCCCCACCCCACAGAAACCCCCTTGCGGGTTGGTCTGTTGTTTTATTAACCACTATAAAAACATACTTACCGTTCAATCACTACTTGCTAAATCAATTATCTACATTTAGCTACCAGAATAAGATTTTTATGCTTGCATACACTCCTCCCCATGCCTATTCCTATAAATATGGTCCCTCAACCAGGCTACTGGTTAGGTCCATCTCCAGTATATTAACTGATATAGACTGGCACCAGTCTGTTCCCACTCCATAGTAATGCCTGTCACTAAGCGTGCTTGCGCATGCACACTGGAGCCCAGATAGGAAACAGATTCACTTTTCTGAATTTAAGTGCCAAATATTATAGGCAAATTCTCAAATCAATTCCACGCGGGGTGGTTGAGGCTGGGTCGTAGTGATTGAATGGTAAGTATGTTTTTATAGTGGTTAATAAAACAACAGACCAACCCGCAAGGGGGGTCTGTGGGGGGGGGGGGTTGCTATTACACAACAAAAACATCCATCACCGTTCAATCACTACTTGCTAAACCCGTAGATTTGGTCAGTGCCCCACTTAAAAAACATTAGGTGGGAGGCGATTTGAGAATCAATCAAACAAGGATAAAAATCAAACCAATCTTATCCAAATGTTAATAACATAATCTAATAGTGCATTTAAATCAATCACACCATGATTATCAAATAAGGAAAATTTGAACTTAGAGATAAATAAAAACCAAAATAAACTCTCACCATTTCTTACGGATGCCCAGCCCAGTCTTAACGAAAATGGTGAGATGTGCTTGGTAAATGGTCTTCAGCTATATTGGTTAAAATCGTAATATTATGAAAGGAGGCCGCTGCACTCTGATCTTTCAGATAAAAGGTTGTAAAAGAGGATTAAGAGTTTCATCCTGCAACCTGTATGACTTCATCTAAAAACGAACCGGCAAAAATTGCAAAAGAGAAAACCATTTCTCTAACATCGTGAGCTTTAATATGGGAGAGATTAATTTGTTCCGGAGAAGCAATCTCGTAACAAAGCTTAATCGTCTCCCAAATCCATCAGGATATCGTAAACTTTGAGACCGGCTTAGTTAACTCTTCCGCATAAGAAAAACATAAAAGGGACGGATCAAATCTTTTGAAATCAGTTCACTGTTTGTACATTCTTAATGCCTTAACAGGACATCAGAGTTTATCGGAAGGCAAAAAAGACGATAATGATTTTTAAATGATCGGACTAGCAGGAAACCGGTTAGACTGAGTTTTAGATAAAAAATCCCTTCTGGTATTAAAACTAAACCATCTCCTGAAACTATAAATCTCCCCCTTTCAGCAGAAAAAGCATGAATTCTGAACGCCTTCTAGAGGCCGTTAATACTAATAGAGGAGAGGTTTAAAATGACGGCCTACCAGCGCTTGAAGAACCAAAGCCAAGTTCCATGAAGGTAAAGGCTTAGCTATCGGAGGACGACTATTGCCTAGACCTCTAATAAAAACTATTAAAGGTCTTAGTGTCCTTGACATCAGCATACAGAAGGCAAGGAAGAAGATGCCAGAGAAAATCTATATCACCTAACGAAATTAGCTGATAAATGGAAGGAATCAAAGAGATATGTTAAAAAAGTCTACTACTTGGGGAATAGAAACAGAATCGGGCACGAGACCTTGGTTTGAACACCATTCTCCAAAAATTTTAAGTCGACACTTGTAAACTCTGTGGTTCGATTCTCTTTTGGAAGAATTGATAATTACTGGAGATCTTGAAGAAACTTTATTCTCGTCGACTTTAGTTTCGATATTCTCCAAATACACAGACTGAAGATTTCTGAGTTTGGATGAAGACAAAGACCTCTTACTTGAGACAGAAGATCCTTGGAGAATGGAAGAAGACGAGGGAAGTCTACCAGGAGATCTAGAAGGTCTACAAACCAAATCCTCTTTGGCCAAAAAGGAGCTATAAAAGAATCTCGCATATTTGTTCTTTGACATTCTTCAACACTAACCAGAGCTCTAGATAAGCTTTTCAATAATTGGGTGATTCACTCTTAGAAATTTTGTAAATTGGGTTTCTTTGGAATTTAATTGGGTTATTATACATTATTAGCAAGAGAACTGAAATTAATTGGGTGATTTTCTATTTCAGTACTCATGATGTTAAAAATTAATTGGGTGATTGGCAATTTTTATTGGGTGAAAACGCAAAAACCCTGCTTATCGGGAGCTCTGACACTAACGGAATCAAAATCGTTGGAGGGAATGCATAGACGAACATTCCTGTCCAGGGCCGAGACGGGTCATCCACCGCCAGGGCTTGACTGTCCGGAAAAAGAGACATGTAAAAGGAAATCTGAGCATTCAGAGATGTCGCAAACAGATCTACCAGAGGACGATCCATAAGACTGAAAATCGCTTTGACAACCGACCTCCTTAACTGCCACTCTGTGTGGGCGAATTTGCTGGGACATGACAGTTGGTCCGCAAGAAAATTCAGACTGCCTGGGACATGAGAAGACACTAGAAGAATCTGATTCTTGCGACACCATAAGAGACAGTTCCACACTTATAGACAAAGGAGGGATGACCTTGAATCCCCCTGCCTGTTGATATGAGACCACTGTCGAATTGTCCGACCGAATCGAGACTTTTGAGACGTATCACAAGATCTGACCATGAAAGGAGAGCCTTCTTGACAGCACACAATTCCAGAATGTTGATATGAGCTGCAGACTCCTCCAGGGACCAAAGACCGGAAACCGACAGGGAGTCCCAGACCGCTCCCCATCCCTCCTGAGAAGCGTCTGTGAAGATAAATCGCCTGAGGGGAGAACTTTACCAGTGGAACATCCATCAGAAGCAGAGAACGGTCTTTCCAAAAATCTAGAAAAGGAATTAAGTGTTCTCTGATGGGAATCTGATGGTAAATAGAGTGAACCGACTGCTTCCAAAGGGACATTAAATACATTTGGAAAGGTCTTCTCATCAGCGCCGCCCATGGAATAACATTCGCTACGCTGACCATCAAACCTATCACTCTTAGCAGAAATCTTGCTCAGACCATGGAAGAAGAAGACAGGATTTCCATTGCCACTGATAAAGCCTCTATTCTTGGATCTGAGGGGAAGACTATACCCTGGGTCACATCGAAAGAGACGCCTAGATGCGTGAAGATTTGAGAGGGACCTAGACTTGATTTCTTTAGATTTAAAATCCACCCTAGGTTGCATGCCAGACTGCAAACCCCTGGAAGAATTCCTGAAAGAATTGAAGACTTACTTTACTAACCAATCGTCTATATAAACGTGGAGATGGATAGAACGACAGTGAAAATTTCTGCCACGGCTGAGACTAGGCGAGAAAAAGAAAAGGAGCCGTGGTCAGGCCAAAAGGCATGGCGCGAAACTGCCAAACTCGATCTTAGTAAGCAAATCTCAGGAATTTTCTGAAGGAAGGGTAAATGAACACATGAAAAAAGGCGTCATTTTGGTCGATGGAAACGACCACATACCCTGATCTAGACTGGAAATGATCTGGGAGATGGTCTCCATCTTGACTTGGGAGTAAGAATCATGAGATTTAATCATGACATACCCCCTTGATAAATTAAAAATATTGCAGATTAGAATGTTTCAGAACGAATAGAGATCATTTTACAAAGATTTAATGACAGGGTAGGAAAACCTACCCTAGGATGAACGCTCTCATGTATGTATAAATTCCTTAGAATTAACATAATTCACAAATAAAACTAACATGATAATGACCAAATTGTCAATTGAAAAGACCAGAGGAGACAAGAAAGAAGAATTAGAAGAGGAAAGAGCTGACACAAAAGAAGGAAGGACTATAGAAAACTCCTCCTTACAAGGAAGAGAAAGAGTCTAAGCAATCCACCAGTGAGTCAGGGACCAGTCATCCGAAGAGACCCTGACTGGACAAAATCTCCTAGGAAATAGAAGAATAGAAGAAGGATTAGGAGATGGAGAACAAAAAAGATGAGAAGTCACCAGAGGCCATAGAATCAACAGTTCAAATGGAAAGAGGAGAGCAAGGCCTCTTGGAAGCTAGAAAAGAAGAAAACTGTAAAGAATCAGAAGAGGAAAAAGATTGATCAGAAGGAATGTGAACAGATACAACATCCTGACCAGAGGACATGGAAGGAATAGAGAAAAAAGCTGACATGAAAGAACGAACAATTAATTCCCTTGGTTAAAATAAATATGTCAACCTGCCGACATAAGAGGAAAAAAGAGTGTGAAAAAAGGCTGAATGGCCCGGAGACAACTGGCCATCTAAAGTTGGATGAAATTAAAAATTAATTTTAATTGCGACATCTAGCGATAATGCGTAGAATACAGACTGACTTATTGACTGTAACAAAAAACCCATCCGGCAACCAGTCGGAAGACTCTTTAATTACGTTGAAATGTTTCACTGATAAAAGAATAAATCCTGAATATCTACAATTCCAAAAGAGACTTCAAGACTGGCAATGTCTTAGAATTAATATTTTCAGCGACTAAACATTCCGATTTTAAAAGCACTTACTGAAATAAGAATAACTCTTAGACAAAATGATGACTAGATCCGAGGAAAGACAAACCTGGAATCTCAGTAAGAGCTATCATCGGAAATCCAAAAAAGGAAGACAGAACCGGAAGTTAATCCTAGAACACCATGAAAACCGGTAATGATCCTATCTCCAGATGTACGAATCCGGAAGTGTAAAAATAGGAAACGGAAATGTGCAAAACGGAAGAATACAACCGGAAACTGAACTCGGATGTACATTAAAAAACCAAAATAAGCATAGAAACCGGAAATACGCAAACCCGAAGTCAGGCTGGATATGGAAAAAACGGAGGTAGATCCGGAAACGGAAGTAATCCCTGTCCTGAGGACCTGAATCCACCACAACTGATCTAAGACATTGGCATTAGCATAAGCACCAGGCTTATGGACGTCAGCTTCCCGCCTCCGCCACCACTGCTTGAGGGTTATGCCCGTCACCCTCAAGTCTAATGTGGGTTTGACCCGGTGAACTACACGAGCCCACCTTCGAGAGCTTATTTGCTCTAATTAATCACTCTTTATTCTTAATTCATTCACTAGCCCGGAAGTACGTCCCAACCGGAAGCGGAAGTCGGAAGAGCTTATTAGTCATACCGGAAACGGTCAGAACGGAAGTAAGAACTGGATCTTGAAGACCCGGATGTCCTGCAAAACCGGAAGACAAACCGGAAACGGACGGAACGCAAGTAGCACCGGAAAACGGAAGTAAACCAGAGTCCCGAGGACCCGAATCCACCCCAACGGAACCGGAAGAACTAGCAAAACTAAATTGCGGACTATAGCTATAGGCGACCTATGAAGAATCTTAATGACCGGTATGACCGAAAATTTTTGGCATTAGCACAAGCACCAGGCTTATGGACGTCAGCTTCCCGCCTCCGCCACCACTGCTTGAGGGTTATGCCCGTCACCTTCAAGTCTAATGTGGGTTTGACCCGGTGAACTACACGAGCCCACCTTCGAGAGCTTAGTCGCTCTAGACTTCTGCTTAGGAAACCAGAATACTTGCATTGACGCTAGAGGAATCGGTTTGCCACATTTGCGGGAATGCCCGCTAGCCCTCAGGCTATCGTCGGAATCAGAAGAAACTTCCTGTTTCTTGGCCTCCATGATGGCAGAAGATTTTCTTTCGTCTAAAGATTTAGTCAAAACTGCAGCGAAGAATTCAAATCTCGCAAATAAAGCTATCACTGCTTCCGAATTCGCCGAAATAACACACCCACCCCACCCCCCCCTCCGTTGCTGCTGCATTAGACATATTAGAATATTGCAAAAGACACAGCTTTTATCTACTAGCAACGGAGGAAGGGGAAAGACGACCATAGGGCAGCGCTGTAAGGACGAATAATCCTTAAAGAGACTTAGATACGAACGCAGACCACCCTATGCAAAACCCGCACATCGATGTGGGGGTACACGTAGTGCACTTAAAACAGAAATTTCCTCCATACTCCACAGAGTGAACTCGTTCACAGATTGAGGATGTGCACTTGATTTATCGGTCGATAAAACAGACTCTTAAAAAACGAAAAAAGATTACGAAAGAAGCACACAGCTTAGAATTTCGATAAAAGGAGTCTAGAAACATGCAAATGCCTTTCAAAGAAAGGCTGGAAAATTCAAATTCAAGATTGTTTCCTATCATAGGGAAATAAATGTAATTCCTTGTAAAGCACTATTTTTTCTTTTAACTGAAAGTGATTAAGGGGTCACTGGAGTAATAGAGTGTTTTTATATGATGATGACTTAGGCATGTTAAAGTTGTTACCACGAAAACCGGTAACATTTATATACATAGTTATAAAGTTCAATATAATCACGAAATACTTCCAAAAACATAATTTTGGGAGGATAGACTTCATAGTAGGCATATCTTAGCGTGAGGAAGTCCTTCAAGTGTAAGCTGACACAGCGCAAAGCTATAAAAACTTTCTGATAATATTTGTGCAGTTGTTCTGCTTGCAGAATAATTGAAAAGTGAATCTGTTTCCTATTTGGGCTCCAGTGCGCGTGTGCATGCGCAAGTGCGCTTAGTGACAGGTGTCACTATGGAGTGAGTACAGACTGGTGCCAGTCTATATCAGTTAATATACTGGAGATGGACCTAACCAGTAGCCTGGTTGAGGGTCCATATTTATAGGAATAGGCATGGGGAGGAGTGTATGCTAGCATAAAAATCTTATTTTGGTAGCTAAATGCAGATAATTGATTTAGCAAGTAGTGATTGAACGGTGATGGATGTTTTTGTGGTGTAATAACAACATACATCGCGCCAAAATAAGTGTTGGAATTTATATCGAATCGGTCCTATAAGCTTTCCTTCGAGTAACAGGGTTACCGTAAAAATTTGACTAAAGGACGCAGTTTTTTTTTGTCAAAATACATCTACTAGAAAGGGGGGTGCGTCCTATAATCGAGAACATTCCTTCCACACATTTTTGGGTCAAAATTTTTCTTCAAAATTCACAGATTATACCACGGAAATTGAACTAAATGTTACCCTAGACAATTCGCGCCGCCTGACGACTATGTTTAATGTATACTCCAAAAACACCAAGCGGAAGTGAAATTATTAAATTGGGACGCCTAGATATTGCTTATTCTTTAATACATATCACTTATTACATCAAAATTAATCCATAATTTGACATAAAATGGCGTCGAGAAAAGATACGTGTACAAATCACGTGATTCGCCTCCAATCGCAAAAGATCTTTATTCTAATTAGAGCGAGTACTCGGAGCTAAATATTCTGGACTTGGAAATTGCTATATATCATCATTGCGCGATAGGAACTGAATGTTCCCGTACCTGTTTGATAACCAACTCCCGTTAGCGCATAAGATTACACAGCGCCTCCAATCACAAAAGAGCCAGATAACCTACTCCCGTTAGCGCATAAGATCACACAGCGCCTCCAATCACAAAAGAGCCAGATAACCAACTCCTGTTAGCGCATAAGATCACACAGCGCCTCCAAACGCAAAAGAGACATAACAATCTGTTTCTATCACACGATTTAGATGTTTTCAAGGAGACATTTTATGCCAAAATTAGATTGACTTTGATGTAATAAACAATCTTTATTATTCTTTAGTCGAGAAATTACGGTAGGGAGGGCCATTAAAGTTTGTTCAAGAGAAGTTGATCCGTCAAAAAAACTGGCCACTTTAAAATGTCTTTAAAAATCTTCTCCAAAACCGCTTGGGGGATCAATTCAAAACCTATGAAATATCATCTAGGGCAAGGGCTGCACCAAGTTTGTTTCAAGGGAACTTGATTGGCCAAATGGTTTGGTGGCCATCTTGGATAACCTAATTTTTGCCAAAATGACTCCATAACCACTGAGCGGATTGGGCCAAAATTTGGGAGATATGGCACTGAGTGCCATTAAAGTTTTTTCAGGGGAAGGCGCTACGTCAGAAACATAGCTGCAGTGGACCAATCAAAATGTAGCGTGTTTGGCGGCCATATTGGACTTGCAAAAATGTCCACAAACTCATTTAGAAGACTACTCCTAAACCACCCACCAACAATTGTGACAAAGATGCATAATGCTCCAGGTGAGAGACACAGGCCCCTTGGGCCTCTTGTAATTTTGTAATATTTGTTTGTTTTTTTTGTAATATTTTTCTTGTAATGGTAATATTGCCTTTTTATGCAATTGGTCATGAAATTCAGTGACTATATGCTCATTTGCAGGTCAAGAGACTATTTTTGAAAATGTATCACTGGAATGACTGGCTTGAGCAAATGGAAATTTAAAAACCATTGTAACGTTTGTCATTGATATGCCTTTGTTGTTATGTCTGAGTAATTTGTATCCAGGCAGCTGCTGATTAATCTGGTAGAGGATTTATCCTGTCCTTGCCCGTTACGAAGGTAAAACATCATAACTAGGACACGCATTGTCTTCTGGGTAAATTGATTAGATACCAGTCTCTAAATTAACTGAATACCAGTCTCTATATCTAAAAATATAGTGGGTGTGATCTCGCAAATTTTCTAAGTGCAAAACTTGCGCTTATACGCATGCTCTTGAATCAAGTGGAACAGATTACCCACAATATGATGTACAATGCACCTCCTAGTTATGACTTTTTAACTTCCGTAATGGGGAAGGACATGATAAATCCTCTCCCGATTAATCGACTAATCACGATTATTTAATAATCTTAAGTAATCGATCGTGATAAACAATACTTGCACAAGCCTAGCCTTAGGGCCTCTTGTTGATGGAATATGTTGTCTAGTGCACCATAAAAGCATTTGTTGGTCAGTCATAAAATATAAATTCTTCCATATTTACCCCCTAGATGCAGATGCCATATCAGAACATCTAAAGTTCCAAATTTGTCGAAGTGGTTTGGGGGTGGGAAACCACCCTGACCCAGCCCCAACAACCCTAAGCATATGAAGGTGGTCACATAAAACAGGTTTTATCAGTAACCAGCAAATACTATGTTATGATGCACTAGACCTTGATCATGCATTTAATATGATAAATTAACATACCAGATGTTGAAATTACCACTATCCCTCTAGCCAGAAGCTACAGTAGTAGAAATTGACCGCAATCTAGTAGTGATCACGTTCCACTAACAAGTGGCTCATCCAAGTTAATTTTATATCCTGCAAATCAGGTTGGATATTTTTTGGCTAATTTTATGTAATGTTTCTGCTGTACAAGTTAGGAATGCATTCCACTTGAAATAGCTCCAAATTATTTAACAACAACTTTATCATGAGGTTGGAAATTAGATTCACGTTTACGCGCAGACTATATGACAGATTGCCTTAGTATAGAGGTGTTTTCTACGCATGCAGAGTATGTGACAGGTGGCCTTAGTATAGAGGTTTTACCCCTCCTCTCCCTGCAGTCCCTGAGCGCGTATAAGAACGCCAATACGCGCACTTGTCTGTATCTATAGACACTGCATGCGGTGTTGATAATAGTGGCGGTAATTCATGAAAGCGTTATGCAACACCGTTAATAATAACCGCGGAAAACCAGGCGTGTCTGTAGTCTCGTCAAACCCCAAACTCGGGTCGCTTACAACATTAAACATCATCTCGTTTTCAATCTTTCTTGCGAAATTTAACGGTTCTGGAACATTGAAAAATATTGTACTCGTCGTAAATACAGGGAAAACCCTTCGGTGGGATGTTTTTCTAACCATTTACAACATATTGGCACAATATTGTGTAAAATCTCAAGAAATAGCATAATATGAAATTCGCAATTTATGCCGATCCGTTATTTACTCATAACTATCAAAACGATGTCATGTGATCGTTATTTTATCACGTGATGAGAACAATCAATCACGCGATGACGTCATCCCGTGACAATCACGGAAATTGAATAAAACGACTTGATAACGAAATTTAATATTTAGGAATTGGAAAATATGGAAATAATATATTTTATTTTAATTAGATTATGCAAAAGCATCGTTTGGCGTGTTTTAAACCCCCTGCATTTGGGTTACCCTTTAACACCATATCGGTGATAGCTGTTTCTACCCTTTCTGCATGGGTAGTGGTGAGATCTGCTGTTTGTTTAACATAATAGTTTGGGTCGCTGAGTTGTCTGATGGCTTCCAGTTTGTAGCTTTCTGCATCTTGTATGACTGTAACTTGTCCCTTATCCGCTTTTTTGATGACAATCGTTTTGTCATCTTTTAAGGTTTTGATAATTTTCCTATTTTGTTTAGAAAGGTTACCATGCGGGTAACGGCGGTGTGCCTTTTTGTTTATGTCATGTTTCACTATTTTAATGAACGCATCTAGTGTGGCATCATTGCCTGGATGAGGAGTCCAGGTACTTGGTGCCTTAAATTTTTGTGATAGTTTATCTGTGAAACCAATGTTCTGGTTATTTATGATGGGGTTCTGAGTTGACGTTGACTCATTGCCTCAGAATGACGGTGAAAATTGAAAATGGAGTTTCAATCTAAGTCTTCTGAAAAAACAATTTATATCAGAGAAGAGGTGACCAATGTTTGGTTCAACAATACTAGGACTAAAGCCTAGTCCTAGGTCCAGTATCTTACGAGTTGATTTGGGAATTTCTTTGGATGAGAGATTAACAAAAGGTTTTGTTGGTGTTGTTTTCATTTTTATAATTCAAGCACACATTATAGTTGCAACAGTTGAAAACAGTTCCTATATATGTGATTTTAGAAATATTGTTTAATTCAATTTCTTGAGGAGAGCATACACCCTGTCTAGTGTATGTTCCCTTGTCGGCTTGTTTCTGCCTTGAAAGCTGTGTCCTTTCTGTGCCTGGCGATTTTGGCCTTGTGCTGGACAGCTGTCCTTTTGCGCCTTGGTGCGGGTTGTACTGGCTCGTCTTCCTGTCTCTGCCTTTGGAGGAGATGTATTTCTTCTCTCTGTCCCGGTTTCTTCGGTGGACTGGCTGATTGTTCTCTGGTTTTGAGAACCGTCGCTCTTACTGCCTGCGTTGCTTCCAGAAACACCTTTTGGTCATCTGTGGATGCCCTGAAACCCGCTTTGAAGCGGCGGGTTTGTTCTCAGAGCTTATCTGCCCTTGTTCTGAGAATGGCTGCGAGGTCTGCGGTTAATTGTAGGCTATGTTTCCTTAAGACATCGTTCCATTGCATAGTGACTGTGTTGTCATCAGCTGGTGGGATGTATCTGACATTAACAGCCAGGTTGGCTGGAAATTCGTCTTTGGAAATGGCCACTTCTAGCTTGTCCAGTTGTAGCAGCGTGCGTGCGTGTTTGCACGCTGTGTTCCGCCATTGTTTGTAAGACTGGAATTGGTCATCCGGAATACAAGGTTTTTTCCTTGGATTGGTGTCTACAGCGCAGATGTCGACGGGGCTGCTCAGCTCTTCATCGGCTATGCGGATTCTTTTACGGCTCTGGATTTCAGAACCCACAGCGTTGTTCATCATATCTACAATTGTTTCTGTAGATTCGATTGATATAGTAGATGTTGCTGCAGTTGGTGTATCCATCTTGAAAATCTTTTGGCTGAGATCCCGCTTTTCTCAAGCAAATTATGAATTTTTTTTAGAAAAGCTTGTAAGCTGCTAGGTTTGGCCTGATGCTAATGGTTAGTGTCCGTTCAGTCTGGATGCAGATGCACTGTTTGTGCGCTCCTTTTATAGTGTCTTGTAGCCGAGTGTACCCGATTGTACCCGATCCTATGGGTATGTACCTGGATTTGGTAGACACATCCTATTGTTGTTGTCAGTTTTGTACCCGATCTTCTGTGTATGTGTACCCGATCTGCGTACTTTTTGTACATGAGGTTAGGTGTACACGACTTGTTTGTCTTAAGTTTGCCCAGTACCAGACAGCTCAAGTGAAGGACCAGCCACACCAGCAACAATCACACCGGAGTTCAGCCCAGGGAGAAATAGCCCAGACAGTGGCGTCTCGGGCCCGTCAACAGAAGAGGATTATCAGGCAGACCTATTAAACGACTGCCTTGATAACCCCTCCACAGACGAGGATGACATCTGGGAGCACGAACTAGGGGCAATTGCCCTCCAGCAAATACTTGAAAACTTATACGGTAAGGGAATGGCACGCAGCCTTTTTGATTACCACACGCACATATCCATACATCATAGAATGTTTAACTTAAACATCCTAGCTACTACTTAATGATTTTCGATTATACACATCCCAGTAAAAACTACTGAGAATAAGTGTCTATAAACTATATGACAACACATTTCCTCTGATGAGTATAACCCAAATATGGGTACGAAACGCCAGAAGTCATGATCAAGAATGGAAGGGTCCATCAACACAATAGATCAATGCCGTAACCTTTTAATCACAGATCTATCCCTATACCCGATGTATAAAATTATACAAATCGGGTACATGATATTTACCAACCGGGTACAATCGGGTACACGTACACTCGGGTACACCAACAGTGCATCGGCATCCAGACTCAACGAACACTAACCGTTAGTGTCAGGACAAACCTAGTATCTTACAAATTTTTCTAAAAAAATTTCTGGTATAACCATCGTTTATTACATTAAAATTAATCCTAAAATTTGACATTTCGTGTAGTCTTTGTGAAAATGTACAAATCACGTGATATTAGGAATGCACTTTAGATCCATAGATATCTAATGTTTAGATCTGATCCACATTTACCGAGTACCCGTTTACTAATAATAGTTAGCCTCCAGAAACATCTCGAATAGTTCACCTTGCATGCTAAAGCGTGTATACCGTCTCATTTATCTATCACATTTGTGAATGCACCACCTCTCGTCTCCAAAATCAGGAGAGCAAGCAAAATCACGTGATTTATATTTTTTACTAATAATAGTTAGACTTCAGAAACATCTCGGATAGTTCACCTTGTTGGCTAAAGCGTGTGTACCGTGTCATTTAGCTATCACATTTGTGAACGCACCACCTCTCGCTTCCAAAAACATGAGAGCAAGCAATATCACGTGATTTAAATATTTTCGCCACACCATTTATTGTCAAATTTAGAATTAATTTTGATTTTATAAACCATGCTTATTAAGAAATATATAATATTTATACCATCCCAGGTAATAATTTCACTCACGCGATCATGGTTTTAAAGTATACAGTACGGCGCCAAGAAATTGTACCGGTAAATTGTGTTAAATTTTTGTATTATTGTCCATATTTTAAAACAACTTTAAAGAATGAACTTCAACTTTTTCTTGACCTATTCCTAATAATCCCACGCCTGTCGCAGATGTTGGTTTGGAAATAAATTTAACAGCTACAAACACATGACAAATAGGCAGAATACAGCGTGGCCGTAAAATTCTCGCGATATTTTGTTTTTTTCAAAATCCTATCGTAAAAAATTGTGGCTGGAAAAAAAAATCATGATTTTCGAAAATATCGGATAATCGTGCAAGCCTAGTATTTTGTTTGTGACATCAGCTGGGAAGTGATGTATTTTGATTGTGACATCAGCTGGGAAGTGATGTATTTTGATTGTGACATCAGCTGGGAAGTGATGTATTTTGTTTGTGATGTCAGCTGGGAGGTGATGTATTTTGATTGTGATGTCAGCTGGGAAGTGATGTATTTTGTTTGTGATGTCAGCTGGGAAGTGATGTATTTTATTTGAGATGTCAGCTGGGAAGTGATGTATTTAGTTTGTGATGTCAGCTGGGAAGTGATGTATTTTGTGTGTGACATCAGCTGGGAAGTGATGTATTTTGATTGTGATGTCAGCTGGGAAGTGATGTATTTTGATTGTGACATCAGCTAGGAAGTGATGTATTTTGATTGTGATCTCAGCTGGGAAGTGATGTATTTTGATTGTGATGTCAGCTGGGAAATGGTGTATTTTGATAGTGATGTCAGCTGGGAAGTGATGTATTTTGTTTGTGATGTCAGCTGGGAAGTGATGTATTTTGTTTGTGATGTCAGCTGGGAAGTGATGTATTTTGTTTGTGATGTCAGCTGGGAAGTGATGTATTTTGTTTGTAATGTCAGCTGGGAAGTGATGTATTTTGATTGTGATGTCAGCTGGGAAGTGATGTATTTTGATTGTGACATCAGCTGGGAAGTGATGTATTTTGATTGTGATCTCAGCTGGGAAGTGATGTATTTTGATTGTGATGTCAGCTGGGAAATGATGTATTTTGATTGTGATGTCAGCTGGGAAGTGATGTATTTTGACTGTGATGTCAGCTGAGAAGTAATGTATTTTGATTGTGACATCAGCTGGGAAGTGATGTATTTTGATTGTGACATCAGCTGGGAAACGATGTATTTTGATTGTGATGTCAGCTGGGAAGTGATGTATTTTGACTGTGATGTCAGCTGAGAAGTAATGTATTTTGATTGTGACGTCAGCTGGGAAGTGATGTATTTTGATTGTGACATCAGCTGGGAAGCCATGTATTTTGATTATAATGTCAGCTGGGAAGTGATGTATTTTGATTGTGACGTCAGCTTGGAAGTGATGTATTTTGATTGTGATGTCAGCTGGGAAGTGATGTATTTTGATTGTGATGTCAGCTGGGAAGTGATGTATTTTGATTGTGACGTCAGCTGGGAAGCGATGTATTTTGATTGCGATGTCAGCTGGGAAGTGATGTATTTCAATTGTGAAGTCAGCTGGGAAGAGATGTATTTTGATTGTGACATCAGCTGGGAAGAGATGTATTTTGATTGTGACATCAGCTAGGAAGCGATGTATTTTGATTGTGACGTCAGCTGAGAAGTGATGTATTTTAATTGTGATGTCAGCTGGGAAGTGATGTATTTTGACTATGACATCAGATACTTGAGTTACAGATCAGATACGTCCCTTCGTTAAGCAGGTTTCAGAAGACTATTAACCTTTCAATGGTCAAGCCGGCCAAAACCGGCCTCTACAGTTCTCTTGAGGAATGTCCAGTAGCAGGCAAAGATAAGACAATTTTTGAAAATTTACCACTGCAGTGACTGGCTCGATAATCGAGCCAGTCATTCCAATGAGAAATTTTCAAAAATTGTCTTATCATCTTCGCCTGCAAATGGAAATTTCAATTTTTGTGACAATTCCTGACCATTAAAGCGTATAAGAATTTAGCTGTACAAACCCTGGTTGATTGTTATTATGAGTCGAATGAATAACTACAAATCTAATCTAATCATACCTTCTGTCTGGCTCTTAGATGATATGATGTGCATGCTGAGGCGCTTTCCATTCATTTCATATTTCTCTACATTTGCCACACTCGTTTCAGCTATCTGTCTCGTGAGAAACTCCAGCCTTGCAACACTGAAATTACAAAATAGACATATGTGTTTTTGAGATATATAAATTGATATCATACTGAAATATGTGTGCAATGAATGGGCAATGTTTCAAACTGAGAGAGTATTGTATCTGTGTGTATGCATGAGTGTGAGCGTGCAAGCTCAAAAACCTGAAAATGTCAGCCTAAAAATATATTACCTGATTTTCACCAGAGGTAACGTAACATAGAGATTACTCTTTCACTGACGAATTCTCTTTACATGTGTCACAAATTCTCAAATTTAGGCCAATCATACAGAAAAGCTGTTGTATAATTTGAAAATAATTTCACTGGAAGCCAGTACCAAGGCAGTTTCAATAACGTGTTGTTTTCATTGTTTATGGATTAGCTGATTAGTGTTATTATTAACTAACAAGAATTCCATGGAATTAAACGTCTCGCCTGTCTCATGTTTGTCACAGTGGCATTGACCTTGTGACCTCCCTGTTATCATGCTGCTTCCTAACATTATAGGTAACCATGTATCCAAGTTTAGTTCCAATACGATTAACCAAACCTGAAATATAAATGACTTGCGGAATGGAAAAATTTGTGAATGTGGTAGTCAAAATATCTGGCAACAGTATGTAACTGGGTCAGACTGAATTAAACGACATTTTGTCCGCCATGTCATACTTTCAATTTCGTCATCCACATAATCTCTGTCATCTAGAATCAGTCCTAATGAATGTAGCAAAGGTTTCCAATGAGTTTCTGCTGCTGAGTGATAAAAACCAAGTTGGAAGACCAAGCTGGCGAACCATAGGGAATAAATCTTTCTTTGCATTTTCCCAGTAAGGTGGTGATCCTCTAAGGGTCCTGAAAATGTGAAAACCATCATCAAATTTAACCAGTTGATCTACATTAGATTGGTCTTTCAGCTCTTCCGCTGTTATCTTTCTTCCTTTAGTTTTCACTCGGCGTAATGACAACCATACCTTATCTTGAATTTGGTTCATCTGAATTTTCTTAACCTTGAAAAATATATTTTGAATATTTTGGGCTGCTCTACGGTCTTGTTGTCTCAGTTCTGACTTGCAGATTTCACTATACTTTACACGAACTGATCTGTCATTGTTCATTGGCCGTCTTTCACCACAAAATATAGTGGGAAATGATAACTCTTCTATTTCATCTTTTATTGTACTCACTGGTACATTTCCCTCGCATGGAGCAAAATAAAATGTTAACAAAGATTATACCGTGACCATTGACCCCCATAACCTTGACCTCATGATGTCTGTATCAGCATGCTGCTTCCGTTAAATGTAAATCACCATGTAACCAAGTTTGGTTCCAATTGGATAAGGCATTGTTGAGATATAAGGCAATAACTTTTTTTTAACGCAAAAACTTAACATAAATTATTAACAAAGATTATACCGTGAACTTTGACCCCATAACCTTGAACGCATGATGCCTGCATCAGCATCCTGCTTCCTTTCGATGTATATCCCCATGTATCCAAGCTTGGCTCCAATTGGATCAGGCATTGCTGAGATATAAGACAATAACCTTTGTTTAACGCAAAAACTTAATGTAAAATATTAACATAGATTATACTGTGACCTTTGACCCCATAACCGTGACGTCATGACTGCTTTATCAGTGGGCTGCTTCCATTCAATGTATATCACCATGTACCCAAGTTGGTTCCAATTGGATCAGGCATTGCTGAGATATAAGGCAATAACTTTTGTTTAATGCTAAAACTTAATGTGAAATATTAACAAAGATTATACTGTGACCTTTGATCCCCATAACCTTGACCGCATGATGTCTGCATCAGCATGCTGCTTCCTTTTGATGTATATCACCATGTACCCAAGTTTGGTTGCAATTGGATCAGGCATTGCTGATATATAAGGCAATAACTTTTGTTTAACGCAAAAACTTATCGTAAAATATTAACAAAGATTATACTGTAACCTTTGACCCCCTGTAACCTTGCCCTTATGGCCTTTTCATAGGCGGGCTGCTTCTTTTTGATGTATATTACCATGCACCCAAGTTTGGTTCCAATTGGATCAGGCATTGCTGAGATATAAACTTAACTTAAAAGTTTACGCCGCCGCCGGAAAAGTGATACCTATGTCTCGATCCTGCTTCGCAGGCGAGACAAAAATCACTTCAGGCTTTTCAAGTTCAGAAAACCTCGAGAAGAACAATCGTTTCATTCACCTTAAATCTTGTGACATGTGCACGTGTTTGTGAAAGCATATTCCTATGTGTGGGCACGTACATGTGTGTGTACATAAGCATAAGTGTCTGTATGCGCCTATGTTCAACAGACATGCCAGTATATGTGAGATTTCCCAAAATGATAACTTGAAGGGACAAATACTTGCAGGATTACAATCCACCTTTCCAGAGTATCCATCGATGATCTGACATCATATGACGTCATACTCAGCTAAGCAGCGTGTAAGATGACTGCATAATCATTACATCATAAATGATTCTATTAGGCCTGTCTTCATCTCTTAATAGTCCCACACGTTGTACGAATTGTATGTCTCTGTCTATTTAATAAACATGTTGTTGAATATTTTGAAACTAATATTTTAGTTTCAAAATATGCAACAGCTTACCTGTATAGTTTTCTGGAAATTGATAGTCAGGGAGTTCAGAGATTGATCGATCCCAACACAAGCGAGGTGCGGGTGGCACTTAGATAGAGATGGGCAGGCGTAGCTAAAACTGGAACAGTCCATTGGAAGGATCACATGAGCATCAATATTAGGGTCCTTCAATTCCTTACAAAAGAGAGAATTATGCTAAATATATCAGGTTTCCTCAGGCAGTAACTTTTTCCATTCCTTATCCATGTACTTACTGCATTGTTTTGAGTATCCACATGTTTTCCTCGTCTACATCCTTCAATGTATTGCTATTGGATAGCAAGTTATTAGTAATTTACACATAGGTTCTCCAGACACTGTTTTAGAATCCAATCAGTCACAAGAGTATTCTATATGGTTGTAAAAGATACCAGTAGACTCACCATGGATCACTAAACACCAATCGTGTAGATTCAAATCATGTGAAATCCTGTGCACAGATACAATATATTTGAGCACAGATCTTACACTAATTATCACTAGAAAACATGCTAACAATAGCGTTAAACAAGTACCCACAGTGTGTTTCTGCATTCTACCAGTGTCTATCTCTTCATCGTGCATCAGAATACATGGTAGTTGTACATCACTGATTCAGGCAAGGAATTTCAAAATATGATCTCAGACATATGGTCCACTTTGCAACTATATCATCGAGTTTTTAAACATTCTGTCTGATTCCGTAAGATTTGGGCTGAACCTATGACTATTTTGTCCACAGAGTATTTTTATTTATGTCACAGTGAGCCAGCTGGTAGGCAAACAATGGTAGCTTTGATGCAGTTAAAGCAGGAAGCCGTCTCTATTGATGAGGGCATTTGAAGAGTAGCATGTCCGTTATGGCATTCCATAAAATAAGTACTTTCACCTGAGCAAGTGGCATATCAATTCCAGGTAAGTTCTAACATGTCCATACTAGTCAGTCATTCCAGTAAAACATTTTCAAAAATTGTATTCTCTCATCCTGTCAATGGACATTTAATAAGGAAATATTTTAATTTTCTTGACCAAATTTTACCATTAAAGGGTTAACTTCCATGACTCTCACCATCAGTATTTATGCTGAGCATACTGTTGCTTAGCTACGGTCAAAACACAACATTCATTGTTTGAAATTTCTGATACCAGAAGTCTATCAATGCAGTGATGACTGTGTCTACATACCATCATCAATAGCAGTGGTCCTAATTTCGAACTTTGCAGGATATCCAAGATCACCACACTGTATATGAATATCTAATTATTGCGATGCTTTTGTTCATTTGCAATATATATCCATTCTCCGTAAATTCCTGCGGATTACTTTGAAACCAATTCGGAAAGAAAAAAATATCCAGTCAAACTCTTTAAATATTTAGCACGACCATGTTTTTAATAAAGCTTAAATGAAATGCTTTCTGGAATTTCAAAATATATATGCCATTTCTGAGACTTTTGTCACAGGAATTGATGTTATTTCTAAGACTTATCACAGGAAGTGATGTCTTATCTGGGACGTATCACAGGAAGTGATGTCATTTCTGAGACGTATCACAGGAAGTTGTTATTTCTGAGATATACATGTATCACAGGAAGTGATGTCATTTCTGAGACTTATCACAGGAAGTGATGTTATTTCTGAGACTGATCACAGGAATTGATGTTATTTCTAAGACTTATCACAGGAATTGATGTTATTTCTGAGACTTTTATCACAGATGACGTTATTTCTGAGACTTATCACAGGAAGTGATGCCATTTCTGAGACTTTTAGTCGAAGAAGTGATATCATTTATGAAACTTTTATTCACATGAAGTGATGTCATTTCCGGCAGTATTATCACAGGAAGTGATGTCATTTGTGGCACCGTTATCACAAGAAGTCATGTCTTTTATCACAGGTTATTTCAATACTTTGACAATTGCTAAGTCACTGTTTGCTACTATCTTCTATGTAGATCAACAAACAGTTTACTAGTCTAACATCAAACATGGTATATATAATCCAGCGAAGGTATTAATAATTTATAAAAGGCAAAAACCAAATCCCTCGCCATATATCACATTTCATCACAGTGTACAAACAATTACTAGACTTAAAATAAAATTTCAAGGCACTCACTGTCTACTGCATTACTTGCACATCAGGTGAAGGATTTTCTACGACAGCGGAAAACCTGATGTGTAGAACTCGCTTTCACAAATTGTGCATTATAACTACTGCTTATTAATGATTTAATTTAAATAAAAACACATATTCCTCCAATATAGCACGTTTTCTTGTCTCCTGTATGTCAGTTGATCATACACAAACACTCCAAATAAGGAAATATAAAGACACGCTTCAAATACAGATATAAAGAGAACCTCAATCTATAAACTATTTCCTGGAGCTTAATCTAAGAACATCTTACAAGTCGCTTATCATTACATAGCACAGCTTAAGCACATGTTTCTAATCTCACACCCCTGTTGCCTCAGCACATTCTGTATTTACGAGACATGTTACAACGAGCAAGAAGAGTACTTTAATGGAGTGGTATGGTATGGTATGATCTGTTTCTCAACTCTTGGACATCATAATCAAAACACATCACTGGTTAGCTAACCTCACAAACAAATGACATAGGTCCGTCATGAAAGGCGAAAAGTTCCGACAGTAACTATCCGAGTTGTATGTCCTTGGTGGATTTACAATTTACTAGATAGTAAAAGCTCCCAGTTACAAAATATTCAATGTCTTCTCTGTACAGGTTCTGCAGTTGGAAGGAGTGGAAACTTCTGTCAGATACAATCAGTTTTCTTCACACTTCTCAACATTGGTATCTTATTGTTTGCCAGCATCTTAAGCTCGCTTATGTACTTTTTTCCTCTTTAGTGGTCTTGAATTACATCTTTTGATGTCTGATCACGAAACAAGTTGGTGTTATGATGCCCCATGCATGCCGTATATGTGTAGGTACCTAGTACTTAAAGCTCCAATGCTTTCTGAGCGGGTGTATTCTCTGGCATTCGAAGAATATGTACAAACACTGACCATCACCATTGCTCTATCATTACATACAATGGAATCATGTTGCACAGTTTGAGTGCTGAGTTTGAGACTAGGATGTCTCGGCAACAGCTTGAGTGCTGAGTTTGAGACTAGGATGTCTCGGCAGCAGTTTGAGTGCTGAGTTTGAGACTAGGATGTCTCGGCAACAGCTTGAGTGCTGAGTGTGAGACTAGGATGTCTCGGCAGCAGCTTGAGTGCTGAGTTTGAGACTAGGATGTCTCGGCAGCAGCTTGAGTGCTGAGTTTGAGACTAGGATGTCTCAGCAGCAGTTTGAGTGCTGAGTTTGAGACTAGGATGTCTCGGCAGCAGCTTGAGTGCTGAGTTTGAGACTAGGAATTCTCGGCAGCAGTTTGAGTGCTGAGTTTGAGACTAGGATGTCTCGGCAGCAGTTTGAGTGCCGAGTTTGAGACTAGGATGTCTCGGCAGCAGTGACTTGCTACGGATCACGGGTGCTTGCAATGATAACAGACATCAAGTCTGTTCAAGAGAACCTTTCAAGCTGCCCAGCTGTCACTGTTGTATAGAGATTGAGACACATATAGCATTGTATAGGTACATCTTGAATTCATGGGAATTTTAGAGCCTCGAATCCACAGCATCCAACATGAGTGGAAAGCAATGTTTGCTGCAACAGAATGATTTTGAATTGCATAGAAGTGAGTTTAAAAATCTGCTCTTTCTCCACTTCACTTCACGCAGAAGCAAGGTACCTTCACTATTCGCCTCCTTTGTGTTGGACAGGTATACATGTGTGAACTCGGGTTTGGCTTCATTCCTAGAGGTTTGTGGCTTTTCATCAAGGGGACCCTTTTCTTCATTGATGAAATCAAAATCATCTGCATACTCCATCTCTAGCTGTGTGATTGGAGGGTTTGGTCTTGTCGAAAGTTCTCAGATGGTAGAACTGCAGCAATGCAGCAGGTGAAGAGCATTGGTGATAAACCATCTCCCTGTGGTGACCCTATTGATGTGTCACATTTTGCAGAAAGTGTTGATATGATGCGAACAGGCATAGTTTGTTATCGTCATAGTCAGCTTGAACGAATTGGAGAATCTGCAGCCTCTTGATGGTATCAAATGCACGTCAAGATTCCCATCCTGTAGAAGTCCCAATGGTTTGATAGAACTACCTATATCAGCATACATCATGCCCACACAATGTTGTCACAACTGTGTGCTCTATTAAAGCTGTTCTTAGAGTTTCCTGTAAATCTGTCAATTTTATTCCTGATGCGAGATTAGGTCACATTTGACAAAGCTTTTCTGCCATTCAAGAGCACAATTGGTGAGAGGTCTGGTTGGTTTCTTGGGTGTGATAAGCGTATCTTCTCCCCCAGCATTTATAGGAAATGGTTGTTCAAAGGAAGAGTTGATGATGTGTGTGAGGAGTGCTGAAATTCTATCACCTGCCTATATGTGTGAATAGTTCCTTGTTGATGCCATCAGGCATCTATCCCACACACGTGACCATTCTTTACGGTACAAGTATTTGTCTTACGTTTAAATTGGGATTCTGGGAATTTATAGTTTAAAATGTTAAAATTGATTCAAACACAAGTACAAAGTTGGAGGAGCTTAGCTAGAAATGGGCGGGTCATAACTAGAAATGGATCCCTTTATTAAGTCAGATCAGTCTATTAATAGACTATTTGACACTTGCTCATGTGAATCTCCAGCTGGGTTGCTCGGGAGTGTATCATTCTTAGAACACTTTTACACTCCTGCACGATGCTTGGTATGAGGAGAGATGAGTAAATATGTTCATCAATGTCATCTTATAGAGGATATGCACTTCATCAGCATATACTGTCATTTTCTTATCTGCCTGATTTGCTCCTTAGTAGGTGACTTGCTGTGTGACTACTCCATGTGGATGGCTTTGCCATCATAAAATGAGATACAGTACAATTGCTCATCAGCTGTGGTTGGCGTAATTTTGATCCTGACTCCGCTGTCATCCCTATTTGAGCAAGCTAAGCATTGTCTGGTGCTTCAAATGAAACCAACTCGGCGTACCTGTATTGTGGAAAATCAGTGCAGAAATTGGTAGGTATTGCTATCGGTACCGTTTGCACACTTTCACTGAAATTATTAGTTTAGCAGAGTAAGTTAGTAAACCAGAAACCATATGCTTGTTCACTGTAGAGTGGTGCAATCAACACTGTAAAACCAAGCTGTGCAATACGTAGCATGTATTCGCAAAACATTATCTTTCGCATATCACAAATATATTGATCTTGTCCTAAATTTCAACAACAATTAAAAAATCAGGAGAATTTACATCCAACATTACCTTTCAATCGAAATTGGAAAAGTTAAAGTAAATCTGCAGATAATTCTTATGTTTGTGACATGACTCAGATCACTACATAATCATTTTTAGTAAAATCTTGCTCCGTCATGTTGGTGTGGTTAGCGAGGGTTCCATGAATTGTGAGAATCTTCTATAAAAATGGAGATCTTGTTGTCTTAGTGTGCAGATGTGTTAGACCGAGAAGGTGAGAAAGGTGGTCGTGAACATTTCCTGTCAAGTAGTCACATCACAATGTTTGCACTGGAGCGCGATTCATTATTTGGCCAGATAGGCGTATCTGATTTCATCATGGCTGTTCTGGCATACTTAGTATCTATATATGCCTCTTCTGTAATATATTCCTCTTACATCTAAGTAAATTGACACTGCAGATGCTTCAATTTATTTCATTGTTAACTGATCCCACAACATTTCATGTACATTTCCGGTAGGCTATTAGCTAAATACTGAAATCATAACAAAATAGAGAAAAACATAGAAACATTTTGCTAGGCTCCAACAAGGACATTAACGCAAGACACCGAGGGCTATGAATGTGGGATAGTAAAGAATAGAAATTATAACTTCACCAACAAATGGAACACAATCAATGGAATAGGACGTATTACCCCGTATTGCTGTCATCACCGTTCTTTACAATGTCAATGTTAGTGGCCCGAGGAAATAAAGCACGAAACATCTGCTTTGTTGCATCAGCAGTAATGTTGCTCACATAAACTAGCGTTTTTGAACCGGCATCTGCAACGAATCAAGGGAACAAAATAGCAAAAAACAACGATATATTATTATCAATTTAGTAATAAGTTCACACAATGAATTTAAATATAGGTTATATGGATATCTGAAACTATATACTTACGTGAGCGGTGGTAACACAGAACTGTAATATTCATGATTATATTAATGCCATGAATGATGATACTGTAGTACTAATATGTATATATATATATATATTTCAACAACCATACATATAAATGTTGAATGAAGAATATTTATGTTTACTTGGGCTAAAAGAATATAAAATGAAAACACCCTATCCTTCCTTGACAATGTACACATAGTAAGATTACAACACTTCCACCAGATAAACATGGTAGATAAGGCGAATAATATCATTTCACATCTAACACACGTGCATGCACATACACAGACAATCACAATATTTCAAGGATTATGAGAGATAAACACTTTATTGCAAGAAATGTGGACTTGCTATAACGAGAATTAATATAACAATGCCCGGGATTTAAACGAAAATGAAGGGCTTCAATCATACAAGAAGGGCCGCAAACGATCATAACGCCCCAAGAAAACAACGTTATTACTATTTTTATTAATCTACTGGGTACATTTAGACATGTGTTACTGTAGCATTTCACTGTCATCTGCGTGTTCAGATTGCCAGATTGATTAAACATTTTTAAAATTTTTAAATTGCTAAATATTCAATAAAGTCCTGCCAGTATTCTCCATGTGGCTATAATTATTGGCTGAATGTTTTCTTTTAATTAGAGAAGTCGTTCTACTATAATGAATGCTATGAGTGATCCATTTCATATCGATATGTTGATTTCAGTATTTGACATGCTCGTCATCGCGTCATCGTGATGATATGTACAACATTTTGATGACTATAATATAACATAAGCCTGCGCAAAACACTTGTATAACTAATATTCTCATTGGACACACGAATCAGCTGTTGTTTTCACAGCCACGCAATGTGTGCTGTCATTGGCGTGCAGTTATTGAGTATTAATGCCTGCTGTTGATGTCATTGTGGGCGGTTATTGAGTTTTAATGCCCGTCATTGACATCATAGTTTGGCATTACAGGAATTTGAGCCCGCACCTTCGCTATTACGTTCATTTGACGTCATACCCTCGTATTAATTTTCATACGTAATTATTGTGCGATAGCACCCACTATATTAATAATAATGATTAATTCACTTCTGTATCATAGGTTCATACACAGTTTTCCAAAAAAGCACATTTTATCCACTTATTCAACACTGTGTTAGTTAATGTTTTACTATAGTCATAAATATGATGTGAATTTGTCATCCAGTCAACCAAATCAACTGAACACACATCTTGACTTTTAATAAATCTATCTATCTATAAAATTATGTCAAATAAAATGACTTAACACCACTAACAGACAACACAGATTATATAACATAGCCAATTTGAGGCAACTCAAATATCTTAGCAGGGTGTCTACTACCAGCATTTACCGTGTACAATGAATCTGGTGCCGTGACAAAAGTGTATCTTGAGAAATAGCATACTATTTTGATCCCACCTCTTGATAAAATGACTCATAACATTAATAATACTTTCGTAATTAGCCCAGCACCACCAATGAGCTGGACACTTTTGAGATAAGGAGCCTGGAGATCTGCATGGTCCTGGCAACGTGGATACAAAGTGCCTCAATAATTGTTAAACATCATGGTTGCATCAGGAAGAGATTTCATCACTAAAGAAGTGACAGCTGATTTAATCACTCTTGCCCATCAATTATAATCTTTCTCCATTTACTTGGTGTCTAATATCAATGGTTCATTTCATCAGTATGGATTTTGGCATCAGGATCTTTAATTTGATGTCACGTTAACTAACACAAAGATACATGTAGTAAACCATGCGAAAAGCAGGTGGGTTGTGCCATTAATGTGGGTGCTACAATTGATGATGATGATGATGATGTATTGTATTACAATCCGTCCTTCTTTGGCCACTGCTTCTTGTCCTCAGCCAAGGTCCTTAGCTCCCTCAGGTTCTTCTTGGTCTTAAGATTACATAGACCTGCTTCTTTTAGGATGGTAGCAGATTTAGCTACTTTGTGCAGTGGCATCCCCTGCATAGGTTGCACAACTGACAATTAGCGTAACCCATTTTCTGTTCGCCCCGGAAATAGAGGACAATTACTTCCTGGTATTATAACAGTAATTCCAATATCAAAACACAGTTCTAAAACGGGTACCCATCATGTCTCCAGATCTACAATACGTTCTTAAACGGGTACCCATCATGTCTCCAGATCTACAATATACGTTCACAAACGGGTGCCCATCATGATATCACGCCTTACTAATAAATAGTAATTTAAAAGGTTCCGACTCCAAATCACACGGGCTCGTGAGTCTCAGCCAACTCTATCAAGTACTTCGTCTAAATGTTGAATTAATGTACTAGAGGGGGTCTGACAATTGCTAATTACCTAGGACTCATTGTCTGCGCACGAAAAATGGATAAATTTATGATGCATTTAGGTGATTTAGCACACGATTTATCCCATTTATGGCTCTAAAACTATGTTATATGACAACTAAGCAACGGAACTAGAATATTTTGAGTTGGCTCCCTATATAATATTTTCATTACAAATAATTTTACGGCTTTGAAAGCGATCGAAACGAGGAGTTTGTTCAATTTCCGACACGTCTATCTGATGGAGAGTCTATCTGATGGAGAGTCTGCTAACATCGCTATGTCGTCGGCTAATATGATACTCTAATGTAAATTCTGTCCTGCAGACTGGTTCCCAACTGTCAAATTTGGGATTATTTGAAAGTCAAAGTAACAAATTGTATTGATGTTGAAACAGTTGTCACGTTATTATTTTTTCTCCCTTATTTAAAGCACGTTAAAATATATTAAAACTTATTTCATCCAAAAACAAAAACAGGTTACACAAACTAAACGGGTTACCTACAAAAGATTTGCGTAACCCATTTGTGGGTTATGCCAATTTTCAATTTGTGCAGGCCTGACATGGCAAAACATAGACCATCGTTGTTGGGCCACCTTCACTGACAGGGCTGAGTATTTTCTTCTTCTTCCTTAACTCACAATCTTCCAGAACAAATGTTTTCCACCTTACAACTATGCTTAATGTATGCCACACCCAGCATTGCGGGAGTGAAATCGTTGCCTGGATCCATGTAAATATTGCACATTCTGTAATACCCCTCACTTAATACATCAACATTAATCCTACAATTTGACGCTTCATGTCAGCATGAAAAATATACAAATCAAGCGATATTAGGAATCCGGTAAGATTCAATAATGAGGGTGGGTACTCGGTACAGTCATCTGCGACTCATGGACCTGTGGTTTTGGACTCAGAACTCGGAAATTAATTCAAATTGCTATATGTTATCATTGCGTGATGGTGACCGGGTATTTTACTTTAGATCCGATCTGCATAACGGGTACCCATTTCAGAACTTATTGCACATTGATAGGAATTGTTGAAAGGAAGTTGGGATCATTCATTATCTCGCGTAGGAGATCTCATGAGAATACAACTGTATGTCTACAAGCACTCTTCCCCGAATAGTTTAATTGATTTTATTGGCTAATCAAACAACATATGTAAGAATTATCTATTATATATGTATAAGTAGATCGATCGTACATGCTAGTTGAAGACTGTTTTAAACTCAATGGAGCAAAAAAGTTATTCCCGCTTTCAACAGTCTAGCAAAACTGCATTTCAGATTTTTTTTATTGTTGTCATGTTTTTTTGTAGTACGATTGCTTTCTACACTCGATGTTTCGCATGAAAGGAGATTTTGTTTCCTCAAATAATTTCTATGTAAATTTAACCATTCATTTCAGCAAAGATCAGAAGACGTCAGCCAACAAGTGATTACATAAACAATGTTCATTCCTAGGAAGAAAAATTATTCTTCATATACTGATTGGATAATTCTTGTTGTGCTAGTCAATGAAAAAACGGGAATGGAATGATCAGAGGAAGCGTCCTAAAAATTGCAACTATTTTCTGGAAAAATATGTCTTAATCAATAATTAATCATTACACTTTTCGTGAGTCGCTGATTTGATGATAAGAAAATCACAAGTGTGATCATTTTTTTTTTACTTTTATACTTTATAAGAGGTTTTTAAATCGTCGCTTTGATATCAGTTTTCATCATGGTATCAGTATATTGCACAGCTCTAGATGATATAAATTTATCATATAACCATTACCAATGAACCAAGCTTCCATGATCATTTTATATTCACGAAAGCGTAGTATCACTGGATGTTGAGTGTTATGAAATTTGATGAGATAAATGTGACATCTTTCAATTATGACATCAATCACATTATTGAGCAAGAGCTCCGCAAATGTCGCATAATACCCTGTCCTGATGACAAATCAATGAATGAGAGCTTTTAGAAAATTGCGATGTCTCCCACAGACCTGTCATCCCATGAAGTTTCAAAGTGATCGGCTAAACGGTCATGGAATTACTGTCCCGAAACCAATTTTCAAGATGCCCACCAGTGGCTGTCAGCCATATTGGATTTCAGATCATCTTCTATTTCAATAGGTTTCCTCGTCAGATGAAATGGAGGAAATTGAGTTGTCAATCGGAAACCTATTTTCAAGATGGCCGCTGGTGGCCATATTAGATTTAGGATCATCATCGACTTCAAGAAGTTTATTCCTCAGACTTAGTCCATTCATTCTATGAAGCTTCAAATCAATTCGATAAATAGTAACAGTGTTATCATCCGGAAACCAATTTTCAAGATGCCCGCCAGAGGTTGGCGGCCATCTTGGATTTTGGATCAGCGTCAATTTTGATAGCTTTCTTCCCCCGGTCTAGTCCAACCACCTATGAGGTTTCAAAACGATCCGATCAATGGTAACAAAGTTACCGTCCAGAAACCACTTTTCACGATGGCCGCACTGAACCTTTAGGCTACTTGAAAAAGCTAGTTTTCATGTGTGAGTAATACGCCTATATTGCCATACAACGCTGAATGCATGGAAAAAACAATTACATTCTGTGTTTATAGTAAACAAGAGAGATCAGAGATTGCAGACCCTCACCCTCCTGTTTTTACCACATTGTAACATCTTTAGATTTTTTTTCAGATCAAATATTGTCAAATCCTAGTGTATGGTCACACCTTTTCTTGTGTGAAAATATGAGCCAGATCGGATCATTAAACAAACAATAGTCACTAGTAGTCGACTAAAAGAACCATGTTTTGATCATTCTCCATCATAAATATTCTGACTACACCTTTGTGTGATTAAGTGTGGCATAGAAGATGAACCTATGTAGACAGCTGGATGAACTTATGTAGACAGGATGAACATATGTAGTCAGGATGAACTTATCTAGACAGGATGAACTTATCTAGACAGCAATTCTTCACCTTAACCCTTTAACCCACAAATTTGTTCCAAAGAAGTTCAATTTTCTCATGTAAAATGTCCATTTGCAGACCAGACTTTTTTTTTTAAATTCACCACTGGTTATCGAGCCAGTCATTCCAGTGTTAATTTTCAAAAATAGTTCTTTTGGTCTGCAAATGGACATTTCTCAAGACCACTGCAGAAGCCATTTTAGGTGATATGAGTATTAAAGGGTTAAAGGAGTTCTGCTGGTTATATATGTAAGAGAACTTATGAAACTCATGGCCATATACTCACCATCATTAGGCAATGACACCTCATTTCCATCGTCCAGCAACCATGTACCTGAAAGTAAAATGCCAAGACTACATGTAAAATGAACTATAGATTGGTTAAGAAAATTAAATTGTTTGCCCATTGAATCTGCAGGCCAAAAAGACTATTTTTATTTGTGCCTTGCAACAAGCATAAGTCATGTATATGTTTGCAATGTCAAATGTTTGGCATTTTTGGACAACGATGCCTATATCACAACATAGCGATCTCACCTTTGTTTTCATTTATCCCTGGAACTACTAGCTTGGATACCGATCCAGTCATTCCAGTGGTAAATTTTCAATAACAGACCCAAACGGCCTGCATCTCTTACCTGGAACATAGTCATTTCAACTAAAAATGACACTAACTATAAGTAGAACCCTAAGGAGTTAGCCAGAATTGTAACAAGAACACAACGGCCATGTCGTTTACCGTATCAACTTCCCTTGAACAAACTTTAATGCCCCTAATCATATCTCTGAAGTCGTTTTCACAAAACTAGGTCATCCAAGATGGCCGCTGAAGCATTTAGCCAAACAACTTCCCCTGAACAAACTTGGTTCAGTGCTTGACCTAGATGACACTTCATGACTTTTGAATCGATCTTCCCTCAGTTTCAGAGATTTTTAAAGACATTTCTAAAAATCGGTCACAAATCCAAGATGGCCACTGGCCAAATTGACCGATCGGCTTCATTTCAACAAACTTGGATCTTCATTGCTTAAGGATGCTGCCTGTAAAATATAATTGAAATCGGCCCAGTGGGTGTTAACAAGTTGTTTAAAGAAAAGGTTGACGGACAGACGACAGACGGATGAGGGACGGTCGCCATGGGATAAGCTCACATTGACAAGCGAGCTAATGGAGGGAGGGGGTGGGGTGTGTGTGGAGAGGGGGCATAGGAGGAAGTTTGGAAAGTTATTCATCTGAAGTGATTAATGTCAAACGGATTTGGTGCTGGGAGGTGGTGGATCCAGTACTCTTTCTTTCTCCTGATTAGAATCCTGGAATCAGCATTAAGGCCTCCTCCCAAGATCTGTATGATGCGCTATGAGAGATGATGCATTGCGCAGTTGGGAAGATTGAAATTCCTAGCTACAGGCATGTATTTTTTTGTGGCCAACATCCCATAAAATATTCTTGAATTCTGATTCTAAATTCCCTCATAATTTGTCCGACATATTGCTTTTTGCATAATGGGCAAGTTAGAAGCTATATATCACATTGCCGGGTACACATGCACCTTGTGCACCCAGGATCACATGCGCCAGCCATTTTCATCTGCATTGTGTATGCAAAACGGCCTTATTTCCACCACCGTATTTCCGATGAAGATCTATTTCATCAATATATCTTAGATGTGGCTATATTCACAACGTTGATTAATATTTCAATTTTCGCACCCCTGCTAGTAGTTAAATGCCTATTATATCTGAAAGTCAAAGTCAATTCTATTAATCTAGCATACCATTTATTAATGTACCATTTTGACAGAAATTGATCAGGCATACTAGTAACCTCATCTCTAATGATTTAACACTTTAATGGGCAAATTCGGTCAAGAAAATTTAAATATCTGTCTATTGAATGTCAATTTACAGGCTAAGAGAATACAATTTTTGAAAATTTACCACAGGAATGACTGGCTCGGTTACCGAGCCAGTCATTCCAGTGGTAAATTTTCAAAATTTTTTATTTTCTTGACCTGTAAATGGACATACCACAAGACCGTGACAGAGGCCGGTTTTGGCCGGCATGACCATTAAAGGGTTAAATGTTTTAAAAATGTATTTCCAACATCCCCAAAAAACACCAAATGGAAATGTTTGCTTTTTGAACAACATATATACAGTACAGCAACAAGTGTTGGATACCAACACAAGAGGCCTATTGGCCTGTCGCTCACCTGCAACATTAGCATTTGAAATACTGGGTAGTTCATATCTCATGAAAATATATTTCGTGAAACTTCTACAGGATGACAGATAGATTCTATGTTTTAATACGGAATAATCGTCGAATTAAGATCTTAGTAAATCTACCATGACAATTTGACCAAAGAATCATGTTTGTACTCCAATTTTGAATCCAAATATTTTACAATTTTTCAAGAACTCTAGTGAATAAATGTGACAATCTTTTTCAAGAATTCAAGCGCATAACTGCAGCTGTATTTTAGCCAAATTGAATGCCAGTCAAGGTCTCATCTCTCATGTTCAAAATATGAGGTGAATCGTCAACCTTTCGAGTGGAAACAGAATTACACGCATGAAAACGATTTCTATAATCCCTGCCGATAACGATTTAGAGTAAAATCTCATGACTTGATAATTCCAATTATAGTGTTCACTAGGTGTATAAATTTGATAATAAACTGAATTTATAACTTTGATAGGTGCCAATTTTTTTATCCGATTTGTCAAAAAATGTTAATGGAATAACAAAATTAACATTCTTATATAAATGTCTGTGTCGACTCTTTATGACAGTCATGTTCTTTGGCATGTTTGGACGTTAATGACAATGACATGGTGTTAGGGTCAACTGAATTTCATGCTCATCCCTGGGCAATTTTATGTTGGTAAGAGATGATGGGCACATGAAGTACAGTTGAATAAGACTAATTCTAGAATGATGGTTCGGATGAAATGTGACATAGAGGTGGCAATATGCAAAGTTGTACTTACTATACAACAACAGATGACATCGCTAAGTTACAGACAGCATTTACTTTTAAGTAATTACTGACCATGGATTACAAATTCTAACTGATATCATGATGCATGTCATTGTAAAATTTTGTCATTCCGTCTCCACTACCTCTCACTATGTGCATGCTGTGAGTAAAGGGTTAACAAACGTGAACAAGAATATTGTATAACAGGTAACGTTATGTAATAGTAGCATTTTATGCAACACAAAATTACAATGACATTAGTGACAGAAATAAATGTATGGAAATCTTGAAAAGCACTTCTCAAACGTGGTCACTAGATCAACTTAGTCAATGAATTACTGGTAAAGACAGGAGAGTACAACTTGTCATATGCTTTTTCGACTTAAAATAAGGCGCTTCATTAAGACATCTGGTCGGACGATTACTAGCATTAAATAAGGAACATAATTTGGACTCAGATTAGTACCAATTCAACGTTATTAAAAATGCAATTCTTTCATGTCTACAATTAGCTATTTAAGAGACGCTATCTTCATTACCTACTGCATGTGGTAAGCAACGGGTTAACAAACATCAACAATAATACTGTATATATGGTACCTATGCGTAATTGTAGAACTTTATGTAACTAAGAATTATTAGCATCATATAAAAATTTATGATTATAGAAACTATTTTTAAAACATCGCTTCTAAAACAGCATCAGTAGCGATAGGCATCACACGACTGCACTAGACTACATAGTCCATGAATTACAAGAAGAACACTTCAACCTGTCAAGAAAGATCATCTGCCTTTTGGGTTTAAAAGTTCTTTCATTAACCCTTTAAGACTCGAGACGTCAAAAATGGCTTCTGCAGGGGTCTTGGAAAATGTCCATTTGCAGACCAAGAAGACTATTTTTGAAAATGCAATACAAGAATGACTGACTCGATAATCAAGCCAGTCATTCCAGTGATACATTTTCAAAAATAGTCTTCTGTAGGTTTGCAAATGGACATTTTTTATGAGAAAATTGAAATTTTATTAAACAAAGTTGGGGGTTAAAGGTTTAAGATATTTCGTCAGAATATTACCATTAATATGTAGCTCAATCTTGTATACTTACGCGGTTTCATAGAAAACTTATTTGGGAAAATTAATAGTTGCACAGTTTAGCCAATGAGAACTCACTTTAAAATGATAGGCAAATTAAAACTTGCTGTCTAACATTCAATGTAGATGGAAGAGTTCGACAAGAACGAATCAGTTGAAATGATGTATTAGATATTTCCCATAATTTGATTGGTCAAATCAGGATATCCCATTTATGACGTACATGACGTAGCCACATAAATTGAGATAACTTTCTTTTAAGACTGTAAAAAAGTTGCTCTTTGATACAGGTTTAGAGACAAAACTTGTGACATCAACCTTTTTATGCAAAAAAACCCTCAGAAGCGTCTTCTAGGGAGATAGATTGCTTGTCTCGTTTCGACCAAGGTTTTCTAGGCAAGTAAACTACAAACCGATGACGAAAAACATACAATTCTGAGTTGACCATGAATTTTACTGAAACATAATTAAGCTCCTTTATGACAAAGTTCTTGTGGTAATTGTAAACTAAGAGTTTTAGTGACGCTGATAAAGTAGCAAAACAAGTCAACAATTTGCATGGAATAAAAAATGCAACTGTGGTCCATGTAGTATCCGTGCATCACGAAGGATACCCCGCCTTCCACTGAGCCTTGCCTTTGGCTGAAAGCATGCAATTAATATTGAAGTTGGGTGAACCATGAAGTAGGCCTAATTTGATACTACAAGTAACATGCTTCCATACACCAAGATTGGTTAAAAAACTCTTAAAACTAAAGCCAGGACAGGGATTTTCTATGATGATTAGTGAATTGCGAAAGGTAGGTCATACTGACCTACCTTTAGTATAACCTACCTTTGATACATGATGGATCGTTAGCCTACAATGCATACATACACCACATTTGATTAGTGTAAACCAAAACCACTTGAAGTTATAAAACGGACAACAATTTTCTATGATGCTCAGTGAACCATGAAAGATTGGTCAGTGACCTACTTCCGATATATAACTAACCTTTAGCCTAAGATACACATCCATATAGCCATAGTTGAATACATGTATTTGTGAAAATTCTTCAGAATATAGTTCGTACAAAAAATTTGGGACAGACAAACACAATTTTATATGATGTGCAGTAAACCATGAAAAGTAGGTCAGGGTGACCTACTTTTCATAGGCTACAGAAACTTAGCCTACAATGCATCCATAAACCAAGTTTGGTTGTAACTATATTAAAAAAACCTTGAAACTACAGCCCAGACCATAGTAACCTATGATGTTCAGTGAACTATAAAAAGTAGGTCACACTTTTGATGCGTTACACACCTTTCATGCCTCATATACTAAATTTGGCTACTGAAAATACAGTTCAGACAAAAAAACCCGGACAGATGATGCAAACACGGACAAAGCAATTACTATATCCTCCTGAAATGGAGGTGTGCATAAAAGTTGAAATCTGTCAAGAAGCTAAGGAGATGCATTTTGACAATTTCTGGCACGGTTTGTTTTTTTACAAAACTAAGATTTTCACCCCCAAAATTGACCAATCAAAATTCTAAACAGGATTTCTAAAGCCCACCACTATAGGATCCTGCCAGGTAAATTTAGTTGAAATCTGTCAAGAAGCTAAGGAGGAGACATGTGACACTTCTCAGATTTTCACCCCAAAAAATTTACCAGTCAAAATTTGGAATAGATATTCTAGAGCACACCACTGTAGAATTCTTCCACACAAATTTAATTAAAATCTATCAAGAAGCTAAGGAGGAGATACGTTTTGCCACTTTCCAGTACATTTTTTACAAAATCAAATATTTTAACCAAAAAAATTGACCAATCACAAATTTGAATAGAGGTTCCAGAACCTACCTCCATAGGATCCTTCAAGACAAATTTGGCTGAAATCTCTCAAGAAGTTAAGGAGGAGATACGCTCCGACGCTTTCCGGTAGATTTTTTTATACAAAATCTAAGATTTTCACCCAAAAAATGTACCAATCAGAATTCTGAATAGAAGCTCTAGAGCCTACTACTATAGGTTCCTTCCAGGCAAATTTAGTTGAAATCTGTCAAAAAGCTAAGGAGGAGATGCATTTCGACACTTTCCGGTAAACTTTTTACAAAATTTAAGATTTTCACCCAAAAAATTGACGAATCAAAAATCTGAATAGAGGTTCTAGAACCTACCACTATAGGACCGTTCAAGACATATTTGGCTGAATTCTGTCAAAAAGCTAAGGAGGAGATGCGTTTTGACACTTTCCGGTAAATTTTTATAAAATCTAAGATTTTCACCCAAAAAATTGATGAATCAATAATCTGAATAAAAGTTCTAGAGCCTACTTTCATAGAATCCTTCTAGCCAAATTTGATTAAAATCTGCCAAGTGGTATAGAAGGAGATAGACAGACGGACGGACGGACGGTCGCCATGGCATAAGCTCAATTGGCCACGTGGAGCTAATAATGGATATTACTTGAGATTTCTGAAATATAGTTTGTGTTTCAAATACTATTTGAATATTTGAACAAGAGGCCCAAGGGCCTGTGGTGCTCACCTGGACCATTAGCATTTGAACAATTTGCATTTAAAGACATGGATAATTTTTGGAAAATCCAAGATGGCCACCAAAAGAATTGACCAGTTAAAATTATGTATATATGTTCTGAATGAAGCCGCTAGGGTCCTTCCAGCTGAGATTGATTGACATCTGCCAAGCGGTTAATGAGGTGTAGGCTTTTAACTGATTTACCAAAACTTTTGGAAATCCAAGATGGCCACCCAAAAACTGAACAATCAAAATTCTGCATACTAGATCACTGGCACCATAGAGGGTTCTTCCATTCAAGTCTAGGAGAAATCACCCAAGCAGTTAATGATTAGTAGCGTTTTAAGCGATATCTAGTAAATTTTCATAAAATTCAAAATTTTCACACAAGAATTTACCAATCAAAAATCTGTATACATGGTCACCTACACCCATAGGGTCCTTCCAGCCAAACTAGGTTGAAATCTGCCAAGCAGTTAATGAGGAGTAGCGTTTTGACAATTTCCAGTAATTCTTTTACAAAATCTAAGTTTTTCACCCAAAAAATCGATCAATCAAAATTATGAAGATGTTTTAGAGCCTACCACCATAGAATCCATTTAGTCAAATTTGGTTGAAATATGTCAAGCGGCTATAGAGAAGTTGCATTTTGACCATTTCCGGTAGATTTTTCATAAATCAGATTTTCATGCAAAGAGGCCCAAGGGTCTGTGGCACTCACCTGGACCACTGGCATTTAAACCATTTGTATTTAAATAGACATGATGGATGAGTTTCAGAAATCCAAGATGGCCAATAAACAATTGACCAATCAAGACTCTCGTTTAATAAGTTGAAACCTACCGTTATAAGATCGTTCCACCCAAGTTTTGTTGAAATCGGGTTATTAATTGAAAGAGTACCATTTTTAAATGGTTCCAGAAAACTTTCAGAAAATCAGAGATTACTGTCAAAACATTGACATATCGAAATTCTGAATAGAATTTCTAGAGGCTACGACAATCGGATCCTTCCAGCAATTGACCAATCAAACTTCTGTACACATGTTTTGAAACCTACCACCCTAGTGACCTTCCAGCCAAGTCTGGTTCAAATTGCTCAAGCATTTAATGAAGCATAGCGTTTTAAACAATTTCCCGCCATTTTTTTGGAAAATTTGAGATGGCCACCAGAAAAATGGACCAATAAAAATTTTGTATACAAGTTCTGAAGGATAGCACACTAGGGTTCTTTCATCCAAGTTTGATTGAAATCGGCCTATGGGTTATCGACAAGTAGGCTTTTAAGTGATTTCCAGAAATTTTCAGTAAATCCAAGATGGCCATCGGAAAAATTGACCAATAAAAATTCTGTATACAAGTTCTAAAACATACCAGCAATTGAAATTGTCCAAGCAGTTAATGAGGAGTAGCATTTTAAATGATTTCCTGCAATTTTTTTGAAAATTGAAGATGGGCGTCGAAAAAATTGACCAATCAAAATTCTGTATATGAGTTCTAAAGCCTACCCCCAAAAGGGTCTTTCCAGCCAAATTAGATTGAAATACGCCAAGCAGTTAATGAGGAGTAGTGTTTTAAAGCAAAAGTTGATGGACGGACAGATGGACAGACGGACGGTCGCCATGCCATAAGCTCACTTGGCCATTCTGGGCAGGTGAGCTAAAAATGGATGAATCAAAATTCTGAATAGAACTTCTAGAACCTATCACGGTACAATCCATTTAGCCAAATTTGGTTGAAATATGTCAATGCGGCTATGGAGGAGTAGCATTTTGACCATTTCCGGTAGATTTTTCATAAAATCTAAGATTTTCACCCAAAAAATTGATCAATCAAAATTATGAATAGATTTTCTAGAGCCTACCACCATAGAATCTTTCTAGTAAAATTTGGTTGAAATACCTCAAGCGGTTAATGAGGAGTAGCATTTTGACAATTTGTGGTAAATTTTTCACAAAAATCCATGATTTTCACCACAAAAAAATTGACGAATCAGAATTCTAAAAAAAAAAATTTCTGGGGGGTACCAACATGATCCTTCCAGCCAAATTTGGTTGAAATTGGTCACACCGTTAAGGAGAAGAAGTGATTTGACGGACAGACGACGGATGGACAGACGATAGACAATGGATGAGACGACGGACAGCCGCCATGGCATAAGCTCACTTGGCCCTTCAGACCAGGTGAGCGAATAATAGCAGCAAATGTACATTTTTTCCAAATCACAAAACGTGTCTGAAATGACAAAGTTGAGATCACCATGACTGACAAAACAGTTTTGGCAAAGAAACCCCTTTAAGGTCCCAAGTTAATTCTTTAAGGGGAAATGCACATATGTTACTGATGCAATTCAACACACCTGAAAAATCTGAAAAATGAACCAAGAACTTGTAGCAACTGTTTGCAGAGAGGTAGGTGAAAATATCACACACCATTTTAAACAGAATTTTAATGCAGTTTTTCACAAATGGTATCTTGATATTTGAATACTGCATAACAGTTGTGAGAAACACAATCTACATGTACTTTTTTTTAATAACGTACATTGTTTCTGGTTTCCAAAAATGCATAACATTAAATATTGTTCTTCCAAACAGGTGGTGCAATATAAGAACTTCATTTTTGAAAATGTTATATTTTCTCCTAATGTCCCCAGGGATTCTCATTTAACCCTTTAGCATTCATATCAGACAAAAATGGCTTTTACAGTGGGCTTGAGAAATGTCCATTTGCAGATCAAAAGAATATTTTTGAAAATTTACGACTGGAATGACTGGCTTGATAACCAAGCCAGTCATTCTAGTGGTAAATTTTCAAAAATAGTATTCTCTTGGTCTGCAAATTGACATTTTATATAAGAAAATTGAGATTTAAAAAAAACAAATTTGAGGGTTTATATATATATATATATATACACCTGTGCAAAAGTTAAGCACCACCCTATTTTTACGCACATGCGAGGGTATATTCATGTGCTATGAAGAAAGCAATAGCATAAACATTTATGTACCCATCCATCTTAGTGCAAGAGGTAATAATGCAACTAGAGGAATGCTGATTATGATGGTGGGGAAACACTGTATGTTTTTGTTTGAACTTGAAAACGAGGCCTGAATATGGTTACGTTGACACAACTGACAACTATTGCCCTACAGTTGACACACGTGGCTAGATTGTCATTAATGGTGTCTGAAAACGAAGTTTAACATCTGTGCACGAGTTTGAGACTGTCATTATTAATACCGGGTATATCCACCTTGTGCCTGGATGACGGCCTGGACACGACGTCTCATGCTGGTCACCAACCGACTGATATGCCATTGTGGTATTCGTTGCCATTCAAGATGGAGTGCGTCTGTTAATTCCTGTAGGTTCTGCACAGGAGGATCCCTCCTTCTCACCATGTTTCCCAGAATGTCCCAGATATGCTCAATAGGGTTCATGTCAGGGCTCCTTGCTGGCCATGGTAGGGTTTCGATGGCATTCTGGCGGAGGTATTCATGCACAGCTCTAGCACGATGTGGTCAGGCGTTGTCATCCATGAATATAGGGTGGGTTCCAGGTGCATGATTTACAAAATGAGGGACCACAACTCTATCCAGTATGGAATCTTGATATCTTTGTCCATTTAGTGTTCCAGGTACAGTCAACAGATCCAGCTTACAATCAAATGAGATGCACCCCCATATCATAACGTAACCTCCACCAAATGGAACTTCTTCCATGATGTTACGTTGGTCGTACGCTGTGCGTCTGGACCTCCATACACGAGTTCGACCATCTGTGGCATGAAGCAGGAACCGACTTTCATCGGACCAGTGTACCCGTCTCCAGGATCTCATGTTCCAGTGTCTTCTTTCGTTGCACCACCTCAGACGCTCCTCTTTGTGGTGTGCAGTGAGGAGAGGACGTCTGACAGGTCTCCTAGCTTTCATGCCAGCAGCATACAGTCTCCTTTTGACGGTAGACATTGACACTCTATTGCGCGTTTCCCATTGCTGGCTGAGCACTCTGCTGTTGGTGAATGGAGATCTCCTAACAAGGCGTACTAGGGCTCGATCATCACGGGCAGTAGTCTTCTTCGGTCTTCCAGATCTAGGCCTGTCCTTCACCTCGTTAGTTTGCCCATGTTTTGCAATCAAACGACTGATTACAGTATGGTTAATGTTCAGCTGTCTGCCAATCTCTCTGCATGACATACCAGTGGTATGCATGCCTATGATTTGCCATTTCACATGATCACTTAACCTTCGTCTTGCCATAGCGGTTCACAATCAAGAGCTAATTCTCTCTGTACAAATAAACCACGGTCATGAACACAAAATTCCTAATCTTGTCGCCTAAATCTGTATGTAATGTTCTACACCTCAAACTGGACTTTTACATAACTGAACACGTGTGCTGTTTCCCGCCACGCACGGACATCAAGCGGCATGAAGTCATGCATGCATGTGCATTTCGTACTTGGAATTATGTCAGCTAACGCGGGGACAAAAAGTATGGCAGCCTAGTTGTACCATCATGTTTCTACGTTCTATTGTTTTTGCTGGTGCTTAACTTTTGCACAGGTGTATATGTATCAAAAAATTCAACTTGGGACGACAAATGTTGTGGCAGTGGATCCCATGGGATCCCTGAAAATCTTATGTATTATTAAATATGACTTTTATAGGTTTTGCACAAAATACCTATAAAATCTAGCATAGAACCCCCATAATTCATAGCGGTGAGTCCATGGTAACTTCTAATTTTAGCATGGATAAGTAAATGGACCGGTAAAGTTCTGGACAAAGTGGACCCAAAGTCTTAAACTTTATTAATGAAGTTGGTGATGTCCCTTAAATAGGAAATTTTTGTCATGTGGACCTTGAGTTGTTCATCCACAAAACTACTGATTATTTCTATGAGACATCCATTGCAGTTGATGTTTTGTCTACCCCGGATGGGTTGCCCTGCTTGCTCTGTGAATTTTTGGGAGCATATAGAATCTAGCCATCCTTGGCAGGTTTGGGTACTAGGCCATCTACTAATTCAGATAGGATTTCACCATAGTTTACCAGCTGTCTGACTTTTTTCTACTAGATTGCTGAAGGGCATAGTTTTATCTTCACTGAGTGGGAAATAAAATTTGTGGTCCACTAGTTGTGTTTTGGCCTCTGTGATGGATTCAGTGCGGTCGCAGATTACCGTGGCCTAACCCTTATCAGATCTCTTGTTGATCTGATTTCTTCTGGGTGGAGGCATTAAAATTGTGTTGGATTGATTTGATAAAATCATCAAGATCTGCATCTCTACATGGAATTAAGTGTCCAAGTACTTTTGGAGCATATTTCTTGAGAAGTGTGGCTTCCAGTGGAGTTCTAGTGGGAGGTCCGGCTTCACTTGGATGAGCCCAAACAGGGGATCAACAAAATGGTATTTGAAATGCATGGATCTAAAGAATTTGCGTACATGTAGGTAATCATGGACTTTTTAGGGGATGTACTAAAGCCCAGTCCTAATTCCAGAACCTTGGTGGCTGCTGTATCCAGCACTAGGCGAGACAGATTGATGACAAGCTTGGAAGACTAAGGTTGTATATTGATGATTTGTCCAGAAGTTGGACACCTATTATTATAATTGAGTTTACAATGACAATGAACAGTGCAGTTAGTTGCAGATTGCTTAGATCCGTGAAGAATCAAGTTATCTTCTGTTAGCGCTGTACAGCTTCGTCTAGATGACCTGTTGACATCTGTGGGTGGGTAGCGTCACTGGTGGGTATCCTTTTGCCACTCTTGGAGGAGGGTAGAAATGGCCTCTCTCTTTGTCATTTAACTGGTCCAGGAATTTGCTTTCTTCGCAGGCTTCTGGATTGACTCTGTGGAGAATCCGTGGAGCTTTTCTCCTCATTAATGACCTAATCAGGCCTCACTAACAAACAGATGTTTTCCACATGTGATCATAACTGTATTTAAGTACACAACTTTAGCAAGTGCACACCTGCACAAATGAGTATTCTAAAAACACCCCCCAATTAATCTGGCCCAAGCATGGCAGGTAAATACCTAACAATAACTAATTAGTATATCCTGCCAGGTGTCCACAATATATCTTGTCAAGGATGCACACCACGAGAAAATCAATATCACTTGGAATCTTACAGGTTCTATTAAAAAACACTCTTTGATCAAGCATGCACACAGACATACAAAAAATACACAAGTAAAAACCAAAAATGAATTTTGGATATGAATTTGGGTATACCCAAATAACCCCATGCATGCTCATGCATGAGCAGCTCCAAATACCAATGTGAATTAGGGTATTTGTTTGGGGCTTCCCCCCCCCCCCCCCCCATGCATGCTCATGCATGAGCAGCTCCAAATACCAATGTGAATTAGGGTATTTGTTTGGGGCTTCCCCCCCCCCCCCCCACCCCCCACGCAACCCAAAAAACCCCAAAAAAAACCAATGCACATGTCCACACATGTACAATGATGAACAGCTAATCCATACACGATCACATATAAATAGTAGGCACTAAACCGTACTAGGCATCCAAGCTCAATCTTAACACGAGAATGGCGTCAAGTAACAAGTCATAAACTACATTTTAGATGATCTATTATAATAACGGGAACTGTGAATGTGGGTCATCAGATTTTGGTGCTTTTTTCGCTTGGCATACTCCATACGAACAAATGCAGCAATACCAACAACCAGACTAATACTACAGGCTGGTATATTGGGTTATGTTAGAGTGGGAACATAGAACACCGTGACTGGTGATGATAAAAAGGTGACAAACCACTGACACACCACTGCAATCATGTGTTACTAGAAAATGCTCACAATCTATGGGAGTGCTGGTTAATAAGGATAGATGTGATATATTTCTTTAAACCTTTAACCCTTAAATTTGTTTTTAAAAATTCAATTTTCTCATAGAAATTGTCCATTTGCAGAAAAGGGGAAGACTACTTTTGAAAATTTACCACTAGAATGACTGGCTCGATTATTGAGCCAGTCATTCCAGTGGTAAATTTTCAAAAATAGTCTTCTCTTGGTCTGCAAATGGACATTTCTCAAGACCACTGCAGAAGCCGTTTTTGGCTGATATGAGTGTTAAAGGGTTAACTTCAACACAAGAGTGGCGTTGTAAATCCAGAAATTTGTGTGAAATAATGGTGTCAGGCATGCGCATGCAGGTGCAGATTTGTGAAAATACATACCAACTGAAAATGATGTTATTTGGCCCGGTCTGCTGACTACAATGTTAGGTTTCCAGAATTTCTTTGATGACATTTTCTTGTATATGTCATCTGTCACATCAGCTGAAGGAAATCTCAACTGTACGTGTCTGCAATAAGAAGTCAACATTAATTAATCCTTTACCCCTTAGCACTCTGCTCTGATGTCAAATATTCTAATTCTTATTGGTTCGACAGCGAAGAGTCTGGTGTACGTTTTTCAGCAATTTTGGTGGACGATGTTGCTTTCTACGACGGCACCATCTTCCACCAAATTCATTGAAAAATGAACACAACTTCATCTTTTAATTTAATTTGAAAATTTAAAAGTTTAACATCAGAGTGGTAAGAGTTAATGGTCAAATTTGGTAAAGAAAATCTAAATATTTGCTTATTGAATTCCATTTGTAGGTCAAGAGAGCCTCAGTCATCGAGCCAGGCATTAGTGGTAAATTTTCAAAAATAGTCTTCTCTTGGCCTGCAAATGGACATTCTGCAAGACCACTGCAGAGGCCGGTTTTGGCCAGCTTGACCATTAAAGGGTTAAAGATATATAGCATGCGTAGTGAATCAGGGGTTCCTGGGAGAGGGAAACTTATTTGTACTTTCAGTGATTAGAAAATCAAAACGCAGACACCATCTGCAGAAATTTCCTAAGCATGGGAAATGCATAACAGATGTATTTTTGTTAAAAGGTGACCATTAGTAAGACAATTATATTCCCCACACCCCCATCCCATGCGCCCAGATTTCAGATCAAAATAGCCTTATATAGGGATCCACTTCTAGCTATTAACCGCTCATTTCTAGCTTAGGTCAATATAGCCTTATATAGGGATCCACTTCTAGCTATTAACTGCCCATTTCTAGCTTAGATCAAAATAGCCTTATATAGGGATCCACTTCTAGCTATTAACCGCTCATTTCTAGCTTAGATCAATATAGCCTTATATAGGGATCCACTTCTAGCTATTAACTGCCCATTTCTAGCTTAGATCAATATAGCCTTATATAGGGATCCACTTCTAGCTATTAACTGCCCATTTCTAGCTTAGATCTATATAGCCTTATATAGGGATCCACTTCTAGCTATTAACTGCCCATTTCTAGCTTAGATCTATATAGCCTTATATAGGATCCACATCTAGCTATTAACTGCCCATTTCTAGCTTAGATCTATATAGCCGTATATAGGGATCCACTTCTAGCTGTTAACCGCTCATTTCTAGCTTAGATCAATATAGCCTTATATAGGGATCCACTTCTAGCTATTAACTGCCCATTTCTAGCTTAGATCTATATAGCCTTATATAGGATCCACTTCTAGCTATTAACTGCCCATTTCTAGCTTAGATCTATATAGCCTTATATAGGATCCACTTCTAGCTATTAACTGGCCATTTCTAGCTTAGATCTATATAGCCGTATATAGGGATCCACTTCTAGCTATTAACTGCCCATTTCTAGCTTAGATCTATATAGCCTTATATAGGATCCACTTCTAGCTATTAACTGGCCATTTCTAGCTTAGATCTATATAGCCTTATATAGGAATCCACTTCTAGCTATTAACTGCCCATTTCTAGCTTAGATTGCAGGAAATGTCAATTTCCCTTTCTCCGAGATCTAACAATACTCACCATTCTGTTACTTCTGATATACAGCTGGCCTTGACAGCGGCTCTAGGATTATAGACTTAGAAAGCTTTACCGACTCCTGGGAACCGGGTACTCGGCTCCCCACTGCCGAGTACCCGTTTACCATAGAGCTCATATTGTTTGCATAGCCACCAAACAAGAGAAAACTATGGCTTGCCTCCGTGGGGCTGGGAGGCTGGGTCCGTAACAGAATGGTGAGTATTGTTAGATCTCGGAGAAAGGGAAATTGACATTTCCTGCATTCTCCTTCGATCAATACTCACCATTCTGTTACTTCTGATATACACCAGATTTGATCAGTAACCTGGTGGGAAGGGGCAAGCCATACATGCTAATTTTGCCCCTTGGAGAAAGATTTTAGACTTCAAACTTGACTAACGGAGACCTAAAAGGACCGTCAAGTTCACGGAACCGAATCACATTCGCGTCACAGGCCCCCCCCCCTTTTTCCTCCTAAGAAAGGGGAGAGAACTAACGAACATGTATCTCGCCTGAAACACCAATATGCTAAGAGGGTTAACTACTCCCTGCATATCGCTTGTATTAGCCTGGGAATGAGCATGAATATATAAGATGAATGAACATGATACATATACATAATACAAAAAACTCTCACTTGTTGAATTACCTTATGATAACAGGACTTCAGACGTACCGCCTACAACCATTCACTGGTTCGGCCATCAGTGACACAATCTGGTTGACATCCTCTCGCCTGACCATGCCTGCTTTAGGTTCTTTTCTTACCAAAGTGAAAAAAGGGGAAAAGCAGTGTGGTCACTAACTATCGTTTCAAAACAGCTAAAGCGAGTGGATTGGCTGAGTCTGACACATCCCTCATATAGTAATCCGTAAATGAGGACTCACAGTGCCATTGTGCAACGGCCATGATGTCCTCTAACGGAACACCATTGTAAAGGGCGGTCGAGGCGGCTATTCCTCTAACATCGTGTGCCCTTACGCCCTGCACCTGGTGCCCAGTCGCCATCTCATGAGTAGTCTGAATGCATTCGACCACCCAACGAGAGATAGTATCCATGGATGCGGCGCCATAAGGCTTTTTATGGCAGATCCACAGATGTCTATCGTTCGACCGTAACGAGTCAGTCCGTTTCTTGTACTTAGTCAAAGCACGGACCGGGCACCAGACACTGGCATCACGATCAAACCTGGTTAACTTCGGTATAATGATCGGTTTGCCGGGATATCTCAAAGATTGGTTCTTTGACATAAATTCTGCTCTTGGCAGAAGACGCAGACCTTCTCCAGAAACAATAAATCGGTTCCTCTCTGCCGAAAGCGCATGGATCTCACTGCGCCTTCTAGCTGAGGAAGATGCCAATAGAAAGACCGCCTTTAGAGTCAAATGCTTTAGACTAGCCGAACGCAACGGTTCGAATGGGTGCTTGGCCAGTAGATTAAGCACTAAAGATAGACTCCAGGCTGGAATGACTACCGGTTGTCTTGGGCGGAGATTGCTCATTCCCTTCAACATCACGTTTAACTGGGCCACCTCTGGACTATCCCTGTTGGCTAGACAAGGGATAACTGATGCCAAAGCTGACTTGTATCCAGCAATTGTGACGGGAGCTAGTCCTGTAAAGAACAGCTCACAGAGAAAGTCTGCTATTTGCTGAATAGTGGATTGAAAGGTATCAATACCCTTTTCTTCACACCAGTCTGCAAATCTGTTAACCTTGTTGTTATATGACTTGAAGGTTGACCTCCTTCTCGCAGCCGCGATGAAATCAGCAGCCTGTCGAGAAAAGCCTTCCGACGTGGAACGTTGTTTGACAACATCCACGCAGTCAATTTGAACATTTCGGGACGCTCGTGTAGGAAGCGTCCCTTGGCCTGGGAGATTATGTTCGGAATCTCGGGCAACTGCACAGGATTTTCCACCAGCAGATCCAGGAGATCCGTGAACCACGCCCTGCTCGCCCAATACGGCGCTATTAGCAGGACCAGACACGGCTCCTCCCTGACCTTCACCAATACCTTCGGAAGAAGAATGGTGGGTGGATACGCGTACGCGTGCATCCCTCTCCAGCTTATCGCCAGAGCGTCTGTATCGACGGCATTTGGATCTGGAATCGGCGAGACATATGTCATGATTTGAGCATTTTCCTTTGTGGCGAACAAGTCCACGTTGGGTTTGCCCCAATACTCGAAGATCCTTCGCAGAACTGGAGGGTTGAGGGACCATTCTGTTGGCAGGATTCTCTGTCTGCGAGACAAAGCATCCGCCAGAATGTTCAATCGGCCAGGAATATGAGCTGCTTTCAAAACAACCGAGTAATTCCTGCACCATTGAATCAAGTGCCACACCCTGATGCACAGGGTGGGCGACCTGGTCCCTCCTTGGCGATTTATATATGATACTACTGTCGAATTGTCCGACCGTATCAATATCACCTTGCCCCTGATCATCGGAAGGAACTCTTCCAACGCCAGTTCCACTGCCATCATTTCCAACAGATTGATATGCAGCTGACTCTCCGGGAGAGTCCATGTGCCCGAGACCTGGTGTTCTCCCAGGCAGGCACCCCACCCTTCCAGCGATGCATCCGTGTAAACGGACAGCTGGGGGTGGGGTAGGTGCAGCGAAACCCCTATTAGGAGATTCTGACGCTGTTTCCACCATAGAAGATGCGATATTATCGGCTCCATAACTGGCACCAGTTTTGACAGGGGTTCTGTTCTCTGTTTCCACAGAGACATCAGATACAACTGGATAGGTCTTCGCATTAGAGCAGCGTACGGGATAACCTGCTCCATGGAGACCATCATGCCCAGCATCTGAAGGAACCGCCTCGCCTGAATGTGGTTTCCCACTCGAAAACTCCCGAGGATGGCTAACAGAGACACCACTCTGGGCTCTGACGGGTAAACCCTGCACTCCTCGAGATCAAATCGCATCCCCAAATAAACGAAATGTTGAGTGGGTGTCAACTCGGATTTCTCCTTGTTGACTATCCAGCCTAGATCTGAAAGTAACTTCAGAGTCAGAGCAGTATCCACGTTCAACCTGGCTGCCGAGTCTGCCTTGAGCAGCCAGTCGTCTATGTAGGTGTGTAGCGCCACGTTCTCTTTTCTGAGAAACGCTGTCACCGCAAGGACCACTCTTGTGAAAACCCTCGGAGCTGTCGACAGGCCAAACGGGAGAACTGTAAACTCCCATACTTGATTCTGAAACGCAAATCTCAGAAACCTGTGCCAACTCCGATTTATCGGAATGTGGAAATATGCATCTTTCAGATCGATCGATACACACCACATTCCTTTCCTCAATCCCGCCATTACCGACCTCGGTGTTTCCATCTGGAACCGAGGCGTATGGATAAACCAATTTAATGGCCTGAGATTGAGTATGGGTCTCCATCCCCCCGTGCTCTTGGGGACAAGGAACATGTTTGAATAGAAGCCTGGAGTGTTCCGGTTTGCTGGTTTTATTGCTCCCTTCAGAAGCAAACCCGACACTTCCTTTTGAATGGCTTCTAACTTGTCTGGCTCCCTTGGTACGGGTGTCCAGACAGGTGCCAAAGACAGATTTTGCGGCGGAAAGTCCCACCACTCCGGCATGTAACCCTGGGATAACCATCCCAGGACCAGACTGTCTGACGTCACACCTCGCCAAGCCTCGACGAAACGCATGAGCCTTCCACCCACCATAGACGCCTCGACGTCTAACGGGGTTGTCCGGCTCGCAGTCCGCCCCCCCCCCCCTTTCTTAACGAGAGAGAGTGAGAACCATTTCGTTCTAGGCACGACGGGTATAACTGGCACCGCTGTTGCTGTCGCACAGGTGCGGTCCAGGCGGATATGAAGGGAGCTTGCGTACCCTCAGGTACGCTTCGGCCCCTTCTGTCCGCCCGTTGAGACCTTACCCTTACCCTTCCCCTTGCCCTTACCACCTCTAGGGCGGTCCGGAGCAACATTGGGGAGGGTAGGCGCCTCTACAGCCTTCCTGGGTTTCTTCGCCGGCGGCGGCTCCGAGAACCCAGCCGAAACAGACGTCGCAATAGGCCTGGCTTTCGCCTTGCCCTTATGCTTTTTCTGTTTCTTTGAAGGCTGTCCTGTTAGCGGCTTGCCCACAGCCCCTAGTGCGTGCGCTTGCCACACTAGCTCTAGCTGTAGATTTACCGCTAACCGATTCTGCGCAATACTGGCGGTGTCCTCTAAGATGGCCCGCGCTTGGCCACCAAAGATGCTAGGCCCTGTCAGGGGCGTCCCAAGAAGACGTTCCTTGACTGCCGTAGCCGGACGCATATGGTCAATGACCATTTGCCTCCTGGACTTCGTCACACGCGCTTGCACCCTTGCCAATGCGTCCATTGACAGCACCAAGCCGTCATTAACGCACGATAGCGCCACAGGTGGCACAGGGTGGCCTGCCCCCGCTTCAGCCCACACCGACTGAAGTAGACGATAGGAGTGATTGACAGCGCTCATCGCTGCCCTCACACCCTCATCGCATAGGGCCAGGACTTCTTCCTGGTGTACCTGGGCCTTATCCACTAGTGCCGGACCGGGACCACCCGACCCGGCACTCTGGACGCCCAGTACCCATCGGTCATCCTCCGTGACCGACGGGACTACACCATACTTGTCGTATTCACCCCGCGGAATACGACATCTTGCCCGCACCTCCCTGGAGGCCGCAGGGAGCTGACCCTTGGTCATTAGTTGTTTACTATAAATAGCATCGAACAATTCAATGAACCGTGGATCCAGTCCCACTGACTGGATCCGGGCCGCGGGCAAAATCCCCGTCCTAATCGACGCAACCGACGGACGGGGCGCATCTTCATCGGCGGTGGCCGAAACCACAGACGGGTCTACTCTGGCTAGCCACGCCAGAGCATCAGACCAATCTATCTCCGAAGAAGATACCCCCGCAAACACGTCACCCGTTGACGTGCTTACGGGTCTGCCAGCCATGGCCTCCCGGCAAGGAGCCACGGCTGACACGCCAGGCACTCCGCTACCACATGGTTCCGCCGCCACCCCATGAAACACTCCGGTCCATGGGGTAGGTCCGCACGGAAAACCGTACGGACCCATAACCGTCGCGGAACCATAGCCGGCCACGGGCGCCAACGGCACCCCATGTCCGGCTGCCGGACCAGGCGAGATAGGTGAGTACCACACCTGGCCCGGCACACCCGTTCCCCTGACGGCTGGTGCCAAACCAAGCCGCGCGGAACCGGTGCACGGTAACGGATTGGCCTCAGCCGCAGGTGGAGCCGCTGACCTGGCTTGCGCCAAACCAGACAAATGGAGGCCGGTTCCGTCCAGGACGGAATCAACCTCCATATTCTCCACCTGCGGCTTCACGGGCCGCAGCAACCTCTCCTCCTCGGCCTCATCGTCTTCAGACTCCGAAGAGCCGTCACTAGACGAATAAACCGTGGCGGACGGCTCCCACACCTGACGGACCGGCCACCGCTACTGGACCACCCGGAGGCGGCCGCAGAGAGACAGAACCCGTCTGGCCGAAGCCAGACGGGACCGCCAGGGGGCCGTACGAGACGGCCCCCTCGGTAACCAGTCCAGAATCCTGTCCGAGGACAGGATCCGTACCAGGCATGGGGAGAAACTGCCCCCCAACCTTTGGTAGCAGGGACGACACCAGCGTGGGCAGAACGCTATGCAGAAAACCCTGCATAGCCGGACCAAACCACGCTGGCGGTGCCATCTCCGCCACCTCCAGCTGGGGACGTGGAGCACCCCCACCGGCCGAACCGGGCGCTCCACGATTTCCTCTCGGACCGCCTGACCCCGCGTCAGACCCAGCCAAGTCCTTCTGGGCAAGGAACTTAACCATCGTTTCGACGGACCACACTGCACAAACATTACACCTATGATCTATATTACACAGGGCACACCTAAAACAGACATGGTCCTTGAACATTACACGGACAAACTTATGGCAGTCGTCACATGATGGCGGGGCTGGCTTGGCCTATAAAATAAGCACAAACCTACAATAAACAAGCGGAACGAGACACGGATGGAAGGCAGACAATTAATTTTCAAATATTTTGACTCATAAATTAACCGTAACCTCCCGCACCCCACCCCGCCACGTTACAACAACGATCGCATTGATTATGACGACAAGTACGCAGCGGGCACAACACACCCATAATAGATCCTACAGGATGTGTAACGGCTCCAGGAATCATATCGCATAGCATTCAGGGTATATTTACTAATCAATATAAATTATACTCCTAACGAACGCAGCACGATATGTGAAGAAAACAACAAAATGTATAACAACTGCTGTCTCACACGGTAAAACCGCAGACCACACATCTACTCAAGAATTTTGAAACCACCGATCATTGCAAACCGATCGTGATCACACGTAAACTTGATCATTCTAAAGTTTCCGGTACCATTTTTAGTACGCAGCACCCAGAATAAGATGCGCGAATTAATGAAAAAATTTTTCTTCACATAAACATCCGAGCGACCGGGTGTGACGTCACCCGCTCGGATTCTATGGAGAACGACGTCAGCCGATATTCGTGTTAGAAATACCGTAGCAAACACCTATTTTCATATCTGCCGATCGCCTGTTGGGGTTTAAAGAAGGCGATCGTCTGGCATATATCGTTGTTAGCACACGTCCCAGATTCTATGGGGTCAGAAATCGGAACATGCGACACAACGAAATTTAGAGACCTAAGTCTTTTAACTATGGATATAAAGAACAATACAACCTGGTTGTCTTGGGCGGTATTCTCCATAGTCCTTAGTTATCCTTTCAGAACACACAAACTATCACTGATTAAAGACTTAGATTCTTTTAAAAAACACTAAAATCCTTAATGCGAAAAGCATGTATTGCACTTGTTGCTATGCAAACAAGAATGAGCTCTATGGTAAACGGGTACTCGGCAGTGGGGAGCCGAGTACCCGGTTCCCAGGAGTCGGTAAAGCTTTCTAAGTCTATAATCCTAGAGCCGCTGTCAAGGCCAGCTGTATATCAGAAGTAACAGAATGGTGAGTATTGATCGAAGGAGAACGATATAGCCTTATATAGGGATCCACCTCTTGCTATTAACTGCCCATTTCTAGCTTAGATCCATATAGCCTTATATAGGGATCCACCTCTTGCTATTAACTGCCCATTTCTAGCTTAGATCAATATAGCCTTATATAGGGATCCACTTCCAGCTATTAACTGCCCATTTCTAGCTTAGATCTATATAGCCTTATATAGGGATCCACTTCTAGCTATTAACTGCCCATTTCTAGCTTAGATCAATATAGCCTTATATAGGGATCCACTTCTAGCTATTAACTGGCCATTTCTAGCTTATTTTTGAAAATTCAAGAAGACTATTTAAAAAATTTTTACCACTGGAATGATTTACCAGTCATCCAAGTGTTAAATTTAAAAAAAATAGTCTTCTCTTGATCTGGAAATGGACATTTCTCACAACCACTGCAGAAGCCATTTTTGGCCGACTTGAGTTTCTATAATATGTCTGCTTTGGGGATCCTGATTAGTATATAAATACAGCACAGTTCATGATTAAGTTAACGTATTTCCAAAACAAAGAAACTTGTTAGTTAGCTTAATTTTGCACACCATGTAAGAAAAATGTTCTATTGAACATTTTGAACATAATTCCAATCCAATTATGTTCACTATATTGAGCAGTACATTTTACTTTGTTCTGGAGACATGTTATTTTTTAGCTGTGCTCTTTACAGTACAATTACCAATACATAATACATACCCATTTTTATCACTGCCAGAAGCGCCAGTGAATCGTGCAATGACCGACTCACATTGCGTTAGCATTGGTCGAAGATGCGCGTGAATCAGGTCTATTGGCTTCATTGGATGAACAAATAGTGTTCTGTCATAGTATTCATAGATAGATGACCTCCAGCCTGAGGTTCCATCTGTGAGAAGAATAACAAATATTGTTCTCAGTTATAATGTCTACACCTGGGCCAGCCGAGTGCTATTACATGTAGGTATCTCGCTTTAACCCTTTAACCATCAAATTTGTTTTAAAATATTTCAATTTTCTCATAGAAATTGTCCATTTGCAGACCAAGAGAAGAATATTTTTGAAAATTTACCACTGGAATGACTGGCTCAGTTATCGAGCCATTGATTCCAGTGTTAAATCTTCAAAAATAGTCTTCTCTTGATCTGGAAATGGAGATTTCTCAAGACCACTGCAGAAGCTGTTTTTGGCTGATATGAGTATTACAGGTTTAAGACAGCATTGGATATGGCCTTATTGCTCATTGCACAGTAGTAATTAGTATTCAGCTTGATTCATGCCATTGTGTGATTGAGTCGACGGTCATTGGTTGAAAATCGAGTTGAACAACTAGGCTAGCGGATTTTGGAGAAGCGGGGGAAAAAATTGCAATGTTATTGAAATCAAACGTTTTCTTGCTCCCCTATGGTGATATTATCACAGAAAAAGTCCTGACCAATATCCCGTGGGCCAAATTTTTTACGGCACATTGAAATTTTGCCGCATTTTGCGCTCTTAGAAACCCTGATTTTTTGGGGTAGTCAAAGGCAAGTAAGTCCTTCTTTCTGACAGTGTGTCTAGGAGTACAGCACTGAAACTGTATATTTATCGGGTGTACCATATTCTCTCAGTCTGTCAATGATTCCTTTAGTTGTAGTCATGGTAACCTGAGAAAAAACCAAGATGGCTGCGCGGATTATGGATAGATATTACTTTTGTCAGCAGCCATTCATTTGTCGCATACTTGCGATCAGAAACCCTACTAAAATGAATGTAATGGATAAAAAAATACCGAGTAAATAATTTCTATCAAGAATTTTAAAGACATATTTCTTTAGGTGAATGCGGTATATTTTAAACAACGAGAACTGAGGATTCTGACAGATGTAAAAATCGTTGACAAAGTATTATCCAAGAATCACATCTTGTCTGCTACATGTATCTTTGCCCGTACACTAATCGAAATCTTGTTCATCATCATCGCCAACGTCTTCACATCCGGAAGGAACAACCTTGTTGCTCTCCATGGCAACCGCCACATGCAGCGACACAGTGTAATCCCGATTTGTAGCATGAACATTGCCTTGTTCCACATTGGGTTTTATTAGTAACTTTACAATTACAACGAATAAATTTCAGAACATTTGCCGGTGCAGCATCGATATCTGTCATGACTGGGCGCATAACCTTGTTTTCCAACTTCCAGCCCCATTCGTACGGATTAAAGCACTTGTTATCGAGTTCAGCCCATTGGACAATTTGCAGATGGACACAGAGACTGTGGTAATGAGCCGCTCGATCAGTTGGTGGAAGTCTCTCAGGCTCAATTTTATTACACCGTGCAATGATTGCATGATAACGCATGTGTCTCAAGGATGTCAGTGATTCAATATACCGGCATATATATATACATGTATATACAGATATACCGGCATTACCGACGTCTTGGGGTGTCGTCTCAGTATCAGCCATTTCATGAGCTAGTAACTGTAGTTTGCTCTGTTTAGACAAGACTTTCATTACATGAGTTTTTCCTTGTCTAAAGGCAGATGAAGTTGTATCGCAACCACTCCATGCATGGACGAACAGTATGTTGTCATGCAATACTGAATTCATCACTTCATGTGCTTCACGAAGGCTGTTGTACATCTCCACAGTTTTATTCGGTCCATTTGTTTTTTTCTCGTTTACTAGAAATATATCAGCCATGTATGTTTTCCAGTGGTGAATTAGCATAATAAAAATGTCTGTGTCTTCCACTACAACCATTACTGATTGACCGCTTTTCGAAAAGTCCAGAGCAGTTGATACAATCAAGTTGTCTGCATCGCCATCACTACACTTAACAATATAATCTTTAGATTGTAAGAATCTAACAAGAAGCTGTATGAACTGTGTCTTATTCCTCATGTTGGAGAAAAATGCCTCTTGATTTTTGTGACACTTTGATATATCTGTGACAGTGATATCCGCGGACGTTGTTCCTGAGCGACTCAGATGTTCGTGGTCTTTTGTGGGTGGTCCTTCGTATCCATCGAATATAACACAGCACTTTCCATATTTATTGCTGAGAAAGGTTTCATATTGTTCGACAATTTCTTGATATGTGACATTGTTTTTCCATCTAATATGATGGAGCAGCCAACCACAATCTATTACTGGCATGGTATCTTTCGTAACATTAGTCAGTTCATGGAAGACATTGTGGAGCTCTTTCTTGATATCCCTGCCTAATTCTGATTTATCTGATTTTTGCATGAAATAGTCTTTGAACAGCGATGTAGGTATGGAAGAAAGTTCATACTTAAAATAAGGTGTGACGTCTTCAGATTCTCGTTTTGCCAGTGCCGTACATCGCAAGAATAAAACACTCGGCTCAATCTGGATAGTTTTTTCCCCGAGCTTGATACCAGGCTGGTCATTCAATGTACGAACTTGTTGAGATCGTTTAATGTGAGCATTACTAAAGGCCACATCATCAAGTGATTGCTGGATCTTTAAAACCACTTGTTCAGCCATGTCACAATTAATTCCATCATCGTCAGATGACGTTAGCCCAGTTGCCAATGACCTTAGCGTGGACACCTCGTCATCAAATGGGTTGTGCTGTTCAACCCAATCTAGGATCTTCTCCATGTCTACAAAATCTCGCTTGCACCTAGATTTATTGAGTTCTGCATGTTGTTCACTTGTTGCATTTTGACGATTTGTTAAGCTGGTCATTGCCTCATGAACAGCTGCACAGTGATGCATGCTATAGATCCATTGATGCCTAACACTTTCAGATATGCCACGACCATGTGTCAGACCTCCCCGAGCTTTCATTGATCGCATAAGAATCTGCTCTATGCATAGATCAGTCCATAATCCAGCCCAGTGCTTATCACTCCTACGAACTGCATGGTGACCTGTAGAGAATTTATTGTACAACCATGGGTGTGTTTGGTCGGGAGATCTCTCATCATTTGCAGGTAAAGTCTAGCACTTTTTGCATAATTAATATGCCCTGAAGTCGCGAAAAGATTCAACAGCTTTCCAACAGCTGCGAGATGCCCTTCTCAATCACACTCTTTCGCAATGTATGAACTCTCTAACGATGCTTATGTAGTAGAGATACAAAATCCAATACTTGGCTGTACGTGACTCGCTTTCCAATTTTGCCTTGTGTTTAATAATACATAGATCTAATGCTACCAGTTCTTCCGAATCGGAAATCTCATTGATTGGTATACATTCGTCTTCTAGAGCACATCGAACCATTTCTTCCAGTTTGATTACTTGATTGGTTGTTAATCTATCTAGCTGTTGTGTACATAGAGAATTGGATAGTTCAGCATCTACAGGTAATAGATCAGAAATCAACTTTGTCATAAGCGCTTTTTCAACAAGAAAATGTGCACGTAAAGCCTTGGAAATTGCTTTTCCCGCCAAAATCTGATTAATGGTGTTTGGTCCATACACCTGCCACATGGCTTCTTCAAGACCCGATCCTTTCATCACATTGCCAATACTACCACATGCACTCATTAGAAGATGGAATCCACCAAGTCGACAAACCAACCGGTTGAGATCTTTTGCTTTAATAATTTCAACTGCTTTCTGCCAGAATGGCTGGTCAAATGTGATTGATGCACTGGGTTGCATCAGTTTGCTTGACTGATCGTGAATGTATAAAAGCGTAGAGTACAGACAAGTCTTGTCATTTGGGTTGAGGTCTATTATCCTGGACCATGTATTATTATTACAAATGATTAATTCTACGCAGAATCTGACCACAGACCGCGCTAAGTTGGCTATATTTGTAAACGATGTATTGTTCTGAACAAATTTATTCGCTAACTTTCTTATTATAATGCAAAATATATTGATAGCAAAAAAGATAGTTAGATTTTTATAAATACTGTGAATTGGCTTCTATATTGGTGATCATCAAAGAATTCTCCAAGGTTATTTTTGATATAGTTCAACAATTATTATTTTACACGATAGGGTATTGTATCTTCGAAATGTATGCCAATTTTCAGCACTCTAATCGTACGGAAATGTCAGAAATTTGAATTTGCCCCCGTGCACCCTATCATAAGGCACTGCAAGAAATTTGAACGTAGGAAGATTTCAAAGCGCTGTAAAAAATTCCCCCCAAAACATATTGGTCAGAACCTGTTTTCTGGGATACTAGAGATAGTGAAGAGCAAAAGTGAGCAGGAATTGATAACATTGGAATTTTTTCCCCAGGTCACCCAGAAATGGGCTTATTGTACTAGTCTAAACCACTTTTGCAGCAGTCTTGAGAAATGTCCATTTGCAGGTCATCAGAAGAATTTTATTTTTTAAATTTACTCATTCCAGTCATGCCAGTGAAAAATTGTAAAAAATAATATTCTTTATGCCTGCAAATGTTTAACCCCTTAATGGTCACAATTTTATTTATTTACTCATTGGATGTCCATTTGCAGGACACAAGGAGACTATTTTTTGTAAATTTACCACTGGAATAACTGGCTCGGTTACCATTCCTGTGCTAAATTTTCAAAAATAGTCTTATCTTGGTCTGCAAATTGACATTTCTCAAGACCACTGTAGAGGCCTGTTTGACCATTAAATGGTTAATAGGCAAATACATATATTTGGACATTTGTTACCAATTTTGAAAAAGGACACAGAACCCGAAATTCAGGATCTTAATGACTGGGATAAATCACACAGTAAAGCCAATAACATGTGTACACATGTATATCAGAGCTTGAATTTCCCATGAACCGATGTACACAAGTTCCTGGTCATTGTGAGGACCTAATAGTGGCATTTTCTCCATCATTTTGGGAAACATATACCACTTGGACACAGAAAAATCTGTTTAAACTCAAAAAGATTATATATAAAACACAAATTTCACTTTAATAGATACTTTATTCTGCTGAATATTTTGAAACTACATGTACCATATATGTCACTGAGTCCGAGTCATATTGGATTCAAAATATTCAACACCTTATTGTCTTGAAATACATATAGGTATGCTAGATCTTCTGAAATCAGAAGACCAGTTAACTTTCTATAACGTTTAAATGAGATATGAGAAAATACGCTGATTTTCCAGGTTTTCCCTGCCTTGATTCTAAATTCTCAGATTCCATCACTTTCCATGACGGGTACGTACCCTGCTATATTTAATACATTTATAATACATACCATCTTTTTGTGTCTTCAGTATAAAATTGTCCTCATTTGTTGTTTTTATTTGATTTTCTGGTGTGCTCGACTTGGTAGACTGCTTCTCAACAGGTGATTCCACCTTCTCTAGTACAGGACTCCACTCTCTCTTCAAAGACTTGTCTGACACTGGACTTAAAGCGTGTTGTTTTTCTGAATGAGTGGATGACACAGATTTATCCGACACTGGACTTAGACTACGTCTATCAAACTCTGTTTCTCCATGAGCAGAAATAGGGCTGAAACCACCTGGTTTATCAGATACTGGACTGAAGCCGCCTTCGTCATCAGAAAAGATAATATTAGATCCCTCTTTATCTGACACTGGACTAAAGCGGCCTGCATCTGAGATGGGACTCAACCCTCCTTCATCATGGCATGATGATGTAGCTCCCTCAGAGACTGGGCTCAAGCAACGCTCATCAGATGGAGAGGCACCCGCCTGTGGGTCAGCTAAATCAACAACATTCTCACTCTAGGAAATATAGAATAACAAAATTAGTAATTTCAGACTGAAGTGATTAATAAATTTTACATAGGTAATACAAATACTGATAAAAAGTGTATCGTGAATTGCAAAGATATAGTGTTTATTCAAGGAATGAAGTATGCAGATTATGTCGACTCTTCACTAGTGGAAGTCCAGGAGTAATATACCCCCAAAGTTCCTGTTTGGACTTCCAAGACAAATATAAAGGAAGTCCTGGACTTGCTATTTTTTGCCTTGACAGTGTATTGAGGATATTAAGCAAATTACATGCATGTGAATGGTTTTAAACTTCCATGTCTCTGATTGGACTCCATGCCTCATGATTGGACTCCCCAATCTATTTCTCTGGAAGTCCCAGACTTCCTTCATTTAGAAATTAATGGAAGTCCTACCTGAAGGAAAATCTCCTCCCATGATAAATTAATTCCTATTGACTCCATCATGCTCCTCCAGTGGGTGGCGTTTGCTATAAAAAGGGGCCATGTTATAGAGCTCAGATTGTTCAGACCTTTGAATCTGACCATGGTCGAACATGTGTCAGGTAAAATATTCTCACTTGATACAGCATTGAGATAATGTTCTTATTAACGTGTCAGTAATGTGCTACAACCGCAACATCTGTGCACCTCCAGGGGTGGGGGCTTCTTAACAAACTTGATGTTTGTTAGCACTAACACTTGTGAGCCATTAAGAAGCACTGATGGTCACACAGCTCAATCTCAAACTCAGCACTTTACAAACTGAGAAACACGATTCCACCATCTGTGAAGGTAGCGCAACCGTGATAGTCAATGCTTGAACATGTTCTTCAAATGTCAGACACTACACTTATTCAGAAATCACTGGAATTTTCAGCAAGTGTTGGGTGCCAGCAAGTACCAGGCACACAGAGGATGCCATAACACTAACTTGCTAAGTGTTGTGATCAGACCTAAAAATCCCATAATCTAGGAGCAAAAAAAATAGAAAAGAACTTACATGTACATTCCACAACAATGTAAAGAAACTTAGGATGCTTGCATTCGATAAGACGGCTGAAGAAAACTGATTGCACCCGAAGAGGTTTCCATTCCCTTAAGTCGCAGAAAACACACATCATCATATGTCTATGAGAACCTATCATGTGGAATATTTTGAAACTTATTTGACTGGGAGCTGTTGTTACCTAATGTGATAATAACAACGTAATCAGATTGGTAAACCAATGTAGTAGGTGTTTTAGCCTGACTAAATAGCCTGTCGCTATGTGAGACCAAAAGTCTGAATGATCTGGACTGGTTTTTCCCTTTTATACCCTTCTTGGGTTAGCCTGTGGATTGGGCAGATCTTGACCATATATGGGCAGAAATTTGTAGTTTACAGGTTTCCCTGTCTGGGATTTTTACCGGTTCTTGGCAGTTTTTGTTTTTACCGGTTCAGGTTCTTGGCGGTTTGGTCAAGATTTTTACCGATTGACCTAGTTCTTGCCGGTTGGGGTAAAGTTTACCTCTTGTGAATTTTTGCCGGTTGTGCCTTTTTTGGCAGTTGTTGAAACTTTTTTGCTGTAAAAGTCATTTTTACCTGTGGTAAGTTTTTTGCCAGTTCTGAAATTTTTGGTGGTAGAAAAAATATTTTTGCACATTGTGGTCATTTTTGCCCGTTGTCATTTTTACCAGTTTTGCCAAATTTAGTGGTTTGAAAAAAACTTTTTTGGCGGTTGAAGTTTTTAGCCGGCTGGGGGTCATTTTGGTGACAAGTTTATGGGTATTTCTTCTGGTCAAGAAGTTATGGGGGTATTGCTCCTTTAGGGGAGTGTTCTGGGCTGTGTGGTGGGTAATGATCATTGGTAGTCATCACTGGTTTTGTATGATTCAGACTTCATGGTATTTTGTTCCTTGAGTGGAACTCATCAGAGGCGTAGTTTTGTCAACTGGGAGTTGGCATTTTTGGGCTTCAATTTTTTCTGAAATGGCATCTATTTTGTGGGTGTTTGATATCTGAATAGAAGTTATGTTAGTTGTCCTCTATTGGTCTTGGGAGGTCTGGGAGATCCGAAGATAAATATCAAGTTTCCGCAGAATCAAAGTATAATTATGTATTATTATGTACAATTTATATTTCAAACGATGTATGAAAAAATAAATAAATGAAAAATAAAGAAGATAACACGACAACCTGGTGAGTATCTGTCTTTGATGTTATTTCATATAATTAGAGGGAGACGTAACTTTTACGCTTGTGTCCATACGGGGATGCCATTTTCGAAAGCATCTTTAAAAGATGCTTAGTGATGACAATGGGTATGACGTCATAGATTGATGTCAGTGGTATAAAGAGGTGACGTCGCTATAAATTGTGTGATTTGCTTTCTCTGATTTGAAAGATGAGTTGGGGGGAACACCTATTGTAAAAAGTTTAATAACAACATACTGGGGGTGTCCTTCCTTTTGTCTCCTCCATGGTGTGGAGTTTTCATCATCGGGGTCTGATGAGAGAACCTGTATGATTCTGAACTACATGTCCGTTCGTGAATATCCAGGTTTGTTGAAATGCCTGGCAACTGGCAACTTTTGTGGAGATTTGATATAGATCTCTTGAAATGTTCTTGAATTCGGATCTTGAAGGTGCGCAGGTATTCTCCCACAGATTGTTTGTTGCATTTGCTACGTGTTAGTAGGTAGACAATGTTTCTTGTCTAACAGTTGCCTATGATTTTGGCCTTGTAGGATAGGCCCATGTGGGAGCTTGAGAAAAATCTGTTTTTCTGCATCCTTTGGCAGATGTTACAGTTTTTGTTTTGCATGCGATGAATGGATTTGTGTGTGATGTAGGGGCGTGCTCAGATGGGAGTTTGGCCCTGACAATCATGTCTTTGATTGTTTTGTTCTTCCTGTATCAAAACAGTGGTGTTTCTGGAAACACTATTCTGCATTTGTTGCTAGCTTCCAGAATTGGCCAGTACTTTTTTATTGTTTTCTTCAAGAAAATGCCTGTCCTTGTGAACTCATATACAAAGATTGGCCTTTGTGTGTGTGGGTTTTGCCAGTTGCTTTTGGAGATCAGAAAAGCCCTTGACGAAATAAATGTTCACTGAAAAACTTTACATTCTTCTAATTCTTGGTGAAAAATATAAAGCACAAACCACGTAAATGTCCAGAAGAAAAAATTTGAAAATCATTTTCATTATGATGGAGACTAGATACAATGTATGATGGTATGGAACAAATCAACCCTTTAGAGTCTGGTCTGACTTTTTGTTATCTTAGGAAAATACTGGTACAAGTATACTAAGCATCATAAATCAATGTTAGATTAGATGACCACCGAGGAGATTCCAAACCGGTATGTGTCTTCATATCTTATGTAGGAAGTGCTATCTCAAGGCAATATTTCGGATCTCGATTGGCAAAGATCACTCCTCGCAGAAACGGCTGCGTTAGGCTTGCTTTGACTTGGACAGCCATAAACCTCATACAGATAACTTTTTATCCCGAACATACACAAAACAAAAATAGCATTTTTGTACATCAAACACATGTACTTTGTACGTATAAAATATATCGCTTGCTCAATAAAGACTCATTGACTTTATAGTTAAACTTAAAGACAGATTGCGCATGGGCTCATTTATGATATGTTCTCTATACTACTTAGAACTAAAGGACAGAGTCCATTGTATAGAGAACTGCTATTGAGATCTAGTTTCCATTACTGCAAACTCAACCAAGGGAAGTAACTCTTGAGAATCTCAGAACAACAATTAACTAACCACATCAGAGATTGAATGAATGATCATTCACTCAGGAGTCTAGGAGAATGAATATAGTAAATTTTTCTGGGATTAAATACTATATGGTTATTTAAGCAAACAGTGATATATACGCGAGATAGTATTTTTGATGTGTAAAGCGCGAGATACACAACCAGACAGATTGTACAATTTGTTGTATGACGAGTACTAATGCCTCTGGGCCATACAACAAATTGTACAATATATCTGATCGTGTAACTCGGGCATTACAAAATTAAAGTTTTAATGAGATAAGATAAGCCTTTAATGAATTAAATGTCCATTGAAAAACTTTAACAATTTTATAATTCTTAGTGCACGATGGACATCAGATGCCACTTAGATTGCTATGCCGAGCCATCCGCCCCTTAGCATAGGGCTTGATAACAAGAGGCCCAAGAGGCCTGTGTCGCTCACCTGGAGCACTATGCATTTTTGTCAAAATTGTTGGTGGGTGGTTTAGGAGTAGTCTTTTAAAGGATTTTGTGGAGATTTTTGCAAGTCCAATATGGCCGCCAAAGACGATACATTTTGATTGGTCCACTGCGGCCAGGTTTCTTACGTAGATCCTTCCCTTGAAAAAACGTTAATGGGACTCAGTGCCTAATCATATCTCCCAAATTTCGGCCCAATCCGCTCAGTGGTTCTGGAGTTGTTTTGGCTAAAAATAGGTTATCGAAGATGGTTGCCAAAACATCTGGTCAACCAAGTTCCCTTGAACAAACTTAGTGCAGCTCTTGCCCTAGATAATATTTCATGCGTTTTGAATTGATTACCCCAAGCGGTTTTGGAGAAGATTTTTAAAGACATTTCTAAAAATCGACCAAAATCCAAGATGGCGAGAGAATACATTTTAAATTTCCCATTGCTTTAGTATGGGAGATTTTCGCAGGTAAATGATCCAAGACGGCCGCTAAACCGTTTATCCGACAGTCTCGAAAATGGCCAATTTAAAAACACAATGTGCAAAAACATATATAAAACGGCCTCAAAATCAATCAAATAAAAAAATCCAATATGGCTACCAAACACGCTATATATTGATTGGCCCGCAGTGGCCAGGTTTTTTGACGGATCAACTTCTCTTGAACCAACTTTAATAGCCCTTAGTCCCTAATCATATATCACAAATTTTGGCCTGATCACTTCAGCAGTTCTGGGGAAGTTATTTTTGCGAAAACAAAGTCATCCAAGATGGCCGCTGAACCATTTGGTAAATCAAGTTCGCTTGAACAAACTTGGGTCAGCTCTTGCCATAGATCATATTTCATGAGGTCTGAATAGATCCCTCAAACGGTTTCGGAGAAGATTTTGAAAGACATTTCTAAAAATTGGCTGGTTTAGCCGGTGGCCATCTTGGATTTTGGCCGATCGGCTTCGTTTGAACAAACTTAGACCTCTATGCCCTAAGGCTGCTTTCTGCCAAATATAATTGAAATCGGCCCAGTGGTTCTTGAGAAGTCGTTTAAAGAATTCCCCATTGCTTTACTATGGGCCCATTGCTTTACTTTGGGAGACTATGGCGGGAAAACAAACCAAGATTGCAGCCAAACCGTTTATCCGACAGTCTTGAAAGTGGCATATTTGAACTCGCCACCCTGATAAGCATATATACAGCAATTTTCGTCATCAAAATACATCAAATACAAAAAAGCCAATATGACAAACAAACATTAAATTTTGACTGGTTGATGACGGCCATGTTTTGATGGCGGCCATGTTCTTTAACATATGAACTTCCCTTGAACAAATCAGGTCTATCCCTTCAGCGGTTCGGGAGAAGTCGTTTTCGCGAAAACTAGGTCATCCAAGATGGCCGCCAGGCAAATCGGCCAATCACGTTGCCGTGAACAAACTTGGGTCTACCGTTTCAATAGATGATGTGTTATGAGTTTTGAATCAATTCCTCCAGCGGTTTCGGAGAAGATTTTTTAGTGTTTTGGCCGGTGGCCATCATGGATTTTGGCCGATCGGCTTCGTTTGAACAAACTTGAATCTCTATGCCCTAGGGATGCTTCTTGCCAAATATAATTGAAATCGGCCCTGTGGTTCTTGAGAAGAAGTCGTTTAAAGAAAAAGACAGACGACTGACGACACCCACACAACGGACGGTCGCCATCGCATAAGCTCACTTGGCCGGCCAGCTGAGCTAATAAACCAGGGCCAATGTTCCCGAAGCTATCGTTAGGAAAACGACATCATTATACCAATGTTATGCTATTGGAGTAACTATATCCCTATCCTAACAGTAGTTTCAGGAACATGAGCCTAGGACAATAGATGGATCCATTTCTAGCTAATCCCTGTCCACCTTGTACATGTGGTATGAATTAATTTTAACACTTTGAATCATGAATACCCAAAAGCTCAATTTCAAATTAACTATACAAGCAAGCGTTTGAAAATTTTAAAACTAATTTGACTGGGAGCTGTTGCACCGCACGCCAGCAACAACTCCAGTCAAATTACTTTCAAAATATTCAACATGATGTTTATTAAATTGTAAATTCACTAAAGACATACAATTCAGACACTTACTCTCGGACCTTTATCACTTTCATGATGGATATACGTCATTGGATTGTGACATCAGCCAGCAAGAGATGTATATAATAACTATTGATTATGACATCAGATAAGAGATATCCATTTCTCGCTATTCCCCCGCCCATTTCTACTTAAGCTCCATCCACACTTGACGTGTTGCGATTGATTTATATATGTTGAACACTGAATTCATAGAATACCAATTTCAAGGTTACACTACAGGTAACCAGTTGAATATTTTCAAACTAATTTATCCGGGTGCTATTGCTGCCTATTGTCAAAACAGCGCCCATATAAATTAGTTTCAAAATATTCAACAGAATGTTTATTAACCCTTACCACTCTGATGTCAATATTCTATATTTTACTGTGTCAATACCAAAGAAACTGGTGGACATTTTTCAACAATTTTGGTGGATGATGTTGCTGTCTATGACAGCACCATCTTCCACCAAATTTAGTGAAAAATTAACACCAGTTCATCTTTTAATTTAATTTGAAAATTAAAAATTATGACATCGGAGCGGTAAGGGTTAAATAGTAAATCCATCACAGACAAACAATTAGTACACTTGACAGACTATTCAAGCTTCATGACACCATATGCTTGAGTGACAGGTCGGATTCATCCATTGAGTGACAGATCGGATCCCTATGTTATATATTACTATATCAAGATAACCTGAATATGCTTACCAGAAGTGGTGTGCTTGTCGCGAGGGGCTCATTCTTAATCATATCAGGTGTGTCTGGTGTAATGGATTCTTGAGAATTACTTACAACAGCTAAACTGGTAGCTTTATCTGTTGACGTTTGTGATGACGAAGGCTCAGTAACTGTCTTCTTTGGCTTATCCCGAGTTACTGTAGCCTTAGGAACCGTTCTAGTGGCTGATCTAGCCAGAGTTAATATAGTTTTAGTAGCTGTTGATGTGGCTGGAGCCTTAGATTTCGCTTTTGCAGGTTTATCCGGAGTTACAGTTGACTCGCTGGTGTTTGTAGTTGATTCTGTTGCAGCTACTGGTAGCTTAGTAGCTGTTTGTGTAGGTGACATTACCGTTTGCTTACTAGCTGAAGGTGACATTGAGGCTGTTTCTGTTAGCGTTGTAGCTTCTGTTGTAGTTGACTCAACCAGAATCGTAGTAATGGGTGTTGTTGACTTAGACAATTGTGTTGCAGTTGATGTAGCTGTGGATATGGTTGGTTTAGATATGGACATAGTGGGTTTAGCTAGAGTTACTGGGGGATTAGTAACCTGTATTGTAGCTGCTTTAGCTACACTTACTGTGGGCGTAGTAATTACTGTAGTAGTTGACAAAATTACTGATGCTGTAGTGGATGTAGCTGGAGTTTCAGTAACTTGTGTGGTCATTGAATGAGATGTTACTTCTGTGTGCTTAATACTTTGAGGTGTAGTTGAATTAGTGTAAGTTACTGTGGGCTGAGCTATTGAAGCTTTAGTTGATTTAGTAATGTGGGATGTAGTTGATTTACTTGTCGATGAACTAGTTGGAATGACTGTGGACTTAGTAACCTGTGCTGTAGTTGAATTTGATGCAGTTTTAATAATTGGTGTGTCAGTTAACTTAGCTGGAGACTTAGTCACGGTTGATTTAGTTGGAGTAATAATGGGCTTACTAATTGGTGTTGTGTTCGCTTTAGCTGGAGTAATTATCTGCTTAGTAATGAGCGCTGTAGTTGATGTTACTACAATGGGTGTAGTAACTAAGGTTGCGTTTGCTTTAGCTGGAGTTGTTGTGGGTGTAATAAGTGTTGTTGTACATGTAGCTGATATAGCTGAAACTACTGTAGATTTAGAAACAGGTCTTGTAGTAGATCTAGCAGAAATTACTGTAGGTTTCGAAGCAGGCGCTGTAGTTGATTTAGGGGGAACTACAGGTTTAGAAATAGGTGTTGTAGTTGATTTGACAGGAGTAACTTTAGGTTTAGAAACAGGTGTCATAGTTGATTTCACAGGCGTTCCTGAAGGTTTAGAAACGGGTGTTGTTGTGTATTTAACTGAAGCTACTGCAGGTTTAGAAACAGATGTAGTGGATTTTGGCGGCGGTACAGCGGGTTTAGAAACAGGTGTTGAAGCTGGTTTAGCTGAAGCTGCTGCAGGTTTAGAAACAGATGTCGCAGTTGCTTTCACTGGCGTTACTGTACGCTTACTAGCTGCCACAGTGGATGTAGGTAATTTAGATGTAATATCCGTTGTCTTAGCTGATGTTGCACTTGCTGATTGAGCTGCAGTTGTTGTAGACTTAGTAATTGACATTGTAGTTGATTTAGCTGTTGTTGCTGTAGCAGGATTAGTAACCGCTTCTGTAGATGATTTGTTTGTAGGCCCCACAATAGCTCTAGTTGATTGAGAGAGTGCTTTTGTAGACTTGGTGCAAATTGTCTTCTTACAATCAGCTTGTTTAGAGGCAATAGATGCTATTGGTGCTGACTGCTTACTAGAAGCTGTTGAGACTGTGCTAAGTTTTCTCTTTTGATCTATTTCATATTTGATTTCATCCTCCTCATCATCAAGCTCATCAATGACCTCAAATTCATCCAAATCATTCTCTTCATCCTCCTCATCAGAAATATCTTCAATACCATTTGAGTCTGCCATTAGTTTCCCCACTGTAAACAGAGAAGAATATCAGTTATACATTCATGTCACATGGGAAACTTAAAATTTACTGTCTACTACACTCCATCAGAGAGGATACACCAACCCGCCTGACCTAAATTTTCCTGTATTCTTGTGTGAACCATGATAGGTACACCAGTGTTTATACACCTCACACATTTAGCCAATGATGCAGGATGGGTACAGCAGTGTTTATACACCTCACACATTTAGCCAAAGATGCAGGATGGGTACACCAGTGTTTATACACCTCACACATTTAGCCAAAGATGCAGGATGGGTAGAGCAGTGTTTATATACCTCACACATTTAACCAAAGATGTATCCCTGGTTACAAGAGGTGGCAGTTTGGAGGAGTGTTGAGAATACAATCTGAACAGCAATGGATGAATCCAATCTGTCAATCAAGCGTATGACATCATAATCAATTACACCACATGTAGGCTCAGATTACAATCAATTACATAATGAATGACGTAGCTAAGAGTCTGTCAGTTGGACGAATTTGTATGTCTTTAATATTTAATAAATATTCTGTTGATTATTTTGAAATTAATTTGACGGGACGCTGTTGTTGCCATAGGAAGCAACAGCACCCGGTGAAATTAGTTTTAAAATATTTAACAGCTTACCTGTATAGTTTTCTGGAAATTGAGATTGAGAGTGCAGGGTTTGGTTGATCCCAACACGGGCAAAGAGTTAGCGGACCTTAGTTAGAGACAGGGTTGGCAGCAATTTCCCAGTGCAGGAAATACTGGCTGGTAAATACTGCCCTTGGAAATACTCCAGAAAGCGGGAAATACTGGGAAATACCAGGAAATACTCCAACAGGTGGCTAATCCTCATCAGAAATGGTAAACTTTAAACTAAATATCCTAGATATAATAATAAGAGTGGTTAATATAGAAGCCCATATATAATATAGGTTGAGATGAGATTAAATAAGCCAAATAGTTACACCATAGCATATCTAATACCCTTTCAACTCTATGTAACAGATACACCTACTATTTATTCCAAACTATTTAATTTGGATTTTTTTGGAAACCATTTTCACTAAAGGCTGCAACAACTTTTAGTTCAATAGTTTCAAAATATTAAGCAACTTTAATGTCCCGAATGGTTCAATTAAACTGATATATAATGCATTAGCATGTTCTATATATTGTGAAATCAGATATAAATCTATTATATACTGCCTTGGATTCTCAGCATAGCAGAATATTGATTTCTGTGTAAATCAATTCCCCTGAGCTAGGCTGTTCCGCCAACATTTCACCCACCCCCCACACCAGGCAGCTCATATTCTGGTATTTATCTCAGAATGGAAGGACAGGAAGGCATGCAATTGGGGATTAAATGATTGAGATGACAACACATTTCATTCTGCTATATACAATTATCTACCAATATTATGTAATATTTATACTATTAAATGCTACAATATGAGTGATAGAAAACAATCACTTTCAAACTATTTTCAACAAATTCTGTAGATTTCAGATTTAAATAGCAGTTAGAATTTTAAAATTTTGCGACTTCAGAATGAAAAGTATTCAGTCATCAGTTATCACATGGCGATAATGACATCCCAGAGAGTGAATCACTAGCATTAGTTATTTAACCAATTTCACGGAAAATTGCCAACACTGGTCAGAGATGGGTGGGGCATAGCTAAAAGTGGATTCATCCATCTATCCAATGTTCATTGAACAGTGAAAAGTATAATTTAAACTAAAACTCAGGAACTTATTGCCTGATGCTTTCTTGGTTTAAGAAGAGTCTGGATGCCAATGACCAAATTCTGCCCCCTTACACATGTTCCAAGTGCTGGTAACAGTGCTACATATGACCTGGGTGCGGTAAATGCGGGTTACGCTGTTTCCCGCCTTTGCTGCATTTAGCAGCATCTGATAGCCGATAGAAATCATGACACTTCATCTATACCTAATACATCTGATGAAAAAAGAATTGCGAGTTCTGGCAGGGAAAAGAAAATTGACAAATTTTAGCCTTTCAAGGGAGATAACTCTGGCAAATATGGGTGGACTTTGCCGAAACGAAATCATGACACTTTGTCTCTACCTAACACATCTGCTGAAAATGAAATTGTGAGTGTAGGTTCAAAACCTTTCGAGATCTGGCTCAGGCATGAAAATTTTGACAAATTTTAACCGTTCAAGGGAGACAACTCCGGCAAATATGGGTGGAGTTTGCCAAAATGAAATCATGACACTTCGTCTATACGCAACACATCTGCTGAAAATGATTGTGAGTTTAAGTTTCATTTCTCTTCGAGAAATGAGCCTGGACAAGAATCAGACAGACGGACAATGAGCGCGATCACATAATACGACCCCGCTTTGCACAGGTGTATAAAAAGGGACAGTGTTTGAACTTTGGAGCTATTTTTTTATCCTGGTGACTGGCCACATGGCAAAGGGAGATAACTCCTATTTGTTTGAAATAGCTAGTGCAATCCTGTGACTCTGATTTACCTCCCTTGATCATGTGATCAGTAAACTGAATAGAGGTGTTCTGAATTAATTTTCTACGGTTATTTACGCGCTTGAAGTTCTTTCATAGAAATGTTGTTCTTGTGTTTTTAGTTAATACGTGTTGGTATTCTGAACTATTTTAATGTTGTGCATGCATTGCAGTCAAACAATTTCCAGTTGTTCAAAAAACAAAAGCAAACAAACTATGCCATAATTTATGTTTTGTAACACAACAAAAATACTAAGCCACTCAATTCACTGTTTGCTATAAGTTACCTGAATTAGATATCTCAGAAAATTTTAACCTATTCATTCCCATGGTGTGGGTTCCCTTGTAAACAAGGTTAGCAGAGATACATCCCTCCATTGGGTAGTCTTGATAGTATCTCTTTAACTCTAAAGCAGTCATTGCTCTAGGGAACCGGTTCCTCTATTCCTATAGAGAACATATAAACAAGTCTGTGAGCATGCGCACTTATGCTACTATGCATGCGACCGAGTCCAAGCCGTCATTAATTAACTCCACACAATTTTAATAATGATTTGCAATTTAATGATGCGGGGTGGCCGAGGTGGGCCACAGTGAATTGAGTGATAAGTATTTTAGTAAGCTAACAAAACGCCAGACCAGTATATACGTCTGGGTCATTTTGTAACACAACAAAAATACTAAGCCACTCAATTCACTGTTTGCTAAAACATAGAATTGGTCAGAGCCCAAATACTAGGTGGGTTGGTAAATTGCAAATCAGGAATGAAAGGTTAATCACCAAAAAGACTAAAACCAACTAAATCGCTGAAGTGCTGAAAGATCACGAACAAACAAATGTTCTAAATAAAATACACTAAAATAATGATAATTAGAAAATCTCAGCAAAGAGAATTTAAAAACAGACGTGAGATGGTGAAGAAGACGGCTGACTAAAGAATCTAGGCAATTGAGCCTAGGTTTGAGTGGTGAAACTAGAAATGTCAGACTGTGAATTGAATCCGATCTTTCAGATAAAAATAATGTAGAATCTGACATTTATACTGCAACTTACATAATGTCGTCCACTGATAGATCTGCATAGAATGCGAAGGAGAAGGCCATACCACGAACATCGTGTGCCTTAACACAAACTGAGTGTCTCCTGGAGATACATTCTAGTGTCAATTAATGGTGTCTGTAATCCAGTTGATGAGATGCGCGCTTACTGAACAAATTCGCATAAGTAATCTGAATGGTAGATCTGCATAGAATGCGAAGGAGAATGCAGGAAATTTCAATTTCCCTTTCTCCGAGATCTAACAATACTCACCATTCTGTTACTTTCTGATACACAGCTGGCCTTGACAGCTGGCTCTAGGACTATAGACTTAGAAAGTTTTACCGACTCCTTGGAACCGGGTACTCGGCTCCCAACTGCCGAGTACCCGTCTACCATAGAGCTCATATTGTTTGCATAGCCACCAAACAAGAGAAATCCATGGCTTGCCTCCGTGGGGCTGGGAGGCTGATCCGTAACAGAATGGTGAGTATTGTTAGATCTCGGAAAGGGAAATTGAAATTTCCTGCATTCTCGTTCGATCAATACTCACCATTCTGTTACTTTCTGATATACACCAGATTTGTTCAGTAACCTGGTGGGAAGGGGCAAGCCATAAATGCTACTTTTGCCCCTCGGAGAAAGATTTAGACTTAACAACTTGACTAACGGAGACGTAAAAAGGACCGTCAAGTTATCGGAACCGAATCACATTCGCGTCACTGCCCCCCACCCCCTTTTTCTCCTAAGAAAAGGGAGAGAACTCACGAACATGTATCTCGCCTGAAACACAAATATGCCAAGAGGGTTAACTGCTCCCTGCATATCCACATGTATTAGCCTGGGAATGAGCATGAATATATAAGATGAATGAAAATGATATATAGACATAATACAAAAAACTCTCACTAATGAATTACCTTATGATAATTGGACTTCAGACGTACCGTCTCCAACCATTCACTGGTCCGGCCATTAGTGACACAATCTGGTTGTCATCCTCACGCTCGACCATGCCTGCTTTAGGTTCTTTTCTAACCGAAGTGAAAAAAGGGTGAAGAGCAGTGTGGTCACTTAACTATCGTCTCAAAACAGCTAAAGCGAGTGGATTGGCCGAGTCTGACACATCCCTCATATAGTAATCCGTAAATGAGGACTCACAGTGCCATTGTGCAACGGCCATGATGTCCTCTAACGGAACACCACTGTAAAGGGCGGTCGAGACGGCTCTTCCTCTAACATCGTCTGCCCTTACGCCTTGCACCTGGTGCCCAGTCGCCATCCCATGAGTAGTCTGAATGCATTCGACTACCCAACGAGAGATAGTATCCATGGATGAGGCGCCATAAGGCTTCTTATGGCAGATCCACAGATGTCTATCGTTCGACCGTAACGAGTCAGTCCGTTTCTTGTACTTAGTCAAAGCACGGACCGGGCACCAGACACTGGCATCACGATCAAACCTAGTTAACTTCGGTATTATGATCGGTTTGCCGGGATATCTCAAAGATTGATTCTTTGACATAAACTCTGCTCTTGGCAGAAGACACAGACCCTCTCCAGAGACAATAAATCGGTCCCTCTCTGCCGAAAGCGTATGGATCTCACTGCGCCTTCTAGCTGAGGAAGCTGCCAATAGAAAGACCGCCTTTAGAGTCAAATGCTTTAGACTAGCCGAATGCAATGGTTCGAAAGGGTGCTTGGCCAGTACATTAAGCACTAAAGATAGACTCCAGGCTGGAATGACTACCGGTTGTCTCGGTCGGAGATTGCTCATTCCCTTCACCATCACATTTAACTGGGCCACCTCTGGACTATCCCTGTTGGCTAGACAAGGGATAACTGATGCCAAAGCTGACTTGTATCCAGCAATTGTGACGGGAGCTAGTCCTGAAAAGAACAGCTCACAGAGAAAGTCTGCTATTTGCTGAATAGTGGATTGAACGGTATCAATACCCTTTTTTTCACACCAGTCTGCAAATCTGTTAACCTTGTTGTTATATGACTTGAAGGTTGACCTCCTTCTCGCAGCCGCGATGAAATCAGCAGCTTGTCGAGAAACGTTGTTTGATAACATCCACGCAGTCAATTTGAACATTTCGGGACGCTTGTGTAGGAAGCGTCCCTTGGCCTGGGAGATTATGTTCAGAATCACGGGCAACTGCACTGGGTTTTCCACCAGCAGATCTAGCAGATCCGTGAACCATGCCCTGCTTGGCCAATACGGCGCTATTAGCAGGACCAGACACGGTTCCTCCCTGATCTTCACCAATACCTTCGGCAGAAGGATGGTGGGTGGGTACGCGTAAGCGTGCATCCCCCTCCAGCTTATCGCCAGAGCGTCTGTATCGACGGCATTTGGATCTGGAATCGGCGAGACATAAGTCATGATTTGAGTATTTTCCCTTGTGGCGAACAAGTCCACGTTGGGTTTGCCCCAATGCTCGAAGATCCTTCGTAGAACTGGAGGGTTGAGGGACCATTCTGTTGGCAGAATTCTGTCTGCGAGACAAAGCATCCGCCAGAATGTTCAATCGGCCAGGAATGTGAGCTGCTTTCAAAACAACCAAGTAATTCCTGCACCATTGAATCAAGTGCCACACTTTGATACAAAGTGTGGGTGACCTGGTCCCGCCTTGGCGATTTATGTATGATACTACCGTCGAATTGTCCGACCGTATCAATATCATCTTGCCCCTGATCATTGGAAGAAACTCTTCCAACGCCAGTTCCACTGCCATCATTTCCAACAGATTGATATGCAGCTGACTCTCCAGGAGAGTCCATGTGCCCGAGACCTGGTGTTCTCCCAGGCAGGCACCCCACCCTTCCAGCGACGCATCCGTGTACACGGACAGCTGGGGGCGAGGTAGGTGCAGCAAAACCCTACTAGGAGATTCTGACGCTGTTTCCACCATACAAGATGCGATATTATCGGCTCCAAAACTGGCACCAGTCTTGACAGGGGTTCTGTTCTCTGTTTCCACAGAGACATCAGATACAACTGGATAGGTCTTCTCATTAGAGCAGCGAATGGGATCACTTGCTCCATGGAGACCATCATGCCCAGCATCTGAAGAAACCGCCTCGCCTGAATGTGGTTTCCCACTCGAAAACTCTCGAGAATGGCTAACAGAGACACCACTCTGGGCTCTGACGGGTAAACCCTGCCCTCCTCGAGATCAAATCGCATCCCCAAATAAACGAAATGTTGAGTGGGTGTCAACTCGGATTTCTCCTTGTTGACTATCCAGCCTAGATCTGAAAGTAACTTCAGAGTCAGAGCAGTATCCACGTTCAACCTGGCTGCCGAGTCTGCCTTGAGCAGCCAGTCGTCTATGTAGGTGTGTAGCGCCACGTTCTCTTTTCTGAGAAACGCTGTCACCGCAAGGACCACTCTTGTGAAAACCCTCGGAGCTGTCAACAGGCCAAACGGGAACTCCCATACTTGATTCTGAAACGCAAATCTCAGAAACCTGTGCCAACTCCGGTTCATTGGAATGTGGAAATATGCATCTTTCAGATCGATCGACACACACCACATTCCCTTCCTCAATCCCGCCATTACCGATCTCGGTGTTTCCATCTGGAACCGAGGCATATGGATAAACCAATTTAATGGCCTGAGATTGAGTATGGGTCTCCATCCCCCTGTGCTCTTGGGGACAAGGAACATGTTTGAATAGAAGCCTGGAGTGTTCCGGTTTGCTGGTTTTATTGCTCCCTTCAGAAGCAACCCTGACACTTCCTTTTGAACGGCTTCTAACTTGTCTGGCTCCCTTGGTACGGGTGTCCAGACAGGTGCCAAAGACAGACCTTGTGGCGGAAAGTTCCACCACTCCGGCATGTAACCCTGGAATAACCATCCCAGGACCAGACTGTCTGACGTCACACCTCGCCAGGCCTCGACGAAACGCATGAGCCTTCCACCGACCATAGACGCCTCGACGTCTAACGGGGTTGTCCAGCTCGCAGTCCGCTCCCCCAACCCCCATTTCTTAACGAGAGAAAGAGAACCATTTCGGTCTCGGCACGGCAGGTATAACTGGCACCGCTGTTCCTGTCACACAGGTGCGGTCCAGGCGGATATGAAGGGAGCTCTCGTACCCTCAGGTACGATCCGCTCCCCTCTGTCCGCCCTTTGAGGACTTACCCGTACCCTTCCCCTTGCCCTTCCCGCCGCTAGGGCGGTCAGGAGCAATCTTGGGGAGGGTAGGAGCCTCTACAACCTTCCTGGCTTTCTTAGCCGGCGGCGGCTGAGAAAATCCAGCTGAAGCAGAAGTCGCAGCAGGCTTAGCTTTCGTCTTGCCCCTATGCTTCTTCTGCTTCTTTGGAGGTTGTCCAGCTAGCGGTTTCCCCACAGCCCCTAGTGCGTGCGCTTGCCGCACTAGCTCCAGCTGTAGGTTGACCGCCAACCGATTCTGCGCGATGCTGGCCGTATCCTCTCCAGCACTCTGAACCCCCAGGACCCATTGGTCATCCTCAGTGACCGACGGTACTACACCATATCTGTCGTATTCCCCCCCGCGGAATACGACACCTTGCCCGCACCTCCCTGGAGGCCGCAGGGAGCTGGCCCTTGGTTGCAAGTTGCTTGCTATAAATAGCATCCAACAACTCTATGAACCGTGGATCCAGTCCCACTGACTGGATCCGGGCCGCGGGCAAGATCCCCGTCCGAATCGATGCAACCGACGGACGGGGCGCATCCTCCTCGGCCGTGGCCGAAACCACAGACGGGTCCACCCTGGCTAGCCAAGCCAGAGCCTCGGACCAGTCTATTTCCGAGGAGGAAACACCCGCAAACACGTCACCCGTTGACGCGCTCACGGCCCTGTCAGCCACGGCCTCCCGGCAAGGACCTGACGGATCGGCCACCGCTACTGGACCACCCGGAGGTGGCCGCAGAGACAGAACCCGCCAGGCCAGAGCCAGACTGGACTGCCAGGGGGCCGTACGAGATGGCCCCCTCGGTAACCAGTCCAGAACCCTGTCCAAGGACAGGGGCCGTACCAGGCATGGGGAGAAACTGCCCCCCAACCTTCGGTAGCAGTGACGACACCAGCGTGGGCAGAACGCTATGCAGAAAACCCTGCATAGCCGGACCGAACCACGCCGGCGGTGCCATCTCTGCCACCTCCACCTGGGGATGTGGAGCGCCCCCACCGGCCGAACCGGACGCTCCACGATTTAACATCGGACCGCCTGACCCCGCGTCAGACCCAGCCACATCCTTCTGGGCAAGGAACTTTACCATCATATCGACGGACCACACATTACATCTATGATCAAGGTTACAGGGCGTACACCTAAAACAGACATGGTCCATAAACACGACGCGTACAAACTTATGGCACTCGTCACATGATGGCGGGGCTGGCTTGGCCTATAAAATAGCATTCGGGGTATATTTACCAATCAATATAAATTATACTCCTAACGAAAGGCGACACGATATGTGAAGAAACAACAAAATGTAAACAAACTACTGTAGCACACGGTAAAACCGCAGACCACGCATCTCTCAAGAATTTTGACACCACCGATCATTGCAAACCGATCGTGATCACACGTAAACTTGACCATTCTAAAGTTTTCTGGTACCATTTTTAGTACGCAGCACCCAGAACAAGATGCGCGAATTAATGAAAAAAATTTTCTTCACATAAACATCCGAGCATCACGGGTGTGACGCCACCCGCTCGGACCTTACGGAAAACGACGTCAGCCGATATTCGTGTTAGAAATACCGTAGCAAACACCTATTTTCATATCTGCCGATCGCCTATTGGGGTTTTAAAGAAGGCGATCGTCTGGCATATCTCGTTGTTAGCACACGTCCCAGATTCTATGGGGTCAGAAATTGGAACATGCGACACAACGAAATTTAGAGACCTAAGTCTTTTAACTATGGATAATAAGGAATTATACAACCTGGTCATCATTGGCGGTATTCTCCATTTTATCCAGTTAGATCCTTTCAAGAACGCACAAACTATCAAATCACAGATAAAAGACTTAGATTTCTTTTTTAAAAAACCTTTAAATCTTTCTCCTGCAAAAAGCGTGGACAGCTCTTGTCGCTATGCAAACAAGAATGAGCTCTATGGTAGACGGGTACTCGGCAGTTGCGAGCCGAGTACCCGGTTCCAAGGAGTCGGTAAAGCTTTCTAAGTCTATAGTCCTAGAGCCAGCTGTCAAGGCCAGCTGTGTATCAGAAAGTAACAGAATGGTGAGTATTGATCGAAGGAGAAGGCCCATTGTGTGCCTTAACACTTACGGATTGTCTCCTGGAGATACATTCTAGTGTCGATTAATAGTGTCTATAATCCAGTTGATGAGATGCGCGCTTACTTAACAAATTTGCATAAGTAACCTGAACGGTGTTTCAAAAAGATCTTTTAAATTGGGTATAGTTTCCGGAAAGGATTGAAACCAATTAATTAGGTTTTATATATATAAGATCTCTTCAAGGGCAAAGAATGATGGCAGATCTCCTACCACCTAGAAAAGATCATTCACAAAAAGAATATGAATATCAAAATGCCATCTAACAATTGCGACAGCTAGTAGAAAAAGAATGATTTCAGAGTTATACCATTAAACAGATGGACCCAAGAATGAATTAATATAGAAATTTATTATAGGTATTTGTCTTTGTGCTATACCCTAAAAATACCTGTACCATGGATAAATGATGTAAATATTTAATAACTCTCAAACTGGCTTCTAGAAAATAAAGAAGGATAGATGCTAGTGAAAACAATAACACCACCTCAGCATACAGAGATTTAAGTCATCAAAAAATATCCCATGAATCTATGACTTGATGATGGGATGCAGAATCGGGCGTGATAATGTGTTGTTCTAACAACCATTTGAAAACCTTAAATATACTCTGGTAAATTCTCCTGTAACATATAGTTTGAATTGATTAAGAATACAAGGGAACCCACACCATGGGAATGAATAGGTTAAAATTTTCTGAGATATCTAAGTCAGGTAACTTATAGCAAACAGTGAATTGAGTGGTAAGTATTTTAGTAAGCTAACAAAACGCCAGACCAGTATATACGTCTGGGTCGTTTTATTAATGTTAGAAAAATAAGATTATGCCATATACAACAATCATGTTATCATGGTCACAATTTGCAGTAGTGATAATTGGCTGTGTTCTTCAGAGTCCAGAATTGTGATATTTCATTGTTAAATTAATGAACTGGACTTTTCAGGGAGATAAATTCTTATCTAATAATATTAGATATTAGACTAATATTGCTTGTTACCTCACTGTATGTCGTGTTTATTGAATTACCAATGTCACATTATACCATTGGCCTCTGGAGAAGCATACCTATATGGGTCTGTTTGTAACCAGGGGGAGATAACAACACATTATGATGCATTTGAATCTGAAAAATTATGAAACCGGTGCCGGAGCAGAATTTACTATATTCTGAAACAGAAAACAATTTATTTTGAAACGGAAAAACATTGGCTCTACTGTGATGCTGCTGATGTGTTTTTCGCAGTTCATAAAGGTATTTAGCTGAAGCGGGATTTTCTAGTGTGTGACCATGGCTATGGATTTTGTATTCATGCTGGATAGGTTTGCACTTTCTGCTGATGGCGAGCACAAAACATTTTGGTGCATTGAATTCCATGAGCCATTTCTTCTCCCAGCTTTGCACACTGTCAGTGTCTCGTTGGAGAGCTTCAACATCAGCAACAGTAGCGATTTTATGTGAAAGCATTGCGTTATCGGCGAAGAGCCAGAGGTTCACTTTGACTGATTGTGGCATGTCATTGATGTAAATCAAGAACAAGAAGGGCCCGAGTACTGTACCCTGTGGGACACCTGAGGTAACTGCAACTTTGGATATGAGGTTATCCAGGATAATTTGCTGTATACGATTCGTGAGACCAATCTTTCGTTCTGCCTCGTATGCCAAGGTTGTTGAGTTTTACAGGGTCTGTACACCTTTCTGAAATTCCATGACTTTTCATGACCAAAATTAACAAATTCTGTGACCTCCAAGAATTTATATCAAAGGAGATTTGTGTTTATGACATAGCTACATAAGCTACGATTGCAGGAAATGTCAATTTCCCTTTCTCCGAGATCTAACAATACTCACCATTCTGTTACTTCTGATATACAGCTGGCCTTGACAGCGGCTCTAGGATTATAGACTTAGAAAGCTTTACCGACTCCTAGGAACCGGGTACTCGGCTCCCAACTGCCGAGTACCCGTTTACCATAGAGCTCATATTGTTTGCATAGCCACCAAACAAGAGAAAACTATGGCTTGCCTCCGTGGGGCTGGGAGGCTGGGTCCGTAACAGAATGGTGAGTATTGTTAGATCTCGGAGAAAGGGAAATTGACATTTCCTGCATTCTCCTTCGATCAATACTCACCATTCTGTTACTTCTGATATACACCAGATTTGATCAGTAACCTGGTGGGAAGGGGCAAGCCATACATGCTAATTTTGCCCCTTGGAGAAAGATTTTAGAATTCAAACTTGACTAACGGAGACCTAAAAGGACCGTCAAGTTCACGGAACCGAATCACATTCGCGTCACAGTCCCCCCCCCCCTTTTTCCTCCTAAGAAAATGGAGAGAACTAACGAACATGTATCTCGCCTGAAACACCAATATGCCAAGAGGGTTAACTACTCCCTGCATATTGCTTGTATTAGCCTGGGAATGAGCATGAATATATAAGATGAATGAACATGATACATATACATGATACAAAAAACTCTCACTTATTGAATTACCTTATGATAACAGGACTTCAGACGTACCGCCTCCAACCATTCACCGGTTCGGCCATCGGTGACACAATCTGGTTGACATCCTCTCGCCTGACCATGCCTGCTTTAGGTTTTTTTCTTACCAAAGTGAGAAAAGGGTGAAAAGCAGTGTGGTCACTAACTATCGTTTGAAAACAGCTAAAGCGAGTGGATTGGCTGAGTCTGACACATCCCTCATATAGTAATCCGTGAATGAGGACTCACAGTGCCATTGTGCAACGGCCATGATGTCCTATAACGGAACACCATTGTAAAGGGCGGTCGAGGCGGCTATTCCTCTGACATTGTGTGCCCTTACGCCTTGCACCTGGGGCCCAGTCGCCATCTCGTGAGTAGTCTAAATGCATTCGACCACCAAACGAGAGATAGTATCCATGGATGCGGCGCCATAAGACTTTTTATGGCAGATCCACAGATGTCTATCGTTCGACCGTAACGAGTCAGTCCGTTTCTTGTACTTAGTCAAAGCACGGACCGGGCACCAGACACTGGCATCACGATCAAACCTAGTTAACTTCGGTATAATGATCGGTTTGCCGGGATATCTCAAAGATTGGTTCTTTGACATAACCTCTGCTCTTGGCAGAAGACGCAGACCTTCTCCAGAAACAATAAATCGGTTCCTCTCTGCCGAAAGCGCATGGATCTCACTGCGTCTTCTAGCTGAGGAAGCTGCCAATAGAAAGACCGCCTTTAGAGTCAAATGCTTTAGACTAGCCGAACGCAACGGTTCGAAAGGGTGCTTGGCCAGTACATTAAGCACTAAAGATAGACTCCAGGCTGGAATGACTACCGGTTGTCTCGGTCGGAGATTGCTCATTCCCTTCAACATCACATTTAACTGGGCCACCTCTGGACTATCCCTGTTGGCTAGACAAGGGATAACTGATGCCAAAGCTGACTTGTATCCAGCAACTGTGACGGGAGCTAGTCCTCAAAAGAACAGCTCACAGAGAAAGTCTGCTATTTGCTGATAGTGGATTGAAGGGTATCAATACCCTTTTCTTCACACCAGTCTGCAAATCTGTTAACCTTGTTGTTATATGACTTGAAGGTTGACCTCCTTCTCGCAGCCGCGATAAAATCAGCAGCCTGTCGAGAAAAGCCTTCCGACGTGGAACGTTGTTTGATAACATCCACGCAGTCAAAACATTTCGGGACGCTCGTGTAGGAAGCGTCCCTTGGCCTGGGAGATTATGTTCGGAATCTCGGGCAACTGCACAGGATTTTCCACCAGCAGATCTAGAAGATCCGTGAACCACGCCCTGCTCGGCCAATACGGCGCTATTAGCAGGACCAGACACGGTTCCTCCCTGACCTTCACCAATACCTTCGTAGAAGAATGGTGGGTGGGTACGCGTAAGCGTGCATCCCTCTCCAGCTTATCGCCAGAGCGTCTGTATCGACGGCATTTGGATCTGTAATCGGCGAGACATATGTCATGATTTGAGCATTTTCCTTTGTGGCGAACAAGTCCACGTTGGGTTTGCCCCAATGCTCGAAGATCCGTCGCAGAACTGGAGGGTTGAGGGACCATTCTGTTGGCAGGATTCTCTGTCTGCGAGACAAAGCATCCACCAGAATGTTCAATCGGCCAGGAATACGAGCTGCTTTCAAAACAACCGAGTAATTCCTGCACCATTGAATCAAGTGCCACACCCTGATACACAGAGTGGGCGACCTGGTCCCACCTTGGCGATTTATATATGATACTACTGTCGAATTGTCCGACCGTATCAATATCACCTTGCCCCTGATCATCGGAAGGAACTCTTCCAACGCCAGTTCCACTGCCATCATTTCCAACAGATTGATATGCAGCTGACTCTCCGGGAGAGTCCATGTGCCCGAGACCTGGTGTTCTCCCAGGCAGGCACCCCACCCTTCCAGCGATGCATCCGTGTAGATGGACAGCTGGGGGCGGGGTAGGTGCAGCGAAACCCCTAATAGGAGATTCTGACGCTGTTTCCACCATAGAAGATGCGATATTATCGGCTCCAAAACTGGCACCAGTTTTGACAGGGGTTCTGTTCTCTGTTTCCACAGAGACATCAGATACAACTGGATAGGCCTTCGCATTAGAGCAGCGTACGGGATAACCTGCTCCATGGAGACCATCATGCCCAGCATCTGAAGGAACCGCCTCGCCTGAATGTGGTTTCCCACTCGAAAACTCTTGAGGATGGCTAACAGAGACACCACTCTGGGCTCTGACGGGTAAACCCTGCCCTCCTCGAGGTCGAATCGCATCCCCAAATAAACGAAATGTTGAGTGGGCGTCAACTCGGATTTCTCCTCGTTGACTATGCAGCGTAGATCTGAAAGTAACTTCAGAGTCAGAGCAGTATCCACGTTCAACCTGGCTGCCGAGTCTGCCTTGAGCAGCCAGTCGTCTATGTAGGTGTGTAGCGCCACGTTCTCTTTTCTGAGAAACGCTGTCACCGCAAGGACCACTCTTGTGAAAACCCTCGGAGCTGTCGACAGGCCAAACGGGAGACTGTAAACTCCCATACTTGATTCTGAAACGCAAATCTCAGAAACCTGTGCCAACTCCGATTCATAGGAATGTGGAAATATACATTTTTCAGATCGATCGATACACACCACATTCCTTTCCTCAATCCCGCCATTACCGACCTCGGCGTTTCCATCTGGAACCGAGGCGTATGGATAAACCAATTTAATGGCCTGAGATTGAGTATGGGTCTCCATCCCCCTGTGCTATGTTTGAATAGAAGCCTGGAGTGTTCCGGTTTGCTGGTTTTATTGCTCCCTTCAGAAGCAAACCCGACACTTCCTTTTGAACGGCTTCTAACTTGTCTGGCTCCCTTGGTACGGGTGTCCAGACAGGTGCCAAAGACAGATTTTGTGGTGGAAAGTCCCACCACTCCGGCATGTAACCCTGGGATAACCATCCCAGGACCAGACTGTCTGACGTCACACCTCGCCAAGCCTCGACGAAACGCATGAGCCTTCCACCCACCATAGACGCCTCGACGTCTAACGGGGTTGTCCGGCTCGCAGTCCGCTCCCCCTTTTCTTAACGAGAGAGAGTGAGAACCATTTCGTTCTAGGCACGACGGGTATAACTGGCACCGCTGTTCCTGTCGCACAGGCGCGGTCCAGGCGGATATGAAGGGAGCTTTCGTACCCTCAGGTACGCTTCGGCCCCTTCTGTCCGCCCTTTGAGGCCTTACCCTTACCCTTCCCACCTCTAGGGCAGTCAGGAGCAACATTGGGGAGGGTAGGCGCCTCTACAACCTTCCTGGGCTTCTTCGCCGGCGGCGGCTCCGAGAACCCAGCTGAAGCAGAAGTCGCAATAGGCCTGGCTTTCGCCTTGCCCTTATGCTTTCTTCTGCTTCTTTGAAGGTTGTCCCGTTAGCGGCTTGCCCACAGCCCCTAGTGCGTGCGCTTGCCGCACTAGCTCTAGCTGTAGATTTACCGCTAACCGATTCTGCGCGATACTGGCGGTGTCCTCTAAGATGGCCCGCGCTTGGCCACCGAAGATGCTAGGCCCTGTCAGGGGCGTCCCAAGAAGACGCTCCCTGACTGCCGTAGCCGGACGCATATGGTCAATGACCATTTGCCTCCTGGACTTCGTCACACGCGCTTGCACCCTTGCCAATGCATCCATCGACAGCACCAGGCCGTCATTAACGCACGATAGCGCCACAGGTGGCACAGGGTGGCCTGCCCCCGCTTCAGCCCACACCGACTGAAGGAGACGATAGGAGTGATTGACAGCGCTCATCGCTGCCCTCACACCCTCATCGCATAGGGACAGGACTTCTTCCTGGTGTACCTGGGCCTTATCCACTAGTGCCGGACCGGGACCACCCGCCACGGCACTCTGGACGCCCAGTACCCATCGGTCATCCTCCGTGACCGACGGGACTACACCATACCTGTCGTATTCACCCCGCGGAATACGACATCTTGCCCGCACCTCCCTGGAGGCCGCAGGGAGCTGACCCTTGGTCATCAGTTGTTTGCTATAAATAGCATCCAACAAATCAATGAACCGTGGATCCAGTCCCACTGACTGGATCCGGGCCGCAGGCAAAATCCCCGTCCTAATCGACGCAACCGACGGACGGGGCGCATCTTCATCGGCCGTGGCCGAAACCACAGACGGGTCAACCCTGGCTAGCCACGCCAGAGCATCTGACCAATCTACCTCCTATGAAGACACCCCCGCAAACACGTCACCCGTTGACGTGCTCACGGGTCTGCCAGCCACGGCCTCCCGGCAAGGAGCCACGGCTGACACGCCAGGCACTCCGCTACCACACGGTTCCGCCGCCACCCCATGAAACACTCCGGTCCATGGGGTAGGTCCGCACGGAAAACCGTACGGACCCGTAGCAGTCGCGGAACCATAGCCGGACACGGGCGCCAACGGCACCCCACGTCCGACTGCCGGACCAGGCGAGATAGGTGAGTACCACGCCTGGCCCGGCACACCCGTTCCCGTGACGGCTGGTGCCAAACCAAGCCGCACGGAACCGGTGCACGGTAACGGATTGGCCTCAGCCACAGGCGGAGCCGCTGACCTGGCTTGCGCCAAACCAGACAAATGGAGGCCGGTTCCGTCCAGGACGGAATCAACCTCCATATTCTCCACCTGCGGCTTCACGGGCCGCAGCAACCTCTCCTCCTCGGCCTCCTCGTCTTCAGACTCCGAAGAGTCGTCACTAGACGAGTCAACCGTGGAGCCGTCCTGGCGGACGGCTCCCACACCTGACGGACCGGCCACCGCTACTGGACCACCCGGAGGTGGCCGCAGAGAAACAGAAACCCGTCTGGCCGAAGCCAGACGGGACTGCCAGGGGGCCGTACGAGACGGCCCCCTCGGTAACCAGTCCAGAATCCTGTCCGAGGACAGGATCCGTACCAGGCATGGGGAGAAACTGCCCCCCAACCTTTGGTAGCAGGGACGACACCAGCGTGGGCAGAACGCTATGCAGAAAACCCTGCATAGCCGGACCAAACCACGCCGGCGGTGCCATCTCCGCCACCTCCAGCTGGGGACGTGGAGCACCCCCACCGGCCGAACCGGGCGCTCCACGATTTCCTCTCGGACCGCCTGACCCCGCGTCAGACCCAGCCAAGTCCTTCTGGGCAAGGAACTTAACCATCATCTCAACGGACCACACTGCACAAACATTACACCTATGATCAATATTACACAGGGAACACCTAAAACAGACATGGTCCTTGAACACGACACGGACAAACTTATGGCATTCGTCACATGATGGCGGGGCTGGCTTGGCCTATAACATAAGCACAAACCTACAATAAACAAGCGGAACGAGACCCGGATGGAAGGCAGACAATTAATTTTCAAATAATTTGACTCATAAATTAACTGTAACCCTCCCGCACCCCACCCCGCCACGTTACAACAACGATCGCATTGACTATGACGACAAGAACGAGGCGGGCATTAAACACACCCATAATAGATCCTCCAGGATGTGTAACGGCTCCAGGAATCATATCGCATAGCATTCGGGGTATATTTACTAATCAATATAAATTATACTCCTAACGAACGCAGCACGATATGTGAAGAAAACAACAAAATGTATAACAAACTGCTGTCTCACACGGTAAAACCGCAGACCACGCATCTACTCAAGAATTTTGAAACCACCGATCATTGCAAACCGATCGTGATCGCACGTAAACTTGATCATTCTAAAGTTTCCGGTACCATTTTTAGTACGCAGCACCCAGAACAAGATGCGCGAATTAATGAAAAATTTTTCTTCACATAAACATCCGAGCGACCGGGTGTGACGTCACCCGCTCGGATCCTACGGAGAACGACGTCAGCCGATATTCGTGTTAGAAATACCGTAGCATAACACCTATTTTCATATCTGCCGATCGCCTGTTGGGGTTTAAAGAAGGCGATCGTCTGGCATATATCGTTGTTAGCACACGTCCCAGATTCTATGGGGTCAGAAATTGGAACATGCGACACAACGAAATTTAGAGACCTAAGTCTTTTAACTATGGATAATAAAGAACGATACAACCTGGTTATCTTCGGTGGTATTCTCCATAGTATCCTTTAGTTAATCCTTTCACGAACACACAAACTATCACAGATTAAAGACTTAGATTCTTTCACAAAAAAACACTAAAATCCTCAATGCAGAAAGCATGTATTGCTCTTGTTGCTATGCAAACAAGAATGAGCTCTATGGTAAACGGGTACTCGGCAGTTGGGAGCCGAGTACCCGGTTCCCAGGAGTCGGTAAAGCTTTCTAAGTCTATAATCCTAGAGCCGCTGTCAAGGCCAGCTGTATATCAGAAGTAACAGAATGGTGAGTATTGATCGAAGGAGAATGCAGGAAATGTCAATTTCCCTTTCTCCGAGATCTAACAATACTCACCATTCTGTTACTTCTGATATACAGCTGGCTCTGACAGCGGCTCTAGGACTATAGACTTAGAAAGCTTTACCGACTCCTGGGAACCGGGTACTCGGCTCCCAACTGCCGAGTACCCGTTTACCATAGAGCTCATATTGTTTGCATAGCCACCAAACAAGAGAAAACTATGGCTTGCCTCCGTGGGGCTGGGAGGCTGGGTCCGTAACAGAATGGTGAGTATTGTTAGATCTCGGAGAAAGGGAAATTGACATTTCCTGCATTCTCCTTCGATCAATACTCACCATTCTGTTACTTCTGATATACACCAGATTTGATCAGTAACCTGGTGGGAAGGGGCAAGCCATACATGCTAATTTTGCCCCTTGGAGAAAGATTTTAGACTTCAAACTTGACTAACGGAGACCTAAAAAGGACCGTCAAGTTTACGGAACCGAATCACATTCGCGTCACAGCTCCCCCCCCTTTTTCCTCCTAAGAAAAGGGAGAGAACTAACGAACATGTATCTCGCCTGAAAACACCAATATGCCAAGAGGGTTAACTACTCCCTGCATATCGCTTGTATTAGCCTGGGAATGAGCATGAATATATACGATGAATGAACATGATACATATACATAATACAAAAAACTCTCACTTGTTGAATTACCTTATGATAACAGGACTTCAGACGTACCGCCTACAACCATTCACCGGTTCGGCCATCAGTGACACAATCTGGTTGACATCCTCTCGCCTGACCATGCCTGCTTTAGGTTCTTTTCTTACCGAAGTGAGAAAAGGGGAAAAGCAGTGTGGTCACTAACTATCGTTTCAAAACAGCTAAAGCGAGTGGATTGGCTGAGTCTGACACATCCCTCATATAGTAATCCGTGAATGAGGACTCACAGTGCCATTGTGCAACGGCCATGATGTCCTATAACGGAACACCATTGTAAAGGGCGGTCGAGGCGGCTATTCCTCTGACATTGTCTGCCCTTACGCCTTGCACCTGGTGCCCAGTCGCCATCTCGTGAGTAGTCTGAATGCATTCGACCACCCAACGAGAGATAGTATCCATGGATGCGGCGCCATAAGACTTTTTATGGCAGATCCACAGATGTCTATCGTTCGACCGTAACGAGTCAGTCCGTTTCTTGTACTTAGTCAAAGCACGGACCGGGCACCAGACACTGGCATCACGATCAAACCTAGTTAACTTCGGTATAATGATCGGTTTGCCGGGATATCTCAAAGATTGGTTCTTTGACATAACCTCTGCTCTTGGCAGAAGACGCAGACCTTCTCCAGAAACAATAAATCGGTTCCTCTCTGCCGAAAGCGCATGGATCTCACTGCGCCTTCTAGCTGAGGAAGCTGCCAATAGAAAAACCGCCTTTAGAGTCAAATGCTTTAGACTAGCCGAACGCAACGGTTCGAAAGGGTGCTTGGCCAGTACATTAAGCACTAAAGATAGACTCCAGGCTGGAATGACTACCGGTTGTCTCGGTCGGAGATTGCTCATTCCCTCAACATCACATTTAACTGGGCCACCTCTGGACTATCCCTGTTGGCTAGACAAGGGATAAATGATGCCAAAGCTGACTTGTATCCAGCAACTGTGACGGGAGCTAGTCCTCAAAAGAACAGCTCACAGAGAAAGTCTGCTATTTGCTGATAGTGGATTGAAAGGTATCAATACCCTTTTCTTCACACCAGTCTGCAAATCTGTTAACCTTGTTGTTATATGACTTGAAGGTTGACCTACTTCTCGCAGCCGCGATGAAATCAGCAGCCTGTCGAGAAAAGCCTTCCGACGTGGAACGTTGTTTGATAACATCCACGCAGTCATTGAACATCTCGGGACGCTCGTGTAGGAAGCGTCCCTTGGCCTGGGAGATTATGTTCGGAATCTCGGGCAACTGCACAGGATTTTCCACCAGCAGATCTAGAAGATCCGTGAACCACGCCCTGCTCGGCCAATACGGCGCTATTAGCAGGACCAGACACGGTTCCTCCCTGACCTTCACCAAAACCTTCGGTAGAAGAATGGTGGGTGGGTACGCGTAAGCGTGCATCCCTCTCCAGCTTATCGCCAGAGCGTCTGTATCGACGGCATTTGGATCTGTAATCGGCGAGACATATGTCATGATTTGAGCATTTTCCTTTGTGGCGAACAAGTCCACGTTGGGTTTGCCCCAATGCTCGAAGATCCGTCGCAGAACTGGAGGGTTGAGGGACCATTCTGTTGGCAGGATTCTCTGTCTGCGAGACAAAGCATCCGCCAGAATGTTCAATCGGCCAGGAATACGAGCTGCTTTCAAAACAACCGAGTAATTCCTGCACCATTGAATCAAGTGCCACACCCTGATACACAGAGTGGGCGACCTGGTCCCGCCTTGGCGATTTATATATGATACTACTGTCGAATTGACCGACCGTATCAATATCACCTTGCCCCTGATCATCGGAAGGAACTCTTCCAACGCCAGTTCCACTGCCATCATTTCCAACAGATTGATATGCAGCTGACTCTCCGGGAGAGTCCATGTGCCCGAGACCTGGTTCTCCCAGGCAGGCACCCCACCCTTCCAGCGATGCATCCGTGTAAACGGACAGCTGGGGTTGGGGTAGGTGCAGCGAAACCCCTATTAGGAGATTCTGACGCTGTTTCCACCATAGCAGATGCGATATTATCGGCTCCAAAACTGGCACCAGTTTTGACAGGGGTTCTGTTCTCTGTTTCCACAGAGACATCAGATACAACTGGATAGGTCTTCGCATTAGAGCATCGTACGGGATAACCTGCTCCATGGAGACCATTATGCCCAGCATCTGAAGGAACCGCCTCGCCTTGAATGTGGTTTCCCACTCGAAAACTCTTGAGGATGGCTAACAGAGACACCACTCTGGGCTCTGATGGGTAAACCCTGCCCTCCTCAAGGTCGAATCGCATCCCCAAATAAACGAAACGTTGAGTGGGCGTCAACTCGGATTTCTCCTCGTTGACTATGCAGCTTAGATCTGAAAGTAACTTCAGAGTCAGAGCAGTATCCACGTTCAACCTGGCTGCCGAGTCTGCCTTAAGCAGCCAGTCGTCTATGTAGGTGTGTAGCGCCACGTTCTCTTTTCTGAGAAACGCTGTCACCGCAAGGACCACTCTTGTGAAAACCCTCGGAGCTGTCGACAGGCCAAACGGGAGACTGTAAACTCCCATACTTGACTCTGAAACGCAAATCTCAGAAACCTGTGCCAACTCCGATTCATAGGAATGTGGAAATATGCATTTTTCAGATCGATCGATACACACCACATTCCTTTCCTCAATCCCGCATTACCGACCTCGGCATTTCCATCTGGAACCGAGGCGTATGGCTAAACCAATTTAATGGCCTGAGATTGAGTATGGGTCTCCATCCCCCTGTGCTCTTGGGGACAAGGAACATGTTTGAATAGAAGCCTGGAGTGTTTCGATTTGCTGGATTTATTGCTCCCTTCAGAAGCAAACCCGACACTTCCTTTTGAACGGCTTCTAACTTGTCTGGCTCCCTTGGTACGGGTGTCCAGACAGGTGCCAAAGACAGATTTTGTGGTGGAAAGTCCCACCACTCCGGCATGTAACCCTGGGATAACCATCCCAGGACCAGACTGTCTGACGTCACACCTTGCCAGGCCTCGACGAAACGCATGAGCCTTCCACCCACCATAGACGCCTCGACGTCTAACGGGGTTGTCCGGCTCGCAGTCCGCCCCCCCACTCTTTCTTAACGAGAGAGAGAGAGAACCATTTCGTTCTAGGCACGACGGGTATAACTGGCACCGCTGTTCCTGTCACACAGGCGCGGTCCAGGCGGATATGAAGGGAGCTTTCGTACCCTCAGGTACGCTTCGGCCCCTTCTGTCCGCCCTTTGAGGCCTTACCCTTACCCTTCCCCTTGCCCTTCCCACCTCTAGGGCGGTCAGGAGCAACATTGGGGAGGGTAGGCGCCTCTACAACCTTCCTGGGCTTCTTCGCCGGCGGCGGCTCTGAAACCCCAGCTGAAGCAGAAGTCGCAACAGGCCTAGCTTTCGCCTTGCCCTTATGCTTCTTCTGCTCCTTTGAAGGTTGTCCCGTTAGCGGTTTCCCCACAGGCCCTAGTGCATGCGCTTGTCGCACTAGCTCTAGGTTTACCGCTAACCGATTCTGCGCGATACTGGCGGTATCCTCTAAGATGGCCCACGCTTGGCCACCGAAGATGCTAGGCCCTGTCAGGGGTGTCCCAAGGAGACGCTCCCTGACTGCCGTAGCCGGACGCATATGGTCAATGACCATTTGCCTCCTGGATTTCGTCACACGCGCTTGCACCCTTGCCAATGCGTCCATCGACAGCACCAGGCCGTCATTGACACATGAAAGCGCCACAGGTGGCACAGGGTGGCCTGCCCCGCTTCAGCCCACACCGACTGAAGGAGACGATAAGAGTGGTTGACAGCGCTCATCGCTGCCCTCACACCCTCATCGCATAGGGACAGGACTTCTTCCTGGTGTACCTGAGACTTGTCCACAAGTGCCGGACCGGGGTGACCTGGCACGGCACTCTGGACGCCCAGTACCCATCGGTCACTCCGTGACCGACGGGACTACACCATACCTGTCGTATTCCCCCCGAGGAATACGACATCTTGCCCGCACCTCCCTGGAGGCCGCAGGGAGCTGACCCTTGGTCATCAGTTGTTTGCTATAAATAGCATCCAACCATTCTATGAACCGTGGATCCAGTCCCACTGACTGGATCCGGGCCGCGGGCAAAATCCCCGTCCTGATCGACGCAACCGACGGACGGGGCGCATCTTCATCGGCCGTGGCCGAAACCACAGACGGGTCAACCCTGGCTAGCCACGCCAGAGCATCTGACCAATCTACCTCCGATGAAGACACCCCCGCAAACACGTCACCCGTTGACGTGCTCACGGGTCTGCCAGCCACGGCCTCCCAGCAAGGAGCCACGGCTGACACGCCAGGCACTCCGGTACCACACAGTTCCGCCGCCACCCCATGAAACACTCCGGTCCATGGGGTAGGTCCACACGGAAAACCGTACGGACCCGTAGCAGTCGCGGAACCATAGCCGGACACGGGCGCCCACGGCACCCCACGTCCGACTGCCGGACCAGGCGAGATAGGTGAGTACCACGCCCGGCCCGGCACACCCGTTCCCGTGACGGCTGGTGCCAAACCAAGCCGCACGGAACCGGTGCACGGTAACGGATTTGCCTCAGCCACAGGCGGAGCCGCTGACCTGGCTTGCGCCAAACCAGACAAATGGAGGCCGGTTCCGTCTAGGACGGAATCAACCTCCATATTCTCCACCTGCGGCTTCACGGGCCGCAGCAACCTCTCCTCCTCGGCCTCCTCGTCTTCAGACTCCGAAGAGTTGTCACTAGACGAGTCAACCGTGGAACCGTCCTGGCGGACGGCTCCCACACCTGACGGACCGGCCACCGCTACTGGACCACCCGGAGGTGGCCGCAGAGAAACAGAAACCCGTCTGGCCGAAGCCAGACGGGACTGCCAGGGGGCCGTACGAGACGGCCCCCTCGGTAACCAGTCCAGAATCCTGTCCGAGGACAGGATCCGTACCAGGCATGGGGAGAAACTGCCCCCCAACCTTTGGTAGCAGGGACGACACCAGCGTGGTCAGAACGCTATGCAGAAAAACCCTGCAGAGCCGGACCAAACCACGCCGGCGGTGCCATCTCCGCCACCTCCAGCTGGGGACGTGGAGCACCCGCACCGGCCGAACCGGGCGCTCCACGATTTACTCTCGGACCGCCTGACCCCGCGTCAGACCCAGCCAAGTCCTTCTGGGCAAGGAACTTAACCATCGTTTCGACGGACCACACTGCACAAACATTACACCTATGATCTATATTACACAGGGCACACATAAAACAGACATGGTCCTTGAACATTACACGGACAAACTTATGGCAGTAGTCACATGATGGCGGGGCTGGCTTGGCCTATAAAATAAGCACAAACCTACAATAAACAAGCGGAACGAGACCCGGATGGAAGGCAGACAATTAATTTTCAAATAATTTGACTCATAAATTAACCGTAACCTCCCCGCACCCCACCCCGCCACAACAACGATCGCATTGATTATGACGACAAGTACGCGGCGGGCACAACACACCCATAATAGATCCTCCAGGATGTGTAATGGCTCCAGGAATCATATCGCATAGCATTCAGGGTATATTTACTAATCAATATAAATTATACTCCTAACGAACGCAGCACGATATGTGAAGAAAACAACAAAATGTATAACAAAACTGCTGTCTCACACGGTAAAACCGCAGACCACACATCTACTCAAGAATTTTGAAACCACCGATCATTGCAAACCGATCGTGATCACACGTAAACTTGATCATTCTAAAGTTTCCGGTACCATTTTTAGTACGCAGCACCCAGAATAAGATGCGCGAATTAATGAAAAATTTTTCTTCACATAAACATCCGAGCGACCGGGTGTGACGTCACCCGCTCGGATTCTACGGAGAACGACGTCAGCCGATATTCGTGTTAGAAATACCGTAGCAAACACCTATTTTCATATCTGCCGATCGCCTGTTGGGGTTTAAAGAAGGCGATCGTCTGGCATATATCGTTGTTAGCACACGTCCCAGATTCTATGGGGACAGAAATTGGAACATGCGACACAACGAAATTTAGAGACCTAAGTCTTTTAACTATGGATAATAAAGAACAATACAACCTGGTTTTCTTGGGCGGTATTCTCCATAGTCCTTAGTTAATCCTTTCAGAACACACAAACTATCACTGATTAAAGACTTAAGATTATTTTAAAACACTAAAATCCTTAATGCAAAAAGCATGTATTGCTCTTGTCGCTATGCAAACAAGAATGAGCTCTATGGTAAACGGGTACTCGGCAGTTGGGAGCCGAGTACCCGGTTCCCAGGAGTCGGTAAAGCTTTCTAAGTCTATAGTCCTAGAGCCGCTGTCAGAGCCAGCTGTATATCAGAAGTAACAGAATGGTGAGTATTGATCGAAGGAGAAAGGTTGTTCTGCAAAATGTCTGAATACTGCGTCGCGCAACAACAAAGCCAAAGCCTTGTTTTGATTTATACGGTGTTGTCATAATTATTATTGCGGGCACTAACAATGCACTGACTGTGTGGCCTGTGGTTGGCCATGTGTGACGGAAGCAGGGCCCTTTCTAGCCGTACTGGTTGGTGCCTATGCCTATGTTCTTAAATGCATGGTTTAAACGGGTGTGGTGTTCCTCCTATGTACTGTTTGTGGCATTTGCTGCCTGCATGTGAAGCGATAGACAGGGTTTCTTGTTTGACAGTTGCCAATAGTTTTGGCGGTGCAGGCTCTTATGCACACGCCCACACAACTACGCAAGATGCACTAGGGTATGCTTATGCATAGATGTGCATGCGCATACATGCCCACACATCCGTGCACCATTTTGCCGATGCATAGGTGGATACTGTTTCAAAGTCTGTTTTGGTTTAGGCCGGTGCTATGGGTAGAGGTTGCCAGTGCTACTGTTTCGTCGGTGAGGCGCCATTTAGTGGCCCGCTCTCCTCTCTCTGCGGTGTATGATCCATTGCTGATGAACTGGTGGAGTTATGAGCATTTGCTTGATCGCCCCTGGTGTGGTGACTTTGGCGGTGCTAGTGTCCATGTTGGACGATGCAAAGAGTAGCTCTTTGCCTACAGAGTCCAGTGCTACCTCCTTTTCTGGGCCTGGCATCTTTGTGGTCGTAGAATTCATTGGTGATTAAAGGGGTACTAACAGTGTAGATTAACTTCTCTAGTAGCCTGACGCTTGTTCTCTCTGTGAGACCAAAAGTCTGAATGATCTGAGCTCTGCAAGTCGGCTCCTTTTATACTCTCCCTCCTGCGGACAGGAAGTATGGTCAGATATGCCCAAACATGGACATGTTTGTACCATTTTTGGTGCTTCACCCGATTTTAGCGGTGCTGGACAAACCCTTTTGGCGGTGCACCATGTTTTGACGGTGCAGGAATTTTTTGGGGGGATGCACTTTTTTGGCGGTGCAGGGAAAATTTCTGGTGGAATACATTTGGCTGTGCAAAATTTTTCTTTTTGGGCCGGTGCAACATTTAATGAAGTGTTTTAAAAATGCTACTATTTGGTGTATCATGATCACTGTAAGGGCATCACACATCATTTTAAGTTATGATCCAGACTTTGTGGCATTTCGCTCTACAGTAGAACTCATCAGAGGTGCAGTTGATGTCTGCTGAAGACAGGATTTGTTGGGGCCTTGTCTATGTGTGGGGTGGGGAAACGAGGTTGGGGAAGTGGGGGTGGGTGGTTCACGGAGACAAGTTGGTGTCCTTGCACTTAACACTTTGATGTGCTGGATGCCAGATTTGCGTGCTCTAAGTATTTTGAATAAATGGTAGCGATGCCGATGACCATGATATCATTGGTCCTTGTGATGTCGGCGCCTATTGCACCATCTTAGTGATTGACCAGACGAACTCTTGCAGTAGACTTAAAGATGAGAGTATCATGGTTCCCGAGGTGATTTAAAGAGGACTAACATAATTATTATTGCACAGAAGTAACAGGGGAAGTTTATGCCAACAGAATTCTTTTATTTTGCCTGATTACGAGGGGGAGGGGATGGTGCAAAAGGTTCAAAGCTGTGACTGTCAGGATTTGCGATGACGCGTCATCGACTAAGCAATCTTGTAAGTAAATAATACATCCTGGTTTCTCCAGGCCTTATCCAATCTATTTTAAAAGTATTTAAACAAGGTGCAATAACTACATTGGTTGGCAGATTATTACAAATATTTACTATTCTAGAAGGAAATGTTTTATAGGAAAGGATCAGGCAACTAACATAATATGCTCTTGAATGATAGCTTTATATAATAATCACCCTATAGCACCAGGAAGTAAAAAGTAGAAATAAATCAGAATAATTAGAATCAGAACTAGATTGATCGGTCGATGATGCGTCATCGCAAATCCCCACGTTCACCGCTTTGAACTTTTGGCACACCCCACAACCTACCACCGGGGCGGAGCCAAATGTAAATAACATTTTGCACTCCCCAATCATATGGGTAACTCACATACCAAGTTTGGTTTAATTTTTTACAACAGTGTCAGAGGAGTTGCATTACAATCAATTTCATGGCCTTTTGACCCCATCCAACACACCATGGGGCGGGGCCAAATGTAAATGGGCTCATCCACTCCACATTGATATGGGTAACCCACACACCAAATTTGGTTGAATTCCATTCAATGGAGCAGACGTATTAAATCAATTTCCACAGGTTAAAATTTGACCTTTTGAGCCCTCTTCCGCCCCTGTGGTCAAAGCCAAATCTAAATGGACTCTCGCACTCTGCAATCATATGGATAACTCAGATATCAAAGTTCCGTCAAACGATTTCAGAGGAGTTGCATTACAATCAATTTCATGACCGTTTGACCCCATCCCTCACCCTGGGGGTGGGGCCAAATATAAATGTGCTCATGTACTCCACAGTGATATGGGTAACCCACAGACCAAATTTGGTTGAATTCTGTCAATCAATTTCCACAGTTTAAAATTTGACCTTTTGACCCCTCCCCACCCCGTAGGGGCGGTGATCTACCTGGCTTCTTGCACTCCACAATCATATGGGTAACTCAGATATTAAATTTGGTTGAGTTCGGTCAAACGATTTCAGAGGAGTTGCGTTAGAACTGATTTGATCTTTTGACCCCTGCCACATCTCTCTAAATATCGTCTTGCAAAGCGAAATCATATAGGTGCCCCACATACCAAATTTGATTTAATTCCACCCAATGGTTTGGGAGGAGATAGCATGATGGACAGACGGATGGAGGCGATTACAATATTCCCATTTTTTTCAAACATGGGGATAATCATTAGAAACTAGATTGATCGGTCGATGACGCGTCATCGCAAATCCCCACGTTCACTGCTTTGAACTTTTGACAGGGGGCGGAGCCAAATGTAAATGGCATTTTGCACTCGGCAATCATATTGGTAACTCACACACCAAATTTGGTTGAATTTCGTGCAATAGTGTCAGAGGAGTTGCAATACGATCAATTTCATGACCTGTTGACCCCATCTCCCACCCCTGGGGCGGGGCCAAATGTAAATGGGCTCAGCCACTTCACACTGATATGGGTAACTCACATACCAAATTTGGTTGAATTCTGTCTAATGGTTTCGGAGATGCGCTAAATCAATTTACGCAGGTTAAAATTTGACTTTTTGACCCCTCTCCCGCCCCCTGGGCCGTAGCTAAATCTAAATAGCCTCTTGCGCTCCTCAATCATATGGGTAACTCAGATATCAAATTTGGTTGAGCTCCGTCTAACGATTTCAGAGGAGTTGCATTACAATCAATTTCATGACCTTTTAACCCCATCCCCTGGGGGCGGGGAAAATGTAAATGTGCTCATCCACTCCACATTGATATGGTAACCCACAGACCAAATTTGGTTGAATTCTGTTCAACGGTTTCGGAGGCGATGCATTACAATCAATTTCCGCAGGTTAAAATTGACCTTTTGACCCCTCTCCCGCCCCCTGGGCTGTAGCCAAATCTAAATAGCCTCTTGCGCTCCTCAATCATATGGGTAACTCAGATATCAAATTTGGTTGAACTCCATCTAACGATTTCAGAGGAGTTGCATTACAATCAATTTCATGACCTTTTAACCCCACCCCCCTTCCCCTGGGGGCAGGCCAAATGTAAATGTGCTCATCCACTCCACATTGATATGGGTAACCCACAGACCAAATTTGGTTGAACTCTGTTCAACGGTTTCGGAGGTGATGCATTACAATCAATTTCCGCAGGTTAAAATCTGACCTTTTGACCCCTCCCCAACCCGATGGGGGCAGAGACAAATCTAAATGGCCTCTTGCACTCCGCAACCATATGGCTAACTCAGATATCAAATTTGATTCAGTTCCATCTAACTATTTCAGTAGGAGTTGCGTTACAACTGATTTGACATTTTGATCCCTGCCACGCACCCCCCCCCCCCCATCAGGGGGGCAGAGTCAAATCTAAATATCGTCTTGCAAAGTAGAATCATATGGGTAACCATTTGCCCCCTGCCATGCCATGGGGGGGGGGGGGGAAGAGCCTAATCTAAATATCGTCCTGCAAAGCACATTCCCATGGGTAACCCACATAACAAATTTGCTTGAATTCCACCCAATGGTTTGGGAGGAGTTAGTGTGACAATCAATCTGACCTTTTGACCCCTGCCACGCAACCTTGAGGGCGGAGCCTAATCTATATCTCGTCTTGCAGAGCACATTCCTATTGATAAGTCACATACCAAATTTGGTTGAATTCTGCGCAACGATTTGGGGAGATGCATTATAATCAATTTGACCTTTTGACCCCTGCCACGCCCCCTTGGGGACGGAGCCTAATATAAATGTCTTGCAAATTGCATTCCTATGGGTGGTTAGATAAAGTGAATTCCATATGATTCACTATATGTTGTTGAACATTTTGAAACAAAATTTCCGTATTTTCACGCGCCGTCCGTACATGCGTAGTTTGTATGCTATTTCCGTACACACTACGGACAATCCATAGGGGTTGGCAGGTCTGCTCCCCCCCACCATCCCCAAAAGCATCTCCTGCATTTTCTGGGGTTGGTGAGGGTGTGCGTGTGGGTGGGGGGTGTGGATGTGGGTAAATCGAATTTCAGATTTTCAAATTCAATTTAGACACTTGAATGTGTGTGTGTGGGGGGGGGGGGGTGACAAAACCTCATATCTTTGCCAGCCTCGCTCCTTCTCCAAAATTGTCCATATGGTGGTGGTGATGGGAATTACCGTACACAGACAGACACATAGACCACACCTATCCACCCATCCCTCTTCGCCTATGCACACACAGATATTTATATAGACATCTTGTGCGCATTCGTAAATATTATCTATCCAGCAGCCGCTTGTATTGGTACTATAGCCTACCAGGATTCATATGCACTGATGGGGTTGGGGAGTTTCTGATATCATCGCAGTAGTATTTTGCCTCCTAATGTGCATAAATCAATAAAATATTTCTAATCAGAGTTTGTACACCTTTCAGTATTTGAAATTCCATGACCTCCAAGAATCAATAGCTAAGTCAAAGACAGTCAATTTTGTTTCAAAATGTTCAACAACATATAGTGAATCATATGGAATTCACTTTATCTAGGGCAAAGGGTCAACATGTGAGAATTTCCGGTACATTTAAAATAAAATCTGAGGTTTTCACATAAAAAATTGACGAACAAAAATTCTGAATGGAGGTTCTAGAGCCTATGATGTAGCATCCTTTTAGCCTAACTTGGTTGAAATCGGTCAAAATGTTAAGAAGCAATATGACCATTTCTAGTAAATTTGGAATAAAGTCTAAGATTTTGACCCAAAAAATTGCCTATTAACCCTTTAACACTCATGTCAGCCAAATACAGCTTCTGTAGTGGTCTTCAGAAATGTCCATTTGCAGACCAAGAGAAAACTATTGTTGAACATTTTTCTAAAATAGTCTTCACTTGGTCTGCAAATTGACATTTTCTTTGAAATGTTTTTTTTTAAAACAAATTTAAGGCTTAAAGCATAGGCTTCTATTTGGCCAAGGTATTCAAGCAAAAATTAAAATCCATCCCTTAAAATCGTTATTTTCACGAATATATTGCGCACTAATAGATAACACGAAGTGAGCGTATATAGATAAGATTACGTATGTATAATGAGGAAAAATCAACAGAAAATGAGACAGGGAACCAGGCTAAAGTACATATACCATGTGGCTGAGAAAGCTTCGTTTTCGGTCGCGAGCTTTTTTTGGTTCCGGTTTATGATATAGCTTTTGTGGTTTCTTCATGGGGCCCCCATTGCATTATGGGATATGATTATTCATTATGTGTATGTTCCCCTAGATGTTTTAGGGCTACTGCGCATTTTCAATGTCCAAAGTTTGTGTGATATCATTATCACGAAATCGCATACATTTACTACAGAATGTAAAATGATTAAATAGTCTGACGCAGACCAGATATAAGCTTTATTTATATTCCTATTTATGCGTCTGTAAATGCATATGAGGTTTGGTTGACTGTCTCGTATTATTTTTAGCACCCATGGCCGTGGAAACTCGTTGTTGTCAAAGCCATATGTATTTATCACTGATAGCAAGAAATTTAAGGCCCGGTACCATGCCATTCACACCCAGATAGAATGCACATTCATGTATTTATGCGCAGAAATGTATTAATTCCTGTTTTTTGTAGCTTATGTCTAGATAAATTTGTCCTATTTATTTAAGCAATAAATGGTGTCTGCCTTCGCTTATAGCAACGCCTATTTTCATATTAGCTTATCGGCTAAATATCTGGTTATTTTTATTAATATTAACAAGTTTATTTCATACTTTAACCATAATAGAACGCATAAAAACCACCTTTGAGCGAGAAATACATTCAATATACAGGGGAATCTCCATACGCTAGCGCGACCAAGATATCATCGCCATCTAATTATCATAATGTAACCAATTCGGCCGGAATGAAATTGACCAAATGAACAAAAATGTCGCCAATAAATATACTGCTGAATGCATATGCTGAGTAGGAAATAGTGAATTTATTGCTCAAATTGTTTTAAAAACATCTGTACATATTTATTATTAATTTGGGATATTGGCATTCGCGGCATTACAAACCTGTTTTTACTTGGGAGGCCTCCTTCCAGTCCAGATATAGTTCAGTGGAATGCCTCCAATCACAAGAGTTTAATTTGGCCTTCCAACATAAGAAGGGATCTAACCTCATTTTAATTCTTACGTTGTTTTGCGTCATTTTATGTTGGTCGGACATATGACTTTGACAATGAATGAAATCACGTGATCGCCGCGATAATTCCGATAAAGAAATGAAATGTGTATTTCCGAGTTTTATTTCCTCATTTTACATTTGTATGCCTGCCATCAGATTTTATTTTTATTTAGGGAGATTATCATTTTCAATGACTTTTATCAAAATAACAAATTTCCATGACTTTTCCAGACCTGGAATTTAGATTTTCAAATTCCATGACTTTCCAGGATTTCCATGCGAATCCTGTCCAATAAGGATAGTAATATACTTATAGTATTTGTTGTTAGACTTGTTAGTTCGGCCAACTTTACCGGTAGCGCTGACGTAAAATTGCAATTTTCATAGCATCAACCGTGGCAGCGTCATGTTGTTTACTAATAAAACAATGACCAGTTGGCTGTATGCTTGATGCCCAGTCATCTGCACACGCGTGAAAATGAGATCATAAGGGAAAACTTCCTATACGACTGATGCACGTGACTTCATCATCATCACCATCATTTACGAGGCATAAACCATTGGCTTGTTATTGGCTCAGTATTTTTGTTATAGTATGGCTTGCTCAGTCCAATTCTAAAGTTCTTTCTTTGATATCTAGTTTGTTCTTGAATGATTTGACTGTTGTTGATTAATTAAATCTCCTCGAAACCATTAGATTTAAGAGTTTAACCCCATCCCCTCGCACTCCCATGGCACTATTCTATCTTTTCAGGGAATATTTTGAGCGGTATCGCATCGCAAAATGAGTACCTGTTGCTACACATTCACAACTTCGCTTAGCTATTTGCTGCGATACATAATTTTGATGTAAAATTCAGTCAATTCACTTAATTTTGAAATATTTTTGATAAAAAGTTGCTAAAAGTTGCAAAACGATTGTCAAATTTAGTAAGGAAGCGAGATGCGCATGCGTTGGAGACTGATTTCCAATATAGCACATAGACATACATAGCTATAGAGCGCATAACTTCATACCGTCCTTCACTATGGGACAAATGACCGCCGGTGAAGCGAGTTCAATAAGCGCTCTATAGATAAAAATTCTAAAAGCTAGCGATGCGCGCATGCGCTAGCGGCTTCCTTTTTCTGGTATAATAATAAACTGTTACAGACTTCAGTTTTGAGTTTGGACACCAGTCAGAAACTCGCAATATGTATCACGGGGTATTCACAGTCGTCGACATATTGCTCGTAACAGACTCTCTTGTAAATCTAAATTCTCCTATAGGGGGGTATGGCTATTGATCATTGCCTTGTCATTAGTTAGCGTTATGATAAACTATAAAAATACAAGTTTATCTAGGCTGCTTCTGGTCGATTTAGACAATGTTTGTCTCAGAAACTGAGTTATATCATCGCAAATGCTAAACCCCTGTTAGCGCATCCCCAAATCAAGGCCGACACAGTATAGTTAGCCATGCTACTGCGGCATATCACACTTGATTAGCATAAGCGACAGATTTAGAATGGCAGGTCACCAAGATCGACGCATGCGCGAGTGTTCTCGAGTACTCTTCTCCAAAGTCGGGAACATACTTTCTCGCAAGAATATTGGTTAATAAATATAACTATATAGAGAGCAACCAATGAATCGCAAGGAAACTACCAATGGTAAAGAAAATAAATTATGTTTTACGTGGTAATTTTAAGAATGACGTAGTAGTATAGATATAGTATTCGTAGTAAAACTAGTAACACGTGGACCGATTGATATGCGCTGATCACAGTAAAACTTTTTATCATTCACAATTTAAGCCAGAGAAAACAACCATTAGTAATTTTTAAAGAAAAATTGTTAACTCTTTCAACTGAAGTCATAGTATCGCAAAAACTCAATTTCATCTTAATAAGCTGTTGAATATGTTGCAAGTTTTTAAGGGGGACCTGTTGCTCACAATTGCCATAGCCTGCAACAGCTTCCAGTTAAGCACTAACGCTATTCAGCCTTCTTACATTGTATTGAATGATGTGTACTTTGTTTAGCCTACCAGTTGAAAGGGATATGTGATGTAGGTTGGTAAGTTACAAAATATATGTTAACCCTAGTCAATGAAATCACAGTATTCATGGGAGGTACATTATTGATTTTTTTGAAAATAATTTGACTGAGATGTGTTGCTGCCTTAAGCAGCAACAGATTCCAATCAATGTAATTGCCAAATCTGCCAATACGTATTATTTTAGGTTTCCTATACTCCCTGACCTTGGCCAGTACATGCATATTCTGAATCTGACATATGTTATACTGACAAATGACAATACTGGCTACTGTAGACCTGAAGACTGATACACTATCGTCAATAACATTCTCAGAAGTCCAATATTAATTATTCAACCATCTGTTCATGTCACATTTGTGCAATTTATGTAAACTACGTGTCGTATATTACACGCCTTACGGACTACTACTTTTTAGACGGACTACTGATTTGCCAAGTCTGGTAGTCCTTACTACCATCAACCTTTCGCTAATTTCGAACCCTGGTTGTATTGCACATTTTAACACTGATCTCCATCTAGATTATTTAGAAACCATATTAGAAAAGCCTACATTCCATATTTATTCTGTTCGTGGCTTGAACAACATGATCGAAGCGCTAATACATGATAAAAATCATGAATTCTCTCGGCTTGAAAATATTGACTAGCTCCCGGTATGGTATATATGTATCAATGACTGCTACATTGGAACCAGTCCTGGATTCCATAGGGAAAACGTTTTGAGAAATCGGAAAATTATGTTTTTCGGTTGTTTTCGGATTCACTTGCTCATAGCGTGTGTAGATGCAAAAAGCCATTTTGATCATGCAAACATGTTTGTAAACGTTTCCCCGTTGGAACACCAACCAGTTTCAACACAGTTTGTTTGCTATGCAAGTGCTATGAACTGCTATGCATTATTCGATTTGTTTAGCAGTTACTGCTACGCAATTTTTTTCCAACAAAATATTCCCTGCTTTTGTTGTGACATACCAAAGAAACTGGTGTACACTTCAACAGTTTGGTTGATGATGTTGCTATGACAGCAACATCCTCCCCCAAATTTACTGAAAAAGGAACACCAGATCATCTTTTAATTTGACTTCCAAGCACTTTGCTCTCCGCAGTAGTCGTACTTAATTTCCTTAACAGAAACGATTCAATCCTACCTCAAATTTAAACACTGAATCTATGTTTACTAATGGATTGGGTAGGCTGTTCCATACATTGTCTATTCAGCTTGTAAACGAATGTTTCCTTATATCCAGTCTGGCCGTTTCCATTCGTACCCGCTGGCTATCATAGGCTATGGCCCCGTTGGCAACTTTAAACCTTCTATTTTCATGAGATTTCTTTTAAGGCAGGTAGCTACTTTCACCGAAGGAAAAGCATCACACTGTGATGATGATGATGATGCCTGTAAAACGGAATTTGATGTTACGAAAACTAGTAATTTTCGAGGAAATTGTCGAAATTTGTGATATGTTTTGATACATTTTCTTACAACATGGAAGCAGGTCTAATCTGACGATGCGTTTCACTTAATAGTGTAATATATTAGCGATAAATAGCAACATAAAGATCAAAAATTTTAAGAGAACGATTTTAGTTTTATTTCTTCTTGTTGTTCTCTGTTATGTTCTGTAATTCCCGTTCATCTAATACATAATCATCAATTAGCACAAAATCTCCCACATAGAGATATAAGCCAAAACAGTACAAAACAATACAAAAAACAGCTAAATACTATAATATATAGCTAAATAATGTGGAAAATTTATACGATTATGTACATGTACATGATTTAGCTTGGCTAAATCATGGCCACCTCCTGCCTATCTCTTTTTGTTTTTCGGATTAGCTGTTTCACTTGGTTTCTTAATCGTGTATATTCTTTATGCCATTTTTGGTCTCTGTTCTCCATAGATCGCCGCCATCACCTGTGTTTTTTCCTGATCTTAACCCATATTTCCTCGCTAATTTGAGTCTGATGATGTCTTCGGTTTGCACTTCCATTTTTAATTTTAGGTATACATTTTTCCTTCGCTGTGTTAAGATACTGCATCAGGGTATCCACATGTTGGTTAGGGTCTTCAGACATCAATAATGACTCCCAGTTCAGATATAGTTTGGCACTCATAGCTGCATAGTCACCCTTGAAAAGGTTCCATCTAACTGTTTTATCTTTGTGTCTTTCACTCTGTATCTGGTAGTTAAAAACTAGCACAATATAATCACTGGGCCCTAAGGGGCTTTGGTGGTCAATCTCATCTATTGTTTCATCTTTAGTAAAGATCAGATCAAGAAAACTTGGTTCGTTACCATATCAACCCGGAGTGGGTTCTTTGACGTGTTGATATAAAAAGCTGTCTCTTATGCATTCCACAAATGATTCACTCACCGAGTCCTCTTTCATGCACCAGTCTGTCCAGCTAATATTGCAGTAATTGAAATCTCCTATGATAAGTAGATGCTCAAACTCTTTCATTAATGTTTATTTTTTTATTATATTCTGCAACTCGTCTGCATTTTCTCCATTGTTACTTGGGCCTAGGTATAAACACCCTACTAGCTGGTTTTCCTTGCCTGTCATCCTGATCTTCACCCATATTGCCTCCTGGAACACACCTTCCACTTTATGTTCGTCTCCCTTTAACTGTCCACTAATATATAGAGCGACACCTCTCCATTTACCAGTTACATAGTCATTTGTGAACAGAGCATAGCCTTCTATGCTTAATTCAGCTTTTGATGGAAGATATCTACACTTTTTGGGGCACACGTCTGTTACTCCTACTATGTCAAATTGTATCGGATCATCCTTGAGTCTGGTCTTCAGCTCCTTTAAATTGTTTGGCAGACTATCTGCATTGGTGTATAGACACAACAGATCTTCTGCCATGTGGTTTATGTTCACACTGTTTAACATGTCAACATTTTTACAATTATTTACACTGTTATATACCTATTGGCTTCTCTTCTTCATTGGTTCTCTTTTTTCTCGGTCCGCACCTTGACCACCTTTCGCTCCCAAGGGGTCCTCGTACAATGAATTTGAATTCCCCAGACTTCTTTTCTGCATTACATCTCTTCATTTCCTCTATCTTCTCCTTATTTACAATCCTCTCCTCTTGAGTCATATCGTGTGTTAGTGCTCACCCGTTTCAACTTCTCATCTGAATTAGCTAAGTTTCTGATGTTGCAAATAAACCTCCCTTTAGACTTCTCATTGTCAAATCTTACTTTAAGCGGCCTTGGCGTTAACCTGTGGGCTTCTTTCACCCTCCTCCCTATTCTTGTCACATTTGCAATAGTCTGGTCATTTGTTTCTAGCACAGCACACAGGCTTGCTACTATTTCCTCGTCCTCCATTTTCCTACCATCTGGCAATTCTTTTTCTGTTTGACAACAGTTATGAATAATGCTATTACATCTCCTGGCCTCACTTTCTCTTAAGTCTGCTATCTGGCTTGCCACTTCCGCTTTATCGATTACCTCGGCTGCCGGTCCCTGCACTTCATTTTGGTCTTTCTTTCCTCAATCAGAGCTTTTACCTGTACTGTATCTGTCTTGCTTTGCATTTCTTGCTCTAATTTCAACAGTCTGCCTCCAATTTTACTCATATATGCCTTATGGCGCTCTTCTATCTCCTTTTCCAACTTCAAATTCTTGGATGCCTTCTGTTCACATGGAGGGCAGTACCAATGGATATAAGATCTTTTACTCAGAAACTTATACTCATTTTCTGACAGGTTGAGGCATTTCCTGCAGAAGTGTGAATCACAATATTCACACTCCAGCATTTCAGCCTTAACTTCTGTAAAATTCTGATCACTCATCACACATAGCCACCCGCTTACATCTTCAGTCTTGCTGACCGTGTTAATTGGTTGGAATCTCCGGCTTTGACCCTTTGGCATTTCTTTGCCATTTTTACACGGCATGTTTACCTGTAGAAATACCTATCGAACCGTTCTTGTTGTTTATCTGTACAAACCCAAGTTATATATGCTCATCTATTTGTCCAGCAGTGCCTTAGATAACTGCTCCAGGTGATGTTGAGAATTAATTGATTTGTTGGGGAATTAGCTACAGTATGCCACCTACTACATCACGAATCAGAAAATTTCTGGCTGTTTTACTTGGTTAATAGGGTAGTTAGCTGCGGTGTGCTACCAACACCTCTATTAATGGTCAGGCTCTGTTGGGTGGCGTAAAGAATATACACGATTAAGAAACTAATTGAAACAGCTAATCCGAAAGACAAAAAGAGATATGGAACATGAGATAGCCAGTATAGCTAAATCAGATCACAAGCGGTTTTGGAAATACATGCATGCCAAAAGGAAAACAAAGCCAGGGATAGCAGAGCTACAAGTCCAAACTGACAAAGGCACTAAAGTGGCATTTGAGGATATTGAGAAGGCAAATGTTCTTGCAGGCTTTTTCATCAATGTCTTCACCCGGGAGCCCGAATGAGTATTGCCAGAATTTGAGGAATGATTAGTGGAACATAGATAACAGAACAAAAATTACTCGGAAGTGGAGGTGTGGTAGCTTCTCAAGAAGCTGGACAAGACAAAGTCCCCTGGTCGTGATGGACTACATCCAAAGGTCTTAGCGGAGGTAAAGGATACACTTGCTAAACCCCTGAGCATTATCTTCAATAAATCAAGACAACTCGGGATAGTACCAGCACAATGGAAATTAGCTCATATTACAGCAATAAATAAGAAGGGAAAGAAATCTGAACCAGGAAATTATAGACCAGTAAGTCCGACCAGCATACTGTGTAAATTGATGGAAAAACTGATACAGGCAGAAATAATCCACGATTCAAGATTATTTATTCAGTACCAAATTATATATAAGTTATGGATTCAACTAGGTTGTCTGCCGAAGGCAATACCTATTGGCAGACACTTTACACATATATACATACATCTATGCAAATAAATTAAACAGGACAGTTACATAACAAACTACAGTTCAGTCATTACATTTACACGTTCTAGGTTAATCACATGTTTTATTATTTTAATTAATTCATTTTATGTATGTTATATGTTAACTATAACCGAACAGGACACCTAGGTACATGCAGCATACTAACACGGGACGTAGACATGTTAAATAAAAAATTAATACATGTCTAAGTAGTAGTTGTAGTGGCGATGTTACAATACAATACAACACAAACATATATATTTTTGGTTGACTTTGATTACACAGTACGCCGCGGAAATAACCAGTTCATCTCCATAGTAAAATAAAAACGTTCTTTTGAATGTGTTGAATATAATTGAATTGGAAGCCACTGTTCCCATAGCCAGCAATGTCTTCCAATTCACACACATTCAAAATACACAAGAGACCATTTCTCACATTGATTTAAAAATTATTCTAACAACCAGGTACTGTTTTTGTTTGGAAGTATGTCAGGTCATCCCCGAGCTGTACTGTATTTGTGCAGTTGATAAGATGTTTACAGGATGCTGGCTAGTGGGGAGCATCCTTGGGCAAGGGTGGGGAGGGAGGGAGGGGCACAGTGCTCATTCTCCCACTCATCCAGTAGCTTTGTTTTATGGTGACTGAAAAAAGAAATTGTTGCTAGCTGTTGGAAACATCCAGTCATAGTGGGTGGATTGGAGTGGGTAAGTAGTAGGAGTAGTAGTAGTAGTAGTAGTAGTAGTAGTAGTAGTAGTAGTAGTAGTAGTAGTAGTAGTAGTAGTAGTAGTAGTAGTAGTAGTAGTAGTAGTAGTAGTAGCACTAAAATGTGTTAATTAAGTAATCCTTTTTTTGTTTTCTTTAATTATTTTGTTGTCAGTATTTAGTCCCGGGTTTCCTGTATAGTGTTATAATTGAGTGGCTGTAATTGATATTTCCCATGTCTGTGCGTGTGTATTTTTCATGTAGTTTGTGTCTGCAGCTAGTGTTATGTTGGTGGATGTTAATATTGTTCACACAGAAGGGAGCTATGGCTTTGGCTAGGGTGTTATGATGGACATTTTTCACAATAGTTAGCATTTGGGGTTTACCTATGTCAGTAAGTTTGAGTAGTCTTTCTTCTTTAAACATATCTTGGTCCTCTGCTGGTCGAGAAAATAATTGAATGCTCTTTTTTGGATGATTTGAATTTTAGATATTTTGTTTTTGTATGTGTTAGTCCAAATAGCATTGCAGTATGTGAGGTGCGGAAAGATTAAGGTGCTGTACAGTGTTTTAACCATGGCATGTACCATATATGGTTTTAATCTTTGGATGACACCTATTCCTCTTGCTACTTTCGCAGTAACTGTCTCAATTTGTTTGGCCCAGGTCAGATTTTTATCTAAATATACTCCTAGAAACATTGCAAAGGGGCCTCTTCAATTTCTTTTTTGTTGATATACATTTTCGGACTATCTTTATTTATATGTTCTCTATATTTTGAAAATAACATATAGTTTGTTTTATCCACATTTAATGCCAGATTATTTAATGAAAACCAGTTAGTAATTTCTTCCAGTTCCTCATTTACGTTTTTGTATTAAAGTAATTATATCTTCGCCAGAGCAAAAGGCATGGCGTGTCATCAGCGAACAGTATTAGTGACATATGTTTGCATATATTGGGCAGATCATTCATACACAAGAGGAACAGCAGAGGGCCAAGTATGGATCCCTGAGGAACACCCCGAGTTAGTCTCGTATTTTCAGAGCAGGCTGCATTAAATTGCACGCATCGTGTTCTCTCATTTAAGTAGCTTTGACACCAGTTGAGTGCACTTCCTCTGATTCCATAGTAGGCAAGTATTTCTAGTAATAGAGCATATGCAAAGAAACAAATTTTTTGGTAAGATGCGGTTTGGTTTCATGAATGGGCAGTTGACAACAATCAAATTACTATTGGTGTTGGATGATTGGACGGCCATATTAGACAATGGAGGAAGGGTTGACCCGATTTGTCACTCATGCTGTCATCCAATCTGTCACTCATGCAGTCATCTAATCTGTCACTCATGCAGTCATCCGGTCTGTCACTCTTGCAGTCATCCGATATGTCCCTCATTCAGTCTGTCACTCAAGCAGTCATCTGATCTATCACTCATGCAGTCATCTGATCTGTCACTCATGTAGTTATCCTATCTGTCACTCATGCAAGCTATCAGTCTGTCACTGGTGCAGTCATCTGATCTGTTACTCATGCAGTTATCCGATCTGTTACTCATGCAGTCATCCGATCTGATACTCATGTAGTCACCCAATCTGTCACTCGGTTGGTCGGTGGGTGGAAGGTTTGGTCTGGCATGTCCATCAGTCTGTCACTTATGCAGTCATCCATTCCATCATGTATGCAGTCCTCCATTCCATCACTCATGCAGTCAACCGATCTGTCACTCAGGCTGATATCTGATCTGTCGCTCATGCAGTCATCTGATCTGTCACTCATGCAGTCATCCGATCTCTCACTCATGCAGTCTGTCGGTTGGTCCCTCGGCCGGGCATACAGTGGATTGCTCAGTCGATGGGTGGGTGGTTTGGTCCATCAGTCCGTCATTCATGCAGTCATCTGATCTGTCACTCATGCGGTCCATCAGTCTGTCACGCATGCAATTATCCGATCTGTCATTCATGAAGTAATCCGATCTGTCACTCATGCAGTCATCCGATCTGGCACTCATGCAGTCATCTAATCTGTCACTCATGCGGTTGGATGGTCGGTCGGGCAATCACTCATGCAGTCATCTGATCTGCCATTCATGCAGTCCATAACTTTGTCACTCATGCAGTCATCCGATATGTCGCTCATACAGTATGTCACTCATGCAGTCATCTGATCTGTCACTCATGCAGTAATCCGATCTGTCACTCATGCCGTCATCCAACCTGTCACGCATGTAGTCACATGATCTGTCACTCAGTTGGTCGGTGGGTGGAAGGTTTGGTCTGGCAACATGTCCATCAGTCTGTTACTTATGCAGTCCTCCATTCCATCACTCATGCAGTCAACCAATCTGTCACTCAGGCTGTTATCTGATCTGTCACTCATGCAGTCATCTGATCTGTCACTCATGTAGTCCGTCAGTCTCTCCCTCATGCAGTCATCTGATCTCTCACTCATGCAGTCTGTCAGTTGGTCCATTGGCCGGCCAGTCAGTGGATTGCTCAGTCTGTGGGTGGTTGGTTTGCTCCATCAGTCCGTCATTCATGCAGTCATCCGATCTGTCACTCATGTAGTCACCCGCTCTGTCACTCGGTTGGTCGATGTGTGGATGGTTTGGTGTGGCAACATGTCCATCAGTCTGTTACTTATGCAGTCCTCCATTCCATCACTCATGGGGTCAACCAATCTGTCACTCAGGCTGTTATCTGATCTGTCACTCATGCAGTCATCTGATCTGTCACTCATGTAGTCCGTCAGTCTCTCCCTCATGCAGTCATCTGATCTCTCACTCATGCAGTCTGTTAGTTGGTCCCTTGGCCGGCCGGTCAGTGGATTGCTCAGTCGGTGGGTGGATGTTTTGCTCCATCAGTCCGTCACTCATGCAGTCATCCGATCAGGCACTCATGCAGTCCATCAGTCTGCCACGCATGCAGTTATCTGATCTGTCATTCATGAAGTCATCCGATCTGTCACTCATGCAGTCATTCAATCTGTCACTCCTGCAGTCATCTAATCTGTCACTGATGCGGTTGGATGGTCGGTCGGGTGGTCACTCATGCAGTCATCCGATCTGTCACTCATGCAGTCATCCGATATGTCGCTCATACAGTCTGTCACTCATGCAGTAATCCGATCTGTCACCCATGCAGTCATCCAATCTGTCACTCATGTAGTGACCCGATCTGTCACTCGGTTGGGCGATGTGTGGGTGGTTTTGGTCTGGCAACATGTCCATCAGTCTGTTACTTATGCAGTCATCCGTTCCATCACTCATGCAGTCAACCAATCTGTCACTCATGCTGTTATCTGATCTGTCGCTCATGCAGTCATCTGATCTGTCATCTGTCATTCATGTATTCATCCGATCTGTTACGCATTCGGTCCATCAGTCTGTCACCCATGCAGTCACTCGATCTGTCACTGATGTAGTCATCTGATCTGTCACCCATGTAGTCATGCGATCTGTCACTCATGCAGTCATCCAATCTATCACTCATGCAGTCGGTTACTCATGCAATTGGTCGGGCAGCCAGTTGGTCACTCAGTCAGTTGGTCAGTTGGTTTGGTCTGTCAGCCTGCGGTCAGTCCGTCACTCATGCAGTCATCGATATGTCACTCATGCAGTCCATCAGTCTGTAACGCATGCAGTTATCCGATCTGTCATTCATGAAGTCATCCGATCTGTCACTCATGCAGTCATCTAATCTGTCACTCATGCGGTTGGATTGTCAGTCGGGTGGTCACTCATGCAGTCATTCGATCTGTCACTCATGCAGTCATCCGATCTGTCATTGTAGTTCGGCCATGTTCTCCATGGTATAACAGTGACATCAACCAAACAAAACGGCTCTGTCGTAAGCTTGAATGACTTGCTCGTAAAACTAATTTGCATGTTCACTGGGAAGCGTATAGAGACCAACGCCAGTTGCTTAGTGACATGATCAAGTCTGCAAAGCAAGTGTATTACTCCGAACTTGTATCTGTTAACTCAGCTGACCAAAAGAAACTGTTTTCAATTTTTAACCGTTTGCTCCACAAGGACAGGGGAATGAATAGCTTACCACAACATGATGATCCAGTGGAACTAGCTGGAAGGTTTGCTGATTTCTTCCTATCTAAAATATTGAATCAATCCGCAGTAATATTTTGTCTCATACAGATTACGTAGTACATAGTGAGAAAATTACACCAATATCAGACTGTTCCCTCACAGAGTTTAGACCAACATCCCCTGAAGAAGTCTTAGCAGCAGTCCATAGACTACCATCCAAATCGTGTAGCCTTGATCCACTTCCAAATCATTTGCTGAAGGAATGCATCCACGCGGTATTACCCATAATGACCAAAATCATCAACATCTCGTTAGAATCCGGATCCCTGCCTGGTAGTTTTAAATCTGCATACGTAATGCCATTGTTAAAGAAACCGTCCCTAGATCAGAACGTGCTTGGTAACTATCGACCCGTTTCTAACCTATCTCGAAGCTACTAGAAAAGACCGTCACTGACCGCCTTACTCACTACCTTGATATTAATAATCTGCTTGAACCATATCGAAGTGCATATCGGAAGGTTCATAGTACGGAAACTGCATTACTCCGAGTGAAAAACGACATCCTCTGCTCTATGGATAACCGCATGTGTGTTCTACTGGTGCTTCTCGACCTGTCTGCTGCGTTTGATACGGTCGACCACAACATCATGTTATTATGGCTGCAAGAACTGGGTATATCCGGCACAGCTCTTGCTTGGTTCAAGTCGTACCTCACGTGTCGTCATCAGACCGTCATCATCAACAATTCCAGGTCACCTGAGCGCAGTTTACACTCGGGGGTACCACAAGGATCCGTCTTGGGCCCCTTGTTGTTCACCATATACACAGCGCCGTTAGGTCAGTTGCTACGCTCGCTTGGAGTCGAGTACCACTTCTACGCAGATGATAAGCAACTATACCTTGCCTTTTATCCATCTGATCAATTAAACGCGAGTGAAACTTTAGAACATGTCATTCATGAAGTTAAGTTGTGGATGCTAAACAACCTCCTACAGCTTAACGATAAGAAGACAGAGATACTGGCAATCACATCACGTCACCTGCAACCTCAGCTTAAAATAGAATCTCTTCAGATTGGCGAGGACAATATTTCATTTAGCTCAACTGCCCGTAACATCGGCATAATCTTTGATGACATCATGTCAATGAAAAATCAAGTAACCTCTATATGTAAATCTGTTTATTTTAACTTACGGAACATTAACAAGATCAGAAAGCTATTGGATGATAATGCTATAAAAACGCTTGTACACGCGACCATAACTTCGAGAATGGATTACGGGAATTCTTTGCTAGCTGGCATATCAACAGAACAGCTTACCAGTCTTCAGAGGGCTCAGACCACTGCGGCCAGATTACTATCACGGACTAAGCCATATGAACACATTACACCTGTTTTGAAAGATCTTCATTGGCTACCCGTTAAACAGCGCATAAATTAGAAACTTGCACTACTGGTTTTCAAATGTCTTAATAATCTTGCCCCGCCATATCTAAGATCATTGATCATACAGAAGACAGCGCCAAGGGCTCTCCGATCAAGTAGTCGTTTACTCTGTGTAGTGCCACCATCCAATCTACTAATCGGCCAACGCGCGTTCTCTAGAGCTGGCCCCAAGCTTTGGAACAGTCTTCCACCACATATACAAAATTGCCGTAAAATTGAACCTTTCAAATCTGCTCTCAAAACATATTTATTTTCAATTTAAGTTTTTGTACATAATTGTGTAATTTTATATAATCTTGTAAAGCGCCTTTGAGCTTCAATTGGAATTGGCGCTATATAAATGCATACATACATACATACATACATATATACATACATACATACATACATACATACATACATACATACATACATACACTGTCGGCTAAGTTAGCACATGGAAATTGAAGCCGCACGTTGCCAGTGCGTCAATAACATAAAAATACATATACTGCCAGAGCCGTGCTGGAGTCAGAGTACAATAGGCGTAAAAGCCTAGGATTGATTGTGACAGATGCATCCACAGCATATCCCATATGAATCGTCAGTGTGTCAGTATATCAGACATGTGAAAACTGGTCGGCCAATCCTTGACTTTTAGTCTTGGTGCGGTGGTCCAGTGGAAAGATGCCTGGTTGCTGATGCTATGCGGAGTTGCAGAATGGTGGTTCGATCCCCCGACCGGGAGATGGTGATCAACAAATTAAACTAACGGGTGCATCACTGTCGGCTAAGTTAGCACATGGAAATTGAAGCCACACGTTGCCAGTGCGTCAATAACATAAAAATACATATACTGCCAGAGCCGTGCTGGAGTCAGAGTACAATAGGCGTAAAAGCCTAGGATTGATTGTGACAGATGCATCCACAGATAGTCCCATATGAATCGTCAGTGTGTCAGTATATCAGACATGTGAAAGCTGGTCGGCCAATCCTTGACTTTTAGTCTTGGTGCGGTGGTCCAGTGGAAAGATGCCTGGTTGCTGATGCTATGCGGAGTTGCAGAATGGCGGTTCGATCCCCCGACCGGGAGATGGTGATCAACAAATTAAACTAACGGGTGCATCACTGTCGGCTAAGTTAGCACATGGAAATTGAAGCCGCACGTTGCCAGTGCGTCAATAAAATAAAAATACATATACTGCCAGAGCCGTGCTGGAGTCAGAGTACAATAGGCGTAAAAGCCTAGGATTGATTGTGACAGATGCATCCACAGATAGTCCCATATGGATCGTCAGTGTGTCAGTATATCAGACATGTGAAAGCTGGTCGGCCAATCCTTGACTTTTAGTCTTGGTGCGGTGGTCCAGTGGAAAGATGCCTGGTTGCTGATGCTATGCGGAGTTGCAGAATGGCGGTTCGATCCCCCGAACGGGAGATTGTGATCAACAAATTAAACTAACAGGTGCATCACTGTCGGCTAAGTTAGCACATGGAAATTGAAGCCGCACGTTGCCAGTGCGTCAATAAAATAAAAATACATATACTGCCAGAGCCGTGCTGGAGTCAGAGTACAATAGGCGTAAAAGCCTAGGATTGATTGTGACAGATGCATCCACAGATAGTCCCATATGAATCGTCAGTGTGTCAGTATATCAGACATGTGAAAGCTGGTCGGCCAATCCTTGACTTTTAGTCTTGGTGCGGTGGTCCAGTGGAAAGATGCCTGGTTGCTGATGCTATGCGGAGTTGCAGAATGGCGGTTCGATCCCTCGACCGGGAGATGGTGATCAACAAATTAAACTAACGGGTGCATCACTGTCGGCTAGGTTAGCACATGGAAATTGAAGCCACACGTTGCCAGTGCGTCAATAAAATAAAAATACATATACTGCCAGAGCCGTGCTGGAGTCAGAGTACAATAGGCGTAAAAGCCTAGGATTGATTGTGACAGATGCATCCACAGATAGTCCCATATGAATCGTCAGTGTGTCAGTATATCAGACATGTGAAAGCTGGTCGACCAATCCTTGACTTTTAGTCTTGGTGCGGTGGTCCAGTGGAAAGATGCCTGGTTGCTGATGCTATGCGGAGTTGCAGAATGGCGGTTCGACCCGACCGGGAGATGGTGATCAACAAATTAAACTAACGGGTGCATCACTGTCGGCTAAGTTAGCACATGGAAATTGAAGCCGCACGTTGCCAGTGTGTCAATAAAATAAAAATACATATACTGCCAGAGCCGTGCTGGAGTCAGAGTACAATAGGCGTAAAAGCCTAGGATTGATTGTGACAGATGCATCCACAGATAGTCCCATATGAATCGTCAGTGTGTCAGTATATCAGACATGTGAAAGCTGGTCGGCCAATCCTTGACTTTTAGTCTTGGTGCGGTGGTCCAGTGGAAAGATGCCTGGTTGCTGATGCTATGCGGAGTTGCAGAATGGCGGTTCGATCCCCCGACTGGGAGATGGTGATCAACAAATTAAACTAACGGGTGCATCACTGTCGGCTAAGTTAGCACATGGAAATTGAAGCCGCACGTTGCCAGTGCGTCAATAAAATAAAAATACATATACTGCCAGAGCCGTGCTGGAGTCAGAGTACAATAGGCGTAAAAGCCTAGGATTGATTGTGACAGATGCATCCACAGATAGTCCCATATGAATCGTCAGTGTGTCAGTATATCAGACATGTGAAAACTGGTCGGCCAATCCTTGACTTTTAGTCTTGGTGCGGTGGTCCAGTGGAAAGATGCCTGGTTGCTGATGCTATGCGGAGTTGCAGGATGACGGTTCGATCCCCCGACCGGGAGATGGTGATCACCAAATTAAACTAACGGGTGCAGCACTGTCGGCTAAGTTAGCACATGGAAATTGAAGCCGCACGTTGCCAGTGCGTCAATAAAATAAAAATACATATACTGCCAGAGCCGTGCTGGAGTCAGAGTACAATAGGCGTAAAAGCCTAGGATTGATTGTGACAGAGGCATCCACAGATAGTCCCATATGAATCGTCAGTGTGTCAGTATATCAGACATGTGAAAACTGGTCGGCCAATCCTTGACTTTTAGTCTTGGTGCGGTGGTCCAGTGGAAAGATGCCTGGTTGCTGATGCTATGCGGAGTTGCAGGATGACGGTTCGATCCCCCGACCGGGAGATGGTGATCAACAAATTAAACTAACGGGTGCAGCACTGTCGGCTAAGTTAGCACATGGAAATTGAAGCCGCACGTTGCCAGTGCGTCAATAAAATAAAAATACATATACTGCCAGAGCCGTGCTGGAGTCAGAGTACAATAGGCGTAAAAGCCTAGGATTGATTGTGACAGATGCATCCACAGCATATCCCATATGAATTGTCAGTGTGTCAGTATATCAGACATGTGAAAACTGGTCGGCCAATCCTTGACTTTTAGTCTTGGTGCGGTGGTCCAGTGGAAAGATGCCTGGTTGCTGATGCTATGCGGAGTTGCAGAATGGCGGTTCGATCCCCCGACCGGGAGATGGTGATCAACAAATTAAACTAACGGGTGCATCACTGTCGGATAAGTTAGCACATGGAAATTGAAGCCACACGTTGCCAGTGCGTCAATAACATAAAAATACATATACTGCCAGAGCTGTGCTGGAGTCAGAGTACAATAGGCGTAAAAGCCTAGGATTGATTGTGACAGATGCATCCACAGATAGTCCCATATGAATCGTCAGTGTGTCAGTATATCAGACATGTGAAAGCTGGTCGGCCAATCCTTGACTTTTAGTCTTGGTGCGGTGGTCCAGTGGAAAGATGCCTGGTTGCTGATGCTATGCGGAGTTGCAGAATGGCGGTTCGATACCCCGACCGGGAGATTGTGATCAACAAATTAAACTAACAGGTGCATCACTGTCGGCTAAGTTAGCACATGGAAATTGAAGCCGCACGTTGCCAGTGCGTCAATAAAATAAAAATACATATACTGCCAGAGCCGTGCTGGAGTCAGAGTACAATAGGCGTAAAAGCCTAGGATTGATTGTGACAGATGCATCCACAGATAGTCCCATATGAATCGTCAGTGTGTCAGTATATCAGACATGTGAAAACTGGTCGGCCAATCCTTGACTTTTTAGTCTTGGTGCGGTGGTCCAGTGGAAAGATGCCTGGTTGCTGATGCTATGCGGAGTTGCAGGATGACGGTTCGATCCCCCGACCGGGAGATGGTGATCAACAAATTAAACTAACGGGTGCAGCACTGTCGGCTAAGTTAGCACATGGAAATTGAAGCCGCACGTTGCCAGTGCGTCAATAAAATAAAAATACATATACTGCCAGAGCCGTGCTGGAGTCAGAGTACAATAGGCGTAAAAGCCTAGGATTGATTGTGACAGATGCATCCACAGATAGTCCCATATGAATCGTCAGTGTGTCAGTATATCAGACATGTGAAAACTGGTCGGCCAATCCTTGACTTTTTAGTCTTGGTGCGGTGGTCCAGTGGAAAGATGCCTGGTTGCTGATGCTATGCGGAGTTGCAGGATGACGGTTCGATCCCCCGACCGGGAGATGGTGATCAACAAATTAAACTAACGGGTGCAGCACTGTCGGCTAAGTTAGCACATGGAAATTGAAGCCGCACGTTGCCAGTGCGTCAATAAAATAAAAATACATACATACACTGTCGGCTAAGTTAGCACATGGAAATTGAAGCCGCACGTTGCCAGTGCGTCAATAACATAAAAATACATATACTGCCAGAGCCGTGCTGGAGTCAGAGTACAATAGGCGTAAAAGCCTAAGATTGATTGTGACAGATGCATCCACAGATAGTCCCATATGAATCGTCAGTGTGTCAGTATATCAGACATGTGAAAACTGGTCGGCCAATCCTTGACTTTTAGTCTTGGTGCGGTGGTCCAGTGGAAAGATGCCTGGTTGCTGATGCTATGCGGAGTTGCAGGATGACGGTTCGATCCCCCGACCGGGAGATGGTGATCAACAAATTAAACTAACGGGTGCAGCACTGTCGGCTAAGTTAGCACATGGAAATTGAAGCCGCACGTTGCCAGTGCGTCAATAAAATAAAAATACATATACTGCCAGAGCCGTGCTGGAGTCAGAGTACAATAGGCGTAAAAGCCTAGGATTGATTGTGACAGATGCATCCACAGATAGTCCCATATGAATCGTCAGTGTGTCAGTATATCAGACATGTGAAAACTGGTCGGCCAATCCTTGACTTTTTAGTCTTGGTGCGGTGGTCCAGTGGAAAGATGCCTGGTTGCTGATGCTATGCGGAGTTGCAGGATGACGGTTCGATCCCCCGACCGGGAGATGGTGATCAACAAATTAAACTAACGGGTGCAGCACTGTCGGCTAAGTTAGCACATGGAAATTGAAGCCGCACGTTGCCAGTGCGTCAATAAAATAAAAATACATACATACACTGTCGGCTAAGTTAGCACATGGAAATTGAAGCCGCACGTTGCCAGTGCGTCAATAACATAAAAATACATATACTGCCAGAGCCGTGCTGGAGTCAGAGTACAATAGGCGTAAAAGCCTAGGATTGATTGTGACAGATGCATCCACAGATAGTCCCATATGAATCGTCAGTGTGTCAGTATATCAGACATGTGAAAACTGGTCGGCCAATCCTTGACTTTTAGTCTTGGTGCGGTGGTCCAGTGGAAAGATGCCTGGTTGCTGATGCTATGCAGAGTTGCAGAATGGCGGTTCGATCCCCCGACCGGGAGATGGTGATCAACAAATTAAACTAACGGGTGCATCACTGTCGGCTAAGTTAGCACATGGAAATTGAAGCCGCACGTTGCCAGTGCGTCAATAACATAAAAATACATTCATGCAGTCCATAGCTCTGTCACTCATGCAGTCATCCAATCTGTCACTCCTGCAGTCATCCAATATGTCGCTCATACAGTCTGTCACTCATGCAGTCATCTGATCTGTCACTCATGCAGTCATCCGATCTGTCACTTATGCAGTCATCCAATCTGCCACTCATGTAGTCACCAGATCTGTTACTCAGTTGGTCGGTGGGTCCGTGGTTTGGTCTGGTAGCATGTCCGTCAGTCAGTCACTTATGCATTCATCCGTTTCTTCACGTATGCAGTCCTCCATTCCATCACTCATGCAGTCAACTGATCTGTCACGCAGGTTGATATCTGATCTGTCACTCATGCAGCCATCCGATCTCTCACTCATGCAGTCTTTCGGTTTGTCCATCGGCTGGCTGGTCAATGGATTGCTCAGTCGGTGGGTGATCCGGTCATCCGATCTGTCACTAATGCAGTCTATCAGTTTGTTACGCATACAGTTATCCGATCTGTCATTCATGAAGTCATCCGATCTGTCACTCATGCAGTCATATAATCTGTCACTCATGCAGTTGGATGGTCGGTCGGGTGGTCACTCATGCAGTCATCCGATCTGTCACTTATGCAGTCATCTGATCTGTCATTCCTGCAGTCCATAACTCTGTCACTAATGCAGTCATGCTATCTGTTACTCATGCATGCATCCGATCTGTCACTCATGCAGTCATCCCGTATGTCGCTCATACAGTCTGTCACTCATGCGCATTCATCTGATCTGTCACTCATGCAGCCATCCGATCTTTCACTCATGCAGACATCCAATCTGTCACTCATCTAGTCAGCCGATCTGTCACTTGGTTGGTCGGTGGGTGGGTGGTTTAGTCTGGCAGCATATCCGCCAGTCTGTCACTTATGCAGTCCTCCATTCCATCACTCATGCAGTCAACCGATCTGTCACTCAGGCTGTTATCTGATCTGTCGCTCATACAGTCATCTGCTCTGTCACTCATGTAGTCTGTCAGTCTCTCCCTCATGCGGTCATCCTATCTGCCACCCATGTTGGCATCCGATCTGTCACCCATGCAGTCATCTAATCTGTCACTCATACAGTCGGTCGGGTGGGCGGGCAGTCAGTTGGTCACTCGGTCAGTCAGTGGGTTGGTCAGTCGGTAGGTGGATGGTTTGGTCTGTCAGTCTGTTCATCACTCATACAGTCATCCGATCTTTCACACATGCAGTCTGTCAGTTCTGTCACTTATGCAGTCCATCAGTCTATCACTCATGTAGTCATCCTATCTGTCACTCATGTAGTCATCCGATCTGTTACTCATCCGGTCCATCAGTCTATCACTAATGCCGTCACCCGATCTGTCAATGATGCAGTCATGTGGTCTGTCACTCATGCAGTCATGCAATCTATCACTCATGCAGTTGGTCACCCATGCAGTTAGTTGGTCGGGCGGCCGGTTGGTCACTCATTCAGTTGGTCAGTGGGTTTGTCAGTCGGTTGGTGGGTGGTTTGGTCTGTCAGCCTGCGGTTAGTCTGTCACTGATTCAGTACTCCAATCTGTCACTCATGCAGTCCGCCATTCATGCAGTCATCCAATTTATCGGTCATGCAGTTGGTCACTCATATAGTCAGTAGGTTCGTCGCTCATGTAGTTGGTCAGTCCAGCACACATTCAGTCAACCGATCTGTCACTCATGTGTTCGATTGGTCGGTTGGTCAGTCGGTAGGCCAAATGGTAGTTTGGTCTGTCAGCCTGTCCATCGGTCCATCATTTATACAGTCATCCGATCTGTCACAATGTAGTCGGTCGTCCCACCAGTCTGTCACTCATGCATTCACCCAATCCCTCATGCATGCAGTCATCCAATCTGTTACTAATGCAGTCATCCGATATGTCACTCATGCAGTCTGTCAGTTTGTCACCCATCCAGTCATGCTATCTAGCAGTCATGCTGTCATCCGATGTGTCACACATCAAGTCCATCAGTCTGTCACCGATGCAGTCCATCAGTCTATCACTCATGCAGTCATCCGATCTGTCACTCGTTCAGTCTGTCAGTCTGTCTGTCTTGTCCATCACTCATGCAGTCATACGCTCTGTCACTCATGCATCCATAAGTCCATCAGTCATGCAGTCACTCATTCGATCTGTCATTCATGCAGTCAGTCATCCATCCGATCTGTCACTCATGCTGTCAGTCGATCGGTTGATTGGCTGGTCAGTCAGTCCCACATTCAACTGAGCTGTCACTCATGCAGGCCATCACTCATGCAGTCGATCATCCGATCAGTCAGTCAGTCAGTCATTTGCTCTGTCACTCATCGGTCAGTCGTTTGGTCGGCCATTCGGCCAGTTGGTCAGCCTGTCCATCAGTCCATCACGCATGCACTCATCAGATCTGTTACTCATGCAGTCTGTCAGTCTATCACTCATGCAGTCAGTCGGTCATCTGATCTATCACTCATGCAGTCGGTTGGCCTGTCCATCAGTTCATCACTCATACAGCTTTCCGAGCCGTTACTCATGCAGTCTGTCAGTCCGTCACTCATGCGGTCAGTCACCAGATCTGTCACTCATGCAGTGAGTCATTCAGTCTGTTGGCCTATCTGTCAGTCCATCACTCATGCAGTCATCCGATCTGTCACTCATGCACCCCATCACTCCATCACCCATGCAGTCGGACATCCAGTCTGCACTCATGCAGTCAGTCAATTAGTCTGTCAACCTATCTGTCTGTCCACCACTCATGCAGTCATCCGATCTGTCACTCATGCACCACATCAGTCCATCACTCATGCAATCGGACATCTGATCTGTCACTCATGCAGTCAGTTGCTCATCCGATCTGTCACTCATGCAATCGGTCGGACTTCCACAGTGGTATAGTTGCAAAGTTTGAGCATCCGGAGTGCTTGGCAGCAGCCATAGCACTGGGAGGGGTGACAATATTATTTCTATGGGGCATGTGTCTGAGCATGCGGAGCAAAGCTCTGGCATGCTCCGGTCCCACTGTACACCACTGGTCATCCGATCTGTCGGTCGGTTGAAAATTGTCAAAATGTCACCCCTCTCTTTCCCCATCCATATCCGTACAGCAATCATATCCTCATGTTTCTTGAACTCAACTCAGACTACCTTGAAATTACAAATAGATGCTATACGGTACAGCATCTATGTGTAATTTCAAGGTAGTCTGAGATGAGTCCACGAAAAATGAGGATATGATTGCTTTTTCATAGTGAAAGTCCCATAACGAAAATACGACACTACTGGTAAGACACACTTATGAATGAAGGTGGGTTGCGCTGCCAGTAATAACTGCAATGCCCAATAGTTTGCAAATGTAGCGCGGACTGACTGAACGGGTACTGACCATCCCAGCGAAGCTGGGTACAGAACGGCCACTCCGGATTCGCTCCAAGCACGCCCCCACCCCCCCCCCCCCACCCCCACCCCCCACCCTCCCCCGGGTAGGATAGTACGCGTACATGAGCCCTATGAGAGAGGTTTTCATTAAAAGTGACTAAGTCTGTTAAGCCACGTGGTTAGCATACGCGCACGTCAGAGCTTCCCTGACAACACGTCATGGAATTGGAAGCGAGTGCATGCCTATAGTGTACCAAGTGGGTACTCGTAAAAACCTTTAATTATTCCCTTCTCGTTGTTCTTGGCACACCGATTAGGATCAGAATAAAACGAGCTTTCTAGAACTGTTAACTATTTTAAAATCGGCCTAGAAATGGCTGAGTTATCCGCGAAAACCCCCTTGAATTATCTTCAAAATATTGCCTTTGACGTCGTAATCGTGTGTATGCATTAATAGATCTAGAAAGTTCTGTGTACGTGATAAATACGTCACTGATCTAGCTGCACGCTGATTGGCTACCGCTTGCCCGCTGATTGGCTGAGACATCTGCCTTTGACGTCACGAGTAGCATAAAAGGGGTGGAAAATCGAGAATCAGGAGCATCGTCGGCGTGGAGACCGACCCGTCTGGAGGACTGGCTGGAAGTGCGGGACTTGACGAGTGCACCGGAACACCGGCGGAAGATACAGAACATCACCGTGGTTCCAAGCGGCTTTCAGCTCACCCGCACCAGATAGCAGTTCTCGGACTTTCTGCATTACAGAATTTTGGATGCTTATAATGGATAATTAAAGTTATGGTTCCCGCTTCCGAACTGGTCTAAAGGGAACACCTCTGCGGAAAGGGCCATACTGGCCTGGGATGTGATTCTATGGAATATAGACCTTATGGTGATTCTTGGTGGATGACTTGCCGGATCTGCCAACCATGCTGAAAAGTGGACTTCAATTTCCTCACTGCATGTCGTGTGTGGTTAATTAACCTTTTGACCACGGTCCGGTTGAACTTTGCTGGGTGTGCCGCAAGAGCTATGTGATGTATCCCACACTGTGTGCCAGTTTATGTAACTGCTTAGCATAATATACAGCCCTCTATGTCAATGGGCAAACTTTAACTTTATTACTTCCGTCGCCAGACGAATAACTTTCTTACTTCTGTATAAATTATATACTAGCTGCAAAGAATATCTAATATACATTTCTTCACTGCTCTGTTTCACTGTCCTGAGTGTGTATCACGTCTACCCTGTCTGGAGGAGTCAGCTTGCAGAGACCTGCCTGCAGAAATCAGCTGCGGAAATCTGCCTGCGGAAATCATTCCAGCATCAGAGAATGTGTCGACTCGTGCTATGAATACGTTAGCGCCTCAATTTCAGTAACATAGTAGCCTGTTCCGTACCAATGACTATTAGGTACTCAAGTAGCTATACTATTGTACATTTAATTCTCATTTCCGTATATGGTACTGACGACTAATAGGTACCTTACTGGTCTTAAGACCATAATTTATCATTTTTGTCTTACTGTGAATATTATCCTTGTTTACTGTAGGTGCTTTCAACTAGCCGCACCGTTTAAGTTTATCAATTTATGATATTTAGTTATCTCATTTAATTACATTCTATGTATTGCATTGGTTAGTTGTATATGGCAGTTAGCCATTCAGTTAATATGTTTTGTTTAATTGTAGAAAACTTTGGACTGCAGTACGCTAGGAAATACTATACAGCAACAGATATATCTGCATTACTTTATTCCCGCCATCATCAATTTTACACTGAGGTCACTGACCGTGCTCTAGTTGTTTAAGGCCGGAATGTTACTGACTAAACCTTACTATTCAGCTCGATAGGATAAGTTAAAGTGGTTAGGGATAATTTCTTCGTCTAGAGACATATAGTGTACACCTCTTTTCCAGTTGTTGCGGTAATGTAGCCCCACACTCTGGCAAGGTTGTGTAAAATTGGCCAGTTACCTATAGGGCCTCATATATATTAAGTTATTGTCTCTTTCCACGATCCACCATCCGCATGGCTTATTAATTGTCTAGACTTCCCAGCAGCATGTTGATCAGATCCGACCCTGGGAAACTATCGGAGGTTTCCGAGCGGTGATGGTTAAAGTGCTGATTTACATACATCTCCCCCGTATCTTCGGATGCTTGTTAGCTAGATGACCCTGCCAATGAAGGAAGCACTGTGAAAACATATAGTTATAAATATGAATTAGTTAGTTTATTTACCGGCCCGCAGTGCATATCTGGGCATGTTGGAACTTAATCCTAATGACAGGTCAACTGTTAGATCCATAGCACACGGTGACAGATGAAATGCGGATCTCCATCGAATTCGTTGCAGTGTCTGGATGAAGTGTTGGAGCTCATCACGACCTCACGGGAAGGATACTCACGATGGATATCCATCTCTTCACCCCCACCATAAAGACATGTCAGGATTCAAAATTTGCTTTTGTGAAACGTAGCCATTGTCCAGGTGATGTTTTATGTGGTTGCGTAGCAAGGTAGTCAAATTCGGATGCCTTGTGTTGTAACATGTACGCATAGCGTCTTTGGAGGTAGATGCTAATCCAAGCGACCTACGGGAAGCGGAGCGCCTGCGCCCATTGGACAACTGTCTCTACAGTTAGGTAGGAATCCCTGCCACTTGCAGCCAAATCTAGTTTCTGTTTCTAACAACTAAATGATAGGTTAGACGGTAGCAGAAGGCCCGCATAAATAAAGCGGCATCTACCAATACAGTATCTTTGGAACTACGCAAGACGTGACTTGGGAATTCTTCGGAAATCATTCGTCCCATCTTAACGTAAACCAGTATGCATCACATTAATTATGGTTTCACTAGGATCTTCACTTAGCATTTTCTGTTGTTGAACAAAAGAGTGGCCCTTTTTGCCAGCTCTTTTCCTTCTCTTCGGCATTGAAGGCATTTTCCTGTGATGGAGGCCTGCGCGAGGCACTTTCCTCCCGCAACAACAATATTTCTTTGTATGTGTGTTAGGGGTATACTAGTTTATATTAAACTACTTAGTGACTTCGTTGTGGATGCTTCTCTTGCAGGGATACCTCTGCGGATTCAAGAACCTGTGTGGTACCTTCGGGGACACCACATGGAAAGAACACCAGATAGCTCTATGTTGTGTATTATTATGTGCTCATTTACTGTCAAACGATTCATCTTGTTTGTATAGTATATAAATATTTCTGTTGTTTAATGATAAATTGTTCCATACCTCTAAATTAGTATGGATAGACATACCAGTGACACTAATAGTTGGGATGACACTGTTTGGTTCAATCTTGGCGGCAATGGTCGCATGGGTCCATTGGAACATCAGTGTTCCATCGGCTCTAGAAGTCGGTTTTTGTATTTCTCAGAGAGACATCATACGGGATCCACAACCCCGAGATCCGCAGATAACCAGCCATCCTGTTCATCGTGCACTTGCAGTACGATAGGCGGAAACGTCATAGTGGACCAGTACGTATGTATCCCCATGAGCTACAAGTGGCACCTGATGTGGGGCTCGAATGAGAAGCGAACCCACGCCAACACTTAACACCCGTGAGTATCAGTCTCCTTCAACAGACAGTCAGCTTTCCTTAGATACGGAAGTAGCATCATATAACGGAAGAACAGCTCGCGTGCGCACCACCAATGTCGTAAATTTCCCCGGTTTGGAACGACCAGCACCACCTCAACATGAGCTCTCACCGATCAGCGAGGGGACACCCTGTGATGCCTCGCAGGCGGGAACTCAATACATCACTTTATCGGATCACCACCATCTATGCCGGATCGCGGATGACTGTGTCAAAGACCCCCACAGGGGCAACCACAAACTTCACGACCATTATGTTCACCAACGTCATCAATGTGACCAGTGGCTGGACGCTCATGTACCATATCCCGTATCTCCCCATTTTTGTGTGTCTTCACCATACTACCCAGCAGTAACACGTTTCGAACCGGTAAAAAATGACAACACCCTTTCAGCAATACATCAGAAGACGTCCACATCACATACATCTTCCGCCGCAGTCACCTGCACCACCTCTGTACGAGGAATTTCCATCACAGCATTAGGAACACCTGCGTCGTCTACATAGCATGCCTCCACCCATCTATAGACCTACACCTGTCTATGGACCCGCAGCATGGCGGTATTCGTCAGAACCAATGAACCATGCAACACATCATCGACGGGAATCACCTTCATGGATGTGACAGCATCGACAGGGACATCGACGGGAAACACCACCACCACCACCACCACCACCACCACCACCACCACCACCACCACCACCACCACCACCACCACCACCTACACGCCGACCAGCATTTACATTCTCATCAGTTTCGCCAGCACCACTACCGGGTTTCGCACCAATCACGTCTCCATGATGACTTGGCTGTATCATTCTCCAGAAATCTACGTCGACATGCGGAGGAAACACTACCGGAGTTAACAAGCCGCATCCGTCGGTTAGTTACCCGCGCCTACCCCAGCACGAATTTCGAGGGTGTCACACACTTACATTTAGACACGTTCATCAATTCGTTAAGTGGAGAACCCGCCTTAAAAGAAAAACTATTTCTCACGGAGCATAGCAGCCTACAACAGCTTACGGCCACCATATTTCAGATCGAGAATTTCTTGGAGCGGGAGAAAAGTAATCGCCGCCAACTACACCCAATCAATGAGGATAAATGATGTAAATGTTGCCACTACCACCGAATCGAACACTGCAACTACCACCACATCAGCAAATGAACAACACACACAGCAAGAACACAACAGTCAGAATCATGCGTCTAGAGGAAGAGGGCATGCCCAATCCCATCGCGGGGGGCCACAACAATGCCCAAGGATGCGGGAACCAGCACAACAACAACAATAAGCAAAACATGCACGGAAGACTAGAAGATATGACTAAACAGATCTCCGTGCTCACCAATCTCATAACCACACTTAGCACCACGGTTGCGATACCATCAACCACTAGACCGCAATCCACCACAGCTTCAGCTCCACCACCAAACACGTGCTTTGGATGTGGTCAGCCGGGCCACTGGAAGAGTCGATGTCCAAGCCACCCTCCATCTACAACTCCAACCACTGACCGACGTACCCTGCAGGTTGAGAATCCGTCAAACCAGCATGGGCACCGATTACAGTCACTTCAGTGCCCATTTCCACAACCCGGCTCAACTGTAGTCCCTGAGCCCCAAAGGCAGGCGGCCATTTATACTCGTCAACACATTCCTATTACACCATGCACTCACCCGCATCCGGCTTCTTCTATGTCAGTGCCTATGATGCACACCACATTCACAGCACTGCCATCTTCCCCCGGAGATGTTGACGAAGGAAACATGCCTTGGTTGTATAGATTGGGATCTACGACTCCCATATGTGCTCATGGCATACCGCACTTCAGTACATTCCAGCACGGGTTATAGCCCTGCACAGTTAATGTTAGGCTGTGAATTAGCCTTACCCATGGATCTGGCATTGCCCAGGATTCCGGGCGAGAAAAATTCACCATCTCTCTATGTAGAGCTCATGCGGCAGCTGATAGAACAGACCCGTGAGCTAGTGAGAGCAACTTTATCCACTGCACACCAGCGTCAGAAAACATGGCATGACCGGCGGGTGCCTGGAGATGTATGAAGCGTGGAAAATGGTTTGGGTACACGATTCGTGACGTTCTGTAAATGTGCCAAGTAAACTGAGTTACCAGTGCAAAGGCCCCTATGTGGTAGTAGGTAAGACGTCGGACGTGACTTACCGTAGCCGTGCTTCGGATGGCCTGACCTTAGTCATCCATTTTGATTGACTTAAACCATGTGGCAGTGATGACCCAGTGCCAGAGCTCGGGCTGGGTGTTCCACGTGACACTGGTACCCAGACAAATGTCTCTGCGGAAACAAGTATTTCCGATGTTAGTCCAGAGCACCATGGTGCCAGTTCGACCTCTCTCCTACCAAGCCAGGAGTCCGGTGAACAATCAACTAATGCTGCTGCCCTCTCCCTCGTCAGTGCGGGTCTACTACACCTGCCACACCGCAGCAACCACCCCCCCCCACCGCCCTGCTGGCGGTGGGCAGGGAAGCAGTCTGTTCAGCATTTTCCCGGTACTTAAAAACTACGACAGAATACCAACCATTGTGTAATAGGATATGACCAATTCTCCATTCCAGCAGGCAATCCTGACCACATATGCCCGACCAAGCCTGCAATCCCCCCCCACCCCGTCGTGAGCAGTCAGAACATCACACCAGACACAGAGACCAGGTGCACGCAGAACACACTTGCCCACAAGACTGGATACGTCAATTCACCGTTGTGCAAACATCACATACACATCCGCTTACAAGGAAGATTTATAACAGAGACATTCAATATCAGCGACAACAAAGAATAGCAATCACATAACGTTTTGAAATCGAAAAAGTTAGAGACATATTTTTCTGCAACATTCCATCCTGCTTTCCGCAATCCCGACTTTTCCGCAACTGCAACAGACTTGACATTCACCAGCGTGGAAACCTGGATATGCCCAATCCGCAGTACACCAGCAGCATGCAGCACCCCTGACTTCCCTACAACAGAACACTACCGCCATCAACACCAGTCAACATTTTTCCGCAATCACCTTCTTACGGAAAGAAGGAACAATTCCACAGCCATCTACAGTGCGCGTTGTGGGGGATTCCCCCCGCCCCCCCCCCCCCAACCCCTACCACCCCCCACCACCCCCGACCTATCATACGGAAATAGCTAAAATGTTATACATCATTCACACGTAATAACAGTAAGTATTATTAAGAGAGCAAGATCCCGCAGTCTGTCGTCCATCACGAGTAGGATTTTGCTACCGAAAGGTTGACTTTGATAATGGATTGATTCAAGTTACGACAACACCCTTCTTCGTCATCCATAAAGTAACTCTGTCCCACCTACGAGCTCGGCCATTACAGAGTGAAATACATCATGTCCGATAAAGTTGACACCGCACTTCAGTTACCCGCCCCGCCCCAGGGTAACAAAAATGTCACACTTCACAACAGCACAAGAATCATCCGCAGATAAACAGCCACGCGTATCAATGAATATCATCAACACAACAGAAACATAGACACTCAGGTTGACTGTATTCACAATCTTCATATGACGGTATTGTAATTGTAAACTGAGGCACACATTTTCCGAGCTGTATTATAATAAATTAAGTTTAGTCTAGGTAGGGATGGTACTAGTCCTACCCACAGAGGAGGATGCTTGGCAGTCCGCCCACCAGGAAAACACAGTCCAGCTTGGTGGAATTAGTATACATAATTTCCGCAAGACATGGAGCTGTTTAAACCAAACAATAGTTATAGACAGCTATATTGTCCTAATTTTGATCAAGAACACCATCGTTCTACCGTGTGTACAGATCATTAACCCACGGGCCGATGAAGCGGCATCAAAACTTCGACAATATCATATCATGGAGAATTTCAAATATTCTCTTACCTACATATTCCTGCACAAGATCAACACGGTCTGGAATACACTTATTACAGACAAACCACAGCCGCATGTATAAGATCATGCGCATACAGGGATGCTGTTTCAAGGACCAGATTTTAAAACATATTTCCGTCTTTCCCATCAACAATGAATAATCAGCAGCATCAATACTCCGCCATTACGTAAATATTGCCTAAATTTCCGATCAACCACGTGCTTTCACAACAAGAAACCACGTGACTTTCACTTATATTCCAAGTAAATTGGATCAAAGGCTTTAAACACAAGAGCCGCCCAAAACGTGCATCTACCACAGCATGATGGAAGAGGCGAGAGGGTGAGTCAGGGCAATTGCTGCTGACGTCATCGCGCTCTCCCACACCCCATCGGGCACTCCAGCCTGAAATTAAAACAGGCAAGTTTATAAGCATCCAATCTAAAAAACTGCTTCACACTAATTAAAAGCTGAGCTTCCACGGGAATAAGTAGTTCCAAGCTTTCACGTTGATCGGAGACTTGTTTTTTCCTTTGAGTGGAGATGAAAGTGATACTCTTTCCTTTTTATATTTATACTTACTTCCTTTACATGAGAGGAATATTTCATCTGACTCCAGGTTTAAATAAATCCAAACTTTCCTTATAGGGCATGGCCGAATCACCCTGAAACTTTCGGGTGTTGTCATTCGCCCTCCTGTCACATCACCAAACAGCATAAAAGGAGGAGATCACACACTGAAACTTCGTATTCCCGTCAAACTTGGTAAGAACAAGCATGAGGATACGTTTGTGTCACAAACCAAATTCTGCTGTTTTCTTATTATTTATTTGTCATTACTGTTAATATTATTTGGCCAGGAAAAGTATGAAGAGTTAGGAAAAATAGATTAGGTTAGGCAGTCTGCACCGTTATCAATATGCGGAAATAAGATGTCACCTGCTGAGGATCTCACATGTCCGACAGCTCGGAAGAGTCGGCACCAGCTCATTCCGGAAAGAAGTATTCGTGTACAGCATTACAGCTCAACGAACAGCCGTGTAAGTGCGTGTTTTCCCGCAATTCGGACTTGACGCTACATATCAATCGTGATCATCTTTTTCAACACACATTCTGTTCGGACTGTAAATACCTATATACAGCTACACATTACGGTGTGATGCACGCATTAACAGAAAAGCATCGTGTGTTAGTAGTAACATTACAGCCTGGAGAACAAGGTGAGAATGTTGAAGTTCTAGCCACCTGCTTTGAAACTAGACTTCCGCTTAATGTACTTCCTATGGGAAAGATGGCCAAGACCAAGCGTACGAAATGGCAACAACTAGACTTACCGCATTGCAGACCAGCAACAGCCACCACATCCGCCACGCAACATGCTCTAAGTCATTACATAGCGTCAACCACCATCATGATGGAATAACTAGCATGACCAGCACTGGCAGCACCTGCAGTAATGGTACCAGCATCGCCTGCAGTTTCCACTATGGCAGCACCCGCAGCAACACCAATCGGCTGGCCCATTTCTGTGGTTATTTAAATACCGGTGACCATATCCGAGCACGGGTTACAGGATGTTTCAGACAGATCAATATCTCCTTGTAGTCTAATAATAGACGAGGAGCCGCAGCAATCGTCACCGCATCTCAGAGCAGCACCGCATCACACCCGCGCAGCAGCAGTCACACGGATTCAACAGTTCGAAAAGTAACTACACCGGATCATTCATGCACCGGAAAGAAATGCCTCGCACACTCCACTGAAATCCATGCAGTACTAAGGATGACCGCCAGCAAACTACTGAAGGCAACGAAAATCTGGAAGTTATCTGCCAGCGCAGCATCCGCATCCACAGCAGTATCAGCATCATCATTACAGAAATCACTCATCAGGTTTACAGCCCTCAGTCCACCCGCAGCATGGACAACAACCTCGACTTCAACAACAACGGTAATGTCCGCAATCTCCACACCGCCACCAGTTCTCACATCACCAGTCATCATCTCCGCCACCACCAGTGCTTCAATGGATTCGTCTGCACCATCTTCCAGCTATAGTATTACCGACCTGGGCCTGCTTGGTAGTGATATATCGGCAGCAGAAGGCCATCCGCCGCATCCGTCCTCTATGAGTCGGGGTACCCAGACACGCTGGGGAAACTTCACAGCGGATGTTTGTGGACACTATTGCCGAGGTTGCAGCAGGATTTATCAGTAGTTGTGCGGAACACACAACTTTATTACTATTATGTTTATTTTTTAGATTTTTTCTTATTACTATATATGTTTTAACAATTGATACCCAGTCCCTAGGCTGACTACGGTCATCCTACACAGCTGCGCAATATTCTTGCGTAGCTGTGTCTCACATAAAATAATCGCTGTGGATTCCTGTGTTGTAAACACGTCATGTGCGGCGTACGTACACAACACACTGCAGCCAATATGTCACAATCACGTCATGCAGTCTCATCTACGCTGGGGCTGCCTGATGAACTAGTCTTTTTACCTTATTATTTGATATTTTTCTTATTATTTTAGTTCCCGCATGAGTACGATGGGACGGATTGTGGGTTAGCGGAAGCTACCCGTGCGGATCCGCACTAACGGGCGCATTATATTAATCTATATACATCTATGTGCATCCCTTTATTTACTCAGGATGCACATGTAATTAGCATAATCTGTGATACTCTTCTCGAGTATAGTTATGTGATTATATATTTACATTGTATTTTATAGAAACTGTATTGTAATTGTGGTACGTTGAAGCTTGGGTGTTCTCTCCGGAAAAATAATGATCCGCATCCGAGAGAACACCCATGCGAGTTATTGTTTAGGTAAGTAAAAGATCTAAATAAAAATATGCATGCACCGTGAAATGAAAAACAAAAAAAGAAAAGATCTGGAAAAATAATTCCATGTCCAAAATCAAAATCAATGGTATGCCTCCCTTCCAAACTCTTTCGCACCCTATGTGCTCTGTCTTACGAACACACGTCTTTTACGTCACTCTCCTCTCGGCTATGTGCCTACTCAGGAAGTCTATAATTCCCACCTAGCATGTTCCCATGCATTCGATCCGCCATGCGTGATCGTTTGCCACGGGTGTCAAACTAGGAGGGGTGGTGTAGCGTGGACTGACCGGACGGGTACTGAGCATCCCCGCGGATCCAAGCGGCTTTCAGCTCACCCGCACCGGATAGCAGTTCTCAGACTTTTCGCGCTACAGAATTTTAGATGTTCCCGGACGCCCATCCGGGAGCAAAATAATTAAAGTTATGGTTCTCGCTTCTGAACTGGTCTAAACGGAATACCTCTGCGGAAAGGGCCATACCAGCCCGGGATGTGATTCTACGGAATGTAGATCTTATGGTGATTCTTGATGGATGACTCGCCGGATCTGCCAACCATGCTGAAAAGTGGACTTCAATTTCCGCACTGCATGTCGTGTGTGTTTAATTAACCCTTTAACCACAGTCTGACGGAACTGCATAATATACAGCCCTCTCTGTTAATGGGCAAACTTTAACTTTATTACTTCCGTCGCCGGACGGATAACTTTCTTACTTCTGTATAAATTACATACTAGCTGCAAAGAATATCTAATAGACATTTCTTCACTGCTCTGTTTCACTGTCGCGAGTGTGTACCGCGTCTACCCTGTCTGGAGGAGTCAGCTTGCGGAGACCTGCCTGTGGAAATCAGCTGCGGAAATCTGCCTGCGGAAATCTTTCCAGCTTCAGAGAATGTGTCGACTCGCACTATGAATATGTTAGCGCCTCAATTTCAGCAACATAGTGGCCTATTCAGTACCAATGACTATTAGGTACTCAAGTAGCTATACTATTGTACATTTAATTCTCATTTTCGTATATGGTACTGACGACTAATAGGTACCTTACCGGTCTTAAGACTGCAATTTATAATTTTTGTCTTACTGTGAATATTGTAGCTCACGGGGTTACGTACTGGTCCACTATGACATTTCCGCCCATGGCACCATTAATGCACGATGAACGGGGTGGGGTGCCTGTATGACGTCTCTCCAAGAAATACAAAGACCGACTTCTAGAGCCGGTGGAACACTGATGTTCCAATGGGCCCGTGCGACCATTGCCACCAAGATTTAACTACACAGTGTCATCCCAACTATTTGTTTCACCGGTGAGTCTATCCATACTAATTTAGAGATATGGAACAATTTGTAATTAAAACAGTAGAAATATTTATATACTATACAAACAAGATGAATCGTTTGACAGTAAATGAGCACACAATAATACACAACATATAGCTATCTGGTGTTCTTTCCACGTGGTGTCGCCGGAGGTACCACACACGTTCTTGAATCCGCAGAGGTATCCCCGCAAGAGAAGCATCTGCAACGAAGTCACTAAGTGGTTTAATATAAACTAGTATACCCCTAACACACACACAAAGAAATATTGTTGTTGCGAGAGGAAAGTGCCTCACGCGGGCCTCCGTCACAGGAAAATGCCTTCAACGCCGAAGTGGAGGAAAAGAGCTGGCAAAAAGGGCCACTCTTTTGTTCCACAAAAGAAGATGCTACTTGAAGGTCCTAGTGAAACCATAATTAATGTGATGCGTACTGGTTTACGTGAAGACGGGACAAATGATTTCTGAAGAATTCCCAAGTCACCGTCTTATGTAGTTCCAAAGATACTGTGTTGGTAGATGCCACTTTATTTATGCGGGCCTTCTGCTACTGTCTAACCTATCACTTAGTTGTTAGAAACAGAAACTAGCTTTGGCCACAAATAGCAGGGATTCCTATCTAATTTTAGATACAGTTGTCCAATGGGCGCAGATGCTCCGCTTACCGTTGGGCACTTGGATTAGACGCTAAGACCTCCAAGGACAGTATGCATACATATTACGACGCAAGGCATCCGAATTCGATGAAAATCTGGCTACCTTGCCCCGCAACCACATAAAACATCACCTGGACAATGGTTATGTTTCACACAAGCAAGTTTTGAATCCTGACAAGTCTTTATGGTGGGGGTGAAGAGACGGATATCCATCGTGAGCATCCGTCCCGTGAGGGAGTGACGAGCTCCAACGCTTCATCCAGACACTGCATATATGTATGTATATTGTGTATGTATGTACACGTATATAGGATATTACTCAAATATTCTTCTTGGTGTTTATATGTTTAGGAAAGATAGGAAAGAGACAGTAGACAAAGGAGGTGGCAGAGTAATGGTCATGGTAAATCCGCGGATTGAATGCGAAGAATGCCCGACCTAGATGCTAATTGTGAAACAAAATGGATAAGGCGTAAGCCAACACCTAGAGATGAACTCTTAATTGGATCATACCACTGTGAACCAAACTCAGCAATCGAAGCACTAAATCAATTGGATATATCATTATCAAAAATCCACCTAAACAAAAACCTCCAAAGCACAAAAGTGATGTTGGGAGGAGCCTTTAATCTTGGTGGCATTAATTGGGATACCAGCAGCACTCCCCAGGCGCCAGAGAGCACACTGTGATCACTTAAACGAAATCAGCAAATGTTACTACAACCTAGAACAAATTAATATATCTTTCCCACATTGACGTCATGACGCTGGGATTCCCCTAAACCAATGCTGGCTGATACCGCCGTCAACAAACAGCTGACCTGCGTTAAGTTAATTCTGCACTAAAATACACCGCAATCTACACCGTTCTTATGATAAACTAAAATCATTATGTTATTTAAATCATATATCATTAGAAAGCACATTCAATTGCCAAAAAATTAATGCATTATTTCTTTTTTTTTGAACGTTTTCACTGAGTTATTTGCGTATATAAAATTCACCATTTGACTTAGATTCATTAAATCAAGTGGACAATAGGGGATATTTTGAAATTGCAATCAACTGTATTAAATTTTATAAAACTATGAAAACTAATACAGGAATGTATAGAAAATTGGCTTAGTTTTCCAATGATGTATGACTTCAATAATATTATGAACATATAGTTTTTCATATGCACTGCCTAAAGTGCACTGTATCTGATTCCCATAGCAAACTAATGCTGTTTGCACATCGGCTATTGCGGTTACCAGCCGGAACTGGTATGTGCGATGCATTTCGGGAAGGTATTTTCCCAAAATACGCTAATGTGGGAAAGGTCTATTCATTACCAACCAGAGGGGGTAGAATCTTAGATTTGCCAATTACTTCACACCCCCAACTTTATTGATAAACACTGTCTGCACACCAATTGGCAAGAGCGATCATGATATTTTGGCTGTTAACACCAGACTACGACGAATCTATGCCAAGAAAGAAACACGAATATTGTACAACTATAGTAAAGCAAAATGGGACAACATCCGGAATAACATGAAAAAATTCCAAGAAGAATATTTTAGTAACGACAAACAAAATTCTGTAAATAAAAACTAGTCTCGCTTCAAACCTGCTCTAATTCTAAGCATGAATACTCAGATTTCATGTAAGAAAACAGGGAGAAAACCAGATATTCTCTGGACGACCAGATAAATCAAGAAGCTGATCAAAAAAAGAAATCAGATCTACAGAAAAAGCTGCAACTCTAAATCAGCAGAAGATAAATGTCAATATCAAGAGATGCACCAAATCACCAGAAATAAGCTCCACACATCATATTACAGCTACATCAGTAACACACTTGATCCAGAAAGTGATAACAATTCCAAACAATTTTGGAAATATATCAAAGCCTGAAAGCTGTACAAAATCGGTGTAGGAAAGCTAATGCCAGATGGTAAGGCAGTCAATACTCCAAAGGAGAAAGCAGACATGCTAAACCAACAGTTCACTACCGTTTTTACAACTGAGGGCTGCACAGACAAGGGACCCTCACCATACCTACCTATGCCAAAAATCACTATGAGCAAGCAAGGTGATGTGAACTGCATCAATCGACTCAATCCCAAGAATGCGACAGGACCTGATAACCTACCAATCTGTGTACTAAAAGAAACCAACAATGAGATGACCCCCAATCTTGGCTGCACTATTCCAACAATCTCTTGATACATCAGAAATTGCATCTGACTGGAAGAATGCTAACATTATACCCATTTTTAAAAAGGGCGACAGGTCAAAACCAGCTAACTAGTTGTTTCACAAATCATGGACCACTTAGACCACCAAAACATCCTCTGTGAAAACCAGCATGGCTTCAGATCAAACAGATCATGTGAAACACAATTACCTTTAACATCAGACGACATCACACACCACATGAACAATGGTATGCAAGTTGACATGGCGACTTTAGATTTCGCAAAAGCATTTGACAAAGTCGCACATCAAAGACTGTCTATTAATTTGAATTACTGTGGTATCCGAGGTGACACCCAAAAATTGATCGACTCATTCCTTAATGGCCGCCAGCAGCAAGTAGTTTTGAATGATGCAACATCAGCACCACCTGACGTGATATCGGGAGTAGCCCCAGGGGACCGTCCTAGGTCCAACCCTTTTCTTGATATACATAAATGATATAGCTGAGAACCTTCACTCAACCGTGTGTCTGTTTGCTGATGATTGTGTATTGTACCGACCTGTTACCTCTGTCGATGACCACCGCCTACTACAAGAAGATCATGACACTTTAATAACATGGAGCCACACCTGGCAGATGAAATTCAATGTGGAGAAATATGCCATCATGAAAACAAGCAACAAGACCATAAGAACAGAAGCAGATTACAACATGGAAGGTCAGGTCTTAAATATAGCGGAACACCACCCATATCTAAGAGTAAAGCTAACTGATAAGATGAAATTCAACCGTCATATGACACCATCACAAACAAAGCATCAAGTGTTTTGGGATTCATCCGAAGAAATTTGAAGCGATGCCCAAAGAAGATCAAAGAGCGAGCATATACCAGCCTAGTACAACCAAAGCTTGAATATGCCTCAGCAATATGGAAACCACAGCAGACAACTCAACTTAAGCAAATAGAGCAGGTCCAAAGAAACGTGGCATGCTATGTACTGAACAAGTCATACAACACCAGACAACCTGGTAGCATTATGATAATGTTACAACATTTACAATGGGACTCACTACAACAATGCAGAGTGAGAGCCAACATAATATTAATGTACAAAATAGTGAATGGACTAGTAGCGATACCACAATCATACCACCCAACTCCAGATAACCAAGCATCTATGTAGCATGACAACACGGAAAGGTTCAACACATATCAAACATCAATAAATGCTTATAAACATTCATTCTTCCCAAGAACAACATCTTCGTGGAACCAGTTACCACAAGCGGCAGTAACAGCGCCGAGTCTGAACGCATTTAAATCTGCCGTCCAGAAAATCGCCATCTAGACAGACCGTGTACAGTGTTTTCAATTTGCACAGCACAATTGTACATAGCATGCGCACTACTCGTCCTCGACATATGATGTCTGCTTGCGGATACCAATCGAGTTGAAGGAGTTTATAAAGAAAACCAGAAAATTGCAGAGTTTCCTGGATAGGTTTATTTCTAGTTGACACATATGTGTCATCAAATGGAAACCTGAGCAGGACAAAAAGGCAGGATCTTCCTGCATTCTGAAATCTAACTAAATCTTGATCTTGATCTTGATTAGTTATGGCGAAACATCCAAAGGGTATTATTTTCTTAGTGCATTCGTCAAATAGCTGGTTTAGACATGTTTTTGCCTCTGATTAATTCGGTAAAATTATTTGTAGATATTTGCAGAGTTTTCTGAACTGCTTAGAAGATCATGTGATAGTTTGTTCCAATCCCTTATCATACTAGGAATAAAGCTGAATTTAAAGACATCAGTTCTTGCATAAATTTGGTTGAAGTGGCTGTTGTGCATGGTTTTGGTTTTCCGAATAGACCTTTCCCACATTAGCGTATTTTGGGAAAATACCTTCCTGGAATGCATCGCACGTACCACTTCCGGTTGGTTATCACGATAGCTGATGCGCAAACAGCATTACTTTACTATGGGAATCAGATGCAGTGCACTTTAAGCAGTGCAAATGAAAAACTATGTTCATAATATTATTGAAGTCATACATCAATGGAAAGCTAAGCCAATTTTCTATGCATTTCTGTATTACTTTTTATAGCTTTGTAAAATTTAATGTAGTTGATTTCAGTTTTACAATATCCCCTATTGTCCACTTGATTTAATAAATCTAAGTCGAATGGCTTATTTTTATACGCAAATAACTCAGTGAAAACGTTACAAAAGATAAAAAATAATGCATTAGTGTTTTGGCAATTGAATGCGCTTTCCAATGATATATGATTTAAATAATATAATGATTTTAGTTTAATATAGGAATGGTTTAGATTGTGGTGTATTTTAGTGCAAAAGTAACTAAATGCGGGTCAGTGTCTTGGTGGCGGCTATACCAGCCAGCAGTTTTGCTCTGAGCGTTGATTTAGGGGAATCCCAGTGAAATGACGTCAATGTTGGAAAGGTGTATTGGAGTCTGTAGACTGTCCAATGATAGTATAGCTTGTTGCTGTAGACCTTTGTAGAACAAAATTAGGCGGTTTTGTTTCCTTCTGTCTGACAATGGTGGGAGTTTTAGGGTTTCCATTATATTTGTCATACTGCCTGGTTCGTAGCAATAGTTTGTGGTGATAAATCTAGCTACACGTTTTTGCACATTTTCTAGATTGTCTTGGCGAGTTATTTGACGAGTGTCCCAAACTGTATTTGCATAGTCCAGAACTGGTCTAATTAGTCCCATGTATGCTTGAAGTCTGATTTCTTGTGAACAGAATGATAAATTTCTCCGCAAAAGTCCTAATGTTCTGTAAGATTTGCTACAGATCTCAGTGAGATTTTAGTGTGTAATCGAATTTGATGGGGTTTTTTTTTCTGGTTGGGCTCATCGTGTTGCATTTTACTGGTTGGAAGCGCATTCCCCAAGGGGTAGAGTAGTTGCCTAACATGTTTATGTCTTGTTGGAGTGCCTCACAGTCCTTGGGGTCATCAATTTCCCAGTAGCATACGCAATCATCAGCGACTAGCCTGATCTCTGAGGAAATGTCCTGGACTATGTCATTTATGTGAACTGAAAACAGTAATGGGCTTAGAACGGTTCATTGAGGTACTCCAGACATATCAGCACCGTTTGCGACCTGTTAAGAATGAGTCAATCCAATTTAGTATGTTTTTGACACACCATATTTGTGCAATTTAGATTTCAAAAGTTAATGTGGAACAGTATCAAAAGCCTTTTCAAAGTCGAGAATAATAATGTCCACTTGTTTCCGTTTATCAATGGATGAAGCCCAATCATTGATGACATTAATTATTTAAGTTTCACAACTGTGAAATTTGTGGAAGGCGTGTTGTCTGTGAGCTAGGATGTTATTTTGTTCAAAATGGTTCATTAAATTAGAACAGATGATGTGTTCCAGCATCTTACAGCAAATGCATGTGAGGGAAACTGGTCTATAGTTACTTGGTAAGGACCGGTCACTTTTTATATAAAGGACAAATGTTTGGCGATTTCCATTCAGTTGGGATAACTCCTTTATCTATGGACTGTTGGAAAAAATGTGATAGTATGTCTGACAGTTCTGTTGGCAGTTCTTTGAGTATTCGCAGATGTATTTTGTCTGGTCCCATGGCCTTTGATGTTAAACTAAACTAAACTATTAACTACCTGAGGATTCAGGGTTCTCCTAAAATAGGAAGCTTATACGGATATAAGAAGAAGAACAATGTTGGAAAACCCACCAGACAAATTGGCATGGAAGAAAACAATCTCATCACATATTAACATCCACTGGGAGAATAAACTTAAGGCGAAGGCTGCAGAGAAAACTACTCTGAAATACCTAAACACAGACAATTATAAAATTGGTCCAGAACACATGACGTGGAGCGGCTGTGGAACAGATAAAACTTCAGTCTACAAAGCAACCATTAAAGCCAAACTACTCGTGCCGAGATACATTAAGATATAGGCGAATGAGAGGGGACATTATTGAAACATACAAGATCATCCATGGTATATTTGATAAGCATGTCACAGAAGACCTCTTCAAGCTCAACATTTCAGATACCAGAGTCAATGAGTATAAAATACAGAAGAACTTTGCTAGACTGGACATTAGGAAATATTCCTTTGTAAACCGTGTCACCGATGTCTGAAATGGACTACCACAGGAGGTTGTAAGCGCGTCAAGCGTCAAATGTCTTGAGAGCAGACTCGACAAGTTCTGGAACAATTTGGAAATGAAATTTGATCATGATGCAGCTTATGACCTCTAAGTCAGATACATTGGTCTGGAGGCTACAGAATGAGACACGGATTGGGTGTGGAATCACATCAATCCTGATGTCTAGACTGTATTCTATATAAGCTTACTTACTAGTATAATTGTGTTTTGATAGAACGGAGTGTGTGTGCGTGCGTGCGTGCGTGCGTGCGTGCGTGCGTGCGTGCGTGCGTGCGTGCGTGCGTGTGTACGTGCGTGCGTGCGTGTGTGCGTGCGTGTAATCACATCATTCCCAATATCTATAACTATGTAATCTATATTTAATTTAGGTACATACCAGTATAATTTTATTCCGTGAAGGGAATGGGTGTGTAATCGCATCGTTCCTAATAGCTAAAGTTATGTATTCCACGTGTATATTCAATTGCTGAACTGTAGTATGAGATAGGGATTTGGTGTGTAATCACATCACTCCTAATATCTAAAGTTACATGTTCCACAGGTAGTTTTTTACTTGCTCAACTGTAGTATGAGATAGGGAAGTGGTGTGAAATCACATCGTTCCTAAGCTCTAATTGTATGTACCAGCTAGGTACATACCAGTATTATTTTATTCCGTGAAGGGAATGGGTGTGTAATCGCATTGTTCCTAATAGCTAAAGTTTTGTATTCCACGTGTATATCGAATTGCTTAACTCTAGTATGAGATAGGGATTTTGTGTGTAATCATATCACTCCTAATATCTAAAGTTACATATTCCACATGTAGCTTTTGAATTGCTCAACTGTAGTATGAGATAGGGAAGTGGAGTGAAATCACATCGTTCCTAAGCTCTAATTGTATGTACTAGCTAGGTACGTACCAGTATAATTGCATTCCGTGACGGGAATGGGTGTGTAATCAAATCGTTCCTAATAGCTAAAGTTATGTATTCCACATGTATATTTGAATTGTTTAATTGTAGTATGAGATAGGGACGGGGTGTACAATTCACATTGTTCCTAATTTCTAATTGTATGTATTTCACATGTATGTAGGTATATATGATTTGTACAAAAAAAGCACGAGTTATGGAATAGGTGTGAAAATTGTCACTATATTAATTGCTTTTAAATTTATCAGGAGAGAGGGACAGGCTGTGTTACCACATCATTCCTAACCCCTAATATGTATGCATCTCACATTGTTATAATATATGAACTGTAAAATTTTATGAACCTTACATAAGTATGGGTGTGCTGGTTCACTGTATGATGGCATGGGGAATGGGTGTGTTATCAACCATTTCCTTTTTCATGCTGCTCTACACCACTACACACTGGTTATAACAGCAGTCCCAAATTGTATATATGTACGTATGTAAATATGGGAGTATGTAATTAAGATTGCTAAAATATACTATATATATACTTAAACATAACCTCTAGTCAACATATTAAGTATAAACTTTGACCTGCATCACAATATCAATGTACATATAAAGTTTATTCGCCTTTACAAATAAGGAGTGTGAGCAGAACATAAAGGCACTAGCTGGCATTCTGTAAACTATCTAATCTAATCTAGATACCATATATTTGGTAGTTTGACTAGAAACAGAAAGGCAATAAACAAATGTCCACTGTGTATCAATAAAGTGGAAGATCGTCAGCACTTCCTCCTGGACTGTCCAGAGCTAGAGCATGTTAGAAACCCAACAATGACAAAGATCAGAACATTGATGCAGAAACAGAATATCGCGATTACAGATGAATGCTGCAAACAAATGATATTGGATGCGAGTAAGCTTACGGATTCACACTTCGAGACATTCGAACAATATGCAAAAGAACTATGCTTTAACCTATATAAGAGATGCTCCGGTCTACTCCGATGTAACCTTGATAGAAATCGTCCATGAAATCAAATGACGTTGCGATTAATCGTAAAGAACATAAAACACGCCAGGTCAATGATCTGCTTCTGTAGGCGACACAATGCAGCTGGTGGTTGCTGGTCTTACACACATCCTCAAACACAGCAAAGAAGATTATGCTTGGCAACAACACTGCTAGGCTGGGATGGAAACTGCACACATTTTCTTAAATTTGATATATAACATACAAACAGCGCAGAGACTACTGGAATAGTTGTGGAACCACAAATCTGATGCATACTTTGTAAATATACCAAATCCATAATTTTTTCACTCAAAATTGTCTAGGGAAACACCATTGACTAAATGAGAGCTGTAGTATGGAGTGCAGAATTGCACCAGTCTGCAGCTCAGAATATATATATGTATATGCAATCGGTAAAGCAAAAATCACTTCCTCTGTCATAAAGCATCGCAAAGTATTTGCGTTATTAGTAACAGCCAGAAAAACCCAAATAGTGAAATCAGATAGGAATATACTCCATATTTGGAGGGTCGCCTGAAGGGTCAACTCCGAGAGGCGGAATTTACATAACAAGAACAAGAAGTGCAAAAAAAAAAAAGAAACCAAAATGGCGTCTTCCTTAACTGGTCCTATTACTGGAACAAAGACGTATGGAGAAAAGCCAAGGCATTTTCAAGTTGACGAGGATGGGGAGTCGTACTACATTGGATCGGAGGTGGGAAATTATCTGCGGCTGTTTCGCGGCTCATTGTACAAAAAGTACCCGTCTATGTGGCGGCGTTTAATCACTTTGGAAGAGAGAAAGAAAATTGCTGCACTGGGTAAGAAAATTCTAAAATGTTTACTCAGGTCACGATTAAAAATAGCATTAAAATAGCATGTGTGACACCACCATATTGTGCATTGGCTCGTTTGGCAAAACTGTTGTGCCGCACATGCTTGGAATTCCAATCCGCCATGATTTGCCGTGAAAACAAAGATCATAAGTCAGATCATAAGAATTAAGATGGCAGAAAAATATACAGCATCGTCAATTGAGACACGTTGAGTGTCAATTTAACCATAAATAATGAGAACTAGTCCACTTTATGGGCCGCTGATAATGGCGGCCAAAGTCACGCAAAATAACGCGGCAAATAAGATTTGCCGAGATTTTAACAGTTGCTAGAAATTCTGTAATGATGTCATAGGAATTTGTTTTATTGCGCAGCGATTGGTTAACATTATGATGCGTTAATGACGTTTCATTAACGTTCGTGACGTATCAATGAAATAAAGGTTATATTAAAATAGAAGTAATGTAAACAAACGTGAATTTTTAAAAGCCTGTTGTGTTGTTTATAATAAAAACGTGAACATCATTAAAGTATCTAACCCTAACCATAAACTCTAATCCTAACCAATTCCAATTGCTAGGTAAGATATAATCTTGTTTGTAGGTGTGTAGTAGGGCATACGCCGAAATTTGGTAACATTATGATGTAATGGGAACAAATGACAATTTGCAGTGGGGTTTTGTTGTTTTTGCTAAAGTAAAAATTAGTTGTGTAATGATTAGGGTTGCACAATTTTTTGATTATTCGATTAATCGCGATTATATAATTCAAAATGATCATGGATGATTATAAAATTAAATAATCGTATAATCGCCATGTTGAAATTTTTGTCAAGACACTTTTACACTTGTGAAACTCTGCTCGCGTTACCAATCATGGAAACAAACATCCGCCGATCAGCTGAATGTGTGAATGATTAAATAAACTAAATAAATAACTGATTTGTTTGTATTGACTCATGATTAGTTTTAGACGAATAAAGATTGTTCACTTGGTCGCTATTTGTCATTGTTGTTATAATCTTACATGATTATCCCATGTTCCCCATTCTCTGTATAGTTATGCGCTAAAGGTCAGAGTAGGGTTGCACGATTATTCACTTTTCATAATCGCGATCATTTAAGAAAAATAATCGCGATCATACGATTAATCATGAACTATATTAACTACGTCAATGCTGCTTAGAGGACGTTATTATGCTACTGCAGATTGTAAGATTATGGGTTCGGCACATGGGTATATATACATGGACAGAATACGTCAGTTGCTGATTGCAAACAAAGGAATGTATCAAGATCTTTCTAGACAGAAAACGGAAAGTAACGTATTTCGTTTAATTGTAGCCTATGCTCTAATAGAAGTCCACCCCCTAACTTTGACATATGAGCTCCAATGATTTCTTAGCAGTTTCAAAACAGCAAAACTCTGTATTAGAAGCCCACCCCCTAACTCAGCAGATAATTTGTAAGAATAGCGTGTATATTAATAACAATCGTGTCACAGGGTGTGTCTACTTAAGACAGATCTCTGCCCTGATACATTTCCGGCCCCTCTAGAACTCAATACAGGCCTCGGATTTGTAAATCTCGACCACCTATTAGATTAATACTAATAGTAGGCCACGTATGTTCAAGATATAATAAAGTTTATTCCACACTTTTGTAGTTAAAATGTGCTTAAAACAGTCTTGGCGTGATTAAATAGCTTCCTTATAAATATATTGTAAGACCAAATTTATGTACCAAACAAGTACGGGAGAAAATGTGCATCAATTTTGTAACGCCGATCAACATTAAATGATCCAAATTGAATTATTACGAACGACAATATAGCCGGCTTCTTAAGTTGGCGAGCCAGTGGATCTTTTGCGATGGGAGGCGGCGTGTTCTCGCGAGATATTATACGCTAACGGGAGTTTATCAAACGGGTATCCGTTATTTAGATCAGTATAATACGCAGTTCCTATCGCGCAATGATAATATATAGAAATTCCCGAGTTCCGAGTCCCCGATTCCAGAATATTTATATCCGAGTACTCGCTCTAAAATAAACTTCAATTGCAGGCGAATCACGTGATTTGTATTTTATTCGTGACGCCATTTTATATCAAATTGTGGATTAATTTTGATGTAATAAACGACCTTTATTAAAGGATACACAATATTTAGGCGCTCAAATCAAATAATTTCACTTCCCCGGGGATGTTTCGAGGTATACATTAAACATAGGCATAGGCGGTGAGAATTTTTACGTGAGAAAATGCGTTGAATTTCTGTGGTATCAGTTCTAGAACTTTTTTGGGAAAACCGTTAGCGCATATTTATTCAGAGAATGGGGACCGCGGGATCAACGTGTGTGATTACAACAACAATGACAAATAGCGACTAAGTGAACAATCTTTATTCATCTAAAACTAATCCTGAGTCAATACAAACAAATTAGCTATTTATTTATTTAGTTTATTTAATCATTCACACATTCGGCTGATAGCCGGATGTTTGTTTCCATGCTTGGTAACGCGAGCAGAGTTTCACAAGCGTAAAAGTGTCTTGACAAAAATTTCAACATGGCGATTATACGATTATTTCATTTTATAATCGTCCACGATCATTTTGAATTATATAATCACGATTAATCGAAAAATCGTGCAACCCTAGGTCAGAGCTTTGGCAGTTATAGTCAGTTTCAAAATGTAAAGTCGGCTATTGTATTTGATCCAGGCATAATAATAAATTATTTTAAAATATTAATTTGATAACCAGTGGCTTATTCACACGCACCGTTTGACACATCACCATACATACTGCTCACCAAGAACACAAAAATTTCAATCGCCTTACACATTCATGTTCATGTTGCATTAGTAATAAGGGAGGTTACTCTGTATAGTTTATTATGCTAACAGAGTTGTGTCCCTTATTAAATGTGCGCGACGAACAGGGGGTGTTATGAGATAAATGAAATTTTATTTTGTTTTTTGTTTTATATTTTCTTGCTTATAAGCCTTATCGCGTATGTTATTGTGTAAGTCTGAAGGTGTAGTGTAAATAAAATTAAAGTGGTAAAGATCGTTATTTCAAACCAAATTCTGTTGATTTTTGTCTGCAATTTGAAAGCACCTATAGACTGCGCAGCCTGCGCATGCTTATTCATTATACTTACCTTCCGTTTTCCGTCTAGGAAAATATTGATACGTTCCTTTGTTTGCAATCAGCAACTGGCGTATTCTGTCCATGTATGTATACCCAAGTGCCTAACCCATAATCTTACAATTTGCAGTAGCATAATAATGTCCTCTAAGCAGCATTGATGTAGTTAATATAGTTCATGATTAATCTTATTTTTTATATGATTGTGATTATGAAAAGTGAATAATTGTGCAACCCTGGTAACGATACTGAAAAATTGTATCGCGATGCCCAGAATGTATCATGATATGTATCACGATACATTTTGCAGAGCTTAGATGTACACCAAATGCATCGTCCTTGGCAAAGTGTACATATTATACAAATGTGTAAAGGTTCTATGGACTCCAGGAGGACTGTGTCTATTACTACTATGCAAAGTATTATTGTGAACCTGGTTTATTGATTATGATCGAAGAAATAAATTATGATTACTATCAATGAACTGTATTAAAATAATGGGGAATATTGCTTAAAAAGCGGTCTGCGAATGTCCCGGTAGTAGGTTACTGTGGATATAACCCGGAAGTTTTATAATATAAATCGGATTTGTTCATTTACATAGACTAAGGAAATTGTAAATGCGAAAATAATCGATAACCGTATTAGCGCATACAGGCGGATAGGAAACTAGTCTCTGAAAGGGCACTAGTTACATTGCAATCGTCTCACGATATCAGTTCTTCTATCCGTTTCAATCTCTCAAATCAGTCAGATTTTTACAAAAGTATTATCGCCTCCCTTATTATACGAGATGTTAGCAACCAGATTCAATCATTTTGCAAGATTTGCTGACATAAATAACGAGAAATGTCCTGGTGAAAATGACAACCAAATTTCTTTTTTGGCATCCATTTTGGACATTATAATATTTCGCGGCAATGAATATTTATTAGTTCTCTACAAAGTGGAGGCGAGCCATTCACGGATTGGTTGTTTCAAAACACACCCTCTAATTTTCTTCCTGCTACGTGATGAAAAGATTATGCTTGCCAGGGGCCTATCTTTGAACGGTCATAGACGTATATTATTGCCAAATTAGCGTTGTTGCTTCATGACTTAAATCATTTTAAAAACATTTGCATAACGGTCACAATTTGGCCAGGTCTCTCGGTAATTTTGTGTGCAATATTTTGAGTATGTGTATTGGGCTGCCAGGAACCAGGCCAACATAATTAGTGAGTGTGGAACAGACTGGTAGATTTTATAGTATTCAATATTCATCGCCTCGAGAATTTCAAGCCTCAAATTGGCCTAAATAACATCTAGTAAGTATTATGGCGGGAATAAAATTGCCACCATAAACAACACACTTTAAAGTCAAACAGATTACTTGGCTACAATCTTTAATGACGCATTTCGCTAACTTCTTTGTTTTCAAACGTCCATTTTTTTCTCAAGTCCAGCGAGTAGTCGGTTACTAAATTTAGGCGTTCAAAATCTACCGTATACCTACTCAATCAGAACTGCCAATTGTAATATGTGGTAACTCTACTTATTAATGCACCCGAGTCCAAATTAAATGTCTGAAAATCAAAGCCGAGTACTCGTACAGATGCTCTATTCTAGAAAAGTATGTAGTATGACGATACGTGTGCGTGGATTGTGCTCGTATCGTGTGACAAAGGATCGTAATGCATCAATGCACCGATGGATCCTTACACCCCTAGTAAAAATAATAACAATGTGAAGATCATTTAAAAAATCTCACCCTAACCCTAGTACTAAACACTAACCCTAACCAATTCTAATTAAGGCAAAATATAGTGGCGTTTGTAGGTGAGTAATAGGTCTGAGTGTGGTAAAATATTTTTAGAAATCCCCCCTTTAAATTCCTGGGAAATCCCTTGACAACGATTAAAGTCTCGTATTATCTCGTCAGTCACGTTATTTTGCGTTATTACCTCAGCCATTATCGGCGGCCCGTAAAGTGGACTCTATCCAAATAATGCATACCAATGCGTTCTTAGCAATCTTAGTATTATGTTAGTCTCCCCAATATGTGTATGCTTGTGGATTCTTTTTGAGATCCTGATATTCGTTATGACATAATAAATATGACATCATAATGCATCGGATCTGACAAAAAGTTAACCCTCATAACTATCACCTGACGTCGTAAAAAATGCTCATCGAAGTTACGTGTGACAAGTCGTTCAGGAAGGCAAATAAAGCTCGCCACGAACAGCGAACATAAATAGGTGAACGTTCGCCGAACATTTTCCTTCCTGAACTCGCTCATGATGTCTTGTGTTCTCCAATATTTGTCTAGTCGGTTATTAAAAGCATTCACAGATGGTGCAGAGACTATTTCTTATGGGAGATTATTCCACAGTTTCACTGCCCTTAATGTGAAGTAGTTTTGCCTTTTAGTTAGTCTGCTCAATTGTGGATATATCTTTTTAGAGTTTCCTCTCACTACATCTTGATGTCATATCGCTCCACATCTTGATGAAATCACTAGCTTCTGTATCATATATCCCATTTATAATTTTGTAGAGCTCTATCATGTCTCCCCTCTTCCTCCTGTAAGCTAAGGTAGGTAATTTCAGCTTCCTAAGTCTCTCCGAATAGGTTAGATTCCTGAATCCAGGTATCTGTTTCGTTGCCCACCGTTGTATACACACGCACGCACGCACGCACACACACACACACACACACACACGCACGCACACGCACACACAGCTTTCTTCACCTCACGATTGTGGTTTTCAAAGGTCAGGTATTCATCTATGTTCCACATTTTGGAGCTCTCTTCCATGGAGTGTGTATTTTGTCTGTGTTACTTGTGTTATCTTCCCAATTTGCATATGCTTACACTTGTCTGGATGAAATTTTAGCAGCCATGTATTGCTCCAGTTTGCAATTTTATCCAGGTCTCTTTGCAGAATATCGTGGCCCTCTTCTTGGGTAATTGCCTTAAAGATTTTTGTGTCGTCTGCAAATAAATACATATCCGAGTCCACAATACTTGAGAGGTCATTTATGAATATTACAAAAAGTACTGGGCCTAATACCAATCCTTGATGGATTCCTGATGTAACCTCCGTCCATCTTGAGCATTCTCCATTTACTGTAACATGTTGTGTCCGATTCTCTAGAAAGTTTGCTATCCAATCTGTTTTTTATGCCATATCCTTTAAGTTTGTTTATTAGACGCCTATGGGGAACTGTATCAAAGGCCTTCTGGTGGTCCATGTAGACGCAGTCTGTACAATGGCCGTGGTCCAGTGTGTCTGTCCACTTGTCGAGGACTGCCAGTAGCTGTAACGTTGTTGACCTGCCCAAGATAAATCTGTACTGTTTTGTTGAGAAGAATTGATTCCTTTTCATGTGCTCAATAATGTGTTTTCTAATTAGCTAATTATTGTCTAATGATCAAGGTGTAAAAACCTGCGCCTTTCCATATTTCATTGGTTACGATGGTTGGACTAGCTCTGGTGAAGAAACAGTACTTATCGAAAATGACAATGATCCGAATTCCAAGATAGTCGCCAGCCACTGGCGGCCATCTTCAAAAATGGTTTCCAAATGATAACTCTGTTACTGTTTATCAGATCACTTTGAAACTTCATAGCATGGTTGGACTAGCTCTGGTGAAGAAACCTCTCGAAAGTGAGTATGATCCGAAATCCAAGGTGGCCGCCAGCCACCAGTGGCCATCTTCAAAACTGGTTTCCAGATGATAACTCCATTACCATTTATCGGATCGCTTTGGAACTTCAAATGGTGGTTGGACTAGGTGTGGAGAAGAAACCTATCGAAAATGTAAATTTATCACTGGAATGACTGGCTCGGTTATCGGGATGCACGCATATGCGTACCCACCCACTATCCTTCTCCCAAGGTGCTGGTAAAGATCCGAGAAGAACCATGCCGGGTCCTGCTGACAGCGCCATTTTGTCCCAGCAGGGCGTGGTTCACGGAGCTTCTGGGGCTATTCGTGGACAATCCAGTGCAGCTACCCGAGATTCCGAGCATATGGTTCATGATTTTGACTAAACATGATTTGCATAAAGAGACACTAGCGTAAAGAAGTAGACCCAGATAGCGATAAACACATTTAACAGGCCATATGTTTATCAGACCATCAAGAAGTCATACTGCAATTCTGCCAATACAGTGGACTGATCTTGGAGTAGCCTCTGCATAGACAAGAACATACTCGGTAGCGATTCCAATTACAGGTAGCTAATCTCTGCTTTCACATCTGCACTTTGTGGTTGCATGAAGACACTGAGACAATAACAATGCGTGGATGTTATCAAACGACGTTCCACATCAGAGGGGGTTTTCTCAACAGGCTGCAAGAAGGAGGTCAACCTTCAAGTCATATAACAACAAGGGTAGCAAATTTGGAGAATGTGTAGAAGAAAGGGTTTCAATCCCTTTCAAATGCCTGTTCAGCAAATAGCAGAGTGTCTCTGTGAGCTATTCCATAGTGGTTTAGCTTCCGTCACAGTTGCTGAATTTTTGGCATCTGTTGTTCCTTGTCTAGCCAGCAGGGATAGTCCAGAGGTGGCCCAGTTAAACGTGATGCTGTCCTGCACAAATTGAAAATATGCGCAGCCCAAATTTGGGTTATGGTCAGGTTTGGCATGTTTTGGACACTATTGGTTTAAACCATCTGCCCAAAATAGGTTTTAGACAACTCAATTGTAACTTCTGTTCCTTGACTGGGGACAGCAAGATCTTGGCCGGGTGGACTAACAATGGGTTCTTTGTGCTTAAACAGATCGAAGTTCAGATAACCAGCAGTCCAGGGCTTTAGATTTACCTCATTTGAGCACACCACCTATCTGGTCCGGGATCCATCAATGCTCCTAGAAACTAGAGAATTTTTAAATCTGTGAGATTGATTTTGAGCAATTATAGATTTAATAGCACTATAAGACATCTGACTGGCCATAAAATGCCACAGCATCCACATCTGAATATTTAATTGACTGTAAATCAGTTAATTAGTGTTCATAGCAGCCAATAGGATTTTAATTTGGGCTCTAATATGGGCGGATTTCATTTGGGCATGACTTGTAAGGTCATTGCTAAGGCATAATCTAAAGCCCTGCAGTCACTGTCTTCTGTAAATGTTATGTTATAACACTCACAGGTGAATGAGCCTATAATTAGGTGCTAGTATGGGTAACTAATCCAGCTAACCATATCACCCCTGTGAATTCCTCTATACTAAATGCACTGAGCCATAAAATCTGTTGATTTTGAAAATAATTTAACTAAGCTTTTGCTGACTTTGGCAGAAATACCTTTCAGTCAAATTATTTTCAAAATTTAAGTAATTGTTATACTTTGTCTGTGTCATTGAGAGGGTTTATAGAGAGAAGGGTAGTTGTATTTAAGGCTCTCATCCAAGAATCCTATTATTTTCCTTTCAAAGCTGTCATATTGGAAATGTGTTGAATAGTTTGAAAATAACTTGTCTCGTTGCTGTTGCTGCTTCCAGCCAAAGGCAGCAACTGCTTTCAAATTATGTTCAAAATATTCTTTTATACCATTAGTAGCAATTAAGAAAGAATAAGTATCGTACACATATGCTGAAATAGGTTTTGGACAGTTTAGGACTGGTTTAAACCCTTTAAATTTGGCTGAAAAGAGGCTATTGCCATAGGCTTTCGAACATGTATTTGGAATTTTGATTCATCAATTTTTTTATGAACCAATGTACCAGAAATTGTCAAATTGCTTCTTCTCCTTACCATTCTGAGTGATTTCAACCAAATTCGCCTGGAAGGATCTTGTGGTGATGGGCTCTAGAGCTTCCATACAGAATTTTGATTCGTCAATTTTTTGGGTGAAAATCTGAGATTTTATGAAAAATTGACTGGAAATGGTCAAAATCCTACTCCTACATAGCTGCTTGACATATTTCAACCAAATTTGGTTAGATGGATTCTATGGTGGTAGGCTCTCGAAGCTCCATTCAGAATTTTGATTCATCAATTTTTTGGGTGAAAGATTTTATGACAAATTTACCGGATATTGTCAAATTGCTTGTTCTTGTCAAATTAACTGATTTCAAGGAAAATGGTCCTATGGTCATAGGCTCTAGATCTTGCACTCAGATTTTGATTCATCAAATATTTTGGGTGAAAATCTTACATTTTGTTACAAATTTACTGGAATTTGTCAAATTGCTTCTTACTACTTTGAGTAATATCAACCGAACTTGGCTAAAATGATCATAGGCACCCGATTTCCATTCAGAATTTTGATTGTTAGATTTTTCCTGTGAACAATTTCCATCTTGTTTAATGTAACGAATCATGTATATTTAAATGCAAATGCTTCAAATGCTAATGGTCCAGGTGAGCGCCACAGGCCCTTGGGCCTCTTGTTTGTTTTCTACATACATGATTATGATTATATTGTAGTAATATTTCAGTAAAATATCTTTGCTATTTCATTGCAGGATTTGGTCAGCATGCTTTGGCAACAAACATCACTCTATTGCGTTCATGTGAAGTAGATGACATATTTGAAGGTGATGACGATAAATACAAGGCTGTTTCATTGAATAGTGACTCTAGTATCAATCGTGAGAAACAGACCAAACGTACTAACTGGGTTCCCACAGTTCCAAGCAGCTCACATCATCTGGATGCTGTGCCATGCTCAACACCTATCAACAGGAACCGCATTGGCCGTAAGATCAGGACTTTTCCTCTCTGTTTTGATGACACAGATCCTTCACAAATGCATGAAAATAGTGCTCACCCTGATGTACTTGTACCCATAAGATTGGATATGGAGTTTGAAGGACAGAAGCTTAGAGACTGCTTTACCTGGAACAAAAATGAAACACTTGTTAGTCCTGAACAATTTGCTGAGATACTTTGTGACGATCTTGACTTGAATCCTTTGAATTTTGTTCCTGCAATTGGCCAGGCAATTCGGCAACATGTTGAGTCATACCCAACTGATAGTATTTTATCTGAGCAGTGTGACCAGCGTGTGATTCTAAAGCTCAATATACATGTTGGTAATATGTCTCTTGTAGATCAGTTTGAATGGGATATGTCTGAGTCAGACAATAGCCCAGAACAGTTTGCAACAACATTGTGTGGAGAACTAGGTTTAGGTGGTGAATTTGTCACTACTATTGCGTATAGTATTCGTGGTCAGCTGAGCTGGCATCAGAGAACATATGCATTCAGTGAAGCACCTCTTCCAATTGTAGAAGTTGCTATAAGGAACCAGAATGAAGCGGATGTCTGGTGTCCGTTCATGGAGATGTTAACGGATGCAGAGATGGAGAAGAAAATACGTGATCAGGATCGAAATACAAGACGCATGCGAAGGCTTGCTAACACTGCACCCACGTGGTAAAAAATGTCGTCATAATCAATCTCAAGAAATCTACATCACATAAACTCATACTGTGTAAAGTTATATTAGCTAAATATGGAAAAACTTGATTAGGACATTGATATTACAATACCATTTTCAATATGGATGATCAGTTTGTATTTGGTGAAGTCGAATCATGACTTTTTGGTGAAGGAATATAACAAAGAATATTGAGAAATAGTCAAGACTCCTCTTGAGATATCACCTATTTTATGAATCAAGAATATGGTGGTTCACTAATGTGACTAACATATGTAATCACTTTGATCATGTGTTTTAATGAACCACTGTTTTGTCTCCATCAGGGATAACCTAGTGATAGCCGGATTCATTTCTAGCTCTACATGTATGCCCCACCCATTTCTAGCCATGTCCCACCTATTTCTATCTATGCGCAGCCCATTTCTAGCTATTCCCAGCCCATTTCTAGCTAAGCTCCACCCATGCTTTGTCTGTGTTTGGATCAAGGATTCAAGGTAACTATGCAAGAAAGTTGTTCAATATTTTGAAACTAATTTGAATGGGTGCTAGAGCTGGGAGATTTCCCGATAATATCGGGAACACTGTGATATTACCATTATCGTTATCGTCTCATTTATAATTACCATCAATACCAGTTGTATTTTTCATAAGATAAATTCACCAAATAAACAAATTTAACTAGTCTCTGTCGTATGCCTATCATTGTCACGTCAATTCGTCAGTTTGAATAAACTACCCTATATCTGCCTGTGTGTCATATCAGTGTGCTATTCTCATATTATCTTCAATTAAATCCTTTTATTTAATGTTTCACGATAATAAACGCTAAAACATCCAATAGTTTTTTCTATTTCCGCGAAATGAAAATACGCTGCCATCATGACAGCAAGCCTCGCCTTCATTTCGCATACCATTCTGATGACGTCATTACACTATGCAAACCAATATCGGCTAGCGGATATATTAGAGCTCTGCTTTGAGAATGTTGTTCAAAACAAAACTTAGCTCAGATCTAGGAAACCACTACTGTAATCCTCGCTGATCTTTACTCGATCTGTTAAATGACCATGAATGGGTCACAACTGGCGGCGTCTTAGATCAATAGGAATGCTTCTGATGAGATTTGGATTGGTCAATGTATTTGTTGGCCATCGTGGATAAATTTCCAATTATGTCCTGGAAATCATTTAATATATTACTCCTAAAATGCTTGGCCACAATATGTATTTGTAAAACTTAAATTTCTACTTTTGGCCTGAACTGTTGAATTGCTGACAAAAAATTTATAGCCTAGCTATATTTGTAGAACATGGCCTTTCTACTTCTATATTCCAGATGAGCAATCCAGGCCCCCTTTTGTCATGTGTGTTATGTTTTATGAAGCTTCTTATCACGAAACGTGTTCAGCTAGGTGTGGCGCCGTGGCTCAGCTAGGTGTGGCTCGGCTGGGTGTGGTACAGTGGCTCAGCAAGGTGCCGCACGCAGCCGAGCCACTGTGTCACACCTAGCCGAACCACTGTGTTACCCCTAGCTGAGATACTGTGCTACACCTAGCTGAGCCACTGTGCCACACCTAGCTGAGCCACTGTGCCACACCTAGCTGAGCCACTGTCCCACACCTAGCTGAGTGACTGTTCCACACCTAGCTGAGCCACTATGCCACACCTAGCTGAACCACTGTGTCACACCTAGCTGAGCCACTGTCCCACACCTAGCTGAGCCACTGTGCCACACCTAGCTGAGCCACTGTGCCACACCTAGCTGAGCCACTGTGCCACACCTAGCTAAATACTGTACATCAGCATTGTGCAGATCTTTATGTTTAAGGACAATGTTTGTTTTGAAAAACATTGGCATTCTGACCAAATTATTCTTGTGTCTGGGGAAACATTGCCCCGAATACTGTGTGAAAAAAACCAATGGTGCATTTCAACCCGTTTGATGTTTTATTTCATCAAAACAAGTCACAAAATAAGTAGTATAGATATAATGTGTTTAAATGGGCATTCTTCATGTGAGAGTCCCTGCAAATCGTTTGTAATGTATGAAAAAGGAAGAATCTTTGAGTCGGTGGCTCTCATATGTTTAACTCATTGTAAAATGTATATCAATGATGTTATTCAATGTTCACATGTAAATTTGGAATTCTGCTGATCATTTAACCCAAAAATGGCTTCTGCAGTGTTCTTGAGAAATATCCATTTGCAGACCAAGACAAGACTATTTTTGAAAATTTACCACTGGAATGTCTGGCTCGATAACCGAGCCACTCATTCCAGTGGTAATTTTCAAAAATTGTCTTCTCTTGGTCTGCAAATGGACATTTTCTATGAGAACATTGAAATTATCGTGAACAAATTGCCTGGTTAAAGTGTTAAACAAGTGTAGTAGCTTTTACCACAGTCAGAAATGTCAAAGATTTGACAGACAGATTGACGTAATATGCTAGTTCTCGCAACTAAGCGTGTACGATCACGCTATACATGTATACTCTCCTGTAGACTGTACAGTAGTTGCGACATAGGTAGCTCAGCCGGTACTACTACAAATGTCAAATATTTTACAGACCGACATTTATACAGTACAGTTCAGAAATAGCTTGTTTAAAAATTAAAATTAAATGTATTGGAAGACATTTCTGCCTAAGAAATCTGTTCAACAGAACATTTCTTGCTTTAGACATGTTAGACTAACACACTACTAACTTGACTGTGATTTTGTCTTTATTTAAATGCTGCACTGTAGTAGTTGGAGTCGCAACTAAAATTTGAGAGGGACCTGTATAACGTACAAACACTTAAGTCAAGTTACTTTCAAAACATTTAATCTTTTAACACTCATATCAGCCAAAAACGGCTTCTGTAGTGGTCTTGATAAATGTCCATTTGCAGACCAAGAGAAGAGTATTTTTGAAATTTTACCAGTTTCCAGTGGTAAATTTTCAAAAATAATCTCGTGGTCTGCAAATGGACATTTTCTATGAGAATATTGAAATTTTATTGAACAAATTCGAAGGATAAAAGGTTAATAGAGTTATATATTGTACAGCTTGAAGATTTCTGATGTCTATCCGGTTTCTATGCTATGTATACGTTTTTATGAGATATACTTGACTATGAAGTCTCTTCCGTTTTGGGTACGGTTTGTATGTAAGGTTGCTGCGACAACCCACCTTACCGAGAACGAAAGAAATAGATATCAGCTCGCCTCATTTATAGATGAACTTTAATGATACTTGTATTTGATATCCGGGCCTGATCTGACTGACTACTAGAACTTGCAGGTAAGCTACGGTGATCTTCCGTAGTCTCCAGAGTCAACAACAAACTATGCGCCAAACGTTTGCCTTGTATTGATATCACAAGGTGATCGTTTTATTCGCTAACTTAACTGTACAGTAATTCTACAAAGTCGGTAACTTTTACTGTTACCAGTTTACGTATTTACGACAGATTTAATTCAATGTTTCCTAATCTTTCACAATGAACTAGCATTACTCCCAGCTGCTCTGGTTTGCTATACTATTCAAACTAGCTCTTGCCTACTTAAAACCATTCAGCAAGAACTTTTCAAATCAGACTAGCTCTTGCCTACCTAAAACCATTCAGCAAGAGCGTTTCACAAGGTGCGAGGCGGACCGGACCCCGAACTAAAGTTGAAGTCCCCTTTATATACCATTTTCGTTTCTATTCTCCCTCCATCTTGGTTTCGTACCGCCGGAGGTTGCTCTGATTCTCATTGGATTATGACATCACTTTGACCAATCAAGACTCCGACCCTCCCGACTAGGGCGCCTTTTACCTAGCGCGTTTGGGATTCCTGTTGGATTAGCACGTCATTTCTGACGGATGACTTGCCACAAATGACGGATGCTTATTTGATAGCAAGCCTTACTGGTGGATTAGCTCGCCTCTAATTGATATGTTTTCGATAGTAACTTTCGGTTGTGCCCTTTAATGCCTACAGGACGCTACTATGTCCATGTCCTGTTCATTACCTATTAGTCGACAACTTGTAGAATGCTAGAGTTAATCGGCACACTAGTTACCATTGCACCCAGCCGCCTCTGCTTATCTGGCCACGAGAATTCGTGGGAACACAGACCGCTACGTAATTAACTACGTCCGTTTGTCATATCTAATTCCTTAATTGACTCCAACATTCCAAACTGGTGCTAATCATCAAAAGTCATACTCGATTCAGTTTCTGCGGATTGTACCCGCGCACTAACCGACGTATCCATTGCCAGTCATCCAGTGCTGGTAATATATATCTAAATAATAAGATGCTGGTTATACATCTAAATATACAGGGTGACATAGCGCACTAGCTGACGTATCCATTCCCAGTCATCCAGTGCTGATAATATATATCTAAATAATAAGATATATAGTTGATGCTTATGCATTCAGATGCTCATGCATTCAATTATACACGGTGACATAGTCTCTTAGCTTACCTGGTATTCAAACATGTAATTTCACTGAGGTCTTATACTCGTAAATATAAGATGTGCGCAGGGTCATGACTCCCTACGTACAGTCCGATATCTACAAGCTGTACAAGTTAACATGCTATCTAAAACAAAAGAAAATATACTGTTGAATATTTTCATCATAAGTTGATTGGAAAGACTTACAATCAAATTAAATTCAAAAATATTCAACAAAACATTTCTTACTAACTAAAGTTTGTTAGCTGTACTGACTCACTGTAGTAGCTACGATTTTCAACAAAAATTTGAGAGGGACATTCATTAAGTCAAGTTACGTTTAAACCATTTCGTACAGTTATAATATATAGTACAACTCAGAAAATAACATGTTGCCTTTAAGCAAAATGTACTGTTGAGTATTTTGAACATATATAATTTGATTGGAAGCTATAAGGTGGCAATGGCTTCCAATCAAATTACACCCAAAATATTCAACTGATCATTTCTCACATCATGGTTAAAATTGTACTAACTAACTTGTTTATGTTTTTGTTTTGGAAATACAAGGTGTCCCAGAAAAAACGAAATCCTGAAACAAAGGGTTAATTTGACCAAGTAGTGTGGTATATGACTGTAATTATTTGTCTACCAACGAGCAGGAGCAAAATGCTTTCAAGTGATGTCCTGATGACACACCCCACCCCCACCCCCTGCCATGCATTACCGAGCACCATTCATTGGCAAATGGTATGTCCAAACTCATTTGTGACAGTTCATGGTAAAACTTTGAGTCAAAGATAAGATAGGAGAACATCCAACGATGGCACGAGAAACAAAATTTTTATCTGTTGATGATATTTAATTAAGTAATTACAAAAAATTATGCATCAACACCTTCCACATGTCCGCCTCCCCTTTCGATACAAAGTCCACAACGACGGCGCATGTCAGCCACAGCTCGTCTCACCATTGCAGGATCATCACGCTGTGGATTGGAGTACATTTTGTTTTTCAAATACCCCTACAAGAAAAAGTCACAGGGTGTCAAATCTGGTGACCTTGGCAGCCATTCCACAGCATGATTTGAGTCTCCAAAAAGTTCCTGCAAGCGATTCCTAACAGCGATGAGTCTGTGGGCAGGTGCGGCATCTTGTGCCCTCCACAGATGTCGGAAGACAGCATTTTGCTGCCGTTCGAAATGCAACGGGAGCTGTGGCACAACATCTTCATTGATCAGCAGCAGGTAGGCTTGGCCATTCACAATTTCGTTCAAAAAAGAATGGTCCGATAATCACACCATTACCACACAGTCCTATCCAAACAGTAATCTTCTGTCGACTCATGTTTCTATCGAAGTTGAAATTTGGAGGATGTCGCACCAGTACATATTCAACGATGTTGTGGGTGTTTACTTCTCCATCCATCGAGAATCCTGCTTCGTCGCCAAGCACTCAAGAAACTGCTCATTTCTCAGACATCGGTCCAGCAGCCACTCTGCAAAATCTTGTCTTCTCCTGAGGTCCGCAGGTAAAAGTTGATGGCGAATGTGCATTCGGTATGGATGAAAGTGCAGGTCCAACCTTGTTATGCGGTTAAAGGAGTGGGCGAGTCCGAGTCCATTTCTCCTGCTACTGGTTCCCTTTGAATGCTGGAGAAGTTGCTGTCGAACTGCAACAATGTTATCTTCAGTTCGCACCGTGAGTCTTCTCCCTGAATGACCCTTGTTCCGATTGAGACTTGTTCCATGATCCCGGTACTTCTTCACATTTGCCCAGATGGTCGACTTTGCCAGCGGATTTCTATTGGGGAAGGCTTCCCTAAATGCATCCTGGGTAGCTTGTAAGCTCTGGTTCTCATGGAATTTTGTCACAACAAACACTCTGCTCAGTGGTAAGATGCACCATGGTGCTAGGCTGATGTTTTAACTTTGAATACCCTTCACCAATGCATTGGCTTAATTCTCCCTTGTCGCATGGTATGGCCAGTGTTTTCCAGACCAAGCATGAAAATCATGGGCAGTCCATTTCACATGTTTATTTCAACTGTCACAATGGACTTTCGCATACCACTTTCAAAAACAGTGGTGCTCAGTGATGCATGACCGGAGTAGTGCTATCGCAATGTCGCTGGAAAGCACATTGTTCTCACTGTATGAGAAACTCATTATTATAGTGCTACGTCTCACAAATTGGTCAAATTAACCCTTTGTTTTAGGATTTCTTTTTTTCTGGGACACCCTGTATATAAGCTATTTATGAGTTGTACTGTATAATTTTTATTAAATTGACATTCATAGATTCTGTATGAAATCGGCTCCTTGTAATATAGATAATGCATCACATCACTGGTTGAGTGTATGTAAGTTCTTGTTTGTGAAACATGTTTGTACTTGTGTGGAAAGTGACAGATAGTGTGTTTAACACTTTAATGGTTAAATTTGGTCAAGTAAATCAAAATATTTATTTATTGAATGTCCATTTGCCAGCCAAGAGAAGACTGTTTTGAAAATTTATCACTGGAATGACTGGCTCAGTTATTCCAGTGATAAATTTTCAAAAATAATCATTGCTCAAGACCAGTGCAGAGGCCAGTTTTGGCTGGCTTGATCATTAAAAGGTTAATTACAGCTTTTCTTTATGGTTACCTTGAAATTTAGATTCAGATTTTATCTATGGTTAATACTAGTCTTTTGGGATGTAAGACATATGATAATTGTTCTTTTGAACAGATAACTGCCTTCTGTTGCCTCAGCATTGATATACTTGCTGTTGTCGGATAACTCTCAAACATAGACAGTTCACACCTGTTCTTGTGTTAAATAATTTGAAACAAATCGTACCAGTAGATTGAGAGATCCATCCATATACATACAAATCCAGAATTTGATTCAGGTTCTTTTATCCGTATCACTGCCAAAGTCTAGAAATCCTCTCCAAATCACACCTGAGGTTTTGGAGATACAGCGTAGACAGACAGTCGGATCCGATTGCAATTCCCTCTTCCTCTTACAAGGCGAGGGTGACAGTATGTACCAAAGATGGCGGCAATGTCTTCCAATCCAATTATGATCAAAATGTTCATTTCCTGCATCGTGTTCAAAATTGTACTAACGGTCATGTTTCCATTTTTTTGGAAACATGTTAACTTATTTATGATCTGATTCATATAATTGTATGTACTATATATCTTCTTTTCATTCTCACATTTGTCGTGAACTCTGTTGTGAAATAATGTGAAGTCTTGTATAGAATAGTTTATGGATATGCTTAGTTTATGTAATGAACTGTCTGATCATTAAACTAAACTATTATCTTTTCACATATTCTTTTAATTTCTGACTGTTCATGTTTCACATTTTCACATTTAGAACTTAGATTGCAATGCTCCAGACAAAAATGTTTAAACGTTCATATTTTCACGTTTCATCTTCAGACATGCCAAATGCTAATGTTGCATGTGAGCAGTAAGACACCCTTGACCGCTGTTATAAATATATCCACTGATCACTTAGTGCGCCTTAGTGGCCATCACTGATTCTTGTTTCGGATGTAGTTCCAAGAGTTTTTAACTGATCTGACTGAGTGTCAGTTATCTAAGATATAACGATGATACACATCTGTTCACCTGTGTGTCCATTGCCATAAACAAGGCTGGCATATTTTGTTCTTTCTAGACGGAGTGATACCAACCCTGGTCAAAATGTTTATATCAAAGTAGGTATTTGATATTCCAGTTTTGAAATTGACCTGATTCGATTTCAAACACAAGAGCTATCTATTTGAGTTATGACATGTATGATAATGAATTGGATACACATTTGATTAACAGACATGCGAGAGTCCTGAAAGGCCAAATAAGCTTATTAAATGGTGAGCTTCATCATTTCAACTTTTTCAGTTGAACAAGTTCTGCTTCTCATGACCCACATGCCAGTTTCAAGCAAATTTGGCCGGAAGAATCTTTGGGTCATAGAGATCCTAGTTTATTCAAATGAAGTCGATTGACCAAGTTGTTCAGAAACCATCTTGGACTTTGAACTATATTAGCCCACCTAACGTGACAGGCCAAATGAGTTTAAATGCTATGGTGATCATCTGTCCATCTGTCATCCATCGTCAACATTTCCTTTAACCCTTATATCAGCCAGAAATGGCTTCTGCTGAGGTCTTGAGATATGTCCGTTTGCAGACCAAGAGAAGACTGTTTTTGAAAATTTATACTGGAATAACTGGCTCGATAAGCGAGCCAGTCATTCCAGTGGTACATTTTCAAAAATAGTCTTCTTGGTCTGCAAATGGACATTTTCTAGAAGATTTTCTTGAACAAATACGAGGGTTAAAAGAGTAAATGTCTTCTCAAGACCCAGTGTCCCAATTTCAACTAAATTTGTTAGGAAGCATTCTTGGAGCATAGAGAATCAAAGAGGTTAAAAAAATTGGCGAGTTATTATGTGATGGCGCCGGGTTGGCGGGCGAGAGACAGAGTGGGTTCCGGATGATAACTCGATTATCGTTTATCAAATCGCTTTGAAACTTCATATGGTGGTTGGACTAGGTCTGCGGAAGAAACCTATCGAAATTGATGATGATCAGAGATCCAAGATGGTCACCAGCCACCGATGGCCATCTTGAAAATTAATTTCCAGATAATAAATCTGTTAGGGTTTACCGGATCATTTTGAAACTTCATAGGGTGGGAGGACTAGGTGTGCAGGAAAAACCTATAGAAATAGACGATGATCCGGAATTCAAGATGGCCACCAGCCACTGGTGCCCATCTTGAAAATTGGTCTTCCTTTTATCTGACATCTTTGAAACTTCATAGGGTGATTGGACTAGGTCTGGGGAAGAAACCTATTGAAAATTAGGATGACCCGAAATCCAAGATGGCCGGCAGCCACCCACGGCCATCTTGAAAGTTGGTTTCCAGATGATAATTCTGTTACCGTTTATCGGATCGCTTCCTAGGGTGGTAGAACTAGGTGTGCGGAAAAACTTAAAGAAATTAACGATGATGCGAAATCCAAGATGGCCATCCCACCACCAGTGACCATCTTGAAAATTGTTTTCCTGATGATAACTGTTACCGTTTATCGGATCGCTTTGAAAATTTATAGGATGTTTGGACTAAGTCCATGGAAGAAATCTATCAAAAATTACGTCTTACCATTTATCCGGTCACTTTGAAACTTCATATGGCGGTTAGACTAGGTCTGGGAAGGAAACCTATAAGGATTGATGAGGATCCGAAATCCAAGATGGCCACCAGCCTCCGACGACCTAGGCAAAAGTTGTTGGCTGGTAGTCGCATATTGATTAAATTTGTATCTGTGTGCTTGCAGATAATATGTACCTGCTACTAACCCTGCCTTGATGGTGGCACGTTTCACATAATGCATATGTTCTGCCCCTGTTGACCAGATCGTATGTGGCCGTCCGATCTCCAAGATGTCGACATTTAAAAATCTTGCTGATGATTTCTGTTCAATGTCTCCCTTTAACTTCTCTAGGACTACTCTGTTTACAGCCTAGGTGGTGGGTCTTGTAGTAGCAGGTGAGCTGATGATAATTGATGGTTTTGTAAAATCAGTTTGACATCTTGAAACCGACAATGTAGGGGTGTGCGATATTGCTCAATGCATGTCGATATCGGTATCTCATTAAAATACCGCGGTATCACGATATATCGTCATTTGGGTGGGGTATGGAGTTAGGGTGTAAACATAGAATAACATGTATTTCAAATTGGTGGTGTCTTGCAAGTTATTTTCATTAAATTTGTTACATTGAAACCGTAAATTGAGATCGCCATGATTGCCATTTCCGCATATTTAATACACGAAATTCCACACTTTGACACCCTTCAACATACAGTTTAAAGCAACGAATGTAATGCAACTAACCGTATTCATCACAAATAAGAAAAATAAAGGATTTTGTTCTGTTCTTGTGTTGTATTTTGTGTTATCTTTACCTCACGACAACTGTCAAAAGATTTAGCAAGGAATACGCATTAACTTCATTGGAATTCCGCAGAGCGAAATCTGATTGGCCGCCGTATCATACTTGAGCCAATCAGAATTCACACTGCAGAATTCCGACAGCTGTTATCACGCCCGCCGCTAGCATAGACGATGCAAATTAATAAAATAAAACTGCATGATTTTGAACGAAACCAGCGTGAAGACTGGAAACAATTATATCAGATTTTATTTGGTCTGTAATATTTATACTAATTTGCCCCATTGTAGACGTATTCAAATTCGCTGACTACTTAGCGGGTTTATCCATTGATCTCAAGGCGTAGCCGGGATGTGTGAAATTAACCCAGTTAACTCTGCAGCCAAGACTGCCACAACAGATAGAAGACTGGACATAATTAGGCCTAAATTCTTTATATTAAGGACGTTTCTAAAAAATCCGTAATGTTATATGTGGAATGAATTTTGATCTGATTCATATAACAATGCTAAATATATTGTATAAAGTTACATAAAAACGTATAACGGTAAAGCAAGAGATTAACTTCCCCTCACCCACCGTTCCAAGCTGTGGTATTGATAAGGGATTAAGTGTGTGGTGTTTCCTATCGACCTGAAAAGTTTTAAAGTTTAAATCTTTCACGGTCAGAAGAATGTTTAACCATGCAGATCAATGACTAATGGATACATAGATTGACCTGTAGTAATAACGTCATCAGAATGGAATGGGGGTAGTGCAAATGGTATTCCCCACTGACTAATACTCAGAATGAGGCAAGAAAAAACATGGCATCGTCTATTTATGTAATTATGAAAAGTGAACAACAAAGGATTATTTTGTACTTTAAATCATTTTATTAGCGCAAACAAACCATGAATTAAATGAACACAGATTATTTTGGAGTTTATTAAGTTTTTATTACCTTAGACAAAGACTGGATTATTACTTAAAGACTATTACTGGACCGAATAGAGGTAAGAGTATGACATTTCTAACTTAGTTATTTATATTATGCTCACAGTTAAAAGTGCAATATTGTCCTGTCAGTATTGACGATATTTACGTTTTTTAGAAATTATGACGATTTCGGTATCGGTATATCGCGATATTGAAGATAATATCGAAAAATCGCGCCCAACCATACGACTATGTCTGCCTTTTCTTTTCATACCAAGCAGCCACCAGCCACCAATGGCCATCTTGAAAATTAGTTTCCAGATAATAACTCTGTTAGTGTTTATCGGATCGCTTTGAAACTCCATAGGGTGGGAGGACTAGGTATGCAGGAGAAACCTATAGTTGTTATTATACCACAAAAACATCCATTACCGTTCAATCACTACTTGCTAAATCAAATATCTGCATTTAGCTATTAGAATAAAATATTTATGCTCGCTTACATACTCCCTAATGCCAATACCATCACCATGTAGACCCTCAACGAGGCTTCTGGTAGAGGGACCCCCTACATTAGCCTTACAATAGACTGGCACCAGTCTGTACTCATTCCTTGGTGATGCCGGTCACTAAGCACGCTCGCGCATGCGCAGTAGATCCCAAACGTGAAAACTGATTCACTTTTCAAATATTCTGCTAGCAGATCAGTTCGCCTGCTATCAAGTTGAAATAAAAGTTTATAGCTTTGCACTGAAAAGTTAAGCTACATTTAATTTGACTCCGATAACATGCCTACCATGAAATCTATCTTGCCTAGGTTACGTTTAACTTTCATGTCATGGTGTTTTAGAGGTTTTTGTAACTAGTTTTGAGTTACCAGTTTTCGTGTCAGTACTCCCGTTTTCGAGGCTTGAGAAACCATGCCTATTATATACCATCAAATTACCATGTTATAAAATAGCCAAGTAACACTCTTATTACGTAGATACCCATATAGTGCTTTCAAACAATTTTATTCAGGAATCATTGTGATTCCAGTCTTCAGTCAGAATTGTTAAGTTCGCGTTTGACGTCGCCTCTGTAAGATTTTCTCATTAGTTTCAACGAAGTTATTGCTTTATTTCCAATCCTTTAATTTATAGGAAGTGGTTTTAACTTCTGTGAGAGTTAAATGTTCGTCGGCAAAATGCGATCGTTTCCATGCCAAAAACTTTGCGGGTCACGTTTGCACCACTTGCTCCCCTCTCAAAATGTGTGGGATGTGTAAGGGCTGGCCGTTGGTTGTATCCAAAGCATTTTTCATCCTTCCTTTCGTGAGGTGGTCTCTCAATCTCGATATTCTCACATTTCTCATGTAGCTTCTAAGAAAGGTAGTAACTATCCTTCTTCCTCCTCATCTGCTCTGTCGGCTAGAGATTTTTCGTTTAGTCATGTTTCTAAATCTTCTTCTCTTTTTTATTCTCCAACTAACTCTCCCCCTCCAGGTTTTCTTCATATCCCGGCTTCTGTCCATCAGAACTCTTCTCATATTCCTTCTTCCTCTTATTCGCAGTCTGCCTCTTCTTATTCTTCCTCTTCTCCTGCTTTTGATCATTTGGATCCTATTGTGTCTGTCGTTCTTTCTCCAGAATTGGAATTCCAGATAGTTGATTCGGGTTTAGATTTTTCATTGTTTTCAGTAAGTCGTGATTTCTCTCCATCGCTCTTTTATTTCCGCTAGATTTTCGATCCTCTAGATTTTCAGCCAGTGGTTTAGATTCATATTCTTTTCCTTCTAATCAGCGAGAGGAACGTGATGTTAGTCCATCTGATCAGTCTTCCTTGGTTTTGGATTCTTGCTCGGGCTCTGCCTCTAGAGGTTTAACTTCGCCTTCCTCTAAGAAACTTTGATTCTTCTGTTTCTCTAGACTCAGACCTTTGTCCTCCCCCCCCCCCTCTTCTCCATCTCATTCTTCTGCCAATGCTACTCAGAGATCAGTCAGGGCCAGGGATCTGAGGAGGTTCTATCCTATAAGGGCCTCCTCGGATGACTGGTCTAAGTCTCATCAATGGATAGCTTCCTCTCTATCTCTTCCTCTTCATGATGAATTTTCCATTGATCCTCCTTCTTTTGGATCTGCACTTTCATCATCGGATTTTTCATCTAGTGCTCCTTGTGTCCTTCCAGTGGATAATTTGGTTGCAGATATGCTGGATTTTTACGTCAATGATGTTCAATCAAAAGAGTTCTCTCTTACTCCTAAGGTAGATGCAACTGTTCAAGTTCCGAAAGTTGATTTTATTAGATTGGCCTGTACTCGATCTCTCAATGGTCTGACTTGGGACATTCTATCTTCAAATCTCAAGGAGTCCTCTAAGGTCGAGTCATCTTCTGATCTTTTTTAAATGGGAATCTTTGTTGTGCTCAAATAAAATCAGCTAATTTTTTGGCCCTTTCAGAGGCTCTTCTCAAGGCTCAGAATGGTGATCAGATTCCTCCTGAAATTTTTCGATCTTCAGCCGATCTTCCAAGAGGTTCCTTGAACTCGGTTTGCCATTCCTTGGGTTTCATTACCGCTAAAAGAATATCAAGGAAACTTCCGGAGGTTAATATTTCGAATTCACTCAGGAGTAACCTTATTTCAGCTCCTTTTGGATTGGACATCTTTGGCCAGGCCTCTACCAATACTCTTAGAGCGGAGTCTGATCGCCTTAGATCAGCCAAGGATCTGCGAGATCAGATCTCCGTTTTGAAACCGTCGGTCAAGAGAGGCTCTTCCTCGGTCAGAGGTCTGAATTTCTCTCCCGGAAGGAAGAGTCTCAAGCCGGATGAGTATGGTGCCTATCCTTCAAGAGTTATCACGAACTCAAACCGGTCCTCTGTTTCCCAATCCAGATCCGCGGAGGAGGATCGTTTTGAATCCATTTCATCATATAGACCTAGAGCCCAAGTTTGTCAAGCCCCCTTCTCAGGTAAGAAGGGGTCATGTTTCTTCACGAGGTTCTAGATCTAAGTCTAGAGGTCGCTCCGCTAAAGGTTTTCAAACTAGACGGGTTTGAAGGGATTGCCATAACCTGGGTAGGCCTTTCCCTGTCGTCTTTCCCAGTCTTTCCTCTTCCTCTCCTACCACCTTTGGATCTATCAGTGCAGTCCCTTCTTCCCAGCGTGGCAGTAGGATGGCGCCTGTCTCTGTTTTGGGAGACTTGGCAAGCCCTCGTTCAGGATTCTGGCTTTTAGAACAAATCCACTGGGGTTATGCACTGTCTTGGATAGATCTTCCTCCTCCTCTGTCTTGCCAGCCCAAATGGACTCCTGTCCCTTCCAATCCGGAGAAGTTGGAAGACGAATTGGAGTCAATGTTTCTAAAGAAGGCTATAGAAGAGGTTCCTTTATGGAGAGTAGACACGGGCTATTACTCAGCTCTTTTGCTAGTCCCCAAGAAAACAGGTGGATGGCGTTAAAAATCTAAAAAGGTTAAACCTAATTTCAACTCCAAAATTCAAAATTGATTATCGCTAGTCTGAGTCCAGGTATGTGGACGTCTGCCATAGAACTGAAGGACGCCTATTTTCATATTCTCATCCACCCTTCTTTCAGAAAGTTCATGAGATTCGCTTTCAAGGGACGGGTATGGCAGTTCAGAGCCATGCCTTTCAGCCCGACCATGGCTCCCTTTTTCTTGACCCACCTAGTGTCAGCCGAAGCAGGAATTCTGCACCGTCGTTCTATTCCCCTTCACGTTTATATAGACGATTGGTTACTAAAAGCAGAATCTTCCTCAATTCTGTCAAGTATCGTTCTAGACGTCTGCAATCTGGCTTGCAGTCTAGGATGGGTAATAAATCTGGAAAAATCATGCTTGGCTCCATCTCAGGTTTTCACCCACCTAGGCATCTCTTTCGACCTAGTTTGAGGATTAGTCTTCCCTTCAGATCTAAGAGTAGAAGCCATCTTAGTGGCCATGGAAATTATGTCCTCCTCTGCCGTGGTCAGAGCAATCTTCTTTCTCAGGTTGATAGGCTTGATGGTCAGCATCGAGAACATCATTCCGTTGGTGGCGCTGATGAGAAGACCTTTCCAAATGTATCTTATGCCCCTGTGGAAACAGTCGGTTCATTCGATCTACCATCAGATCCCTGTCAGAGAGCATTTAAATCCCCACCTAGAATTTTGGAAGGATCATTCTCTGCTTCTGATGGGTGTTCCTCTGGTCAAGTCTTCTCCTCAAGCAATTATCTTCACAGACGCTTCACAGGAGGGATGGAGAGCAGTCTGGGATTCCCTGTCTGTTTCAGGCCTGTGGTCCCTGGAGGAGTCGTCAGCCCATCAACATTCTGGAATTGTGGGCTGTCAAGAAGGCTCTCCTTTCTTGGTCGGATCGAGTACAGGGTCTCGAGATCTCGATTCGATCGAACAATTCAACAGTAGTCTCTTATATCAACAGGCAGGAGGGGGAGCACAAAGTCGTCTCTCCTATGCTTGGAGGTGTGAAATCTCCTCATGTGGTGTCGCATGAATCAAATTTTTCTAGTGGCCACTCATGTCCCAGGCTGTCTGAATTTTCTCGCGGAACAATTGTCTCGCCCCTCCAAGTTCGGCCACACAGTGGCAGTTAAAGAGGTCGGTTGTCAAAGCGATCTTCAACCTCTTGGATCATCCCCACGTAGATCTGTTCACGACCTCTCTGAATGCCCAGATCTCCTCTTTCATGTCTCTTTTTCCGGACAATCAGGCGTTGACTGTGGACGCGCTGTCTCAGTCCTGGACAGGAATCTTCGCTTATGCGTTCCCTCCAACAATCCTGATTCCTTTGGTTCTGAAGAAAGTCAGGGACCAGATCTGCGAGATCTTGTTGATAGCTCACTTTTGGTCAAACGGATCTGGTTTGTAGACCTTCTCGATCTTCTAGTAGACTTCCCTCGTCTTCTTCCAGTTTCCCCAGACCTGCTGTCTCAAGTGAGGAGAACTTGCCATCATCCAAACCCAGAAATCTTCAGTCTGTGCGTTTGGAGAATATCGAGTGCTCGGTCCCTGAGAATAAAGTTTCTGCTTTATCTCAGGAAATCATCGATTCTGCCAGGAGGGAGTCAACCCGAAGAGTTTACAAGGGTCGACTTAAGATTTTTGGAGAATGGTGTTCAGATCATGGTCTCGTGCCCGATTTTGTTTCTATTTCCCAGGTGTTAGACTTTTTATATTATCTGTTCGATTCTTTACATCTGTCTGCTAACACCGTAAGAGGATATAGATTTTCTTTAGCATCTTCTCTTTCTTGTTTGTTGAACGCTGAAGTTAAAGATACTAATAGTCAGGGTCACAGTGTAAAAAATATTTTTTTTCATTCAGAATTTTTGGGAACTTGTAAAACTATATTTTCGGAAAGCTTTTAATGTGTCAATTTCAAAAACCAATGTTTGCATTTGCACAAAAGTTCATGGCGGCCATCTTGAATTTCAAAATGGCCGCCATCGAAAATCTTTGAAATCCAATATATCTGCAACCATATGACCTAGATTAATAATTTTGATGTCTATATCTATGTTTTCTGGGTCAGTGAATGCATTGGTAACATTTATAATAAACTTCAAATAACAGAAATCATGTTTTGGGAGATAAGTCCTGACTTAATATGTAATTTACAGACAGCATCTGCAAATTTGTAACTTTTTGTGATAATGTTGCAATGATGAATTTTATTTGGCATATAACAGAGTTATTTCACCAATATAATCTAAGTATTCAAGCAACAATCAATGTGCTGCATCAGTTGCTGTCTATCTAGCAACATTGGCGTCATCTTCATCATCTGATATAGAGACATCAACGATTGAGTCATCATCATTTTCACACTCTGCGCTGCATTGACAAAGTCAGTGCATGGTAAGTCTTTGGATTTGCACGAGCATCGATGAGAGGAACAATTTGATTTGCATTGACACCTAACCATCTCAAGGAGAGACTTTGGAGCTGGTAAAACATCTGTTGTTTTTGCCTTTAGTTGGCCACCTGTTTCCTTGTAGTGTCCATTCTGTAGTGGATCCAGAAACACATGATGTGAAATGTCTGCCTGACCCCACACATTTGCCTGGACTTGTACTCTTACGGACATGCTGTTTCAAAGCACCAATAGTAGGCGGTAGACTTTCACTATCAGCAAGCTGCTTACATAATAAATGCCAACGTAACTCTGGGATGTTCTCGATTCTAATAGACTTTGGATAGTATGCAGCACAGACAAATTTTTCCAGAGTTGAAAGTAGCTCAGCTGTGACCTCAGTGCTTCTCGATTAATTTATCAGAGCGTCGATTACATTACTGTCTGCCTTTAGGAAAAGCTTTAACTATGTTGATTTACCTATCCTAGAGAACCTGCCAATATTGTCTGCTCCTGTAAAGGCATGGAATGCGGGTAATGCTCTTACTTTCTCCATGCCTAGAGTTTTCCATATAGGCCGTAGCTTAATGGTACCAGAAACCATTGAGATAGACGTATTCTTAGGTAGATTGTCATAATATGCTATTGCCAGCACTAAGACATCAGTGTCTGGAGAGAAAATCACCAACTCTGCTGTATCAAGATTTCGCTGTGTTGCACATATGGCATGATAGATCATTACTGTATCAGCTTCCTCATGATTGTTCTTCTCAAAATGTAGGCTTCTATTACTTATCGTCTGGCCTGATGCTATGACCAAGGTAGATGAGTCTTTATTGTACTCAATAGTCTTCTCTGCCAGCTACTGCGCAGGGTCTTTCTTTGTTTGGTCATGAGACAAAAATCTTGTCATAGGGATATGCTTGATACTGGTATCATCTTTGACTTGATATCTAATTGGATCCTTCCCATGTTGTCGTTTCTCTCTGGTCGTGTTTTTCAGGGAATCTGCTTGATATGTATCAAATACAAGAATGATATCATCGTATCCTGCTGTCAGACTCATTAACCTGTCATTAAAACATTTACTAAGGTCGTTGACTGTCACAATAGTTGTTGGTTTCTTTGCCAGCTTCTGGACAAGAACCATTCCATCCACAACTGCGATTCTCCTACTAGATTCCTTAGTTGCGACGGCAGTTGCTTCTGTTGCACCTAATAAGAGTGAATCCTCTGTGCTCTCGGTTTGTGGTAGGTCAGTCAGGAGCTTGATTAACTTTGACTTGTCGGTGCACTGTAGGACAGAGCCACACAGAGCAAACAGCGCCCTCGGTGTCAGTGTGAATTCAAAGTTGCCGATCGAATACTTCAAATCAATGTCTCAACTCGACTTTGCGAGAATCATCAGCCTAGCATATAGATCTTTAGTTTCCTTGAGATCAACAGCTTTGTCACGAATACGTACTGTTGTCTTTTTGTTTCCAGATGTATACATCACGCTTCACTGGTGTCCAAAGGCTTACCTCTCCATTAATGCGCTCTTTCACATACTCCATATAATGTCTGTCCTCTTTCGTCTACATCCAGGATTTGTGGTACCGACTCTTGTGGTACATAAGCAAGTGAGATAATGTTGTAGATCATGTCACCTTCAGCAGCGAAAGGATTACCATGAGTCAGTATGGCAGCCTTTATCTTGTCGATTGTGGTTTGTTCGTGTTTAACAGCACTTGCTCCACTGCCATGGTGAGCTCTGACCTTGTCTTCTTGCAAATCAAATTGACACTTAAATTCCCGGGATAACCTTGACAGTTCTGGAGCAGCGAGGAAAAATTGCTGTCTCGCATTTGCATTGTTAGATATTCCAATTAGTCCTGAGTGCACTTTCATCATTTTGTTCAGATGCTCACATGCATGATCCGCACCAATTGAAGTGGATGGAATGTCATTCTTAGTCACTGCAATGTTTTCAGTTTCAAATTCTTGCCATGTGTCTGGATGATTCTGCTTGAGTGCATACATATCTGCTATGTATCTTGGCCAAAGACGTTTGTATTTGATTCTATCAAAAGCAAAGAATAACTTGCTGAGTGCTTCTCCAGCTTCAAGATGAAGGGTCAGATCAGTATTTCGGGATGCTGCGACAAAGAAAAGGATTGTTTCCACACGGTGGGGCTAGTTCATTAATGACTTGAACATCGCATGTTGGGACCTCTTTGTCACCCATGTCTGAAAGAGATTCAGCATATCAGTATTAGACAGCACTTGGAGAAGATTGCTATGAGCCGGCATCACTGATTCTGCCCGGCTGGCTTGGTTTGATTTACTGCATGCCTCTTCTATGTCATCTGTAGCTGATATGCATGCATCCCTTAGATTTGGATACTCTGAAGAATTCGTCAAAGACCAGTTCATACAATGCGATGTAAGAGTAGATATGAGCATGAAGAGAACGTGAGTAGTGCTTGCATTTCAGGATATTTGTCGTTGTGGTAGAGCTAAAGACATCAGCCTCGATCCATGCATCGTATATTCCAGAATTCTCAATAGAAGTACCGAGAGCGCTCAATGCAGCCATGACGACATGGAGTTCACCAAGTCTTGGGATAACACCACTCTTTAAATTGGCGTTGACATCTACAAGCTGCACTGCTTTCTCATACAGGGCCATGTCAAAAGTAATGACTGTTAGATGGTCTTTACCAACAGCCATCTCCTTCAATGTGTGTGCTTGTTTAATTACAGTCATTAGCGTTGACCATTCATGAGCCAGCTCTGGGAGAAGAGGCAATGCACCAACATTGGTTAGAGATCTACTTGATGACAGGAGTGAATTATACCCAGTCCACCCAGGAACCAAAGACATCTCTTTCCTTTCATCCATCCTCGCAACAACAGATGCTATGACCCAACCCATATCTACAGCTGATAAGAGTCTGGTTTTACTCAACACAAAATTACTTTGCATTCCAGGTTGAGCCTTTGGTTTGACGCATGGCAACATAGATGTGTGTTGTGATGGAATGGATACGCTCTGCATCACCAATGTTTAAAGGTGGTGCAATGGATTCCCCGGGTGCAGAAGCTTTTTGATAGACCGCAACAATTGTTCCATGTGTAGTACCTTTACCATCAATGGTATCCTCAGCAAAATCGGTGTTGTCCACGGCAAAGAAAACAAATGTCCCTTTCTTTAGAAATGGTGGTACATACAGATTATTGAATTGTCTCATGTTTTCGACAACCGAGTTAGCTATTTCTGTTTCTAGAAGCATGGTACGGTGGTAGGATATGCAACAGTTCTGTGCATGAAGAAGATTCACAATCTTCTTATTCCTGGTGTCGTGATGCACAGATAATGCCAATCCTAGAACCTGAGAATTTTCTCTTCTTTGCTGGGATCTGAATTTTTCAGAAGAGGCAGCTTTAAGCGTATGCATCACTTGCCTATCCGATTTAAGTCCAAACATGAGGGTTTGACAAGATGTAAGCACTGCTCTATCAACGAGACACTCTGGTTTTGCTATCCAAACTATCTACAGGTCCAACCATTATCCATCGTATCAGTGTGTATAGGTCATCCATATTGCTGGAAAAAAGGACTGAACCAGGTTCACCATCATTCTTAGTGAATGTTGTGATGCTTTTTCGAACAATCTGTGCTGCCCTACAGCATGGTATTACATAAATTCACCATAGTTTGATACTGACAATTGGGCTTAGTCCATTGATTCCATGGAAGCCAGCACCCATTAAGGTTCACACTCACTGTAAACTTTCTACTTCTATGACCCTCCCATTTGATGCGCGCTGAAATATTTCTGTACATTCCATTTGCAATCAGCCATGGCTTACCTGTTTTACCAAGGATGTAGACAGCGCAATTATGAAGAATGCCAGATAACTGCTTATTCTTCCATCCTATATAGCAGAGCACTTTATTTGTGTGAATCCAAATGGCAGATTAATGTTCCAGGTGCTCTGTTGAGAGCCCATTAGAATATGAGGCTTTTTTAAATGGAACTCATTCATATCTCTGTTTATGTCCTGCCATGTAAAGGGACCTGGACTGGACCAATCATCGGCATAGATAGATTTAATGTGTGTTATATCATCCACCACATGGACTTTATATGCCTTAGTAAATGTGTGATTATCTTTTGGTGTCCCTAGCTCGTCAAAGTACGTTGCCCATCCTTCTACTACCGGTAAAACATTTCCATGATACTCATTATCATTCGCATTGCAATACTTCTGTTGACAGTATTTTCTGTGATGTTTTTACTCTGAGCTCATATTAGCTGTGTAAACAGTGGCTGATCTGAGGGTAGGGCATTCTTGCTCTGCTCTTGGTACAGTCTGCTGTTAGGCTACGATACTCCTTTTTAGCTTCTCTTAATTTGATCTTTGATGGATGCTTTTGGTTCTTTGAAGGTCTACCCACACAAACCCATTGATGATGTAATGTTTTGGATCTATTTGATGTTTCTGAAAGTTTATAATTCTAGAGTATGCCCACTGAAATCTTTGGTTTCGTCTTGGGGATTACCACTTTGGTACTGGCCTTCATACGCATTGTGACAGTCTTGATAAGTTCATCTACTGCTTGGTTTGATGAGCATAGATCTTTTTGATGCAAGATTTTCCTTATATTGAAGCAAATCCCCTTTTTCTCACTGGATTTTCCTTTCTTGAACTGGGTTTAAAACATTGTTACTGGTGCTGTTTTCCTTAACTGTAATGACAGGTGTAATTAGTATATAATCTGAGCAGTTGTCATATTCGTTTGATATATGCTGAATCTGTTCTATGAGACATAGGTTTGATCCAATCATCGATCTGGGTAGATCCATTTGCACATTCAAATGTTTTTTCAATTGGATAATGTGGAACTAATTCTAACTGGTTCTTGATGCAGAAATCTTTTTAACAGGTCTCTTGCATCTGAATATTCTGAATGCAATGATGCATTCAAATTGCTGCATATCAGGGCATCATTGGAGTTTTTATTACGTGTTCAGTAGTTCCTGTTATTTTTCTAAGACTTCCATATACAGTGCATTATATTTTCAACTCTTTACATGGGACATATTGTAGATATGGGATTGTCTTGTGGGAAGTCATGACCCCGCAGGACATCTTGTATGTACGAGTAAATCCCGAGTGAAATTCATATGTGAATACCAGGTGAGCTAATAGACTATGTCACCATGTATATTAAGATGCACTGATCAGCGGCTATGTTTAGATACGTTACTAGCACTGATCATCATCCATATATCTTCCCTTCTCCTGGCTGGATGCTATTACCATTCACAGCGGTAAAAGCAATGTGCAACAAGTTACGCCATCGAGGGTTAACGTAGGGTTAACATTCTCTTCCCATCTACAATGATTCAATATTCGTACAACTTGCGTACTGCCATGATCAAACTCATTGATGTTTGTTGCTGCAGTCATTTATGTTACTGCAGAGATTATTGCTCATAAACGACTTAGCACCAAGACAGCAACAACTTTCACTCAGGTCATTATCAAGTTTTACTACCACAACTAATTATTGAGGGTTAATCGATTCACTGGTTTCGTCCTTCAATTTGAATGGGTTAATCTCGCTAAGTGCATTCCATCCGGCTGTTTAAGTATTGAGATAAACGTTGCTGTGTACGATTATTATCGTTCCACACACAAACATCAGTTCTCTTTAATAAATAGGGTCTATGTAACGTTAGGAAATTATATATTATCAGCACTGCGCAGTACAGCTTTGAAACTGAATCGAGTATGAATCATGATGGTTAGCACCAGGTTGGAATCGACCAAGGAATTAGATATGACAAACGGACTTAGTTACATAGCGATCTGTGTTCTCACAGAAGCATGGGAACTCGTGTGCCAATTAACTCTAGCATTCCACAGGTTGTCGGCCAATAGGGAATGCACATGACATGGACATTGTAGCGTCCTGTAGGCGGTAGGTACGCAATCGAAAGTTACGATCAAAAACGTATTAATTGTATAGGGGTAAGATACACAAATCGGAACTTGCTACCAAACAAGCATCCGTCATTCTGACATGGGAGATACACAAATCGAAACTTGCTATCAAACAAGCATCCGTCATTCTAGCGTAAGGTACACAAATCGGAACTTGCTATCAAACAAGCATCCGTCATTCTGTCATGGGAAGCAGATGGAATTCTAAAATAAAGTTAGGGGAACGACAGATCCCATTACTCAAGAACCAGCCAAACCGCAAGTGCTAGGAAGAAAGCACCCGCCCGGGGAGGGAGGGTCGGGGTTTTGATTGATCAAAATGATGTCATAATCCAATGAGAATCAGAGCAGCCTCCGGCGGTGCGAAACCAAGATGGAGGGAGTATAGGAACTGAAGTAGGATAAAAGGGGGACTTTAACTTTTAATCAGGAGTCCGGTCCGCCTCACACCTCGTACAAAATTCTTGCTGAATGTATTTTCAGTAGGCAAGAGTTAATTGAATAGCATAGCAGATCAGAGGGACTGAGAGTAATGCTAGTCAGTTAGGAAAACGTCGAAGTGAATTCTTAAATCGTTGTAAGGAGGAAAACTGGATCAAATAAATAAGTTTATTGTAGCTTCTGTTGTGACAGTATAAGTCACTTTAGTTCAAAGTATATTATTGTATAGTTAGAATTAAGAGAATAAAGCCATCACCTTGATACTTTACCTCAAGGCACGAGTTCATGTTTTCTATAGCGGTTACTCTGGCATCTACGGAAGACCACCGTAGCTTACCATTATCTTCGATTTAGAATAGTCAGATCAGGCCCGGATACAGACAGAAATATCGTTACCTTCATCTACAAACGAGGCGAGCTTGTATCCATCACTTTCGTCGTCGGTAAGACCGGTTGTCGCAGCAACCACACATACAGGCCTTACCGAAGTCGAAGTGATCACAATTAAATAGAATCAGAAGACATCGGAAATCTTCAGTGGCGAGCCACCGCCAGGATCCAGAGTAACCGAACACAGTGAGTACGTAGCATATGGCCCAAGCAGACCGGCCGGGCGTAGTAATACTAGAGGACCTGGGGGACCGAGTACAAGAATTCATAAACGTTGCAAAGTTGTCAGAAAGCACCCGTATCATACGGCATCGCGAGTGTTGCACGGGTGCTGCCGTGAAGATAACTACAGAAGTAGTCTGCCCCGAACAACCCCGTCTTCAAAGAATCGTTGTCAGCTTTCATTATCTATGAAAACGAAGAATGGCAACACCAGCCAAGCGAGGCGTTGACCCCGCAGTGCCACCCATGGAAGTACCAGTAGCACACCAGCTTCGACCGGAAACCGTCGCCGCTATGCAGACGATGGGTGTAGCAATGGCGGGAGCCATTATTGAAAGCAGTAACCATCGGGAAGCCGAGCGGGTGTACCGGAGGGAGATCCAGGATACGATTTACTGCATTCAGCCCTGTGACGGAGTGGTACCAGAGGAGGTACGAACATTTTTGGACGAAACACGAAGAGCGTGGGTCGCAAACGAGGGGAGACTAGAGGGCATACCAGCCTACGTCATCACCCGAGCGGCACGGGGCCAGCTATCAAGAGCCATTGACGGGTTCTTGATAGGCAAAGTCCGAGAAGACGTCACGTTCGACGAGTTCTACGAATACATCACCGTGAACTTCGTATCGGCCAACGAGGGCGAACACATTAAGTACGATCTAGAGGGCGTACGACAGCGCAGGAACGAGACGGTCATAACCTTCAACCGACGATTCCGGGAGATGAGCACGCGCGCTTACCCAACTGAGAACGCCGACAACTGTCGGACAGTGCTGGGAATATACCTCAAGGGTCTATCTGACCATCGCCTCAGCAAGCGAATCGTATGAAAGAAGGCAACCACCTTGGCCCGAGCAATTGAAATTGCGGAAGAGGAGGCTATGTGTGATGACCTACTCAAGGCGATGAAGATCGAGGATCGCCAAGAAGAAAGTATGGAGGTAAACATGGTCGGTCCCGAGGAGGAAAAAGAGATCTGGAGTGTAGTGCGAACGTTGAAACACCAGATAGCTCAACAAAGTAAAATGATTGAGCAACTCTGTGGCTTGGTCGGTGACCTGCAGTTAAGAGAGCAGAAGCCGGTGGCTGGGGCCGCCAAGCCCATGAAGAAGACAGCTCAGCAGGCAAAGCAACGCGCCCCACCCTCGCCCCGACCAGTCAGAACGGGACGAGACTTGCAGCATATTACCTGCTATAATTGTGGCCGAGTCGGCCATTACAAAAGTGACTGTCATCAAGCGGTACACCCGAGGGAGAACGTCAGTAGACAGGCTGCCCAGCGACCCCAACAACCGCGACGGGCGCCGCCGATTACCTGTTCCCAGTGCGGGAGAGAAGGACATGTGGCCCAGCATTGTTTTGGGGAGTACATGAAACGGCAGCCGACCCCTGCTGTAACGGTAAAGTGTTTTGGGTGTGGTCAGAATGGACATTTCATTCGAGATTGCCCGCAAACACAGCATGGCGGAAACCGTACGCCATCGAGTCCGTTGAATGGCCGACCTTGACTCACCATAAAGAGACGACGAGAAGAAGACGTTGACATGGACATTGATGCGGTGAACGACCAATGAATGACGCCACGGGAGTGTTCGAGAAATGTCAGAATGGACCTGAACAATGCTAGACGCGACCGTGACGAATATGTCGATCATGACGGGTTCGTGCTGGCCGGTGAAGGGATGGATGGACTCATCCTCCCATCAAGACAGTTACGCAGAAATTGTTAGTGGACGAAGGAGCCCTTCGTTAAACAACGACGGAGGAGACCGTTGGTAAGCATACCGACCGAGCGGTTTCTAATCCGTCTAAGATTGGATAAAAATGGTCCATCGGATCAGGGTAAGTACCTGCATGCCTTAGTGGATACTGGTGCTAGCACATCCTTGATTCGCAAGGATATATGGCGTAGCATGTTGAATGCTAGGCCATTAAAAAGGGCGAAGACGCTCTTGACAGTAAATGGTTCCCCAATAAAACTTTTGGGGGAGACCCAGGTAAAATTCAGTAACGCCCGTCCTATTCCGAGTACGGTAGTAGCAAGAATGAGGCATGAATGTTTGCTTGGGGCGGACGCTTTGCACTTGGGAAATGCAAAGATTGACTATCAGGCCAAAGTAGTAGTATGGTTTGGCCAGGTATATCCCTTTGAATATCCCTAAAGGGAACAGACGAATTATGTGTATAGAAGTTGTAAAGAAACGACCGGATATAAAGCTATCGACAAAGTGCTTGAGGACTTTGCGGATAACTTTGATACGGCTCGTCCAAACACTTTAGGATTGGTCCCCAAAGTGAAGTGTACGGTACCAACAGGAGATGCGTTTCCTATAAGGCAGAAAGCCTACCGTCTACCGCTTGCCAAGCAGTATATAGTCAAGAATCAAGTGGCTGAAATGCTGGCAGCGGGTGTCATAAGACCGTCATCGTCACCCTGGGCATCGCCCATTACGTTAGTGCCCAAGAAGGACGGGGACACGAGATTTTGTGTTGACTACAGGAAGTTGAATTCTATATGTTGCAAAGACAGTTATCCATTACCGAATATAACTGATATTTTTGACTCGATGCGCGGCGCAACAATATTTTCGACTATGGACTTGAAGTCTGGCTATTGGCAGATACCAATGGACAGCCAAGACATAGAGAAAACAGCGTTCGTTTGTAGTGAAGGTTTGTTCGACTTTGTTCGGATGCCGTTTGGTTTTTGCAACTCAGGTGCCGTATTTCAGAGGGCAATGAACGATATTTTCCGTGAATTCGTGGGAAAATATTTGCATGTTTTTGTTGATGATGTAGTCGTATATTCGAGAACCCGGCTGAGCATGCACAGCATTTGCGTAAGGTTATGCAAAGGATTCAGGAATACAATTTGCAGGTTAAGAAAAAGAAATGCGAGTTTGCCCGTGGGTCTGTGGACTTGTTAGGATATCGCATTTCTGCACAAGGAGTGGCTCCTCAGGTACAAAAGGTCAAGGTCATAAGGGAAATGTCACCACCCGCGACGTGGGAGAGGTGAGAAGTTTCCTGGGCGCTACAGGTTATTACCGCTCTTGTGTGCAAGGCTACGCCGAAATTGCTAAGCCTTTGATAGAATTGACTAAGAAATATAAACGTTTTGAATGGGGTAAGGAGGAACAGCAAGCGTTTAAGAAATTACAAAACTTGCTGTGTAGTGAGACGGTTCTCGCCTATCCGAATTTAAATGCTCCGTATAAGCTTTATACCGATGCGTCTAGCTATGCGATAGGTGCGATATTGGTACAGGTAGATGATAAGGGTATAGAACGAGTGATACAGTACGTAAGCTCGACCCTGAAGGACAGTCAGCTAAACTGGCCCGTAATAGAAAAGGAAGCTTATGCTGTGATATATGCATTAAAGAAGCTTAGACCTTATCTATTTGGCACGCAGTTCACCGTGTGTACTGACCACAAACCCCTAAAGAGTTTGTTTGTGGGAGAAGTTAAGAACACGAAAGTGCAGCGCTCGGCGGTGCTGATTGCCGAGTATGGATGTAAGATTGAATACATCCAAGGCTCGAAGAATATTCGAGCGGACATGTTGTCCAGGTTGTGTCGTCCAGTGGAGATCGCCACCTTAGACACAGGCGATTTTGTCATACCGGATGTGGACGAGGGTGCATTGCCGCATGTCCCTCTCGAGGTATTCGACATTCCCTACGACGAGTTGTGTGCCGAGCAGACCAGGGAATACCCAGCGTTGTTCAAGAACACCCCGGAGGAGTATATGGTCAAGAACGGTATTTTATATTCATTAATTACACCTTCAGCGTTGGACGCTGAGTACCCCCGAATTGTCTTACCTACCCTGTTCCATGAGAAAGTGCTCCGGAAAGCTCATGAACGAGCTGGTCACCAAGGTCTGAAAAAGACCATTGGTATGGTAAGAGACTCGTTTGTGTGGACGTCTTTGATGAAAGACGTGATACGTATGCCAGAGACGTGTACGACGTGCCAGGTCAACCGACCTGTCACTACTCGACCGTGGTACAGCGAAATGCCCATGGCCAATTATCTGAGTCAGATAGTCGGCATGGATTTGATAGGTCCACTGTTGGAATCGAGTAAAGGTAATGTGTATATCATGACGATGATCGATCACTGTTCTGCGTGGGCTGAGGCATATCCGATTCCAGCCAAGACGTCTCAAAATGTTGAAGACAAGTTCTTCAACGAGTACGTCGCTCGTCATGGTGTCCCTGAGATCGTGATAACGGATCAAGGGAAGGAATTTTGTTCTAAATCACTAGAAGAGCGGTTTAAAGAACATGGGATCGACCACAGAAGATCGAGCCCCTACCACCCACAAACCAATGGGCATACCGAGAGGTTCAATCGGACCCTTAAGGACTTAATCCAAAAAGGGGTTAACAATGCTTCTCGCACGTGGGAGGATGAATTGGGTGCGGCGTTAACCGCATATCGCAGTACTCGTCATTCCACGACAGGATATACGCCATTTTATCTGACCTACGGTCGATGGGCGAGACTGCCGTTTGCTATTCCAGTAGACGCGTCGCAGGATCTGGGTGAAAGACTGACCTGTCTTAACAATGCCCTACTGCGCGCTCGTATGGAAACGGCTAGGTCTCGTGAGGTCCACCGTGAGCAGATTGACAAGCGTGCAAACGCAGGTGTATTTAGGGTGGGTGATTCAGTGGTCGTAAAGGCGGAGGAACGCATGAAGTTGACCTCTCATAGTGACCCCGAATATGAGATCTTTAAGATCAATGGGCCAGTGGCTCACGTCCGGCATCAAAGGTCTGGGAAGATGCACGTGCTGAATATATCTAAGTTACGCGTAGTCGACTCAGAAATGTGCTGGGACGAGGTACAGCCACGCCCTGTTCCTAACCCTGTGAAGGGTACGAGAGATAGCCATCATCCAAGGGTGTGGATGCTCCCAAGGTCCGAAGATGGGCCAGAATCCGACCCTAAGGCAGCCCTTGGTAAGAGAACTCGTAGGAAGCGACCAGCTTCTGATAACGAGCCAGGGGTGAGCAAGAGGGGTAGGATGGTTGATAATAACATCAGTCAACCTGGTACGAGTGAGACTCGAAACCATGAGTCACCGATGGAAACTCACGTGACTCCTCCATCAGTGGTGATGGACAGCTCGGAGGAGGTACCCGAGAGTGTGCCGGAACCAATGGAAACGCTGCCAGCGCCTCGTTGCTTTATGCGCAAGCGCAGTCATGTGCCGGAAGTCGAGTTTGACAGCAAGCGGCTCAGGATTGGCGCGTTCGGCCGCGCCCTGTACGATGACTTCATTAGTCGCATAGAGGCAGTTATAAGGCAACGTAACCGCTGCCAATTATCCTTCTGTCTATAATTTGTACCAGTAAGCATCACTGCGTGTGGAATCATGTATATTTTACGATTAGGTGTAGTGATAGCTATAGTGAGTTTAGTAAATGGATTATGTAAGACGTCTAGTGTACATAGATTACCGAACGCGGTAATGATAACTAAACCCGAGGATATATCCATTATCCGAGCTGAATGGACTGTAGTGGTGTCTATTGACCACCCTTATTTACCTGCCCAATTTATTAAATGGTTAGCGCAGTTTCGTGTTCTTATTGCGAACATCGGTCGAAAGACTGCGTTGAGCTATCAAGACATTTTCGGTTTACAACATCGTGTTAACAATATTAAGAAGATCGCGGTTAGGACACAACAAACTATGGTGAGCAGGGATAGTATACGACGCAAACGTGGCTTATTTGACTTTGTCGGGGACATAGCCTCGTCTCTATTCGGTACCGCTACCTCTAGTCATATAGATGCAATTAAAGAGGTAGTCAAAGTCGCTATGAAGAACGTGAATCGTTTGGTACATTTCTCCAACAAACTGGCGTCCTATGTGAAACTGGCATTCGTAGGGATCAACACCAACGTTGACCGTATCAACGAAATTACCGCTGGCCTAGTGGAATTAACTAGAAACGTGAGCGATATGTTTAAGGTGCACGCCGCCCGACAAGCCGACTTATATGCATTAGTGTGGCTTGGACACATCGTTGACTCTGCCGAAAGCGTGGTGTATAGCTACCAGAAGGCAGCAGCACAGTTTCATAGACAAACGGCATCCCTAGAGTTAGGTAGACTAATGGAAGAATTATTCAGTCCTGCTGACCTCAATTCCGTGGCCAAACAAATTAGTATAGGAAATCAACTGATACGTCCATATCAGTGGTACTACCGCAACGTGGTCGTGTATCCGTTATGGAAAGACGACTCACGACTCCATTACATAGCGACGTTACCGCTAATTGACGGGGGCGAATATATCGAATACGGGTTGCATGTGTGGCCGGAACCGCTAATTGCGAGGGGATACTACATGCAAGTACTGATCGCGCGGACCAGCATCGGTCTTGACACCAAGACTGGATGGTACTTCGCGCCATCCGAATGTCGTGGGGAGGAGCCCCGGGTGTGTCATGGTCCACTACGGGTCGACAAGACCCACGTTCCATGCATTGTAAGCCTGTTAACCAATACGACCGACAGTGCTTGTAATATTCAGCTCTCCGAATCAAATGAAACATCTAGCAAATTGTTTGCCGATAAGAAGATAGGCGTAGTGTTGCAAACGTTCGGTGAAACAATGGATATACACTGCGACAGATGACTGACCGACCGGTGTGTGGTGAGTAATGGAGTGTATGCATTAATGTCTGGCGAATATGGTTATAGCGGGAAGGGCTGGCGATTCGAGCCTGTTGCGTCTTACAGTCGGACGTACGCTCGGGTTAGCCTGGCCATTGAGATGCCCCATTTGGATGTGACCGGAGTTCTTAACCAGTCCATGATTGTGAATCATTTGAAAATGCAACCATGGAACCATTTACTAAAATCTAAGTATGTGCCGCTAGCTCCATTATCCGCGATCGACCCAGTGATGGTCGATGGCATTGGGGTATGCTCTTTTGCGTCGTATTCGGCTGGCTCCTTCGTCGTTGTGTTTATTATAGTGATTATATTATATAAATGTGGCGTATTGTCGCGCATGTGGTCTTGGATAAGTTGCAAGCCACGTGCGGCCCATAGCAGTGATAACAATCATGCCAATATTCGTATCTGTGTGCCACCAGTTCAGGACAAGCAGCCCCGGAGACCTGCAGTACTACCGGAGCCACTGAGTATGGTAGCCGGGTCAACGCCTAATGCTACTGCACGGACTGAGATCGACCCGACGGCTACCGACTCGATTGAGATGGCAGGATACGTTAACGTTGACAATCCTAACGCAAACATGGACTATATGGAGATATCATCAACGTGACATTTTGGTAAAAAACTTTTTATGCTGTTACTGGAACACTATTTGGTGATTATTTTATTACTTGATATAGGAACTATTGTATGACCAGTAATGATTATTTGCACTGTAGGATTAAGGTTATTATGTACTGACTTCATTGTATTTACTGTGCATAGGGTTATATTGTTAATTGCTGCACCTTGAATTACAAGGGCATTAATGATGCTATTAATGTGTTTCCGGTGATGGTCAATTGCGCATGATATTCCATTACCCGGACAAGTTCTTACTTTGTATAGGATTATGCTGTTTTCCTATGTTTCCGGGGACCGTCAATTGCGCATGATATTCCGTTACCCGGACATGTTTAGCTAACATTGTTGGATTTAACATATGATGTAGTCGGATGTATGACATAGTCTGGAGGACTCTGGTAGGGCGTGGTTTAGGTTGTTGATGATGCACAACGAGTTAATTATCACTCTCTTTAGGCCTTAAGAGACGGCTAATTAACTTCGGTTGAGGGGCATGTGTAGATATGGGATTGTCTTGTGGGAAGTCATGACCCCGCTGGACATCTTGTATGTACGAGTAAATCCCGAGTGAAATTCATATGTGAATACCAGGTGAGCTAATAGACTATGTCACCATGTATATTAAGATGCACCGATCAGCGGCTATGTTTAGATATGTTACTAGCACTGATCATCATCCATATATCTTCCCTTCTCCTGGCTGGATGCTATTACCATTCACAGCGGTAAAAGCAATGCGCAACAAGTTACGCCATCGAGGGTTACCGTAGAGTTAACATTCTCTTCCCGTCTACAACGATTCAATATTCGTACAACTTGCGTACTGCCATGATCAAACTCATTGATGTTTGTTGCTGCAGTCATTTATGTTACTGCAAAGAGATTATTGCTCATAAACGACTTAGCACCAAGACAGCAACAAATTTCACTCAGGTCATTATCAAGTTTTACTACCACAACTAATTATTGAGGGTTAATCGATTCACTAGTTTCGTCCTTCAATTTGAATGGGTTAATCTCGCTAAGTGCATTCCATCCAGCTGTTTAAGTATTGAGATAAACGTTGCTGTGTAGGATTATTATCGTTCCACACACAAACATCAGTTCTCTTTAATAAATAGGGTCTATGTAATGTTAGGAAATTATATATTATCAGCACTGCGCAGTACAGCTTTGAAACTGAATCGAGTATGAATCATGATGGTTAGCACCAGGTTGGAATCGACCAAGGGATTAGATATGACAAACGGACTTAGTTAGTTACATAGCGATCTGTGTTCTCACAGAAGCATGGGAACTTGTGTGCCAATTAACTCTAGCATTCCACAGGTTGTCGGCCAATAGGTAATGCACATGACATGGACATTGTAGCGTCCTGTAGGCGGTAGGTACGCAATCGAAAGTTACGATCAAAAACATATTAATTGTAGAGGCGTAAGATACACAAATCGGAACTTGCTACCAAACAAGCATCCGTCATTCTGACATGGGAGATACACAAATCGAAACTTGCTATCAAACAAGCATCCGTCATTCTAGCATAAGGTACACAAATCGGAACTTGCTATCAAACAAGCATCCGTCATTCTGTCATGGGAAGCAGATGGAATTCTAAAATAAAGTTAGGGGAACGACAGATCCCAGTACTCAAGAACCAGCCAAACCGCAAGTGCTAGGAAGAAAGCACCCGCCCGGGGAGGGAGGGTCGGGGTTTTGATTGATCAAAATGATGTCATAATCCAATGAGAATCAGAGCAGCCTCCGGCGGTGCGAAACCAAGATGGAGGGAGTATAGGAACTGAAGTAGTATAAAAGGGGAACTTTAACCTTTAATCGGGAGTCCGGTCCGCCTCGCACCTCGTACAAAATTCTTGCTGAATGTATTTTCAGTAGGCAAGAGTTAATTGAATAGCATAGCAGATCAGAGCGACTGAGAGTAATGCTAGTCAGTTAGGAAAACGTCGAAGTGAATTCTTAAATCGTCGTAAGTAGGAAAACTGAATCAAATAAATAAGTTTATTGTAGCTTCTGTTGTGACAGTATAAGTCACTTTAGCTCAAAGTATATTATTGTATAGTTAGAATTAAGAGAATAAAGCCATCACCTTGATACTTTACCTCAAGGCACGAGTTCGTGTTTTCTATAGCGGTTACTCTGGCATCTACGGAAGACCGCCGTAGCTTACCATTATCTTCGATTAGAATAGTCAGATCAGGCCCAGATACAGACAGAAATATCGTTACCTTCATCTACAAACGAGGCGAGCTTGTATCCATCACTTTCGTCGTCGGTAAGACCGGTTGTCGCAGCAACCACACATACAGGCCTTACCGAAGTCGAAGTGATCACAATTAAATAGAATCAGAAGACATCAGAAATCTTCAATATGTTGCTATAACAATGACTGAAGGTGATGTGTTTATCTTCTATTTGAATCATCAGGTAAACTTTCAATTATATTTGGCCCATCTCGCCAGCTTATACTTGATCCGCCGTATCATCATGGTAACTATTGGGGGGTAATGGATTGTCTTCTTCCACAGATCTGGATTGATGCTGGTAAGCAGGAAGTAGTTCTTCCATCCATTTGTTCCCTACAATCATATAGTCAATGGTCTTTATCTGTTCTGCTTGATAGTATTAATCCTGGTGTTAGTCAGTATATATATTAGGGCTGTGCATTGGAAACGAAATCATTAAACGTTTAAACGTTCGTTTATTAAACGTTTAAACGTTTAAACGTATTTCAGCCTTTTAAGTAGGTAACAGAATTTGGGGGGAAATATCTTAGTACCCTTTTCAATTAAGTGTTGAATATTAAAGACTTTATTTATTAAATCAGTACACGAACATTTTATGTATGATATATATATAAAACAATATAGTCTAAGAAGATATTTTCTAAAATACCAAATATGCCACACTCGGCAGTTAGCGTACTAAATCATTGGATTAAATATTCGCACTCAACCCTTAGGCTTAAACATTTGAATATTTTGAAAAGAATTCGACTGAAAGCTGTTGGTGGCTCAGGCACCAACATCTCTCGGTCAAATTGTTTTCAAAATATGTAACATGGTCAGAGATATAGCATATGGGAAATATTGTTTGCAAACACTTGGCAGTTAGCGTACTAAATCATTGGATTAAATATTCGCACTCAACCCTTAGGCTTAAACATTTGAATCCTGAACTCCTAGCATTTTAACTTCAAGACAACCATATGCCTAAGCTGTTAAACATTTGCAAGCGAATTTTACAGGAACATGATGCTGCCTCCAGCAGCAACAACTCCAAGTCAAATTATCGTCAAACTATTCAACATAATGTCTTATGCATATGATTCTTAACATTTAACCTTTCTGGTTCACGGGATTAACTTTGGTTAAATAAGTTCCAATGATTAAATCAACTCACCTTGAGTGGCTTAAGCACCTTAACAAGTTGTTCTGCTAGCTCACACTGATCGTTGTTGAATTCCAGGTCACGCGAATCAATAGCCTTTGTCGCACGCCAGTCACTCAGCATGGTGCAAACTGGCCAGCGTTGTTCTATCAATCTCTCAAGCATATCACACGTACTATTCCAATGCGTTTTGCATGATTGGATCAACCTGTGCTTAGGGGCACTCATTTCCTCCTGTTTTGTTTCTAGAGCATTATTTGCTACATTACTATGTTTAAAGTGGCCTACAATCTTGCTGGCTCTGGCTGCCATCTTTGAGATAACCTTATCATTTAATGCTCCATTTACACAGAGCTGAAGTTTGTGAGCTGTGCATCCAACATCCTCAGCTTCACTGTCACAAAATTCTGCTATCCTGGCGACGTTTGAAGCGTTGTCATGGACAATACTTGTTACTTTGTCGGTTATCTTCCAAGACGAGGTAACATTGTTCATAGCAGTGGCCAGATTAACGGCAGTGTGTCGTTCTTCCAGTTCAGCAGTGTCTAATACGAGAGACATCTTATTCCACTCACTATCTATGGCATGTGCGGTAACTGTCATATAAGAATCATTGGCTAGTGATGTCCAGCAATCTGTCGTGATGGATATGGATTCAATCTTGTCTAGTTTCTCTTGTACATTTGACTTACATCTGTCGTGAATGGTCCGTAAGCGATGGTACTGTGTAATTAGGCTCAATGTATTCCATCAGTGCTTTGAAGCCTTGTCCTTCGACAACACTGATTGGTAGACAGTCTCTAGCTACCATTTCTGCAATTAGGTTACTTATTTTCTCCATCCTCGATGCATCACATTTCCGTACACTAACATAGGATCTAATTGTTGGTTGTGTTTTTTCAACTGGTTTTGTAGTCACATGCGAATGTTTTAGTTTTAGATGGTTTAGCATTGTGCCGGTAGATCCTGAATATGACAGCATAGCTTCACATAGTTTACACTTCACTTTATTTTGCTCAACTTTCTCCAAATTATTCCACACTTCACTCTTAGCTTTACCCATTATTGAAACGAAACTGATAACATCTAAGACATTAATGAAAAACACAACTGAATGCAGAATGTATATAGCACGTGCCAAGCCCCTCCCATACGCGATTCGAGGGCCAGCCAATTGCGATTGCTGTACGCGGTATTACACCGTGGAAATGTTGTTTTTAAAAGACGCGATTCTTCATGCAGAACAAACGACTAGGCCTAAGAAAAACAGTTAATTATACTTTACCATATCCTGTCTAATTAAATCAATAGATTATCAGATGTTTACGCTTGGCAATAATTATTAAGTCAACAATAAACATTCTTGCTTACACTTACACACGCTCAAGCCAAGCTTTCTTAAAACTTTGAAACAAATTTGTAACTGACGGTTTTGAAAATAATTTGACTGAATGACGTTGCTGCTTTAGAAATTTAGACAACAGCTTCCAGTCAAATTATTTCTAAAATGTTATTTGAATATGGATTACAGCGCTCGATAATTGATTATATCTGGCAAAGACTTTAGCGATCTAGCGATCAGGAATCTCAAAATTACGCACACGGAAAATGCTATTTTTTATTTTTTTATTTTCGTTTAAACGTTTATCATTTTGGTAAACGTTTACCAGATTGTTAAACGTTTAAACGTTTAAACGTGCCCAGCCCTAATATATATATATATATATATATATATATATATATATATATATATATATATATATATATATATATATATATATATATATATATATATATATATATATATATATATATATATATATATATATACCTGCAAACCTAAGTGGTTATAATTCAATGATGTAGGGTAGGAACATTTGGAGGGGGGGGGGGGGGTGTTCATCGTGTTAATTAGTTTATTATTATTATTATTATTATTATTATTTATTATTATTATTATTATTATTATTATTATTATTATTAATTATAATAACAATAGCAACAATATTATTATTATTATTAGTAGTAGTAGTAGTAGTAGTAGTAGTAGTAGTAGTAGTAGTAGTAGTAGTAGTAGTAGTAGTAGTAGCAGTAGTAGCAGCAGCAGCAGCAGCAGTACAGGCATCAAAATTGGGTGTAACCAAACCAATAATTCCTGTGTTGGTTATGCAACTTAAGGAGTGCAGGATGAAAATTACGTGAAACTGAGGTCTTTATTTATTTTCAAATCTGAGGTAGAAAACTTTACATTAACCAAGGGCCCAGAATCATGCCTAGCACATACAATCAGGTCACTAGCATGTAACCGAAGTATTGGTCACGTTGCTAAAATACCCATAATCTATTATTATTTTATGCAGATTTTCCAGATCTCATGGCCAATAATGTTGTTGCAATGACTAGACTAATCCTGCTTTCTATAGTATTTAACCGCCATGGTGGTGGCCCTGGTAATCTAACTCTGGTAATTCTAGATTTGTTTATGAATGTCGAGGAATATGATAGCATAGTCATTGTGACTGACATTGCTCTAATACTTTTCTATTATCATGTTTTTAATGTTTCGTTTGTAGGATGTTTTTGTGATAATGTGGGTGCGTGTTTCTTCATCAGTGCAGTTCCAGAGTTTTATGGCTTGTGTTGATGTTTTGTTTCAGGATGTTTCTGTGCGGCAGTATTGTGTATGTAAGCTATGTTTGGCTCTAGTGTTGTAAGAGTGTATTTCCGTGTTGTGTGTAAAGAGGTCTGAGAGAGGGGCTGTTACCGTTATGGAAGTCTCTTAGGATGGAATAAAGTTGCAGTTTGTCAATGTCTTTAAGTTTTATTAGTTACTCGGCTTTGAACATGTTTTGGCCCTTTGCTGCTTGAGAGAATAACTTATGGCTTTCTTTTGCAGTGATTCTAACTTTGTTTTAGTTTTGTTTGATGTGCATTCGTCCAAATAGTATTACAGTATTAGGGTTTTTATTAAATTAATTGGTAGGTAAGATTTAATTCTACGCATCATACCAATGTTCTTTGCTATCTTGGATGTAATAGTTCCTATGTGCTTCTCCCATGTGAGATGTTTGTCTAAATACACACCTAACAACTTAGCAGATTGGGCCTCATGTATCTCCTGGTTATCTATATAAATTTTTGGGAGATCAGCATTTTTTGCATTAGTAAATAATATGTAATTCGTTTTTGAGACGTTTAGTGATAGTTTATTAACTTTAAACCATTGAATTACCTTTTCCATTTCATAATTTACATTTTTGTATAAAGTCTCTATGCTCTTATGGCTGCAAAATGCATTGGTATCATCTGCAAACAGCATCAAGGATAGATGGTGACAGATTTTGGGAACGTCATTCATGTATAATAAAACCAGCAAAGGGCCCAGAATTGATCCTTGTGGAACACCGCATACTAGGTTGCCACGCCCAGATAAGACTCCATTGTATTGCACGCATTGTACTGTTAGTTAAATAACTCTGAAGCCAGTTTAGTGCAATGCCTCTTATTCCATAGAAAGTTAATTTTTAAAGTAGAATTTCGTGATCGATTGTATCAAAGGCTTTTGAGAGGTCTAGAAATATATCCAATATGTGTTCTTTGTTTTCAAGAGAGGTCGAAATCTTTTCCATCATATCCACAAGTGCCAGCATGGTTGAATGCTTTTCTCTGAAGCCATATTGGGATTGGTAAATTATTGAATTTTTATTTAGATATTTTGTCAGCTTATTATAATAGAGTCTTTCTAGGAGTTTTGAGAAAAGGGGGAGTACTGAGACTGGCCAGTAGTTAGTAAAATCTGATGAGTCCTTTGCCTTGTATATGGGTGTCACACGTGCTGCTTTTAGTTGTGATGGTAACACACCCTGTGCTAGTGAGAGATTGCAAATGTGATCAAGTGGAGTTAGGATATGTGAGATGCAGGGCTTGAAAGCACTCCATTTAAAATGATCAATTCCAGCACTTTTGTTAGTGTTCATGTTCATGAGAATTGTGTATATCTCTTCTGTAACAGTAGGACATACAAACATTGAGGATTGTTAGCTGCCAGTTAGATAGTCTTGTATGCTTTTATCTGAATTTGTTTGAATTTTCTGCGATAGATTTGGTCCAATGTTAATAAAATATTCATTAAAGTTATTGGCAATTTCGTGACCATCAGTTATAATCTTATTTTTGTAATTTCTTGTTTTGTTTGTTAAGCAGTGCCTTTATGAGTTTCCATGTTTCCCTTATATCGTTTTTCTGTTCACTAAATTTATTCTGGAAATAATTTATTTTTGCCCGTCTTATTATTTGGTTTAATTTGTTTCTGTACTTTTTAAACTGTGTTTCGTTATAGCTTGTTGGAGTTTTAATGAAATTTAGATACAATTTGTTCTTTTTCTGACAGGCAGTGATCAGTCCCCTCGTAATCCAAGGTTTAGTAGTGGCTCTTTTAAATTCTTTAACTACTTTTAGTGAGAAGCTTTGTTCATAGGTTTCAGTGCAGATAAGATGGAATGTGTTGTAGGCATCATCACATGATTGGTGTTCAGTTATTCTATTCCAATCAACCAGAGAAATTTTGTTTTTGAAATTTTACTTATTTTCAGTACGGAAGTCCCTACAGGTTGTTTTTTCTTTTTCAAAAGATTTTTGTCTAGCTTGAACCTTTTCCATAGATAGGTAAGTGGTCTGAAATATCAGTTACAAAACTGCCTAGGTGATTCTTACCTTCTGTAGTACTATTTGTGAAGGTATTATCGATGATGGAAGCCGTGAATTCAGTAATTCTTGTTGGTTTGGTGATTACTGGATAGAAACAGAATGTGCTGAGTAGATTTAGCGAATTATGTGTATAGAAGCAGTTTTGTTTTAATACGTCAATGTTATAGTCTCCCCTGATATATCCTGTTTTATTCTCATTTTGTACGGTTTGCAGAATGACAATAATTTTATTTGTTCCTCTGTCTATAGGTAATTCAATGAAAATAGTTTCAATATACTCTTCCATCATTGATGGATCTTCTCGCATTATGTATTGTAAATTTTCTTTAATGTAGATGCCTACACCACCCAATGTTTGTGTTAGTCTATGTCCTTCAATAAATGTGTAATGCTGCATATTAATTAGGTTAGTTGGTGAATCAGGTTTCAGCCACGTCTCAGTAATACCAATAAGATCAAATTCATGAGTGCTATTGTCTAAGAAGGTGCCTAATTTGTCGATGTTCGTCATGATAGAGCGGGTATTAACATGGATAATTGAGTGTCTTTTTCTCTAATCATGGTATTATTAAATTCTTTTTGTAATACATATTCACATTTTGGTAAGGGGAGGTTCATTTCATCATTGTCATCATCATCATCATTTGGTGTGGTTGTTTGATACAGTTTGTTGAGCTTAAATGGATTTACAAATGGGTTTATATCTGGGTTGTAGTTAATATGGTTATATTCACAGGTCATACCAAGAATGATTAGCATATAGTCAGTATCATCATCATAATGGTTAAATGTAAAAATGGTGCTATTGCAGTTGATGCACCACCATGGCTCGTCTCTGAGTCCTCCATAATTCTGTAATCAGTAGCTGTTAATTTAGAACAGGACAGATGAATCCAGTCATCGCAACAATCACAGAATAGCAGTTGATTGCTTTTCATTGGTCTTTTACATGATAAACAAGGGAATTTTATGGGCATTGGGAAGATAGGAAGTGGTGTTTGAAGGTTTCGTAGCAAGCTTTTTCGACAATCGGGAGCAGAACAGGGGGCCACCTGATAAATTCTCTGTCATGGCAATTAGCGTTAAAGTAGGAATGGGTGGTTCATTTATTAGTTGGTTGTGTGACATCATAGTATGCATAGGATATTGGGGATATGAATGGAGGTAAGTATAACATAAATAGCAGGAGGATATAAGTCAATTATGTAGGATGCAACATGGTTTGCGTGAGTGATCATATTATCTGTAGTTGTTATGGCTATGCGGCATTGTCTTTTATGGTCTGACACCTCAATCAATAGACCATTAGATATTTTAGACCAATTCAGCCGGAAGCTGTCACTGCCTCAGGCAGCAAGAGCTTCCAGCTAAGTTAGTATCAAAACAGTCAACGGCTTGGCTGGCTAGTTGCTTTGAGAGTGAGCGAAAGGGTTTTCTATGGCGTGGTAAAATGTGTAGATTAAGCCCTGTTGTGAAAATTAACATTTGTATGGTATTGAACATGGGAGGTAACCCTATGAGACTTAAGTTTTGGAAACAGCTTTATATATGCAGAGTTATCTGCACTCAGGCCATCTTAATTCTATAAATTTTATTCTTTCAAGATTTTTATTATTTCATGCATTTGGAAGCTGTAAACTTCAATTAAAAAACCCTCCAGTTAGACTAGTATCAAAGCATGAGGTGACTTGACTGGCTAGTTGCTTTGAAATTGAGTGATACTGCAGGTTAGCAGAGTTGATATTCTGTACTATGGTAAAAATATGTTGAAGTTTGAAATGTATAGTAGTCACTATTCAATATTGACAATAGGTATTTTGTGAAACATCAAAAATCTGACTGCCTGGAGACTCCCAGTCAAGCTTGTTTCAAAATATTCAACAGCCTCTGTATATGGCTTTCAATATTAGTTAGTATGAAGCATTTAGAGCATGGGATTGTGACCAAACTAGCGGATTGTATATTTCTATAAAACATGGACAATGAAAAGCACAGTGGGATAGCCTAGGCAAGTATAACATAAATAGCAGGAGGATATCAGTCAATTATGTAGGATGCAACATAAAAACATAAGAAGCAAACCAAATGAGGCATAGAGCAGCAAAAGAATGACACAGAATGAGACATTCTTAAGCAACGAAATAAAAATAAGATACAAAAAGCAGAGGAATTATTATATATTAGTAATTAGCCATCAGTGTTTGGGGGTACATGCATATTGACTTGGACATTTAAGCACCATAGTTTGTCGTAAACTAAGATAATAATTATGGTAAATAAACAAGTACATACAGACAGGACAATAATGAGCAAAACAAGATGAAAACAAGCAGAATAAAACAAAACATGAAGCCTTTCATTAGGACAGCAGACATCACAGCACAATGTGACAATGCTTAAAATACCTTCTACTTTCATTTATTCAGTCTGGTCTAATGAAAACCTTCACATCGTTATTGCATCACTCCCATCATATTCTGGAACATATATATAATTTTATGCATGTGAGCACAATAGTAATTAACAGGATGTTGCGTGAGTGATCATACCATCCAGAGTTGTTATGGCTGTGCAGCATTGTCTTTTATGGTCTGACAGGTCAATCAATGTTCCGGTAGATATTTTAAACCAATTCCGCCAGAAGCTGTCACTACCTCAGGCAGCAAAAGCTTCCAGTTAAGTTAGTATCAAAACAGTCAATGGCTTGACTGGCTAGTTGCTTTGATAGTGAGTGAAAACTGAAATGGTTAACATGATTTTCTATGACATGGTATCATATGTAGATTGAGGCCTGTTGTGATAATTAACATTTTTATCATATTGAACATGGGCGGTAACTCTATGAGACTTAAATTTTGGAAACAGCTATATATATATATATATATATATATATATATATATATATATATATATATATATATATATATCTGCACTTAGGCCATCTTATGCATTCCAAGATAGTGTATTCTTTCAAGACTTATTATTTCATGCATTTGGAGGCTGTAAGCTCTGTTGGATGTTTTGAAACAGTTTATCTGGGCGCTGTTGCTATTACGGTAGTTAAACTGGTATCAAAGCATGAGGTGACTTGACTGGCTAGTTTCTTGGAAATTGAGTGAAAGCTTAGCAGATTTGATTTTCTCTACTATGTTATATGATGAGGTTTGAGACGCATAGGAAACCCAGAAATCAGACTGCCGGGAGACTCCGCGTCAGGCTTATTTCAAAATATTCAGCAGCATCTCTGTATGACTTTACTAGGACAGGTGTAGTGATGTCATCAGAGTGAGTTAGTATGAATCATTTAGAGCATGGGATTGTGACCAAACCAGTCGATTGTGTATTTCTATAATACATAGACAATGTAAGGCGCATGGGAATAGCCTAGGCAAGAATAACATAAATAGCATAAGGATATAAATCAATTAGGTAGGTGTAACATAATAAGCATAAACCGCAACCCAAATGAGGTATAGGGCAGCAAAATAGATCAAGCAGAGTGATGTGTTTTAGGCAATAAATAAGATATATAAATAAGATATAAAAAGCAGAGGAATTATTAGATATTTAAGAATTAAATATCAGTGTTTTGGGGTACATGCAAAGTCTTAAGAATTGACATACTGACTTCGACATTTATGCACAATCATGTGTCATTAGCTAATATAGTAATCGTGGTATGCATACGCATATACATGGCCATAAAGAATAATTTCCATTTGTATGATATTAAAACATGGGAGGTAACTCTGTGAGTCTTAATTTTTAAGACAGCTTTTTGAATACAGAGTTATCAACATTTAGACAATATTCTCAAAATTCTTCCAAAGATTTGAATATTTCATGCATTTGGAGGCTGTTTTGAATCAGTTTAGCTGGAAGCCGTCGCTGCCTCAGGCAGCAAGTGCCTCCAGCTAAACTAGTATCAAGACATATAGTAGCATTACTGGTTAGTTGCTTAGAACTTGAGTGGTACAATGTAGGTTAGCAGATTTGCTTTTCTTTAGTATGGTAAAATTATGTTTGGGTTTGAGACATATGGTAGCCATATTATTCTGTAAGGGTTTTGCAAAACATCTGGAGGTCAGACTGCTTGCAAGCTCCCAGTCAGCCTAGTTTCAAAATATTCAGACGGCAGATTTAACATAAACAGCAAAATAATGTAGTTCAGACATGTAGGATGCAACATAGTAAGAATAGCAAGCAAACCGAATGAGGTGTAGGACAGCAAAGAATCATTCAAAGTGACATGTTTTGACTAAAATAAAAAACAAGGTGCAGACAGCATAGTGATTAGTAGGTATAATTAATTAGACCTCAGTGGTTGGGGTACATCAAAGCATTAAAATTGACATATTGGTTTATTTATACGCCATGGTTTTGTTTTAAGCCAATTTAGTATTATGCTAAGTATACAAGCACATACAGACAGGGCAGTGAGCAAAAGGCTGTGCGACCTGGTCCATTAGGATCTGACAGCTCAGGCCATGCTCCATTTTGTGTTCTGGACCAGTTTACCTGGAAGCTACCATTACTGCAGGCAACAAGTCTCCAGCTAACATGGTATCAATGCATATAATGGTTTAGCCTGCTAGTTGCTTATAAATTGAGGAGACATAGTTTTAACAGTATGGGAGGAGGGGGGGGGGGATTAATGTCACAAAATCAGAATATTTATTCATAATTTTTTTTATGCTTATGATGAGAGCCCTTTTTCTAAGGCAAATAATAACATTATATGTTAGCTATTTTACATAGTTACATAGTTAGAGCTGCAAGAAATATTGAATGGAAATTGTAAATAAATGAAGTTTTCTATGCCAACCAGTGATGTGATATTTTACCTCGAACCGGGTTTAGATGTCACAGTGATGTGGTAAAATGTCACAGTATCTAATAAAGTGCTACTATTTACCCAAACTATTAGTAAATCGTTTTACATGTCACAAATATTTAAGAAAACGTTATTTGCCATATTCAGAAATCTTATTATCGCTTGTAGGAATGGTAGGCCTACCTAGTATTGAGAACATGATGGCAAACAAGTTTTAAATTTCTATTGAACAGAAACTTCAAAATTTTAAACAAAACCAAATTAAGCATAGGGCCAACACGTTCAATGTAAGACAAGCAATTTAACTTTACGTTTCAGCTGCTTTTCGGGATGTAAATAATGGTGGTTCTTTAAGATGGGTGGCCATCGCAACTTCCTGCCTTAAAGAGCTACTATAATTTGCCTCCAAGCTTTCTCACAAGAAATTACTTTATTAAGTGTAGTCAGTAGGCTGGTAGTGACGATTTATACATCGTCATTCAAATTATGTTACTCTAACACATAATTATTCAGATAGTCTGTACAAAAAGGGGCCAAACACAGATATATCTAATGGAGCTCATGTGAACAGTGTGGTGGAAATGAGAGCCAGGTTATGTAGTTTTCCTTGGCAAAATTGATGGTCTCGAGACTCACATGTGTACTGTGATTATCTAATAATAACAAGATAGGGTGTTCAGCAGAAGGCTTGACATGCTTCACAAAATCATTCAAATAGTCAGCAAGGTTATCGTTTGTCATCCAACCAGTGGCTTTTGGGTGGCCTGCTACAGCCCTACCTGGTGGAGCTGTCAGGCGCCAATGATCCTGTGTATTAACTCTGGGGGAAATAAAGTAAGGAGGTATATGGTTTCCCACTCCATTAATAGCACAGTACACAGTTACCAAACTACCCCTCTCTAGGGACACTGTTGAGCCCACTTGTTTCACACCTTTTTGTTTTGGCCAAAACTTTTAATAGTCTTTAGACTGTAGTTACACCGGCTACGTCAATGTTCCAGATCGATTCAGGACCACATCCTCTCGTCATCACCTCTTGTAAATTGTCAAAAAAACATACCGACATTATGCTGATTGAAGTTGGCCATGCATTAGATAGATGTTGCTTCTGGTGTGCGTATACTTATTTGTGTGTGTGTCTTTTGATGAAAGCATTAGCCCAGTCAGGACCGGCTATTCGATTTGTATGCCAGCTGTCTGGAATATTCGACATGTTGTTAAGAGTTGCTAAGGAATATGCAAGAGTACACATTTTGCTTATCGTAATACCATGGTAAATTCTCGCTGCATGTTTAACATAGTCAACCAATGCAATTTCTAATATTTCAGTGAACACATACTTCAATGTTGCAGTACGTATCAGCTGCTGAGAGAAGAGATCTGGCCTTTGTCAACCTCCTTTCTTGAAAAGCTGTATGGGCCTGTGGAAGAACTGCAGAAAACCACAGATTTCATCTTGAGAACGGCTCTCCAAGTGTGATACCAGCGATCGAAAAGAAGAAGAAAAAGTGAACACTTGTCTTGGCTTAACATATCCGAAACTACCACTGTCAATTGAATCCTTGTTATTGTACAGTTCAACATATCTAGAAAGCATTTTATAATTCACAACATGCATTGAAGCAGCTTTTCACAGACTCATGCCACCGATTACTGCCTGAACTCCATCTTGCATAGACTGTCTGGCAAAAGTACCACGATCACTCTTCCGCTTGTACTGCCTCGTTATTCTCTAAAATATAAAATTATAATACATTAGGAACATATATGTTCTGTTTGTAATACATACATGTATATGATTTAATATGGGACTTAATGTCACAGTGCTGGGGTAAAAAGTCCCAGAATGCCATGTGGTTTGTACAGATTTAACTATTTCAACCCTTTTTCGAATGTTTAAGGCATGTATCAATCAATAAATAAGTATAAGTATCACAGAATAAAGTACTAAATTAAATGTTTTTGTAAAACACGAATTCCCGTTTTATGAGTGCTAAAAAGAGCAATTTCATACATACCTCGTGATAACAGACTGACCAGATTTGTTTTGCAAATTCTACATTTGGACCATATGTGCACACAAATTAGTGACGTCACAGCATGGGATTTCCTTATAGTTACAGAGGTATAGGCTTGTGACGTTTTGGCCCCGTTACTTTAAGCCCCCTCCTCCCCTATTGCAGTAGTATTGGTATTCAGTTCCCAGTTCTTAGTTTTTCAAGATCATTGTCAGTGCTGATTACAGATTTTCTGTTGTTTCGTGTTATACACATCATCATCATCATCATCTGTTGAGACGTTGGAGGCCCTAGTAAGGCCTATTGCCGATCTCAACTTAAAATACATAGTGTTGTGCATACGCGAATAGTGGATGTACAATTTACATATGTACATAGGTCGGTAATTGGTAAAAACAGGTTGGTAGGACATGCCCACCTATTCAGGTTGGATGTACAGAGGTATAGACAAGATTTACAGATGCTGGTGAGACATGTTCCTCTACCTTGCTTGGGTGAGGTTTGGCTATATACAAGTGTGCTAAACGTTGGTGAGTCTGGTAGGATGCGCCCACCTGGCCTGGTTGCATGTAGTTATACGAGTCGACACTGAAGAGGTTGGTAGGACAAGCCCACCTGGCCTGGTGCCAAGTACCGGTGCATAGCTGATGATGAGGGTGGTAGGATATGCCCATCTGTCTGGTTGTGTGTACATACGCTATGTATGTAAGTATTAACTGCTGTGAGGTTGGTAGGATATACAACAACAGAACCAGACATTCCACTGAAACACCCGGACAAGCTTAGAATATCAGTTATCAACTTCCAAAGCATCACAAATAAACAGGAAGCTTTGCTACAAGAGATAATATATTGATCATAACTTTCTGGACTCAGAACACTTTCCTGAAGGCGCACCAGATGCTTATAAGTATACGCCATTCAGAAGAGATCGGGACAGAGACAGGGGAAGAGTTATAGTATTCACAAAACCCGGAATCTCATGCACACGGAGAGAAATTCTAGAAAACGAGTGTGAAATAATCTGGACATAAGCTAAACTAGCGGGAGACAAAACAGAACTCATAGGCAGCTTTTACAGACCACCAGATGCGAACATCAGCACGCTGCATCAGCTACATGACTCGCTCAGTAAAGTGAAACAAGCACACATCCTCGATAATATATCTTGGAGGCGACTTTAACCTGAGATATATTGACTGGGATTCCCATGTGTCAGTCCCAGGAGATAAACAATGCGCCCAGTCACAACTACTGCTTGACTCACTAAACAGTTCATCACTTGAGCAAATCAACAGAAACCCAACAAGAGGCCCAAATATCCTAGCCCTTTTTATCACATCACACCCAAGCCTAATCACTAAGACAATTCACCACGCCACCAATGGCAGATCATGGCATCCTAGTAGTTGACACATTAACGAGGCCGAAGATCTTAAAACCACCACCCAGGAAGATTTTTCAGTACTAGATAGATTATTTCAACCGTATCTCTGCAAACCACAGTAATTTACTCCTTTTTAAAGACTCTCTCACCAAAACGATGTCAAAAAACATTCCACAGAAAGAGCTGGGCAAGCATCACAATGTTCCCTGGATCATTCAAAAAATTAAAAAGATAATTAAGCAGAAACATCGAGCCTACAACAGTTCACGAAGAGTTCCAAAAGTTGCGCAGGAAAATACGCCAGATGCTGCAAGAATCATATCAAAAATACATCCACAAAATGCTTGACCCAAACAACGATCAAAGCAGTAAAATATTTTGGCGATACATCAAAAGTAGACGGCAAGACAACATAGGAATCAGTGCCATTAGACAACATGGACAGATCATCACTGATTCAGAGGGCAAAGCAGCAGCCCTGAATGAACAGTTCACATCTGTATTCACAAAGGAAAACACCACCACAGTGCCTATCCTACCACCATCACCACATAAGGTCATCTACAACATCGATATTACAGTACTTGGTGTGGAAAAGGCCCTACAATGACTAAATCCAGCAAAAGCATCAGGGCTAGACAATCTCCCAACCAGAATCTTAAAGGAAACAGCAACCAAAATAGCTCCAATTCTCGCTTCTCTCTTCCAGCAAAGACTAATCGACTCGAACATACCATCAGATTGGAGAAAAGCAAATGTAACACCTATATACAAAAAAGGAGATCGTACAACAGCTGCAAATTACAGACCTGTCTCCTTAATATCAGTCACGTGTAAAGTAATGGAGCACATCTTAGCCTGTCAAATAATGAAGCACATGGATGAGAACAACATCCTCCATCCAAACCAACATAGCTTTCGAAGAAATAGATCCTGTGAAACTCAACTCATTCTAATGACTCATGACCTTGCAAGAGCCTTGAGCCAACGCCAGCAAGTAGATATATGGCAGTACTTGACTTTGCGAAGGCATTCGATAAAGTGCCACACCAATGACTGCTCCTTAAATTACATCATTATGGCATACACGGTAACATCATTGGCTGGATATGGTCATTCCTAGAGGACAGAGAGCAAAAGGTCATCATAGAAGGTTCCTGCTCAGAAACAAGTAAAGTTTTATCCGGAGTCCCACAAGGATCAGTTCTAGGCCCAATCTTATTCCTAGTCTATATCAATGCCATCGCTGATAACCTGAACACCACAATCCGACTATTTGCTGACGACTGCCTCCTAGCCGAACCATACACTCACAAGAAGATCAGCACATATTACAAGCTGATCTAGACACCCTTATGGAATGGACAGAGGGAGTGGCATATGAAGTTCAATGTGTCAAAATGTAACATCATGAACGTTACTCAGCGAAAATTGAACCTCACCAAATTCTACACATTGGGAGGTGAATGGCTACAAAACAAAAAGTCAACACCATACCTTGGCGTGGAGCTAACAAATAAACTGAAATGGCGTAACCACATATAAAAATCAACATCAGCAGCACATAGAATACTTGGCTTCCTATGCAGAAGCCTAAAGGCGTGTCCAACATCCATCAAAGAGCGAGCCTACCAATCACTGGTTAGACCCAAACTGGAATACACATCTACAGTGTGGGATCCACCAACAAATGACCTCAAAACTCAGCTAGAAGAAGTACAACGAAAGGCTGTGAGGTTCGTCTCCGGCCGCCCAGTATACTGATACCCAAGAGAGAGTGTTTCTGCTATGAGAGAACAACTGGGATGGGAAAGCCTAGAACAACGGCGAAAAAAGACCAATGTTGTCCTTATGTACAAAATCCTGCATGGGGAGGTAGCCATACCAGCCGAGTATCACTCTCGGTGGGCGAACGTAGGCACCACCAGGCATAGTCACCCATGGAAGCTACAACCATACCAACCATCAGTCAGCCAGTTCCAAAGTTCATTTTTTCACATGAACCGTACCAACATGGAATAACCTGCATGGCCAAAGACATAATAACTGCTCCGGATGTAGAAACGTTCAAAACCTACATCCGACAGACGATGATCTAACATACCTGATCAGACATGTGTAAATAGTGTACAGATCAATCATCACTTCATATTGTAAATAAACAGCATTTTATCAACCCAGCCATGTTCATGAGGCCCACACCTAGGCGTGATGTCCAATAGGATTTTGCCTAGTATTCTTACAGATACAGATACAGATATACCCACCTGGCCTGTTTGGATGTATAATATATACAATATGTGTGGTGCAATAGCTGCTGATTGGAATGGTAGGACATACCCGCCTGCCCCGGTTGCATGTCCATAAGCTTTATCTATATGATAGTAGGATGGCAGTTGAAATGATCGAGGTTGGTAGGACACACCCACCTGGCCTATGTAAATTTTGCTGTGGGCTAGTGGTTAAGGGGTGGCTTGTATGTGGATTGAGGTGGTGCAGTGATTGTATCTTCCTCTTGCTGACACTCTAGTTGGGTCTGGCTTCTAAGTACGGCTGGGAGGTCAACTGCGTACATATGGTGAGACCAGAACTTGTCGAGTCTGTTCGTGAAACAATTTAGTGAGGGTGCTGTCACAACATTTTCGCTTAGAGAATTCCAGTTATTGACAACCCTGTTACTAAATGTGTGTGTGCACTAGTGACTGGATTGAATGGTGTTTCTTTAACTTGTAGGTGTGGCCACGTGTTTTGATTGACGTTTCTAGTGCCAGACCCTGTAGGTCCATTGTATATTTATTGTGATTCTCCCATCAAGAAGATATGCACTCCCAAGTCTTTTTCTACCGCTAACGTTGATACCGGATGCATATCGTTCCTATCTGTCTTATAGTATTTGGTTTGACGTTTGGTTTGGATTAATATGAATAGAAGTTACATTAAGTTACAAGGTGTTCCTAGGACTGGAGGACTATCTAGAAGAAGAGGAAGACAGTCTAAAAATAAATCAACAAGTTGTCGCTATTTTCCCGATTGTGTTAGTTATTAATATCGGGGGCTTAACAGATATTAAGGATTCCAATTATCCCAATTTTTGGTAAGTGCAACTTTCAATGTCAATTTCAACTTTGAAATCAGTAATTATCAATTGACCGACACCAGTTTTCGAAATTTTCTTTTAATTTTTACTTAATATTATCTCGGAGTCGTAAAGAGTTATGGTTAATGTCAAAGGTAAAAGCACATAAACAAATCTCTCGAGTGACAGATATGTGGTTTAATATGAATGCTGCGCTACAGATTTTCCTCATCATCATCATTGCACATGCAGTATGGAACCCACACCTTAAAAAACATACACACTGTAGAAAATGTGCAGAGGCGTGCAACAAAGATTGTCCCTGGATTTCGCAATCTCAGCTATGAGCATAGGTTGTGTTCTCTAAACCTCCCCACACTCACATACAGACGTCTGAGAGGGGACATGGTTGAAACATATAAGGTTTTGAATACCTATGATCCAGACACAGTACCAACATTAAAATTTGCTTCAAGAAATAGTAACAGGGGTCATAGTAAAAAATTATTTATCCAGCGAGCTAAATATAATATATCCAAGTTTTCATTTTATTACAGAATAGCAAAAGTATGGAATAACCTAACTGACCATATCGTTAATGCCCCGACCATTCAAAGCTTTAAAAACCGACTGGATAAATACTGGGACAATGCACAAATTAAATTTAACTCCGAGGCACCGTCACCATGAAGTAACCATTTCAAAACCTAGAGTCACTCATGCACCTGAATATAGAGGCCTGTACGGCCTGTGTTCAGTATTATCGATAATAATAATAATAATAAAAAAATCATCATCGGAGACTGACTAAAAAAGGTGGTGGTGTAGGCATCTACATAAAGGGACAGTTTACAGTATGATTTGAGAGATGACCTGTCAATGAATGAAGAATTTATTGAAACTATTTTTATTGAAATTCCCAATGAAAAAACTAAAAATAAACTTGTCAGTGTAACATACAGACCTCCTGGAAGTGACAATGACAAATTTATGAAATCATTCGAAAAAATTCTAAATACCATACAAAATGAAAAGTATTCCGCTTATATATTAGGTGACTTTAATATTGATTTGTTAAAACAACATAGCTTCTACACTCAAGACATATTAAATTTATTAAAAATATCTGGCTTTTATCCATTTATAACGAAACCAACAAGAATTACAGAATGCTCGGCTACTGTTATTGACAACATCATCTCGAATAATGCTGTAAGTGGCAAGAATCAAACAGGTATCTTTGTTGTAGATATTTCAGACCATTTACCTATTTTCTATATAGAAAAAGAAAACAAAAAAGGAAAATCATTTGTAAAAGAAACAGTAACTTGTGGAGACTTCAAAAAGGAAAATATAGAAATGTTCAAAAACAATATGGCTAACATAAACTGGAACCAGGTAATTGAATCACAGTCATGTGAAGATGCCTACAACACCTTCCACACTATATGCTCTAACATCTTTGAATCTGCCTTTCCACTTAAAAATATTAAGAAATTTAAACAAAATCCTACTAAACCCTGGATTACAAGAGGAGTGATAGCTGCCTGTCACAAGAAAAAAAAGTTATATCTGAATTTTATTAAATATCCGACAAAGTATAATGACTCACAGTTCAAGAAATATAGAAACAGGCTAAATCAGATAATTAGGACAGCAAAAATACATTATTTTCATAATAAATTTGATGAACAAAAAGATAATATAAAGGAAACATGGAAACTGATTAAATCATTACTAAATAAGAAAAAAACCAATACTGAAGCATCACGGTTTATTTATAATAATAGAGTCATTAATGACAAAAAAGAAATAGCAGACAAATTTAATGAGTATTTTACTAACATTGGTCCTAATTTATCACAAAAAATTCAACCCAGCTCGAACATACATATAACGGACTTTCTAACAGGTAGTTATCAACACTCTATTTTCCTAAATCCAACAGATACTCACGAACTCTACAAAATACTAATGCAAATTAACACAGCTAAAAGTGCTGGAATCGATAATTTCAAATGGAAAATTTTTAAACACTGTGTAACAGAAATACTAACACCATTGGACCACATCTGTAATCTCTCACTTACACAGGGAGTATTTCCATCAAGATTAAAGGTTGCACGTGTGACACCCATATACAAAGCTAAAGATGTATCTGACTTTACTAATTATCGGCCAGTCTCGGTACTTCCACTTTTCTCAAAACTCTTAGAAAAGCTGTATTTTAGTAGAATTACTAAATATCTAAACAAAAACTCAACCATATATCCTTCTCAATATGGTTTCAGAGAAAAACACTCTACTATGCTTGCCATTGTGGATATGATAGAAAAATTATCAACCTCCCTTGAGAATAATGAACATACGCTAGGTGTATTCTTGGATCTTTCCAAAGCCTTCGATACAATTGATCATACAATTTTACTGCAAAAGCTTGCATACTATGGAATAAGAGGTACTGCATTGAACTGGATACAGAGTTACCTGTCAAACAGGGAACAGTGTGTACAATTCAATGGGGCTATCTCTGAATACAAAAATATAGTTTGTGGTGTTCCCCAAGGTTCAGTTGTTGGGCCCCTGCTGTTTCTCCTATATATGAATGACATACCCAAAGTCTGCAAACATCTCTCACTAATACTTTTTGCAGACGACACAAATGCTTTCTGCAGCCACAAGGATATAGAAATTCTATACAAAAATGTCAATAATGAAATGGCAAAATTAATAGACTGGTTTAAAGTAAACAAATTGTCCTTAAATGTATCAAAAACTAATTATATACTATTCACAAAATCTAAGAAACTAAAAGAAATAGCTCTCCCAAACCTCTATATCGACAACCAGATAATTCAAGAAGCACAATATGCTAAGTTTTTAGGAGTATATCTGGACAAAAATTTAACATGGTAGAAGCATATTGAAATTATTACTACAAGGGTAGCAAAAAAGCATTGGCATCATTCGCAGACTGAAACCCTATCTAACACCTAATATTATTAAAACCCTGTACTGCACAATGATACTTCCTCACATCACCTACTGCAATGCTATCTGTACTAATACATCTCAAGCTAGACTAAAAAAACTAAAACCTCTGCAAAAGCAATCTATTAAACTATTTTCACAAACAGCAGGTGGCCAGGATATCTTTAAATCAGAAAAGGTCTTAAAACTTGAGGACATAGGAGGGCTCCAACTATACACAATCTTAAGGGACTTCCACAATGGCAACTTACCCTCATCCTTATCTAACATTTTTATGCTCAATACACAATTGCATCCTCACAACACAAGAACAAGGCCTCCATTCAACACACCACCAAACAAAAGCAGCACAACAAAAACCCTCATCCAAAGCAATTCAGTTATGGAATAATACAGACACAAGCACATGCACAGACATCATAAAGCTACAGTACTTTAAGCAGAATATCAAAAAGAAGATTATAGAAACCTACTAGACTCTGGAAAACACTCACCATCATGGCATGCTATTCTCATACTTGCACCCACCACCCAGTCACCAGAACAAATAATAATAATATTAATAATAATAAGAATAAGAATATCTGTCATAATGGTAACTACCAAACAACTAACTCTACCATCACAGCCTAAAAAATACTTTGTCATTGATAATAAGAATATGTAATATAGAATTATTAACTTAAGCAAGATAAGCACACATCCCTCTGTCATGTCTTTCCCTGTAAAAATGTATATTGTCATACGTCTATTAACTGTTGGACTGCTGGAAGCGGACAATAACTCCAATTGGCAATGACTCTGGATTGGCTGAGTATTTTAGAAAAAATTTGACTGAAAGTTGCTTGTGGCTTAGCCACCGACAACGTTCGGTCAAATTGTTTTAGAGGTACTCAGCATACCCTGAGTTAGGCTCCATGGAAAATGTAGACTGCAGAGGCTTGGCAGCGAGACAGTTAACTATATGTATATATAGGACTATAACATGTTAACCGTATGTATTCAGTATTCTCATGTCCTATATTGTTGTTGTTATATGTTATATGTAGGGGTCCACCGCCACATAGGCTCTGCCTTTGGTGGACTACCTGTTGTGAAACTGTAAATGTATATTCTATATCAAAATAAATAATCTTGAACTTGAACTTGACTGGGTAGACTGGATCAGTGGATGCACCTGCTTCAATCTAAGCAGCAGCAGCTTTCAGGCTGGTTAGTCCTAACATATCCAGCCATTGCATAAGTAGGGGGAGTTAAGTGATCGGGGCAGAGGCGTCGAAAGTGTCAAATCTAAACTGTAGTGGGCGATTACTGCCAGTATGAGTCAATCCCAGCCATCCTATTTATCCCAATTCTGCGTCAATGCCCTTTATTTATTTCAGATTCTGATCTAATACTCCCATTTTATCAATCCGACACTACTATAAAATATCTAAGTCACACTTACCAACCTACCGAACCCCCCCCCCCCCCTCTCCCGCTTCCCCCCCCCAACTGTACCGTATTAAAAAAAAAAAAAATACCTGTATCTACAATCAAAAATCCTAGTTCCAATCTAAAAGACCCGTTATATGTAGATTACACTACATGTAGAACAATCTAGGCTTGTGCGTTGAGTGATCGCGGTTGACTATTAACAAATAATCGTGATTACTCGATTAATCAGCGTGGATACAACTTAACAAGACATAACAACAAAAAATATCAATGATGAAAATTGCAATGTACAGGGTTCATACGCATGTATGGAAGTCTGGAATAAGTATGGAAAATTAGGAAAGCCTTTTCCAGGGGTGGAAAAAGTATGGAAATTCCAATTTTGGGCCAACTGGTATGGAAAATGTATGGAACATTAAAATATCGGCAATCCTAATTTTTCCGACCGCAATCTTTTTGTTTACGAACGATATCTCGCGTTTCCGCCAATCTTACCAGAATCTAATTCGACTGGGTCCCGGTCTTGTCTTGCAATAGAAAACCGCCTATTACCGGGAACATCTCGCGGTTGTTGAACAATACGGGTTCTGAACATGTTCAAGTACAACGCGATAAAAATGAGTGAATCGGCAGCCGTCTGTCAAATAGTACAGAGTGTTAGAAGCCCAAACGATGAAATAATTTGCGAGATTGCCGTTTTTTGTGATATAGTAAAGATGGGAAAGTGCAAATATGTTAGTGTTTGGGAAACTAACGATAAATATAAGGATTGGATTTTACCGGACAACACATCAAACTCGCGTGACAAATGTAGTGTTTGTAATAAGTTGTTTGACATCGGGAATATGGGCGAAGCGGCTCTTGTTAGCCACATGCCGGGGAAAAAACATGAGACACTGACAGAAGTTCGTCTAAAGCCAGCGCCGAAAGTTACGGATTTCTTTGGTTCAAGGTAAGAATATTTTACATTTTCACATTGATAGTACCAGAATCAATTAGAAGCGTAGCAATTTTATATCGCCCAACATTAGATGATCCCAACTTTGCCCTCGTATCGTGAGGCCTCTTGTGTTGGCTCGTCATCGAGTGAAAATAATGAATTCCTGTTGCTATGGCGATCATTTAGAAGCGTGGCAATTTTATGTCGCCCAATGTTAGATAATCTCAACTTTGTGTTGAGTCATGGTAAAATATTATTGACTGTCCGACAGCTCTTTCGTATCGCGAGGCCTCTTATGTTGCTGCATTACCAAGTGAAAATAATGAGGATTCCTGTTGCTATGGCGATATGACAGGTTTTAACTTGTTATCTAACGGTGGGGTGGGGGTGGCCCTCAACAAATAAATGTGGGTGTCTCAAGCTCAACTTTGCATAATAGCTGTTGAATATTTTGAAAATAATTTGACTGGAAACTATTGCTGCAACAGTTTCCAGTCAAATTATTTTCATAATATTCAACAAAAAATGTGCTGCAGTAATGAAATTCATTTCTGGTTTGCATCCTGAAAAACACTGAGCCACTCCTAGACAATATACGGTTCCCAATCTAGATTTTGGACCTATACACCCTCAAAAAGGCCCTTTATAATGAGAAATCTTGTGTATGTGTGACACACTGTGTGTGTTTGTGTGTATGTTGATATTTCTGGCTATATTAGATTAAGATAACTCCTATGATCTTTTAATAGTGTGTTTTGATATGACATTTTTTGTTGAATATTTTGAAAATAATTTGACTGGAAACTGTTGCTGCTTTAAGCAGCAATAGTTTCCAGTCAAATTATTTTCAAAATATTCAACAAAAAATGTACTGCTGTAATGAAATTCATATCTGTGTGTGCGCGATGTGCTTTGACATTCTTGTGACAATTATTTATATATGCAGTTTGTTATTGTCCTCGGGTCTTCCGCTACTGCGGTTGCTTCGGTCCCACAGGCAAAAGTGCGCACGCTGTGTTTTGATATTTTTGTTTTATAAAGTTTAATAAAGTTTATATATGATGAACCTAGTAACTGTGTTTGTTTTTTGTCTGATTGAAAGTCCCAAAATGAGGTCTGGAAAATTTGAAATTGAGTCTGGAATAAGTCTGGAAAAGGTATGGAATTTAATTCTGCTGAAGGTGTATGAACCCTGAATGTATGATTACTGTATTCTGCGGCTGTGGTAGTAGAAACATCCTACAGATGCAATCAGTCTTTCTTCGCTTTTGCCCACTGTGTCTTGTCCTCAGCCAAAATCCTTAGCTTCCTCAGGTCCATTCTTGACTTGAGTGTACCTAATCCCGCTTTCTTGAGGTCACCTCATAGCACGCTTAGCAGATTTATGCAATGACGTCCTCTCCTGGCTCTATCTTTGCTGGCTCCGAGTAGGGCGAATTCCAAGGCTCTCTGTGCTGGTGTGTCTTCTGGCATCCTTAGCACACGGCCAAACATGGACCATCTTTGCTGGGCGACTGTTACAGTCAGTGGCGGCGTATTACACATCTTGTATAGTGCATCGTTGGAAGAACTTATGCGCTCTGGCCATCGTTGTCCAATGATGGTGCGTAGGTGTTTGCGGTGGCAGGCGTCAAGTTTGTCTATTGTCTAGAGCTGCCTTTGGAGCTACCCAGCTGTTACAGTTATACATCATCAAGGATACGCAGGTTGCATTGTATAGGGGGGGGCGGTGGTTAGGGGGGGGGGGGATTAGTCTTGTGGAATTGTCCCGCGCAGATTTCAATGCAGCAGCCAGGTAAGAGGTGAAGAGAACAGGGGATAGACCATCTCCCTGTGGGGAGCCGATTGATGTCTCAAACTCTACAGACTTCACCGACTTGACTCGTACTCTCAGCTTGGTGTCTGCAAGCAGTAGTCTCACTAGTCGTAGCTCATCTTCATTGCAACTGGCCTGGCGTAGTACATCTAGGATTTTTGAGCGCTTAATTGTGTCGAAGGCTCGTGACATGTCAATGCCCATTTTGTGGAAATCCTAGTGTTTGGACATGACTACCGACACAAGCATGCGTTGAGCCCATACAATGTCTGCGCAGCTACGTCCACGTTTGAAGCCACTTTGACATGATCCGGTGAAGTCATCGATCTTGTCTCGGATACGGCATAGAGTAACATTGGATAGGATTTTCCGTATGCTGTTAAGGAGCACAATGGGCGTCAGATTGGCTGGGGGTGGGGGGGGGGCAGGTGACCTCTTGGGCTTGGGTAGCGCGATACGGATGCCTTGGCCTACAGCATCGATGGGAAGGTGGTGCATAGAAGCTGAATTGATTATGTGTGTGATCAGTTTTGAGATAATGTCACTTGCATATTTAAATAGTTCATAGCTCATGCCATCAGGTCCAGGTGCACGCCCATTTTTCAGAGCTTTCAGTGCCTTCTCAACCTCTGTTGTATTAATGGGTGTTAGTAATGGCCTGGGGTCTCATGAGAATGGGTGCAAGGGCTCATCATCGTGGTCAGTGAACTGTTCCTTGAACCATTCTCGAATTGCCTCGACTTTGCCCTGGTCAGTCCCAATAAAGTGTCCTTCAGAGTTGTGTACAGTTAGTGGTGGTGCGTAGTCAGCAATTCTCAGGGCTCAGGCTGCCCGAAACATTTTGTGGCAGTCATCCGTGGCAATGATTTCATCTGCTAGGGCGTCTGCTTGTTGGATAGCAAGATCTTTTAAGCGTTCACTAATGTGGCACAGAATGTTATTGCGTTCCTGGCGTAGTTTGGTGCGATCTTCACTTTGGCCGCTTTGATAGATGCACAGACGTAACGCTTTCTGTTATGCTGACAGTTTTACTACAAGAGGGTCGTCAGTATGCCTAGCTCTGTTGTTTTTTAGAACACCTATGGTGCTAGTAGCTGATGAGTCCATAGATATCAGTATTTTGGTTAGGGCTTCATTTGGATCGGAGCTGACGTCGATGTTACCTATCTGCTCCCCGAGGGCCTTTTTGTATGACATTTGAGTATCGGTGTCGCTGATGATCTTGGGTAAGTTGTAGGTGACTCTACCCTCTTGCCTGGTATGGCGTTTATACATTAGGTAGAGCTGGTTCATATGGAGGCGTGTAATGACTGGCTTATGGTCAGAATTGAGGTCTGTGCCTCCATAGGAACGAGCATCCCGAAGTAGGGGTTTTGCTGCTGTCTTGCATAGTATGAAATCTATTTGGTTGAAGACAGCTTTTGTAGCCTTGAACCTTTTGGGGCTTTGCAATCAGCAATGTAAGGAAAATTGCAATGCTGTTTAGAAAAGTCCATTTGCAGGGCAAGAGAAATCGAGCCAGGCATTCCAGTAATACATTTTAAAAAATAGTCTTGTCTTGCCATGTAAATGGACATACACTAAGCAAAATATCATGTTTTTTATTACCGATCACATTAAATAGTAATTGAAAGTTAGGTTTTGAAATATTTTATGCAATAGAAAATGTTCACGATTATTCGATCATTTACTTTTTTATCATATAAAAAATCGCTGTGTGTTCTGTGTTTACTCACAGATGTCTGTATAATTAACTATCACCTTATATATTGTAATGTTTTGTTTTGTGTGTAGGGGGTCCATCGACTCATAGGCTCTGCCTTTGATGGACTGCCCAATTGCAATGTCTGTATATTGTATATCAAGTATGAAATAAATAATCTTGAATCATCATCTGTTGCGACATTGGAGGTCCTAGTAAGGCCTATTGCCGATCTCAACTTAATTAAGTATTGTTGCGCATACGCGGATAGTGGATGTACAATTTACATATGTACATAGGTTGGTAATTGGAAAAAACAGGTTGGTAGGACATGCCCTCCTGTTCAGGTGGGATGTACAGATACAAATTCATGTTATTATTTTGAAAACAATTTGACTGAGAGTTGTTGCTGCCTATGACTATAACACGCCCAGTCAAATTATTTATATTTATATATATATATATATATATATATATATATATATATATATATATTAGCTTTGAAACCAGGTTTATTAAAGTTCAGACAGAAATGGGATTACATTAAACAATGTTTATTTATTGATTTTGTTTATTTATTGAGAACTTTGCCGATTATTCTTAAGACTGTCTCATTCAAAGGCCTGTGTTCAAATTGTTGCCAAAGATATTCCGATCTTTTATTTAATTTTGAAAACCAATGTTGTTGTATTCTGCTGCTGTCTAAGAAAGCAAGATTTCCAAAATATACACCAGCATTTCTTCTACAATTAATGTTTTGACATCATTACACGATAAGGGATAATTAATCCCCATCTAAATGAATGCTAGGAATATAAAATTCATGATGAGAATGACAAATACTCGAGTATAGAGTCATGCAAGCTAGTTCAATGGAGGTGTTGTTAATACCTGATCAGCTCTACCTAAGTTACTTTGAAAGGCGATAATTGCCCAACCCACTACTTTTAATACTTGTGAGATTTAGACAGGATAAAGAGGTTTCTTACTTGGACTCACTTGTGTATCACAGTTTTATCCAATTAATCCTTTAATTGTTGCCACTTTAATGTCAAAAATTTTAAATTTCGGATTAAATTAAAAGATGAACTGGTGTTCATTTTTCATTTTTCCTGGAAATTGCTGCTGCTGACTTCCTCATTACTGGGAAATCCCCTAGCACGTGTCGTCTGCAAAGTGAAACTAAATTGAAGCCGTTGAAAGGCTGACTGCCTCATTACTGGGAAAACGCCTACCAGTCATCTGCATTCAATACACAGTCAAACCTGTGCATAGTGGACACTTGTTTTTTGGGCCATTAAGATGGTAGTTCTTTGATACAGGTGGAATTCTTTACAAATTAAAGCAAAATCTTTTTTATATTTTGAAAATAATATAGCTGGAAGCCGTTGCTGACTGGTTTACAATAAATACCCCTTGTATGTACAGCATCATACTAAAAGTTTTCCTGACTGACCAATACAATCGGATCCTGATACGCATAAGTATTAATTACTATATACTTTTTTGTATATGGAGGGGGTTCTATATGATAATTAGGAAAAAGCTCAGCCATTTTTATGGCAACGGAGTTGTATCAGGATTTGATTGTTCATGAATTCAAGGAAAGTTTGTATACTAGTATCAGGTAGGATCTCTGTCTGTTGTTTGTCAACATGAACATAAAATCAGAATCATGAGAGTGAAATGTGCTCAGGGCAAATTCTGAAATATAAAACCCTCGGTGTATTGGATTCCCGTTGAGCTTTCTATGCATGAGTCCAAAAGTGGATTCCCATGGATTCCCGTTGAGCAAATTTACGGGAATCTGAATTGATTCTGGTGAAATTTTGCAAATTTCGACCCCTGCTTTGCACCTATTGGTGTGAGTGAGGGGTTGCAACAGCCCCCACCCCAAAAGTGATTGTTCCTTCAGACACCAAATTCTGAAGCACTGCTGTGTGATCTTGGTGTTTCTGCAATCGTTCAAGCACTTGATACTGACAAGACACGCAAACTCCTGTTTCAGTGTCTCATAAATAGCCATGTCAAAATTAGTGGATTCGTTTCACTTGGATTTTTTAAGTGAATAAAAAATGGATTCTCTCCAGATGTAGACTATCTATCCAGCGAAGTTATATATCATTTTGTTCCTAAGTCGCTACTATAGCGCCATCTATAGTGTCTTATTTGTTGGATATGTTAACCGTGTTAAGGCCATTTCTATAGTGGAGGTAATTTCTGAGAATTACTTGGATCTTCATGGACAGAGACTCGAGAGTTGCTGGGAGCTATTTCTTTTCCCTTCACCAGAAGGAAATAGCTATAACAATAGGGTAGAGGTGAGTATATATGGCATTCTTAAAACATAAGCCCAGCCCCTAAATGGGTGTCTTGGTCATTCTGTATCAAGTGTAGAGCAATTAATAGATAAATTAGAAAAATCAAAACTTGCGATTCACTAAGTAGTACATTATCTGTATATAGTGCAGAAAATGTAGACATCAAACCGTTATGCTCCTCCTCTCTCATGAACAGCTAGACTTTTTGATTAAAATATAGTGTATATTTTGAAAGTGATACTGTTAAAGGGTGTTGCAATGATAGACAACATTAGCGTTTAGCAGCAGCATTTCCAAAATAAACACAACATGTGTTGATAAAGGAGAGTTGAAGCAGGAAAATCATATGTTTATTGTTAATAACGGTACATACATGTACACGTAGGTAAGTTATTTACTTTGGCATTACAGGGCAATAAAATCTATACAACCTCTCTCATTCATGCGTGGTGCATCAAAGCCACCTACGGAATATAATTATATATAATGGCATTTCTCAGAAGAATATTGCTAGATTGATCTTATCTATGCAGTATATATATATATAAAATATATTGGATGTCCTGTGCATACCTTGATGGTAGATAAATGAGTGGAGACGCGCGTTCATTGTCACTCGGTAATAAATTGCATAATCTAGTAAAGCTGAGTTAACATTATTATTGTTGGTTGTGATTGTTATTCAATGACCTATTTGATATGTACCTTGTGAGACGTAAAAAAGTTTAAAAAAACCTTAAAAACTTGTAATAGTTAGAATTAAATCATGGGGCATTCATGACATTTGTTGATGTTGCACATGTAAGTATTTGACTAACGATGATTGATTGGAAAATTGTACATATTTTTCTTCTGCTACAGGAAATGTTGAGGCAATTCATAACAATGGAGGGATGTGATCTGTCACTCAAGTGTATTATGCCATAATCAAATATGTCACTAGTTAGCTGATGTCATAGTGGCATATAGCCACATCATGAAAATCGAAGGATCTGTCATGAAGTGTGTGAGTTATATGTCTGATGAATTTACAATTTAATAAACATTCTGTAGAATAATTTGAAACTAATTTGACTGGAAGCTGTAGCGCCATAGGTATCAACAGCCCCTAGTTGAATTTAGCGTAAAAATATTCAACAACTTGCCTCAATGAATACCTTGAAATTGAGATTCTGGGAATTAAGGATTCAAAGTATATAAATCGATATGCTCAAGGTCACGGTAGCCCAATTAATGACATTATATTGCGTTTCTGGATGATAACTCAAGTCTTATTGAATGGATCTTTACCAATCTTGGGTGCGAGGTTGTCCTTGGTCTTCTGAGGAACCCTATGGATTTTTGGATAGTTTATGAGCTGTAGTGTGCTGAAACTGCAAGCATATGATTTCCTCCTACTCCCCTTTTCCCTTGTCTACTCTCCCTTCCTCCCCTCCCCCCTCTCTCTCTCTCTCTCTCTCTCTCTCTCTCCCTCTCCCTCTCCCTCCCCGAATTTATTATCCCCACATAATAGAGTTCGAGTGGGATACAGGAATACATCCGTTCATAGCTACTTGTACATTCGTTCATACATACAGTCATTCGTACTGAGTGGTTTCTGGACAATAACTTGTATTTGCGTGCACTGATTAGACCAGCTTTCGGCATACCACCTCGTAATACGAATACGGAGGCCAAGTTTGAATTATGTTGATTTGTGTCAAATTTACCCCCGACTTATTCGCCCTTTAAAGTATGAAATTCAAAACATTATATTTTTCCGGATAATAAATAACTTGTGTTTACCAGCACTGATTTGAACAAGTGTCAGCATACTACTTGTAATATGAATTCGGACACCAAGTTAAAGGCAAGTTTGATGTTCGTCAAATTTAATTTTAATTGTTTTGTCCCTGAAAAGTTATTTTGAGAACAATGTGATTGAAAGTTGTGGCATCATATAGACATAACTAGTTTCACATACACTTGTTAGCTAACAAAACATAAAGCCTGCTGATTATTCTTGAGAAAAATTGACAACGCTGATGCTGTATTAGTCAGCAATATTTGTCAATGACGTTGCTCAAATTATCTTCAGCATGTCTTGCAAATCTTTACCTAAGTGACAATTCTGTTATCAATTGATTACTTGACAACAATTTGACGGAAAGCAGTTGATGCGATTGACATCAACAATTTTCAATACATTTTTATAAATATATTTGTTTCCGTTTGCATCATAGGAAATCTACATCTGGTATTGAACTATGTTATGCACTTATTATGTGCTCACCTTAGAAGCAAGCAGAAGAATGACTAGCATTAGCATTACGAGAATGATTTTATACCAACAATTGCATACCGGCAAAGACAATAGAATCTGAAATAATGGCACCAGAAAATATCTCTAAAATGGCGGCTACACTCCTAGTTAAAGTGTCCATAAATTAACAAATAGTTATAAATCTAGTTAGGATACCTATCTCTAATCAATATATGATAACTTTAATCATACTGTAGCCAAAGTTGGACACATGCTGCTTTATAGCGAGTGGAAGTAACACATGATACCTCGGAGCCAAAATGTCATGGTCACTGTGTCCTAGTTAAAAGCTAGGTTTTTTCTAAACTAAAATTTTGCGTTTAGCTCAACTTATCTGTTTGTATCTCATGTTTGGCTAAGCATACATGACCCACATTTGTACACATCCTTCCTTATAATGCCGTGGCATGACACAATCATCTTGGAATCAAAAGGTCAGTGTGATAATGGCAATTCTCAACAATGACATTTTGCTTTTACATCAACTTAACAGTTCATATCTCATGTTGTGTTCATAATACTGCACCCAAACTTGGACACTTACCGTGGGGTCAAAAGTTCAAAGGTCGTCATCATTGATAAGTGTATCGATATGCCTTCTCTATTTATTTTAGTTTTGAAGTCGAGCTTCATAGTTCATTACAGTCGTGAACTCGAGATTTATGGTTGCATTGCAACCACATTTCAGTTTGACCATTTAACACTTATCGGCCAAAAATGGCTTCTGCAGTGGTCTTATGAATTGTCCATTTGCAGACCAAGAGAAGACCTTTTGAAAATTTACCACTGGAATGACTGGCTCGATTGAAATTTTCCTAAACAAATTGGCTGGTTAAAGGGTTAAATACCCGTGATTATCATTCCATATCAAAGTAAAGTTGATGAGTCATAGTGTATCAGTAATCACTTCTTGTGCTAAAATCTGAGTCAATGCCCTTTATATTTTATCTATCCATCATATGATGTCATAATCAATGATGTCATGAATGACGTAGATAAGTACATCATAAACGCATGATTGAAGACAGACTAAGCGTTGTTGTACGAATTGTATGTTTTTACTATTTAATAAAGATGCTGTTGAATATTTAGAAACATAGGCAGCAACAGCACCCAGTCAAATTAGTTTCAAAATATTCAACAGAGGGTACCTGTATAGTTTTCTGGAAATTAATAGTCAGGGAATTCAAAGATTGATCGATCCTAACACGAGCGAGCTGTGGGTGGAGCTTAGCTAGAGATGGAAAGGTCCATTCAGATCAAGCATTACAGAGATCTTCATAGATCCATAATTTGATTCCATGCTGTTTCTTGTTCAATTTTATGTTACAACAAGGCACTATTATGACACCCGCAGCGACGGTGGTGATGTCATCATTGTCGTTGGCCAATTCGTATTTAGCTCAACAGCCAAGACAGCACTTAACTAATATCTGACCTTTTGTTATTAGATCATACTGGAGGAATGCATTGTATTTAGCAGGAGGCGATGAACAGATTTTCATGCATAGGGCAAAATAAAAAATAGTTTCGTTCCCTGTAGACCTCCCGGGTGAAATTCTTCTTTTTTTCACCCGTCCAGGGATAAAAAGGAATTTTTTCTACCCAGCATAAATGTTTAAAAAATCCATACATTTGTCAAACTATACAAATTACAATGTTTTAATGGCATGTATATGCAATGTGAATCCCTTTTGCTAATTGTGTCATGACAAATTTGACAATTACAACCATATTTAATGAACATCTAGTCAAATATCTGAAAAACAAATGACCTTTTTAAAATAAATTAATAATTGAAAAAATATAATTTCCTCCCTCGCTACTGAAGTGAAGTCTTCCCCCCCCCCCCCCCAACCCGGTTTGCAGGAAACAAAATCTTTTGTGGATGGCCTAAGTACAGCACCAAAATGATACTTGTAAAGGTAACTATTCAAAAGGCAGGTGAGTCGATAAACCAGCAACCTTGCAAATGCTTTGTCCTACGTGACTCACTGAAAACTGTGTGTCAAGGCCCTTGCGCCTCTTGTTTAAATCTGGATAATGGTCAAATTCTGGAAATCTACTTTTAGTGTAAGAACTTTTCTTGTGTTAAAAGATGATCATAAGCTTCTGATATACATCTCCACAGACAGACAGACAGACAGGCGGACAGGCACAGATGTAATACTCTCTTCCTTTAGTATGAATGTAAAAGTTGCGCAAATCTTATATATCTGTGAATCTGATTTCTTGTCTCTATCTTAATTTTTGATGAGTGATGACTGATGATGGCTGGACATAGTGATCCATATGCTTTACGAAGTGTGGCATGTGTGAAGACAGATTGGCTTGGCAATATGTCACATGTCCTTTCTAGATCTACTTTTCAGGTAAAAATGACCTAGAAAAAAATCAAACTCTTACCCACAGTCAGCTGACAATCTTGTTAATCGGCTGAGCTGTTCATCATCTAAGCCTGTGCATCCTCACCGATGGAAGCACATTTTGTTATCTCTTGACAAATTTACATGAAACCTGCTTGAAATATTCTTCAATCTGAAACGTGAGAGGTATTGGTGTTGAAAATTTTCATCAGTATTGTAGCAAATGTGGAAAGATAATAGTACCCTAATTCCTTTAATGATCAGATTTGGTTAAAAAGAATCAAAATATTTACCTATTGAATGTTCATTTGCAGGCCAAGAGAGGACTATTTTTGCAAATTTACCCCTGGAATGACTGGCGTGATTATTGAGCCAGATATTCTAGTGGTAAATTAAAAAAAAAAATCTTTTGGTCTGCAAATGGACATTCCTCAAGACCACTGCAGAGGCCAGTTTTGGCCGGTTTGACCATTAAAGGGTTACCCATTTAACACTTATATCAGCCAAAAATGCCTTCTGCAGTGGTCTTGGGAAATGTCCATTTGCAGGCCAAGAGATTATTTTTGAAAATTTACCACTGGAATGACTGGATCAATAACAGAGCCAGTCATTCCAGTGGCAAATTTCAAAAATAATCTTCTTGGCCCGCAAATGGCCATTTTCAGTGAGAAAATTGAAATTTTTGGAACAAATTCGAGGGTTAAAGGTTTAAGGCACATTTCATCATAGTTAATGCTGTTGACTTCTACCCTGAAACTCTTGTTTATAAGCTATCACAAATAAAAGAAGTGGGTCAGTCTGACCCCTACATGTAGTCCCTTGTGACATTCATATCATTTGCCATGCAGACATCAAAATCTGTCATGAATGCCGCATCGTAATTAGTCGAGTCTAATCAGTCATGTTTGTTCTGTACAGTTGAAAAGCTTAATAAATGTGATCGTGTTATCTGGCCGGCTGAAGATGAAAGGATTTTATGGACATGTATTGTGCTATTTATTAAATCTTTATCATTAGAGGTTACTTACAGGTAACTGAACACTGGTTAACCCTTTAACCCTAGAATTTGTTCAACAAATCTTCTATTTTGTCATAGAAACAGTCCATATGCAGACCAAGAGAAGACTATTTTTGAAAATTTGCCACTGTTATGACTGGCTCGGTTATCGAACCAGTCATTCCAGTGATAAATTTTCAAAAAATAGTCTTCTCTTTGTCTGCAAATGGACATTTCCCAAAAACACTGCTGAAGCCGTTTTTGGCTGATATGAGGGCTAAAGGGTTAACGCTTGCGGGCAAACAAATTCATTCTGATGTAAAGAGTATTTTTCTGAGTATTTTGAAAGGACATTGTCTATTCAACTTACTTTCAGATTATTCAGCAGCTTCACTGTATAGTTGTCTTGAAATTAAGACATTGGCATTTAAAGGGTTAATCTTCGAACATTTCTATATTTATAGTATTATCTCAATCAGTTATTAGCTCGTCTGGCCTCAAAGGCCAAACTAGCTTATGCCATGCTGACCGTCCAGTACTCATTTTGTGTCCGTCTGTGATCAGCAACTAGAATTTGTTTTGCGAGATGGGTAATAAATTTGGCGACAGTGGACCAATCAAAATGTAGCATTTACGGACCATAGTATATCTTTTCTTTGATGGATTTTCATGGTGAAAATTGTTTTTTATATGTTAATGGGTATGATGGAAACTTTACACATGCTTTTGGCAGATAAATGGGTTGACAGCCAACTTGGATTATTGTCCCGCCAAAACTCCTATAAGAAAATGATAGGAGGATTTCTCAAGAACCGCTGGGCCGATATTAGGGAGTATCGTTCAGTTTTGATTAGAGATCCAAGATTGTTCAAATGAGCTGATTGGTCGATTTGGACCGCAGCCATCCTGGATTTTGCTGTTTTGAGAAACACCTTTAAACATCTCTGAAACAGCTTGACGGATTGAATTGAAACTCGAGAAACTTCATTAAGTCAATGGCTTAAACAAATGTGTTTGAGAGAACATGATTGGTCGATTTGTCTGGTAGCTGTCTGGGATGACCTAGTTAGTGCAAAAAATTACTTCTCCAGAACTTCTTAATGGATTGGGCCGAAATTTTGGAAATATGATTAGGGATTAAGAACCATTAATGTTTATTCAAAGCAAGCTGATACATAGAAAATCATGTCCGTCATCAACCGCTTAAAATTTAGTATCAGATAGTTGATGGATTTTAACAGTGAAGTTGACGATATATAGGTGTTAGTGGCTGGTAAATACGAATTTAAGACTTTCGATTCACATTAATCAATCCGCTTGTTCAAACGAAGATAATTGGTCGAATTGGTCGGTGGTCATCTATGATTTTGTGCTATTTCTAGAAATACATTTAAAGATCTCTGATACTGCTTTGCAAATTGACATGAAACCCAGGAAAATTCATCTACCAGTAGTTATGCCCCCCCCCCCCCCCCCCACCCCCGCATATAAATATATGGGGTATATAGCGTTTTTCTTTGTCCGTCCAGGCTTTCATTTCCAGATGATAACTCGAGTTGTTATTACACCACAAAAACATCCATTACCATTCAATCACTACTTGCTAAATCAAATATCTGCATTAAGCTATCAGAATAAAAATTTTATGCTCGCTTACATACTCCCTAATGCCAATACCATCACCATGTAGACCCTCAACCAGGCTTCTGGTATAGGGACCCCCTGCATTAGCCATACAATAGACTGGCACCAGTCTGTACTCACTCCTTGGTTATGCCTGTCACTAAGCACGCTCGCGCATGCACAGTAGGTCCCAAACGTGAAAACTGATTCACTTTTCAAATATTCTGCTAGCGGATCAGACGCCTGCTGTCAAATTAAGGATAAAAGTTTATAGCTTTGCACTGAAAAGTTCAGCTACATTTATCTCTGACTTAAGAAAACATGCCTACCATGAAATCTATCTTGCCTAAGTTATGTTTAACTTTCATGTCATAGTGTTTTAGAGGTTTTTGTAACTAGTTTTGAGTTACCAGTTTTCGTGTCAGTACTCCCGTTTTCGAGGTTTGAGAAATCATGCCTATTATATACCATCTAATATACCATGTTATAAAATAGCCAATACCACTCTTATTACGTAGATCCTGTACAGTGCTTTCAAACAATTTTATTCAGGAATCTTTGTGATTCCAGTCTTCAGTCAGAATTGTTAAGTTCGTGTTTGACGTCTCCTCGGTAAGCGTTTCTCATTAGTTTTAATGAAGCTAGTGCTTTATTTCCTATCCTTTTTATTTATAGGATGTGGTTTTAACTTCTGAGAGAGTAAAATGTTCGTCGACAAAATGCGATTGTTTACATGCCAAAGACTTTGAGGGTCACGTTTGCTTGAAGTGCTCCACTTGCTCCCCGTTTAAAATGTGTGGGATGTGTAAGGGCTGGCCGTTGGTTGTATCCAAAGCATTTTTTAAGGATTTTGTATCAAAGCCTGCTTTGCCCTTAGGTCGCTCCCCCTCCATTGTTCACTGTACCAAGGCAGTAACTACGGCCTCTACCTTGGTCAAAACGTCTGTATCAACAACAGATGGGGGGGGGCTCCTCTTCTAGTACCAATTCGGATACTGTTATGGCATTATTCGCAAGATTCGAATCATTTGCAAGTGTGCTAACCAAGTCGCTAGACGAAAAGATTGAAATTGTCCTGAACACATTTGAGCATTAAACGGTTGATGTTAGCAGATTACGTCGATATGGCAATCATTTTCAAATATACAGAAATATGTTCGTGTTCGATTAGCCTTTTAGTCTGTCATCGATCCACTCATGAACACTCAACCCTCAAGTTTGTTCAAGAAAATATATATTTTTTCATAGAAAATGTTCATTTGCATAAATAAGTATTTCAATGTATTAGAGCCAATGTTAGAAAGATAATTTTAGTTGCACATCCTTCTGTTGCCTTTATCATGTTTATACATGTAGCTTGTTGTTTAAAAGTAGGGTGTGATAATTCGAAGGGTTAATCAAATCCTTATATATATTTTTTTCATAGAAAATGTTCATTTGCATACCAAGAGAAGGCAAATTTTCAAAATGCACATAGACATTTCTCAAGGTCACTGCAGAAGCCGTTTTTGGCTAATATGAGTACTGTAGGGTTAAGCATCTGAGGTCATAAACAATTATGTCACTTGTTAGCTGATGTCATAATCAATTATGTCACTTGTTAGCTAGGGTTGCACGATTATTCGATCAAAGCTGTCGTTCTCGTAAGTGGGGCAAGCCGATTTCACTCACCTCCAGACAAGAGATGAAATCTCCGAAATCAAAGTCTGGTGATTCTAAGAAAAGGTCTGGTAAATCATCCTCAGGTAGGAGCCAGACAAAAGATCATATTAGTCTTGAGGGTCCGCATAACCCTCATGCGATGGCATCGGTGGCGGAAGCTTCCGATCCTTCTCCTCATGCAAAAGTAAATTTTTCCGTAATTCCTATTGCCAGAAATGTTTTAAGATCGCCGATCGCCTCTGCTTCCGTCTCTGCTCCTGGCTTGTCCGGGCAAGCGGGTTTGCATTCCGGTTTGTCTTCTGGTTTGACCGGGCATCCGGAAATGAGCACTGTGATTGTTACTGGGTGGCTGAACATCCAGTGTCTCATGATAATCTGGCTTTTCCATCCACATCCGTTTCCGGTTTTTCCGTTTCCGGCAGTAGTGTTGCTGATTCTGGTAGGAGGAATGCATATCCGGGTCTGTTGGACCCGGCATTACTTCATTCATCTATGTCCGGGTCCGGTTTTTCAGCTTCCTCTTCCGGTAGTAGTGTTGCTACTTCCAGTAGGACGAATGCACATCCGGGTCTGTTGGACCCAACTTTGCATACATCCTCTCTTTCCGGTCCAGGCTTTTCAACTTCCACTTCCGGCAGCAGTGTAGCTACTTCTGGTAGGAATTATGCATATCCAGGTCTGTTGGATCCGTCCTTGCATTCCGCGTCCAGTTCCGGTTCCGGTTTTTCCGTTTCCGCTTCCGGTGGCAGTGTGTCTGCTTCCGGTTTAAGAGATGCTTCCCCAGGTCAGTTAGGTCTGGCGAAACATTCTATTTCCGGTTCCGGCGTACCAGTTTCTTCTGGAAATAATTTTTGCATATCAGATTATGAGCTGTTGATTAACTCTAATCCCCATTATAGTAATATTTCTGCTCCTGATTCTAACTATTTTCGCGCTGCTCCTGCTCAGGGTTTTTTTTATAGGCATGATCCTGTTCCTTCTTCTCTCAGTCTGTTCATTCTTCTGATTTTGTTCATCCTTCCTTTCGGGAGGTGGTGTCTCAATATCATTCTTCTTCTTCTCCTTCTAACATGTCTCATGTAGCTTCTATGAAAGGTAGTAATGATCCTTCCTCCTCCTCATCTGCTATGTCGGCTAGAGATTTTTCATCTAGCCATGTTTCTAAATCTTCTTCTCTTTTTCATTCTTCAACTGTCTCCTCCGGGTTTTCTTCATATCCCTGCTTCTGTTCATCATAACTCTTCTTCTTCTTCTCATGTCCCTTCTTCCTCGTCTTCTCAGTCTGCATCTGCTCTTCCTTTTTATTCTTCCTCTTCTTCTTTTGATCATCTGGATCCTATTGTTTCTGTCGTCTTCTCTCAAGAATTGGAATTCCAGATAGTTGATTCAGGTTTAGATTTTTCTGTGTTTTCAGTAAGTCGTGATTCCTCTCTCCACTGCTCTTTTATTTCCGCTAGATTTTCGATCCTATCTAGATTTTCTGCCAGTGGTTTGGATTCATATTCGTTTCCTTCTAATCAGCAAGAGGATCGTGAGGTTAGTCCTTCTGATCAGGCTTCCTTGGTTTTGGATTCTTGCTCGGGCTCTGCCTCTATAGGTTTAACCTCTCCTTCCTCTTTAAGAAACTTTGATTCTTCTGTTTCTTTAGATTCTGATCTTTATCCTCTTCCTTCTTCTCCAGCTCAGGCTTCTGCTAATACTATCCCAAGATCAGTCAGGGCCAGGGATCTGAGGAGGTTTTACCCGGTTAGGGCCTCCGCAGATGATTGGTCGTCGACTCATCGATGGATAGCTTCCTCTCTTTCTCTTCCTCTTCAGGATGAGTTTTCAATTGATCCTCCTTCTTTTGGATCCGCTCTGTCCTCTTCTGATCCTTCTTCTAGTGTTCTTTGTGTTCTTCCAGTGGATAATTTGGTTGTAGATATGCTTGATTTTTATGTTAATGAATTTCAATCAAAAGAGTTCTCTCTTACTCCCAAGTTAGATGCTCCGGTTCAGGTTCCGAAAGTTGATTTTATTAGATTGGCTGCTACTCAATCTCTCAATGGTCCGACTTGGGACATTCTATCTTCAAATCTCAAGGAGTCCTCTAAGGTCGAATCAGTTTCTGATCTTTTTAAATGGGAATCTGTTTGTTGTGCTCAAATAAAATCAGCAAATTGCCCTTCTTTCAGAGGCGCTTCTCAAGGCTCAGGAGAAGGGTGATCAGATTCGTCTTGAAATTTTTTGATCTTTAGCCGATGTTTCAAGAGATTCCTTGAACTCGGTTTGTCATTCCTTGGGTTTCATTACCTCTAAAAGAAGATCAAGGAAACTTGCAGAGGTTAACATTTCGAATTCACTCAGGAGTAACCTTATTTCAGCTCCTCCTTTTGGATTGGACATCTTTGGCCAGGTTTCTACCAATATTCTTAGAGCTGAGTCCGATCGCCTTAGATCAGCTAAGGATCTGCGAGATCAGATCTCTGTTTTGAAACCATCGGTCAAGAGGGGCTCTTCCTCGGTCAGAAGTCTGAATTCCTCTCCCAGGAGGAAGAGTCTCAAGCCGGATGAGTATGGTGCCTATCCTTCTAGGGTATTCACAAACTTAAACCGGTCCTCTGCTTCCCAATCCAGATCCGTGGAGGAGGATCGTTTCGAACCCATTTCGTCTCATGGACCTCGATCCCAAGTCCGTCAAGCCCCTTCTCAGGTAAGAAGGGGTCAGGCGTTTTCACGAGGTGTTAGATCTAATTCTAGAGGTCGCTCCTCTAGAGGTTTTCAGACTAGACAGGTTTGAAGGGATGGCCATAACCCGGGTAGCTCTTTCCTCCTCCTCTTCTACCACCTTTGGATCTATCGGTGCAGTCCCTTCTTCCCAGTATGCCAGTAGGAGGGCGTCTGTCTCTGTTTTGGGAGACTTGGCAAGCCCTCGTTCAGGACTTTTAGAACAAATCTACTGGGGTTATGCACCATCATGGATAGATCTTCCTTCTCCTCTGTCTTGCCAGCACAAATGGACTCCGGTCCCTTCCAATCCGGAGAAGTTGGAAGCACTGGAAGACGAATTGGAGTCAATGTTTCTAAAGAAGGCTATAGAAGAGGTTCCTTTATGGAGAGTAGACCTGGGTTTCTACTCAACTCTTTTTCAAGTCCCCAAGAAAACAGGTGGATGGCGTCCAATTATCAATCTAAAAAGGTTAAACCTAATTTCTACTCCAAAATTCAAAATGGAGACTGTATCTCAGATTATTGCCAGTCTAAGTCCAGGTATGTGGACGTCTTCCATAGACCTGAAGGGCGCTTATTTTCACATTCTCATCCATCCTTCTTTCAGAAAGTTCATGAGATTCGCTTTCCAGGGCCGGCTATGGCAATTCAGAGTCATGCCGTTCGGCTTGACCACGGCCCCTTTCTTCTTCACCTGCCTAGTGTCAGCAGTGGCAGGTTTTCTGCACAGTCGTTCTATTCCCCTTCACGTTTACATAGACGACTGGTTGCTAAAAGCATAATCTTCCCTCAATTCTGGCAAGCATCATTCCAGAGGTCTGCAGTCTGGCTTCCAGTCTAGGATGGGTTTTAAATCTAGAAAAATCATCTTTGGTCCCGTCTCAGGTTTTCACCCACCTAGGTGTGGCTTTCGACCTTGGTCAAGGCTTAGTCTTCCCTTCAGAGGTAAGAGTAGAAGCAATCCTAGTAGCCATGGAAATTCTGGCTTCCTCTGCCGTGGTCAGAGCAATATTCTTTCTCCGGGTGATAGGCTTGATGGTCAGCGTCGAGAACATCATTCCGTGGGCGGCGCTGATGAGGAGACCTTTCCAAATGTATCTAATGTCCCTGTGGAAACAGTCGACCCATTCAGTGTACCATCAGATCCCGGTCAGAGATCATTTGAGGCCCCATCTAGATTTTTGGAAGGATCGCTCTCTGCTGATGATGGGTGTTCCTCTGGTCAAGTCTTCTCCTCAGGCGGTAATTTTTACAGACGCTTCCCAGGAGGGATGGGGAGCGGTCTGGGGTTCCCTTTCGGTCTCAGGCCTGTGGTCCCGAGAGGAGTCGTCAGCCCACATCAACATTCTGGAATTGTGGGCTGTCAAGAAGACTCTCCTTGCCTGGTCGGATCAAGTGCAGGGCCTCAAGATCTCGATTCGATCAGACAATTCCACAGTAGTCTCGTATATCAACAAGCAGGGAGGCACGAAGTCGTCTCGCCTGTGTTTGGAGGTGTGGAATCTCCTCATGTGGTGTCGTATGAAGCAGATTTTCCTGGTGTCCTCCCATGTACCAGGATGTCTGAATTTTCTGGCGGATCAGTTGTCTCGCCCCTCCAAGTTTGCCCACACAGAGTGGCAGTTAAAGAGGTCGGTTGTCAAAGCGATCTTCAACCTCCTGGATCGTCCCCATGTAGACCTGTTCGCGACCTCTCTGAATGCCCAGATCTCCTCTTTCATGTCTCCTTTTCCGGACGATCAGGCGTTGGCGGTGGACGCCCTGGCTCAGTCCTGGAAAGGAATCTTCGCGTATGCGTTCCCTCCGACTATCCTGCTTCCCCTGGTTCTGAAGAAAGTCAAGGATCAGGTATGCGAGATTTTGTTGATAGCTCCATTTTGGCCAAAAAGGATCTGGTTCGTAGACCTTCTCGATCTTCTAGTAGACTTCCCACGTCTGCTGCCAGTGTCCCCAGATCTGTTATCCCAAGTAAGGGGAAGGTGCCTTCATCCAAACCCAGGAATCTTCAGTCTGTGTGTTTGGAGAATATCGAGTGCTCGGTCACTGAGAATAAGTTTTCTGCAAGGTCTCAGGAAATTATTAATTCGGCCAGGAGGGAGTCGACCCGAAGAGTTTACAAGGGTCGACTTAAGATATTCGGAGAATGGTGCTCAAATCATGATCTCGTGCCCGATTCTGTTTCTATATCCCAAGTGTTAGACTTTTTATCTTATCTGTTCGATTCCCTTCATCTGACTGCTAACACGGTTAGAGGATATAGATTTTCCTTAGCATCTTCTCTTCCTTGTTTGTTAAATGCAGATGTTAAAGATACTAAGGTGCTGAATGGGTTCATCAGAGGTTTAGGTAATATTCGGCCTCCTATTGCTAAACCGTTACCTTCCTGGAACTTGGCGCTGATTCTTCAGGTTTTGGCAGGGCATCATTTTGAACCTATCGCCTCGATTAGCTTAAAGCTTTTAACTTTTAAGGCGGTTTTTCTAGTAGCGGCTGCTTCTGCTAGAAGACGATCTGAGATCCATGCTCTTTCCGCTGAAAAGGATAGATTTATTGAAGCTGGGGACGGTTTGGTTTTATATCCTAGAAGGGATTTTTTGTCAAAAACGCAATCAAACCGTTTTCCAGCTAAACCGATTATTTTAAATTCTTTATCTTCGTTTTCTCCGTCTGACAGATTTTGGTGTCCAGTCAGAGCTCTTAAGGCTTATAAGCGTCGTACCGATTTTAAGAGATCCGATCCGTCTCATTTATGGGTTCCCTACGCGGAAGGGGTAGCCAGACCGGTCCCTGAGGCAACTATTGCCAGATGGATTTGTGATACCATTCAACTATGCTACGAGATTGCTTCTCCTGAGCAAGTCAATCTCTCTCACATTAAGGCTCATGATGTTAGAGGGATGGCTACCTCTTTTGCCCTTTTTGCTGGCTCTTCTGTGGACGAAGTTATGCAAGTTGCAGGATGGAAATCTGAGTCTACTTTTACCTCTTTTTATTTGAAAGACCAGAGCGCAGCGGCATCCTTCTTTAGGAACGTTACTATTTTAACCAAGAAGGCTGAAGACCATTTACCAAGCACATCCCACCATTTTCGTTAGGACTGTGCGTCTGCGGAGAATGGTGAGAGTTATTCCTTGGTTGTTGGTTTAAATCTTTATGTTTAAAGTTTTATTTGGTTGTTAATCACTGTGTGATTGATTAGGATGCACCATTATGTTATGTTATTAACATTTGTTTATGTTTGGTTTGATTTTTATCCTTGCTTATGGATTCTCAAATCACCTCCCACCAAAGTTTCATAGTGGGGCACTGACCAAATCTACGGGTTTAGCAAGTAGTGATTGAACGGTAATGGATGTTTTTGTGGTGTAATAACAACCCCCAACAGACCCCCCTTTAGTGGGTTGGTCTGTAGTTTTATTAACCACTATAAAAACATACTTACCGTTCAATCACTACGACCCGGCCTCAGCCACCCCGCTGGGTATTGATTTGAGAATCTAGGCTGGATGTACAGCACTTAAATTTAGAAAAGTGATTCAGTTTTCACAAGTGGGACCTACTGCGCATGCGCGAGCGTGCTTAGTGACAAGCGTCACCAAGGAGTGAGTATAGACTGGTGCCAGTCTATTGTAAGGCTAATGCAGGGGGTCCCTCTACCAGAAGCCTGGTGGAGGGTCTACATGGTGATGGTATAGGCATTAGGGAGTGTATAGGCAAGAATAAAAACTTTATTCTGATAGCTAAATGCAGATATTTGATTTAGCAAGTAGTGATTGAACGGTAAGTATGTTTTTATAGTGGTTAATAAAACTACAGACCAACCCACTAAAGGGGGGTCTGTTGGGGGTTCTATTGAAGGGATTGTTACCAATCTGGTGTGGGACCTTGTCCTTGGTTGTCCAAACAACCCTATCGATTATGAAGTCAAATGTCAAGGTCACTGTGACCTAATTAATGTTGTAATATTGTATTTCCGGATGATAACTCAAGTTTGATTGAAGGGATCGTTACTAATCTTGGGTGGGAGGTTGTCCTTGGTGTTTCTATATCTATTTAAATGCAAATGGTTCATTTGATAATGTCCATGTGAGTTACATAGACCCTTCAGCCTCTTGTCTTATGTTTTGGCATCATGAAATTTCTCTAAGAAAAACTATATAATATTATATATGAGAGTAAAGGAAAGGTCTTCGGCTTTGAGAAAAGGACTGGTGAGTGGCACACTAGAGATTCATTTCTAGGTATGCTCCATTCATTTCTAGCTAAGCTCCACCCATTTCTAGCTAAGCTCCACCGACATTGTATGTGTGTTGGAATCAATTTATATGTTTGAATCCTGAATTCCAAGAATCCCAATTTCAAGGTAATTATACAAGTAAGCTGTTGAATATTGTGAAACTGCTTTGACTGGGCGTGTTTGCTGCCATAGCTAGAGCAAACTAGTTTCAAAATATTCAACAGAATATTTATTAAATAGTAAATCCAGCAATGACATACAATTTGTGTATTTGACAAACCTTTCAAAGTTCTTGACAGAGCTACATGTATGTACTTCACTATGTATTGTGAGGTCAGCCTACATGTGGTATAATTGATTATGACATCATATATTTGAGTTACAGATCATTCCCTCCATATCTCGATCCATGCTGAGAAATCATTCAAGCTTGTAACAAAAGCATGGGGTAATAAATAGGTCATGCTAGGCGGGCCTAGCATTAAAGATGCCCTTACCCTGCATTGTTGTACCCAGTTTCTCCCAGTCCAAGTCCTGGGACTGTGTCCATAGGCCCACTCCCACCCACCAAACCCACACCCGACCCACCACATGTCCCACACAGCTAGTGTCGACTGCGTCTGACATCAGTACAGCCAACACATGCGTAGGATAAAGCTCTTTTCAAAAAATTATTTTGAAAACCCATTCGAGTACCCCTTTTACCGTAATCGGTTGTCACAGGGACACGGCTACGAGAATAGGTGCCTCCTCCATAAAGGGACACTGTCTGCACACTTGGTCTCCTATCTTTTCCCACATCGCTACCAAAAGGGGCACCACTAAATCCACAACCGGTGCCACAAAGGACACCTTGCAGTGCCGCTATTCCTGACAGAGGAACACTACAAGTGTTACTAGTGTAGGTACATCGGTTAAAGGGACACCATCATTTCCTACATGGGTGTCAAAAGGGCATGTCTAATTACACAATCAGTGCCACAAAGGACACATTGCAGTGCCCTTTTTCTTAATAAAAGGACACTGCATGTGCCACCGGTCCAAGGGACACCAGGAAGCCGACCAGTACCCGGGCTTATGACCGGTACCAGGGCCACCGAGTAAAAGGCAGAGAAATCATTCTCAGGCCATTCAGACCTTTGAGTCACATCAGTACTCAGCGTAAGGTCAACCATAATTCAATTAGAAGAAATGTAATACTACATGAAGACCTAGTTATTAACTTTGTGACAAAATAACCTCTCATATTTCACGAAGAGACACAGCACATTCACCCGTTAAGTTTAACTTTGACATTTTGTCAAGAAACTATCAAGCTTTTTCATAGGAAATGTCCATTTGCAGACTATGAGAAGATTATTTTTGAAAATTTATCACTAGGAATGACTGGCTCGGTTATCAACCAAGTTATTCCAGTGATTCATTTTCAAAAATAGTCTTCTCTTAGTTTGCAAATAGGCATTTTCTAAGACCACTTTTGCAGCAGAAGCTGGGTGTTAAAGGGTTAAACAGTTACATGATGATAAACTAGAATCACAATATCATAGGTCATTGGAAAGCGCATCGTGTGTGCATACGTGCGTGCGTGCGTGCGTGCGCATGTCTGCCTGTCTACTTGGCTCTCTGTCTGTCTGCCTGCCTGTTTGTCTACCTGCCTGTCTGTCTGTCTGTGTCTGTCTACCTACCTACCTACCTGCCTGCCTGCCTGCCTGTCTGTCTGTCAGTCAAGTATTTTTTTCACAGTTTTGGACTTTGAACTCTTTTCAAGTTTTTCTGTTTAAGGTTTTTTTATGGACCACTCTTTTTCAACAATGGCTCACTGGATATTAACAAAATTTTACAGCAGAGTTACATACTATGCAGGGGTACTATCCGCATCATTACCAATTTCATTTTGGGAGATTTTTCTTGCTTTTTCAGAGTTTTGGACTTCTCTTCATGGTTTTTGGGTTAACGTTGCTTATGAACCATGTAACTAATCTATTGTCATCCCGATTTCAATGGAGCTTTACATAAGTGTTCTATGCAATACAGGGATACGATCTGCATCATTACTGATATGATTTTGGACAATTTTTTTTTTTGGTTATAAATTTTATGGACCACACATTTTCAACAATAGGTCACCAGATCTATATATCAACAAAATTTACAGCAGAGTTATATACTATCCAATGGTACTATCTGCATTATAACTATTCCATGTTTGATTAGTTACACTTATTTTTGTTCCTCACTGAATATGCGTATTACGAACCATGCCAAGTTAAATTTGGCAATCCACACTATCCATGCCTCTACGGGCGAGACATTGTACATGTCAGCGTTCTAAGTGTTGTAGGTGACCCATTTCAGTTTATGTAACCCTTTTCAACATATTTATGTACAAAATAGAAAAACTGTAGCCCAAGAAGAGGTTTCTCAGGGAGTAATTGCATAACCTTTGCAAGAATGAAAAATAGTGTTGCTGCTTCAATAACTTTACATTTGATCATATAAACAGCTTAAAGTGTGTTCTAACTCTTACCACTGGTGTCAAAGTTTTAAATTTTCAAATTAAATTAAAAGACGAAGTGGTGTTCATTTTTCAACAAATTTGATGGAAGATGTTGCTGTCATAGACAGCAACATCATCCGCCAAAATTGTTGAACAATATACACAAGTTTCTTTGCTATTGGCAGAATAAAAGGTCGAATATTGACATCAGTGTGGTACGTGTAAGTGTTAAAACATTACTATTCATTCTGCTTGGCATATTTCGCAGCCAGCTGAGTTGTAAACAAAGTATTTTGGGAAGGTATTCTCTCAAAATATGTCAGTGTAACCACCGCAAATATTGTGGAACTTACAGACCCTGAGACATGCCAGAATGTCAAATTCTTTTGGACATTTTGAAACTAATTTCACATGGAGTTGTTTTTGCCTATGGCAGCAACCGGTCTCAGTCAAATTAGTTTCAAAATATTCAACGGATTACGTTTATGTCTTGTAATCACAACATTGGAATTTTAGATCTTATCGTTTTGAATGGTCAAGCCAAACTTATTCGACCTTTAGCATCGCTTTGCGAAATGTCCAGTTGCATGTCAAAAGGAGACTGAAAATTTAGCACAGAAATGACTCGATGAAAAAGTGGTTAATTTTCAAAGATAGCCTTTTCTTATAAGTGGATATTGTCTAAGCACATATTTCAAGTTTCTTGAACAAACGTGACTGCTAAAGGGTTAGTTGGGTATGGTGAGGAACACATAAGATAGTATTACAAGGACATTCACAGTATTGCAATCTACATGTTAGTATTATGATCAATCGGCCATTTAATATTTGCTAGAAAAGTGACACAGTAACAGTTTTCAGCAACGCATGTCTCGATTTGAACTTAACCCTTTGACCCTCGAATTTATTCAAGAAAATTATACTTTTCACATAGAAAATGTCCATTTGCAGACCAAGAGAAGACTATTTTTGAGAATTTACGCCTTGAATTACTGGCTAGGTTTTTTTAGCCAGTCATTTGAGTGGTAAGTTTTCAAAAGTAGTGTTTTCTTGGTGTGCAAATGGACATTTCTCAAGACCACTGCTGAAGGCATTTTTAATTGATATTAGTGTTAAAGGGTTAAATAGTCATAAACTACTGGGAAGAATACGTTAGAATGTTTCCAAAACAAAAACAGAAGCATGGCAGTTAGTGCAATTTTGAATGCGATGTAAGAAATGTTCTGTTGAATATTTCTGACTTAACCCTTTAACACTTAAATTTATTAAAATTTTAATTTTCTCATAGAAAATGTCCATTTGCAGACTAAGAGAAGACTATTTTTGAAAATCTCCCACTAGAATGTCTGGCTCTGTTATCGACCAGGTCATTGCAGTGGTAAATTTTCAAAAAGTCTTCTCTTGGTCTGCAAATGGACATTTCCCAAAAAACACTGCATTTTTTGCCGATATGAGTGTTAAAGGGTTAATTTGAATCCAAGGAAGCCATTCTTGCCTTTATTTTGTTTTTGTCTCGTCTGCGAAGCAGAAGCGAGACATAGGGATCACTATTTCCATCATCGTCGGCGTCACCATATCTGTACTTATGGGTAAGGTTTTTAAATATCAATATTTCTCATCATTGCCCCATCAGATCTTGCTGAAACTTTACAGAGACATCTTATCTATAATGTAGGGAAGCTCATTCCATCATTATTTTAACAAAATTCTGAAAACATTTTGCTGAATTTTCCATCCTTTTCGACATAGAAAATGTACAGGTTTTTTATGGTTATGGTTTTTAGAGATCATTATTTCTCAGCATTGACCCATCAGATCTTGCTGAAACTTTACAGACATGTTCTCTATAATATAGGCAAGCATACTCCATCAATATAATTTTTTAATTTTGAAAACTTTTTGCTGAATTTTCCATGGTTTTCGACATAGAAAATGTACAGGTTTTTGTCTCGCCTGCGAAGCAGAAGCGAGACATAGGGATTACTCATTCCGGTGGCGGTGGCGGCGTTGTCCTTATAGATTTGTACCTTTGGTTAAGGTTTTTTCATTGGCTTATATCTCATCAATGGCTCATCTAATTTCAATGAAACTTTGCAGAATTGGTCAACACTATACAAGGATGCTATCTCTATGGCAACCAATATCATTTTGGAACATCTTAGCCATATTTTTCATGGTTTTGGACTTAGAATTTGTATGTATTTTCTGTGCATGCACTTTTGGTTAAGGTTTTTTCATTGGCTTATATTTCATCAATTTCTCATCTAATTTCAATGAAACTGCAGAATTAGTCTCCACTATACAAGGATGCTATCTCCATGGCAACCAATATCATTTTGGAACATTTTATCCATATTTTTCGTGGTTTTGTACTTAGAATTTTTATGTCTTTTCTGTACATGTACTTTTGGTTAAGGTTTTCATTGGCTTCTTTCTATTTCATCAATTGCTCATCGAATTTCAATGAAACTGCAGAATTGATCTACACTACAAGGATGAAATCTCCATGGCAACCGTTGTTAGAATTTTAGGATATTCATGAATTTTCTGTACAGAATTTTCATTTCATTTGGACTCCTTGGTATTTTTGGCTAAGGTTTTTGGTTACGGTTTTAAAAGCAGCTATGCCTCTGCAATGCCACATCAAATTTTGATTAAACATCATGACCTTGTTTTCCTTCACATTTGATGTGTTACCAGTTTTCGGTATGTGCATCATATGATGTGGCTATGGTGGTTTTTTTAGTCTTTACATGTACTGTGTTATTGTCTCGCCTGCGAAGCAGAAAGCAAGACATGGATCACTAATTCTGGCGGCGTCGTTGGCGGCGGCGGCATCATTGGCGGCGGCGGCCGTCATTTGTGCAGTTTTGGTTAAGGTTTTTTAATCAACTTATTTTTCAACACTGGCTCATCAGATCTCAATGAAACTTTACAGATGTGATCTATACTGTACAGGGATGTGATCTACATAACAATAGATTTAATTTGGGGGCATTTTAACTTTGTTTTTCATGGTTTTGGACTTGGACTTTTTTAATGTGTAGTGCAAGTGCAGTTTTGACCAGCAATTATCGATTGCAATGCAACTCCTCCTAGACCATTTCAGATAGAAACTTGAAACTTTAGGGATGATTGCACATATGGCCAGGGATATGCATGATACTTTTGGCATGACCCCAGGGGTATGGTCATGGGAGTGGGAAATGTGGGATAAGAAATAAAATCTTTCCAAAGCTTGTCATGTCGCATATCATTTTCAAGACATTGATGGGTAGACTACAGTACAGGGAATTATTTTGATCTTGGGTCAAACTGAGGGGTGTGTGTGGGGTTGGGGGTGGCGCGGGGGTCAAAAGTTGGCACCGATCTATTGTAACGCAACTCCTAGACCATTTTAGATAGAAACTTGAAACTTTCTCTATGATTACACATATGGCCAGAGATGTGCATAACACTGGAATTTTGATATCACCCCCAGGTGCAGGGGTGGAGGAAATGGTGGGCAGAAAATAAATTTTAGCAAATGTGTTCATGTCACATATCATTTTGAAGCTTGTAGTTAGTAGACTACAGTACAACAAATTATTTTGTTCTTGAGTCAATCTGAGGGCAGTGGCCGGGGGTCAAACTTATTTTTCAACACTGGCTCATCCGATTTCAATGAAACTTTACAGAAGTGATCTATTCTATACAGGGATGTGATCGACAAACAATAGATTTAATTTGGGGGCATTTTAACTATTTTTTTCACGGTTTTGGACTTGGCCATTTTTTCAACAATGGCTCAACAGATATCAAAAAAAATCTACAGCAGAGTTATATACTGTGCAAGAAGAGTACTATCTACATCATTACTAGTTTCATTTGGAAAGAAATTTCAAGATCAGACTATCTGCAGTTTGGTAAAAAATGTCCATGTTTGATTGGTTACACTTGTTTGTTGATGCATTACTGAATATGTATATTACAAACCATGCCAAGTTTGCTTTGCCAATCAACACTATCCATGCCTTTACAGGCGAGACATTGTACGCTTCAGCGTTCTTGTGTAAACATGTTATTTCTGAGCTGTACTGTATGTCATTTCATAACTGCAAGAGTTAATTATGTATCCTGTTTTGAATATTATATAACATCCTAGTAAATTTCAGATGAGGCTGAGAGCAGTTAACCGTTTAACCATTGAAATTCCAGTGCATCGATTTCAACACAGGTATATAAGAAAGCAGGTGAATATTTTGAAACTAATTTTACTGTAACCTGGGCAGCAACAACTTCCAGTCAAATTATTCTCAAAATATGCAACATATGTGTCATTTCTGGTCTGTGTGTGTTGCGTTGTCAGCACCAGGAGCAGTAATTGTAGCACGATTATGACTAGAATTTCTACTTAAATAGCTGGCCGATAACATTATTAACCATTTAACCCTTGAATTTGTTCAAGAAAATTACAATTTTCTCGTAGAAAATGTCCATTTTCAGACCAAGGGAAGACTACTTTTGAAATGTTACCAATGGAATGACTAGCTCGGTTATCGAGCCAGTCATTCCACTGGTAAAATTTAAAAAATAGTCTTGGTCTGCAAATGGACATTTTTCAAGACTACTGCAGAAGTCCTTTTTGACTGATATGAGTGTAAATAGTTTTGCTCTCACTTGTTTTTAGTCGGGACTCGCAACTAGTAATGGTCAGTTTGTTGTAAGTCTGTCTGTCAAATCCTTACATTTCTGACAACACTGCCCAAGGCCCTAATTATAAGTCAAACTTCACATGAACCACGTCAAATAAATTTATGTGGAAACGAACGAATTCCGGCTTACTGATTTTCTTATAAACTTATTTAGCATGGCTCATGATGTACATGTATCATGATGCTCAGATGTATAGTGCTTAGAGGATGAAATCGCATGGAGCTCAGTGCAATATAAATGTACAATCTATCTGTCATGAGAAGTTTGACCTATAAACTGGTCCTAAGTCTAGACTATAACGAGTCACACTTGATAATGCTAAACGCATGATGATTGGCCCGCATGATGATTATAGCCGTTGTTTTCACATAATAGTTATTGGACCCATTTTGTTCTCATTCTTTTCAGGCTTATATAGCTTAACCCGTAACCCTTGAATTTGTTCAAGAAAAATTAGATTTTCTCACCGAGACAGTCATTCCAGTGGTAAATTTTCAAAAATAGTCTTCTCTTGGTCCACTAATGGACCTTTTTCAAGACTTCTGCAGAAGGCATTTTTGGCTGATATGAATGTTAATAGGTTAATATAACTACTGGTCGTTTTCCGTGAATAGATACAATACTATGATGAATTTACGACATCCTTTACATTGTACATCATTTGCTGGGACATGTACGCTGTGTAGATGATATTGTTATTTATTATCATGAAAGTTTTGTCTTCTGCTGTTACACTGCTCTTATATATTATTATGATACTTCTATCTACAGCTGACAATGCTGTCCATTACATAGAAATAATATATATAATCAGGGCATGATTTAGAATTTGATATTTGCATAGCATATAATGCTATGCAAATTATAAATTGCACAGTTGTCGGCAAAAATGTATAGCAATTAACCCTTTCATGGATGAATTCCCTGTGTCTCAATCTCATAGCAGGATAGCTGTTGAATATTTTGAAATTAATGTGCTTGGCAGCAATGGTATCCAGTCATATTAATTTCAAAATGTTCAACAGAAAATACTTTACATTGTAAAGAATTAACTTTTTCAGGGATATGTTGTTGAAAGGGTTAATGATAGAACTTGAGAAAATCAATGATAAATTGCAATCATGTGCAAATTTTGCATAGCAGATACAGCTATGCATGTTGCAGAATGTATAGCAACTGCCTAAATAAGTGTAGCAAATTGAGATGCGATACCAGAGAAATTATGCCCTGTATATATGTATCTGAACCAAAAAAGTTTAGCAACACTGAGAATATTAGTGTATACATGTTATTTAACAAAAACAATAAATTGATTCAAATATATTATTTAATTGATAGGTCATTTTCCAATTTGAACAACAGTCTCTTGTTACTGTAATGCTAGCATCGCGCCTTTAACACGGCATCATTTAATGGAAGGGTTCAATTTAAATATTTACACTGAGCTGTCAATACCGGTTGTGACCTCCGCGCGCATTAACCACCGCCATACATCGCTTTCTCATGCTTCGAATTAAGCACCTGATGTCACGAAGAGAAATTGCATCACATTCCTGGAGCAGTGCAGCTTCCAGCTCCCGCACGTTGTGAAGATGTGGATGGTTCTCACGCACCATACGGCCAAGAATGTCCCACACGTGTTCGATAGGAGACAGGTCCGGTAATCGCGCTGGCCAGTCCAACACCGGAACGTTGTTAGCCTCAAGGAAATCACTGGTGAACCTAGCTGAATGAGGACGAGCATTGTCTTTCTGGAACATAAAGTCTGCATGCTGCTGCATAACAGGGGCGACAACTTCTTCACAGTAACGTTGAGCCGTTATATTTCCGCGAATCACAATAAGATCTGTTTTGCCATTTTCATGGATTCCAGCCCACACCATGACACTGCCGCCACCGAATCTGTCGTGCTGAATGATGTTGGCTGCATCATACCATTCTAAACGTCGCCAAACCCGTTGCCTACCATCCGCCACATCCACACAAAACCTCGACTCATCACTGAACAAAACGTGGCTCCATTCTTGAGCACGCCATCGCTGATGAGTTCTTGCCCATGCAAACCTATTCTCGATGTGATGCTCTGTAAGCGGAACAGCAACAAGTGGACGACGGGCATGCAGTCCAGCATCATGGAGTCTGTTTCGCACAGTTTGTGCATGCACTGTGCAAATTACGGGACAGCCGCGGCGCAGTCTCAAACCTGTGCCGTCGTGATGACGTCACTAAGTAGCGGTCTTCTCGTGGTGTTGTTGCTCTCGGTCTGCCAGATCGTGGTCGGTCATTAACATGTCCAGTTTCCTGCTCACTTTGGCGGAGACGGGAAATGGTTGAGGCGTGAACATTAAAATGTCGAGCAACAGCGCGAACGCTCTGCTCAGCAGCGAGTCTTCCCATTGCTTCATGGCGCTGATTTTCGGGTAGCCCTGGGTGGCGGTCCATGTTCGGTAGGGTAAACTTTTAAGCGTTTTCTGTTAACGATATCTGCTTTTGCAATATGGTGAATTTTTGCCTTAGCTACCCGCCAATGTGGGCCAGTGCATGAAAAATACAATTTCACATGCAGTAAGCGTGCGGCCGAGAAATGTAAGAAATGATTTGCATTTCTTCATGATCAGCGAGACATTACATTGACGAAACATGCCTGCAAATTTGGTTATAAATGGATGCATAGTTTTAATACAGCAAACCAAACTTCACTGTTGCTAAACATTTTTGCCTCAGTATATATATATATATATATATATATATATATATATATATATATATATATATATATATATACACCTGTGCAAAAGTTAAGCACCAGCAAAAACAATAGAACGTAGAAACATGATGGTACAACTAGGCTGCCATACTTTTGGTCCCCGCGTTAGCTGACATAATTCCAAGTACGAAATGCACATGCATGCATGACTTCACGCCGCTTGATGTCCGTGCGTGGCCGGAAACAGCACACGTGTTCAGTTATGTAAAAGTCCAGTTTGAGGTGTAGAACATTACATACAGATTTAGGCGACAAGATTAGGAATGTTGTGTTCATGACCGTGGTTTATTTGTACAGAGAGAATTAGCTCTTGATTGTGAACCGCTATGGCAAGACGAAGGTTAAGTGATCGTGTGAAATGGCAAATCATAGGCATGCATACCACTGGTATGTCATGCAGAGAGATTGGCAGACAGCTGAACATTAACCATACTGTAATCAGTCGTTTGATTGCAAAACATGGGCAAACTAACGAGGTGAAGGACAGGCCTAGATCTGGAAGACCGAAGAAGACTACCGCCCGTGATGATCGAGCCCTAGTACGCCTTGTTAGGAGATCTCCATTCACCAACAGCAGAGTGCTCAGCCAGCAATGGGAAACGCGCAATAGAGTGTCAATGTCTACCGTCAAAAGGAGACTGTATGCTGCTGGCATGAAAGCTAGGAGACCTGGCAGACGTCCTCTCCTCACTGCACACCACAAAGAGGAGCGTCTGAGGTGGTGCAACGAAAGAAGACACTGGAACATGAGATCCTGGAGACGGGTACACTGGTCCGATGAAAGTCGGTTCCTGCTTCATGCCACAGATGGTCGAACTCGTGTATGGAGGTCCAGACGCACGGCGTACGACCAACGTAACATCATGGAAGAAGTTCCATTTGGTGGAGGTTCCGTTATGATATGGGGGTGCATCTCATTTGATTGTAAGCTGGATCTGTTGACTGTACCTGGAACACTAAATGGACAAAGATATCAAGATTCCATACTGGATAGAGTTGTGGTCCCTCATTTTGTAAATCATGCACCTGGAACCCACCCTATATTCATGGATGACAACGCCCGACCACATCGTGCTAGAGCTGTGCATGAATACCTCCGCCAGAATGCCATCGAAACCCTACCATGGCCAGCAAGGAGCCCTGACATGAACCCTATTGAGCATATCTGGGACATTCTGGGAAACATGGTGAGAAGGAGGGATCCTCCTGTGCAGAACCTACAGGAATTAACAGACGCACTCCATCTTGAATGGCAACGAATACCACAATGGCGTATCAGTCGGTTGGTGACCAGCATGAGACGTCGTGTCCAGGCCATCATCCAGGCACAAGGTGGATATACCCGGTATTAATAATGACAGTCTCAAACTCGTGCACAGATGTTAAACTTCGTTTTCAGACACCATTAATGACAATCTAGCCACGTGTGTCAACTGTAGGGCAATAGTTGTCAGTTGTGTCAACGTAACCATATTCAGGCCTCGTTTTCAAGTTCAAACAAAAACATACAGTGTTTCCCCACCATCATAATCAGCATTCCTCTAGTTGCATTATTACCTCTTGCACTAAGATGGATGGGTACATAAATGTTTATGCTATTGCTTTCTTCATAGCACATGAATATACCCTCGCATGTGCGTAAAAATAGGGTGGTGCTTAACTTTTGCACAGGTGTATATATATATATGGTTTTAAAGTTAGTCACTTGTCGGGACTTTGTTAAGTTTCTCACTGTTGCTGGTCCGTCGTACATCAGTTGGCATGTCATTTTTGTTGGGTCTTTGAATTAGTGGGTCATTGACCCAGCAATTGTCATTATTTATTGGGTCCTATATTATTATATTATTACTGGGTTATTAGTTGATATGTGTATATGACTATATGTGTATATATGTGTATATGTATGATATATATATATATATATATATATATATATATATATATAATATATATATATATATATATATATATATATATATATGTATCTGTGTATGTATGTATGTATGTACACAAGTGTTTAATGGTGATCAGTGGACTTGGTGTGGCATCCGCGCCGTCCCATGGTTTAATTTTACTAGGAGTTAATCCCAGTCTCAATTGCATTGTAATAGTGTTGACATGGTGTGGTAACCGCGCCAGTCCATATGTATGTTTATGTTGAACGTATGTGATTATGTATGTATGTATATGTATAGGTGTTTGTATGTATGAATATATGTATATGTGTACATGTATGTATTATGTGTATATGTTTGTATATGTATGTAGGTATATACATGTATGTATGTATATATAAGTATATATGTGGGTATGTATGTACGTACGCATGTGGGTATAATGTGTATATGGGTACGGATGTCTCCATATATTGTACATAATAGCTAAATGAAGTCTAAATTAAATGACTGTTTGCGGAATCCGCGCCGGTGGAATTTGTACAAATTTGTGAATTACATAGACAGGAACATATAATTACTGATGATACCACTCCTCTCTTTAAGCATTTGCATTAATTTATAACGTAATACTGCCGGGACAATAAAAATCCAACGGCTTATGTCCTGAGACAATGATGATGATGATGATGATGATTATTGGGTCATGAATCAAAATCACCATATACTGTGCTTTTCGCTTTAGTATTGCTGATTTATATATATATATATATATATATATAATTTGTTGCGTCTGAAAAAATGTTATTTGAAAAAAATCGACCCACCAAGCACTTCCCAGCTCCATATATTCAATAGCTATATCTTCATAAATTTATTAATATATCTATATTGTTGGGTTCTTTGACTAACTTTAAAGAGCACTAACGTTTTAAAACAAAACAACAGAATCAAACTCAATCTATGCTTTACTAAATTCAATATGTGGTAGTGCAGTGTAATTGATATACAGCTATAAACAGCAATGTTTAAACCTTAGTGTTTCAGAGTTTCATAGTCGGTCAGTGATCGATGAATAATGTCAACTACCTATCATATTGTCCTGGGCCTTTTATGGGGCCTGGGCCTTTTATAGGGTTGGGCAATGAATATGCATGTTTCAAGCACCGGTGTGTTCCTGTGATTCTCTCGCGTGTCTCCGCTCTGCGTATCTCTGCTCTGCGTGTCTCCGCAGAGCGTATCAGAGATATTCAGGTACTTAAAGTACACATACCTTTCCCTATAGAGCCTTGGCCAGTCTGTGACCTAAATCTAATGGTCTGGTAGGCTGCTGTTGCTACTCTCCATTCAGTTAGTACATACACACTCACACCCAGGCATAGCAGCATCCAAGGCATCAATTGCTTGTCTCTCTTTTTGAAATACCAGTAAGCAGTTTAAATAATTCCCATAATCAGTCAGAAAAATACCCTACCACTATCCCCCACCTGGTATCCATCACCCCTCGTGATGATCTCTACAGTCCAATAAGAAGTCACAAAATAGTCACGTAGTCATGATAGTTTGTGCTAACTGTAACTGTTCTATCAACATTTAAAATCCTGGTCACAGTTCACAAAACAAATCGCAAGGCAAGTGTCTTAACATTGTCTTCTAAAAGCTGACTTTGAAAACAAAGTCTGGCTACAGTGTTCTGAAGGTAAATTACTTTGTCTGTCCATCCTGTTGATTGCAACTAGAACAGATGTTTAGATACATCTATGAAAACTTGGTGTGTAACCTGAGAAAGGTCGCGGAGATATGCTGCTTCGTTCCAGTTCCAGTTGCTGAGCTTGAGTCTAGTTCGCGGAGATCCGCCGGGTTGGGTCCAATTACATTTGATGATATTGAATGTAGGTTGCGGAGACACGGCGGGTTTACTTGATGAACTTGTAGGTATTGACTGGTCATGAAAACTTCTTAAGATTTTCTAATGCTGATCAGTTGGATCGAAATCCGAATGTCAGTGCAGTGTTTTGCGCCTGCTTTTATACTCTCGGGCCGGTTACAGTTGCTCCTTGGTGTAACCGGGACGAGTAAAAATCTGGGTACATGTAACCGGAATTTCATGCTTGTAACTGGAAAGTTGATTTTGTAACCGGATTTAACATCTTGTAACCGGAATTCACCAATTGTCTGTTTGTTGGTAACCGGAAAAAACACACAATGAGGGACTAAAAGCCGCCGCACAACACATCAGAGAATTTGGTATGCCCGGCGACCTCACACCAAGGTCACTTCTGGAACTACTATCCATTGTTTTAAGATGTAATAACTTTGAATTTAATGACAAACAATACCTACAAACGGGTGGAACAGCCATGGGCACTAAAGTAGCACCAACTTATGCTATCATTTTTATGGCCCAATTGGAGAAAAAGCTTCTGCTACATTCTCCCCATAGACCGGCCCTCTACCTCCGATTCATCGACGACATATTCATGATCTGGACATCTGGCCAACAAAAACTCGATGAATTCATCCACTATATGAATATATCTCACCACTCCATCAAATTTACAGCAGAACAGTCCACAACTAAAGTTAGCTTCCTGGACACATACGTTTATATTGACACTGATCGCTCACTATGCTTCGATCTGTACTGTAAACCTACAGACACACACGGTTACCTACATTACCAATCAGCACACCCGCAGTCCACTAAAAACTCCAGCCCATATGGACAATTCCTTAGATTACGCAGAATCTGCAGCAAGGAGTTAGATTTCCACAAACACGCCCATGAACTCATTGGCTATTACCAGAGGAGAGATTATCCCCCGGATCTTCTTCTAAACAGCTATCAAAAAGCATGCACACGTTCAAGGCTTGATCTACTAATACCCAAAGTCAAAAACACAGAGATAAACACTCGTATCCCATGCATAATGGACTTTCACACTCAAAGCCATAAAGCCAGCAAAATCATCCAAAAGAACTGGGAACTACTAGATAGCAGTCCCAAATGTAGAAGCACATTCCAAACTCCACCGATGTTTGGCTACAGAAAGAATCCAACTTTCAGAGACACACTTGTCACCGCCAAATTTGAGTTTCCCGCCAAATTAGGCTTTCAAGGAAAAACCTTCCAAAACCCAATTTATCCATGCACAAGAAAAAATTGTTTTTTCTGCAAAAATATGGACAACAAACGTGAATTCACTAGCACACATACGGGTCTAAAATACAGATGTAGGGTCAAAACTTATTGCGATACACGCAATGTTATTTACCTACTCACATGCACACACTGTCACAAACAGTATGTGGGGGAGACAAAACGTGAGTTCCACATACGAGTGAAAGAACATTTAAGGGATATCAAAAAACACAAAGACACCCCCGTTGCAAAACATTTTAATTTACCCAACCATACTGGACAAAACGTGTCCTATAAAATTATACATGTTCTCCCTCACGATCCTGAGGACATTGATAAAACTTATATCAGGAAAGAACAAGAGAATTACTTGATGAACTTGTTGGACTGTACCACTGACCCAGAGTGATAAGCAAGTTGTAAGAATAACCAGGCCAACTTGACTAGCATATCCTGAAACTAGTCAGGGCTAAATCAAGTTTAATAGTATTTATTACAGTATTGTAACTATTCAGCTCAATCATTGGCATAAGAATAAACCAGCACATGTACTTTAACTCATAGACAACTGATTCCTAAATCCATTTCCTTTCATGAGATAGCTTATGTTTATTTTGGAAACAATGTTGCTGCAATTAGTTGCTGTTGAGGACAGTAGCAACTTTCAGAAACATCATTTTGAAAATGAACACCAGTCTTGCTTCTATTAACTCTGTAGCAGCTAACCTTGGGCCTCAGAGTGATAAGGTTGTAAGAGGAAGCCATTCAGTTTTAACTGAAAATGCATTTAGCAGTAACTGATGATCATCCAAAACAATGAATTAAATCTGTACACACACAAATTAAAATTACGTTTCATATCCTTTTGTATAACAAGGAACAAATCCTCTATGAGAATACCGTTTTCGTTTTATCATTGTAGTTTCATGCTTTCAAACTGACCTGGGTAACCTAGGTTTACATTCTGGAGTAACAGTGTTATGATAACTTTTCAAAATAATTTAGGAACAATATAAAGAATTTTAAAGTTAAAAAACTGTTCTAAATATTGGTTGTATCATAACTTAACAATATAAATAATTGTCACGCTTATTAAGATTTATCATGGCCAATCATGGCATGACCAAGTGTAATCACACGTTCTAGCTGGTTAACAGTCATGGCCAATTATGGCATGACCAAGTGTAATAACACGGTCTAGCTGGGTAACAGTCATGGTCTAGCTAGGTAAAACTCATGGCCAATCATGGTCTAGCTGGGTAATAGTCATGGCCAATCATGGTCTAGCTGGGTAATAGTCTTGGCCAATCATAGTCTAGCTGGGTTATAGTCCTGGCCAACTGTGGTCTAGCAGGCTTTCTCAATCATCCATGGTCTGATCTATTGGACCCTGATCTAGCTGACTTAATGATGATTGACCATTGTTTGGTAAAACGGCATTGACTTTGCAACCATGGAAAATCATGGTCAGGTCAGTCGGATCATGGTTTGACAAGCCTGGCAATGATTGCAACCATGGGAAAACATAAGTGATGGGTTTGACCATGATCAAACATAGTCTGACCAGCTGGGCAACTTTCAACCATGGTAAAAACATCTGACCAGTTTGACCCAGGACTTCCACTAGTGGAAGTCTGTGAGTCCTAGACTCCAATTGTTCATGTTTGGACTCCAGAAAAACATACCAAGGAAGTCCTGGGCTTCCTCTTTTTTGGCCCTGACATCTCTAAAAACCAATGTTTTAAACCAAACTACATGTACTTGAACCATTTTAGACTTCCATGTTTCTTGCTTGGACTCCCAATAGCATTACCCAGGAATTTAGAAATTAGTGGAAGCCCTGGTTTGACCATGGCCTGACCAGTTTGGAAATGTTTGAAACCACAGTAAAATATAACGTGAACAGTTTGCCTATGGTCAGGCATGGCCCGACCATGGCTTAACAAACTTGACAATGTTTGTGACCATGGTAGGACATGGTCTGATCAGTCAGACCATGGTCTGCCCACCTCTGTGATGGTTTCAACTATGGTAAAGCATGGTTTGGTCGGTCATGGCATGGGCTAATATGGTAGAATCATCTCGACAATGGTCGTTGCCATGGTAAAACATGGTGTGCCCTTACTGACCGTGATCAACTATGTTCTGGCCATGATGTACATGTTTTGCCCATGGTTGAATTCATGGCCTTTCATTACAACCATGTTAATTCAAGGTCAGTTGTCAAATCCCTTGTTGACCATAGTAAACCAGGTTGTTATTACACCACAAAAACATCCATTACCGTTCAATCACTACTTGCTAAATCAATTATCTGCATTTAGCTACCAGAATAAGATTTTTATGCTTGCAATAATACACTCCTCCCAATGCCTATTCCTATAAATATGGACCCTCAACCAGGCTACTGGTTAGGTCCATCTCCAGTATATTAACTGATATAGACTGGCACCAGTCTGTACTCACTCCATAGTGACGCCTGTCACTAAGCGCGCTTATGCATGCGCACTGGAGCCCAAATAGGAAACAGATTCACTTTTCAATTATTCTGCAAGCAGAACAACTGCACAAATATCAGAAAGTTTTTATAGCTTTGCGCTGTGTCAGCCTACACTTGAAGGACTTCCTCACGCTAAGATATGCCTATTATGAAGTCTATCCTCCCAAAATTATGTTTTTGGAAGTATTTCGTCGTTATATTGAACTTTATAACTATGTATATAAATGTTACCGGTTCTCGTGGGTTTCGTTTTCATTGTAACAACTTTAACATGCCTAAGTCATCATCATATAAAAACACTCTATTACTCCAGTGAGCCCTTAATCACTTTCAGTTAAAGGAAAAAATAGTGCTTTACAAGGAATTACATTTATTTCCCCTATAATAGGAAACAATCTTGAATTTGAATTTTTCTGGCCTTTGAAATTTAGGCATTTGCATGTTTCTAGACTCCTTTTATCGAAATTCTAAGCTGTATGCTTCTTTCGTAATCTTTTTTCGTTTTTTAAGAGTGTTTTATCGACCGATAAATCAAGCGCACGTCCTCAATCTGCGAACGAGTTCACTCTGTGGAGTATGGAGGACATTTCTGTTTTAAATGCACTGCGTGTACCCCCACATCGATGTGCGGGTTTTGCATAGGGTGGTCTGCATTCGTACCTAAGTTTCTTTAAGGATTAGTTGTCCTTACAGTGCTGCCCTATGGTCGTCCTTCCCCTTCCTCCGTTGCTAGTAGTCAAAAGCTGTGTCTTTTGCAATATTCTAATATGTCTAATCTAGCAGCAACGGAGGGGGGGGGGATGAGGTTTCGGCAAATTCGGAAGCAGTGATAGATTTATTTGCGAGATTTGAATCCTTCGCTGCAATTTTGACTAAATCTTTAGACGAAAGAATATCTTCTACCATCATGGAGGCCAAGAAACAGGAAGTTTCTTCTGATTCCGACGATAGCCCGAGGGCTAGCGGGCGTTCCCGCAAATGGGGGAAACCGATTCCTCTAACGTCAATGCAAGTATTCAGGTTTCCTAAGCAGAAGTCTAGAGCGACTAAGCTCTCGAAGGTGGGCTCGTGTAGTTCACCGGGTCAAACCCACATTAGACTTGAGGGTGACGTGCATAACCCTCAAGCAGTGGTGGCGGAGGCGGGAAGCTGACGTCCATAAGCCTGGTGCTTATGCTAATGCCAAAAATTTTCGGTCATACCGTTCGTCAAGATTCTTAATAGGTCACCTATAGCTATAGTCCGCAATCTAGTTTTGCTAGTTCTTCCGGTTCTGTTGGGGTGGATTTCGGGACTCGGGGTTTACTTCCGTTTTCCGGTGCTACTTCCGTTCCATCCATTTGCGGTTTGTCTTCCGGTTTTGCAGGACATCCGGGTCTTCAAGATCCGGTTCTTACTTCCATTCCGACCATTTCCGGTATGACTACCGTAAAAATTTGACTAAAGGATGCAGTTTTTTTGTCAAAATACATCTACTAGAAAGGGGGGGTGCATCCTATAATCGAGAACATTCCTTCCGCACATTTTTGGGTCAAAGTTTTTCTTAAAAATTCACAGATTATACCACGGAAATTGAACTAAATGTTACCCTAGACAATTCGCGCCGCCTGACGACTATGTTTAATGTATACTAAAAAAAAGCCCAGCGGAAGTGAAATTATTAAATTGGGGCGCCTAAATATTGCTTATTCTTTAATACATATCACTTATTACATCAAAATTAATCCAGAATTTGACATAAAATGGTGTCGAGAAAAGATACATGTATAAATCACGTGATTCGCCTCCAATCACAAAAGATCTTTATTCTAATTAGAGCGAGTACTCGGATCTAAATATTTTGGACTCGGAAATTGCTATATATATCATCATTGCGCAATAGGAACTGAATGTTCCCGTACCCGTTTGATAACCAACTCCCGTTAGCGCATAAGATTACACAGCGCCTCCAATCACAAAAGAGCCAGATAACCAACTCCCGTTAGCGCATAAGATCACACAGTGCCTCCAAATGCAAAAGAGTCATTACAATCTGTTTCTATCACACGATTTGTATGTTTTCAAGGAGACATTTTATGCCAAAATTAGATTGATTTTGATGTAATAAACAATCTTTATTGAAGATACACAATATTTAGGCGGTCCTATTTAATAATTTCTCTTCCACCATGATAATTTTAATCATGCATTAAACAAAGCGCTGAGTGATGGTTATTTTTTATACCAATTTTTGATTTTTTAAAGGTACGTTTTTTCTAAATTTAACAGCGTCTTATACTTGATTATAAGAGTTTTTTGGGCGGATTTTGGTCAAATTTGGGACAGCGTCCTATATTCGAGGGCAGCCTTTAGTCGAGAAATTACGGTAATAAGCTCTTCCGACTTCCGCTTCCGGTTGGGACGTACTTCCGGGCTAGTGAATGAATTAAGAATAAAGAGCAATTAATTAGAGCAAATAAGCTCTCGAAGGTGGGCTCGTGTAGTTCACCGGGTCCAACCAACATTAGACTTGAGGGTGACGGGCATAACCCTCAAGCAGTGGTGGCGGAGGCGGGAAGCTGACGTCCATAAGCCTGGTGCTTATGCTAATGCCAATGTCTTAGATCAGTTGTAGTGGATTCAGGTCCTTAGGACAGGGGTTACTTCCGTTTCCGGATCTACCACCGTTTTTTCCGTATCCGGCCTGACTTCCGGTTTGCGTATTTCCGGTTCCTACGCTTAGTCTGGTTTTTTAATGTACATCCGTGTTCAGTTTCCGGTTGTATTCTTCCGTTTTGCGCATTTCCGTTTCCTATTTTTACACTTACGCATTCGTACATCCGGGGATAGGGTCATTACCGGTTTTCATGGTGTTCTATGATTAACTTCCGGTTCTGTTTTCCTTTTTTGTATTTCCAGTGATAGCTCTTACTGAGATTCCAGGTGTGTCTTTCCTAGGATCTAGTCATCATTTTGTCTAAGAGTTAGTCTTATTTCAGTAAGTGCTTTTAAAATCGGAATGTTTAGTCGCTGAAAATATTAATTCCGAGACATTGCCAGTCTTGAAGTCTCTCTTGGAATCGTAGATATTCAGCATTTATTCTTTTATCAGTGAAACATTTCAACGTAATTAAAGACTCTTCCGACTGCTAGATGTCGCAATTAAAATTAATTTTTAATTCCATCCACCTTTAGATGGCCAGTTGTCTCTGGGCCGTTCAGCCTTTTTTCGCGCTCTTTTTTCCTCTTATGTCGGCAGGTTGACATATTTATTTTAACCAAGGGAATTAATTTCTTGAGGAAAATTCCTGTTTATAGCGTAATTCTTAGTCTAATTCTAACAGGCGCTGAAAGGAATAGATTCAGTAGTGGATTCATAAGGAAGAGAATGGCTCTAAGATTAATGATTACAAGAGCAAGAAAACGTGGAGAATAGATAAATAAGATTAGGGTGAAGGAAGAAGGAATAAAAGCCGAGTTTTTTCTTCTGCCTTGTCACAGTCATGGTTTAGGTGAGTCTTTTTGCTTAGATTTTATATCGCCTCTGTTTTTCAGCGTTTTGTTTCGTTATTCATCCCGTAGTGTTTAATCATAATCTAGTATTAGTGTTTTGTGTATTTAACATCCAGCTGTTTGCGGGATTCATTATCATTCTATCAATCATTCCTTTTTATTAGCATATCAAACTAGGTCTCTTCCTTCATCCTCTGCCCCCTCTCCTAAAGTTTTCTTCTAGTCATGTTCTCCTTCCTCTCTCTCTCTCTCTCTTTCTGTCTTCCTTCTTTTTTCCCTCCTATGGCGTTTTCCCGTATTTCATCTTCTATCAATCCTCTCCTGGGATCTTCTGGTCCTGTTCTTTCCTCTTCATCTTCCATTCTTCTTAATTCCTCTCTTCCTCTTCTTCCTCTTTTGATCATCTTGATCCGATTGTTTCTGTCGTTCTCTCTTTTGTGCTTGAGTTTCTAATTGTTGATTGAGGTCTGGTTTTCTCATTGTTTTCTGTTTTTGGGAATTCGTCCCTTGTTCGTTCTTTCATGTCAGCTTTTTTCTCTATTCTTTCCATGTCCTCTGGTCAGGATGTTGTATCTGTTCACGTTCCTTCTGATCAATCTTTTTCCTCTTCTGATTCTTTACAGTTTTCTTCTTTTCTAGCTTCCAAGAGGCCTTGCTCTCCTCTTTCCATTTGAACTGTTGATTCTATGGCCTCTGGTGACTCTTCTCATCTTTTTTCTTCTCCATCTCCTAATCCTTCTTCTATTCTTCTATTTCCTAGTCAGTCAGGGCTGAGGAGATTTTGTCCAGTCTGGGTCTCTTCGGATAACTGGTCCCTGGCTCACTGGTGGATTGCTTAGACTCTTTCTCTTCCTTGTAAGGAGGAGTTTTCTATAGTCCTTCCTTCTTTTGTGTCAGCTCTTTCCTCTTCTAATTCTTCTTTCTTGTCTCCTCTGGTCTTTTCAATTGACAATTTGGTCATTATCATGTTAGTTTTATTTGTGAATTATGTTAATTCTAAGGAATTTATACATACATGAGAGCATTCATCCTAGGGTAGGTTTTCCTACCCTGTCATTAAATCTTAGTAAAATGATCTCTATTCGCTCTGAAACATTCTAATCTGCATTATTTTTAATTTATCAAGGGGGTATGTCATGATTAAATCTCATGATTCTTACTCCCAAGTCAAGATGGAGACCATCTCCCAGATCATTTCCAATCTAGTTCAAGGTATGTGGTCGTTTCGATCGACCAAAATGACACCTTTTTTCATGTGTTCATTTACCCTTCCTTCAGAAAATTCCTGAGATTTGCTTACTAAGATCGAGTTTGGCAGTTTCGCGCCATGCCTTTTGGCCTGACCATGGCTCCTTTGCTTTTTCTCGCCTAGTCTCAGGCGTGGCAGAAATTTTCACCGTCGTTCTATCCATCTCCACGTTTATATAGACGATTGGTTAGTAAAGTAAGTCTTCTTCAATTCTTTCAGGAATTCTTCCAGAGGTTTGCAGTCTGGCATGCAACCTAGGGTGGATTTTAAATCTAAAGAAACAAAGTCTATGTCCCTCTAAAATCTTCACGCATCTAGGCGTTTCTTTCGATCTGACCCAGGGTCTAGTCTTCCCCTCAGATTCAAGAATAGGGGCTTTATCAGTGGCAATGGAAATCCTGTCTTCTTCCATGGTCTGAGCAAGATTTCTGCTAAGAGTGATAGGTTTGATGGTCAGCGTAGCAAATGTTATTCCATGTATTTAATGTCCCTTTGGAAGCAGTCGGTTCACTCTATTTACCATCAGATTCCCATCAGAGAACACTTGATTCCTCTTCTAGATTTTTGGAAAGACCGTTCTCTGCTTCTGATGGATGTTCCACTGGTAAAGTTCTCCCCTCAGGTGATTATCTTCACAGACGCTTCTCAGGAGGGATGGGGAGCGGTCTGGGACTCCCTGTCAGTTTCCGGTCTTTGGTCCCTGGAGGAGTCTGCAGCTCATATCAACATTCTGGAATTGTGTGCTGTCAAGAAGGCTCGCCTGTCAGATCTTGTGATAGGTCTCAAAGTCTCGATTCAGTCAGACAATTCGACAGTGGTCTCATATCAACAGGCAGGGGGCTACAAGGTCATCCCTCCTTTGTCTATAAGTGTGGAACCTTCTCTTATGGTGTCGCAAGAATCAGATTCTTCTAGTGTCTCCTCATGTCCCAGGCAGTCTTAATTTTTTTGCGGACTAACTGTCACGTCCCAGCAAATTCGCCCACACAGAGTGGCAGTTAAAGAGGTCGGTTGTCAAAGCAATTTTCAGTCTTATGGATCGTCTTCTGGTAGATCTGTTTGCGACATCTCTGAAGCTCAGATCTCCTCTTACATGTGTCTTTTTCCGGACAGTCAAGCCCTGGCGGTGGATGACCTGTCTCAGTCCCACGATTTTGATTCCGTTAGTGTCAGAGCTCTATAAGCAGGGTTTTTGCATTTTTACCCAATAAAAATTGCCAATCACCCAATTAATTTAACATCATGAGTACTGAAATAGAAAATCACCCAATTAATTTCAGTTCTCTTGCTAATAATGCATAATAGCCCAATTAAATTCCAAAGAAACCCAATTTACAAAATTTCTAAGAGTGAATCACCCAATTATTGAAAAGCTTATCTAGAGCTCTGGTTAGTGTTGAAGAATGTCACGAACAAATGTGCGAGATTCTTTTATAGCTCCTTTTTTGGCCAAAGAGGATTTGGTTTGTAGACTTTCTAGATCTCCTGGTAGACTTCCCTCGTCTTCTTCCATTCTCCCAGGATCTTCTGTCTCAAGTAAGAGGCCTTTGTCTTCATCCAAACTCGGAAATCTTCAGTCTGTGTGTTTGGAGAATATCGAAACCGAAGTCTATGGGAATAAAGTTTCTTCAAGATCTCCAGTAATTATCAATTCTTTCAGAAGAGAGTCGAACCGCAGAGTTTACAAGTGTCGACTGAAAATTTTTGGAGAATGGTGTTCAGACCAAGGTCTTGTGCCCGATTCTGTTTCTATTCCCCAAGTATTAGACTTTTTTAACATATCGCTTTGATTCCTTCCATTTATCCGCTAATTTGGTTAGGGGGATATAGATTTTCTCTGGCAATATTCGTCCTCCGATAGCTAAGCCGTTACCTTCATGGAACTTGGCTTTGGTTCTTCAAGTGCTGGCCGGCTGTCATTTTGAACCTCTCCTCTATTAGTATTAACGGCCTCTGCTAGAAGGCGTTCAGAATTCATGCTTTTTCTGCTGAAAGCGAGAGATTTATAATTTCAGGAGACGGTTTAGTTTTAATCTCAGAAAGGATTTTTTATCTAAAACTCAGTCTAACCAGTTTCCTGCTAGTCCGATCATTTAAAAATCATTATCGTCTTTTTCGCCTTCTGATAAACTCTAATGTCCTGTTAGGGCATTAAGAATGTACAAACAGTGAACTGATTTCAAAAGATTTGATCCGTCCCTTTTTTGTTTTTCTTATGCGGAAGAGTTAACTAAGCTGGTCTCAAAGTTTACGATATCCTGATGAATTTGGGAGACGATTAAGCTTTGTTACGAGATTGCTTCTCCAGAACAAATTAATCTCTCCCATATTAAAGCTCACGATGTTAGAGGAATGGCTTCCTCTTTTGCACTTTTTGCCGGTTCCTTTTTAGATGAAGTCATACAGGTTGCAGGATGAAAATCTGAATCCTCTTTTACAACCTTTTATCTGAAAGATCAGAGTGCAGCGGCCTCCTTTCATAATATTACGATTTTAACCAATATAGCTGAAGACAATTTACCAAGCACATCTCACCATTTTCGTTAAGACTGGACATATGTAAGAAATGGTGAGGGTTTATTTTGGTTTTTATTTATCTCTAAGTTGAAATTTTCCTTATTTGATAATCACGGTGTGATTGATTTAAATGCACTATTATATTTGATTGATTCTCAAATCGCCTCCCACCTAATGTTTTACGTGGGGCACTGACCAAATCTACGTGTTTAGCAAGTAGTGATTGAACAGTAATGGATGTTTTTGTGGTGTAATAAGAACCCCCCACAGACCCCCCCCCTTGCGGGTTGGTCTGTTGTTTTCTTAACCACTATAAAACATACTTACCATTCAATCACTACGACCCGGTCTCAGCCACCCCGCATAGAATTGATTTGAGAATTTGCCTATAATATTTGGCACTTAAATTCAGAAAAGTGAATCTGTTTCCTATTTGGGCTCCCGTGCGCAATGCACAAGCGCGCTTAGTGACAGGCTTCACTATGGAGTGAGTACAGACTGGTGCCAGTCTATATCAGTTAATATACTGGAGATGGACCTAACCAGTAGATAATTGATTTAGCAAGTAGTGATTGAACGGTAAGTATGTTTTTATAGTGGTTAATAAAACAACAGACCAACCCGCAAGGGGGGTCTGTGGTGGGTTTTCTATTCGTCTGGTTGCCGCTACCTCTGCTGTTGCTACTGCTGCTGCTACAATGGATGATAGTTACTACTGTCTAGTTATAATATTATAACATTCATAACACATTTTTTCACGTTGCAGGTTTGGTCTGCTTGGCTAGAGAGATGTGTGTCAGATGACGATCAATGGCACACAGGCACGATGGCATCGCTGGCTATGTCTATTTATTTAGCAGCAGTAGCTACATGTACTGTGACTGGATTAGAGACTGCAGCTACTTCACTGCTGGATAATTCTAACATTAGTAAGTATTAACTTATGTACTGCTCAATCACCAAGGTGTCTTGTTCACATCACTTTGTGTCAACCCTTTAACCCCTTAACACTCATATCAGCCAAAAATGGTTTCTGCAGTGGTCTTGAGAAATGTCCATTTGGAGACCGAAACAAGACTATTTTTGAAAATTTACCACTGGAATGACTGGCTCGATAACCGAGTCAGTCATTCCAGTGGTAAATTTGAAAGAATTAGTCTTCTCTTGGTCTGCAAATGGACATTTTCTATGAGAAAATTGAAATTATCTTGAATAATTAAGGGTTAAAGGCTTAATGGTCAAATTTGGTCAGGAAAATCAACGTATTTGCTTAGTGAATGGCCGTTTGCAGGACAAAGTGATGATTTTTGTCAGATTTACCACTGGAATGATTGGCTCAATTAAAATTTTAAAAATCAGTTTCTCTCGGCTTTCAAAAGGGCATTCCTCAAGACCACTGCAGAGGCTGTTTTTGGCTGGTGTGACCAGAAAGGGTTAACCCTTTAATGGTCAAATTTGGTCGATAAAATCTAAATATTTCCCGTTTGAATGTCCATTTGCACAGTTACCGAGCCAGTCATTCCAGTGGTAAGTTTTTTAGAATAGTTTTCTGTTGCCCTGCAAATATTCAATCAGCAAGCCCACTTCAGAGGCCAGTTTTGGCCAGCATCACCAGTAAAGGGTTAAGCGAGTGTTCACCTTCTGCTTGTAGGTGAAAGATGGTCTCTGTCTGTCTGTCTATCTGTCTGTCTGTCTGTCTGCCTCCCTGCCTGCCTGCCTGCCTGCCTTCCTTCCGCAGCTGAATATTGATATGATTTCACTCAAACTGTAACGGTCCATTAAACCAGACTTACCTATCTTTGGTTGTTATTTGAGAGAAAAATTTGGAAATGAGCTGATACAGTGTGAGTCACCAATCTCTGATTGCATTGCGTCTAAAACAGCAACATCTTTCAGCAACATTATTCTCAAATTAAACATCAGTGTTCCTAAATCTTTTGAGTTTTATGAGATTTGGAATGAGCTGTGTGCAGGAGAATTATAATTCAAACGATGATGTTTCTTAGAGGCATCTGTAGAGAGTAATTGATGTGAACTTTATCTTGTTACATTCTAAGGCTAATTGACCGTACCAGTTTATCTATCCTTCTATGACTTCATAATCAACTACGTGACATGTAGAATGACATCATAATCAACTACATGACGTGTAGAATGACATCATAATCAATGACATCATGAATGATGAAAATAAGTACTGGTACATCACAAACATATAACTGAAGATGGACTAAGCATTGTTGTACGAATTGTATATCGTTACTATTTAATAATAAACATTCTGAAATTGAATATATTTATTAAACTAATTTTACTGGGCACTGTTACTGCCATACCTGTATAGTTTTATGGAAATTGATAGGGCATTCGGAGATCTATCGATCCTAACAAGGGCAAAGCGTGGATGGAGATTAACTATCGATGGGCGGGGCATAGCTAAAACTGGAATGGTGCATTGTCCTGTATTTGTTGATCATTCTGTGTACATATTACTGCTTGCATCATGGCCCATGATCATGGTACTGCATATATAAATTTCCAATTCGATCATTTTAAAAATATTCAACAGAACATTCCTTACTAACTAATTTCTTTTGGAAACACGTATTTCTGAGCTGTACTGTATCTGTTATCAGCTAATCAATACTGATTCTCGCCCTGAGAAGTGATTGACACGAGTTATGGAAGTGCTCCCGCTATGCAGTCATTCATGTTATTGACTCCATGTTAATGCTGTCTGAATAGAAAATAGAAACTAGAAAATACTTTTAATAAATTGTGCACTATGACATTTCCAATGTGGAGTGTGAGCGTGTGTGTGTGTGCGTGCATGAGCTTGTGTCCACACGTGCGTGTGCATGTGTGGGTGGTTGCATGCGACAATGAACTTGTCTTATTATTCATGCATTGTTTTTGGAAATTAGCAGTAAATTTAGCAATCAACTTCTGATCAGATATATTGTTTGTTGACTTATTAAAAGTTTTAACTATAGAGATAGATAGTTATAGAGTGCTTATCCCCATACCTTTACTCTAGGATCCATTCAGTAAAACTTGAATGCGGCTGACCAGGTAATTTCAGATTTTACGGTATTGAAGCAAGCTGTCAATAACAGCTGTTCAACAGGTGTGTTCATTTGATATCCGCAATTCGTCAATAACTCAGCCGATCATTGCATTTCTCAGTGTTCTTCTTATTCTTCTGGCAGACAGTCCATTCGCCACACTCTATAATACCATACCAGCCTCAAAGCAACTGGTCATGTATGATTACTGTATTCTGCGGCTGTAGTAGTAGAAACATCCTACAGCTGCAATCAGTCCTTCTTCACTTTTACCGACTGTGTCTTGTACTCAGCCGAAATCCGTAGCTTCCTCAGGTCCATTCTTCACTTGAGTGTACCGAGTCCTGCTTTCTTGAGGTCACCTCATAGCACCCGTAGCAGATTTATGCAATGACGTCCTCTCCTGGCTCAGGGTAGGGCGAATTCCAGGGCTCTGTGCTGGTGTCTGTTCCGGCATCCTTTGCACATGGCCAAACATGGACCAACTTTGCTGGGCGACTTTTACAGACAGCGGCGATGTATTACACATCTTGTATAGTGCATCGTTGGAAATTATGCTGTCTGGCCATCGATGTCCAGTGATGGTGCGTAGGTGTTTGCGGTGGCAGGCATCGAGTTTGTCTAGAGCTGCTTTTGGAGGTGCCCAGCTGTTACAGTTATACAACATCAAGGATACGCAGGTTGCATTGTATAAACATAGCCTCTTTATCAAGGGCATCTTTGATCTACGAATCCATAGCTTCCAGAACGTCTGGAAAGCCGTGTTCCCCATGACGCAGCATGCAGAAATGTCAGCAGTACTGCAAAGCAGTGAGCCCAGGATTTTACTTTTCCTCCATGGTTTGCCGCCATGAAGTGGGTCGTCATTTTCTATAATTTCATGCTTAGTCGATAGGTATATGTGGGTGAACTCTGTTTTGGATTCATTCACAGAAATTCTCAATATTTAGTTTGCTTGCAGCTATTGGGACAAGTTCGTCAAGGGGTTTCTTTTCCTCGTCTATGAAGTCCACATCATCGGCATATTCCATCTGTAATGGCATACCCGGTATTGACACTGGGGGGGTTTGGTGTTGTGGAACTTTCCTGCACAGATTTCAATGCAGCAGCAAGGTAACAGGTGAAAAGCACCGGAGATAGACCATCTCCCTGTGGGGAGCCAATTGATGTCTCGAACTTTACAGACTTCACTGACTTCTCGTGATGAATATATAAACAAAGAATTTTATGCAGTTATATTTTATTTTGAAATAAACTGAACAAAAGAAGATTAATGTAGTTATTATTTATATTCACCCTTTAACCCATGAATTTATTCAGGAAAATCTCTATTTTGTCATCAAAAATGTCAATTTGCTGTCCAAGAGAAGACTGTTTTTGAAAATTTACCACTGGAATCACTGGCTCGGTTATCAAGCCAGTCATTCCAGTGATAAATTTTCTAAAATAGTCTTCTCATGGTCTGCATATGAACATTTCTCAAGACCACTGCAGAAGCTGTTTTTGACTGATATGAGTGTTAAATGGTTAACACAGTTTGGCAAAAAACGGCTTCTGCAGTGGTCTTGAGAAATATCCATTTTAAAACCAAGAACCTATTTTTGAAAATTTACCATATCTGGAATGACTAACTCAATAACAGAGTCAGTCAGTCCAGTGGTAAATTTTCAAAAAATAGTCAGCTCTTGGTCTGCAAATGGATATGTTCTATGAGAAAATAATCTGTATCAAGTTTACATGTACGCTTTTATTAACCCGTAACCTTTACCACTCTGATGTAAAAAAATTTTAATTTTCAAAATAAATTTAAGGATGGACTGTTGTTCATTTTTCAACAAATTGGGTGGAAGATGTTCGGTGAACTCTGTTTTGGATTCATTCATAAAGAGATTATCAATTTTTAGTTTGGTTGCAGCTATTCGGAGAAGTTCGACAGGGGGTTTCTTTTCCTCATCGTTGAAGTCCACATCGTCGGCATATTCCATCTCTAGCGGCATGCTCAGTATTGACATTGGGGGGTTTGGTCTTGTGGAACTTTCCCGGACAGATTTCAATACGGTAGCAGGTGAAAAGCACCAGAGATAGACCATCTCCCTGTGGGGAGCCGATTGATGTCTCAAACTCTACAGACTTCACTGACTTGACCCGTACTCTCAGCTTGGTGTCTGCAAGCAGTAGTCTCACTAGTCGTAGCTCATCTTCATTGCAAGTGGCTTGGCGTAGTGCATCTAGGATCTTTGAGCGTTTAATTGTGTCGAAGACTTGTGACATGTCAATGCCCATTTTGTGGAAGTCCCAGTGTATGGACATGACTACTGACACAAGCATGCATTGAGCCCAAACAATGTCTGCGCAGCTGCGTCCACATATGAAGCCACTTTGACATGATCCGGTGAAGTAATCGATCTTGTCTCGGATGCTGCATAGAGTAACATTGGATAGGATTTTCTGTATGCTGTTGAGGAGCACAATGGGCCGCAGATTGGCTGAGGCCCAGGTGGCTTCTTGGGCTTGGGTAGTGCGATATGGGTGCCTGGGCCTACAGCGGTGATGGGAAGGTGGTGCATAAAAGCTGAATTGATTAGGTGCGTGATCGGTTTTGAAATAATGTCACTTGCATGTTTGAATAGTTCATTGCTTATGCCGTCAGGTCCAGATGCACGTCCATTTTTCAGGGCTTTAAGCGCCTTCTCAACTTCTGCTGTTTTAATTGGTGTTAGTAATGGTCTGGGGGTCTCCTGAGAACGGGTGCAAGGGCTCATCATCGTTGTCAGTGAACTGTTCCTTGAACCATTCTCGGATCGCTTAGGCTTTTCCCTGGTCAGTCCCGATAAAGTGTCCTTCAGAGTTGTGTACAGTGAGTGGTGGTGTGTGGTCAGTAGCTCTCAGGGCTCGGGCTGCCCTAAACATTTTGTGACAGTCATCCGTGGCAGTGATTTCATCTGCTAGGGACTCTGTTTGTTGAATAGCAACATCTTTTAAGCGTTCACTAATGTGGCGCAGAATAATATTGTGCTCCTGGCGTAGTTTGGTGCAGTTTTCACTTTGGCTACTTTGATAGATGCATAGCTGTAATGCTTTCTGCTCTGCTGACATTTTTACTACTAGAGGGTCGTCAGTATACCTAGTTTGGTTGTTTTTAAGAACACCTATGGTGCTGGTAGCGGATGATTCCATAGATTTCGGTATTTTGGTTAGGGCTTTGTTTGGATCGGAGCTGACATCGATGTTATCTATCTGCTCCCCAAAGGCTTTTTTGTATGACATTTGAGTGTCAGTGTCGCTGATGTGCTTGGGTATGTAGTAGGTGACTCTACCCTCTTGCCTGGTATGGTGTTTATATATTAGGTAGAGATCATTCATCTGAATGCGTGTAATGACAAGCTTATGGTCAGGTGACAGGTTACCGTGCAGGTTGCCATAAGTTTTGGCATGGTAACCTCTCATGTTTGTAGCGTGTGTAATTGGTGGACTAGGATTTTTATGGTAACTTGTGTATAGCACAGTGTATCTTAATGAATTATCAATAAAATGAATGAATCCCTGACCACTGACATTTCGCACCAGTTTTCGGGGAAATACTTGCTGCCTATTTCTCATCTTCGTTTACTAAATTTCTTTTCATCCTCTATTTCACATATATGGTCATCATAAAAATTCTTATAGGAAAGGTCTGCTAATGCCTGTTTCTCGTTCGATCTTAGACGTTTTCAGGATGTTTTAAATTGGAGTAGGCATTTGAACATTTATTAACTCACTTGGCCCAAAGGCCAAGTGAGCTTATGCTATGGCAGCCATCTGTCTGTCTGTCTGTCATCTGTCCATCAACTTTTTCTTTAAAAGCCACTTTAATCACACGACTGATTTTAATCAAACTCGGTGGGAAGGACCCTAGAGTAGGATGCTTCAGAACTTGTATACAGAATTTTGATTGGACAATTTTTTCTGCAGCCATCTTGAATTCGCCAAGAAATTGCAGGAAATCATTTAAAATGCTACTCCTCATTTACTGCTTGGGCAATTTCAGCCAGACTTGGCTGGAAGGCAACTAGGGTGGGAGGTTTCAGAACTTGTATATAGAATTTTGATGGGTCAATTTTTCCAGTGGCCATCTTGGATTTTTTGAAAATCAGTTAAAAGCCTACTCATTTAAGCCACTTGGCCGATTTCAAGCAAACTTGGTTGGAAGGACCCTAGAATGGTATCTATTATGACATCAACTCTGTTCTCGGTAGAACTGTATGTTCAATTATAAGCAGAGTGAAAATATTACGTGAAGATCATTTTGATTGGATAATTTATGTGAAGACCAGCTTGATTGGATAATTTTCGAGCAAATTAGAAATTAACGGAAGAATCATTGTGAATGCTGTTTGAATCTTCAATTTCCCGGAACTGATTAACTGCTTCTGTTTCCATTAGTTCATGATGATGAGGAATGGTGTATGTTTGCCGGTTTATTGGACAGGGCAACCGGTAGGTAACCTGAATGACCATTCAGACCTTATTTCCAGCCCGGCAACCTACATCCTACCAGGAATCTAATTTCTTTTGTAATGAGAAGAGAGATCGAACAGACACTGGGACACAAATTTGCATATTTATATCGAGAATAACACTTGGTTGGCTATTATAATCTGACATTTTATTCGACTAGGTAATGGAATTTGCAACAAAAAATAAGATTTTGTTAGTATTGTTTATATTCTTATATATAAGCGAAATCGGTTGAGAAAATACTGAACTCTGACATTCCGCCTTTGAGAGTGTCATAAGTGCTTTATGGCTATCTATCTGTATGGCTTTACCACTACTTTGCCATATATAGCAGTATGCTATATGCTTGGACATATTGGAGGACAGTAGTCAAGTGGTATACCTATATTTATAAGTCATCCATCATCCATAGGTAAATCTGAATGTTTATCAGCAGTGTTTAGCTATTAGGTATGTGTTCAAATGCACCTTGGAGAAGATAAACAGAGACTATGATTGTCATGACATGAGTGATTCACTCACTGAGCTCCTATGTTTAAGTGTCAGTCGAGTCAGTTGTTTGTTCAGTACTTCAAAGGTCAAGCTCCTGCTCACTAGAATCTTGCACAGTCATGTAATTCTATTTTTGATGCATTTATAAATATGTGCTGTTTATTATTAGCTCACCTAGCTTTTGTCGTGGCGACCGTCCGTCGTCCGTCCGTCGTCTGTCCATCCGTCTGTCCATCAACTTTCCTTTAAACGACTTCTTCTCAAGAACAGCTAGGCCAATTTCAATTATATTTGGCAGGAAGCATCCTTAGGGCATAGGGATCCAAGTTTGTTCAAATGAAGCCGATCGGCCAATTAGGCCGGCAGCCATCTTGGATTTTGGCAGATTTTTAGAAACGTCTTTAAAAATCTTCTCCGAAACCGCTTGAGGGATTGAATGAAACCTCATGAAATATGATCTAGGGCAAGAGCTCAACCATATTTGTTCAATCAAAATTAATTGGTCAAATAGTTTGGCGACCATCTTGGTTGACCTAGTTTTAGCGAAAATAACTTCTCCAGAACCGCTGAAGAGATCAGGCCGAAATTTGGCAGATATGGTTAGGGACTAAGGGCCAGTAAAGTTTGTTCAAGAGATGTTGATCTGTCAAAAGACATGGCCGCCGTGGGCCAATCAAAATATAGCATGCTTGGTGGCTATATTGGATTTTTTTATTTGATGGATTTTGAGGCCGAAATTGGTTTTATATAGATATTTGGCTATTCTGATCTCAAATTTGCAATTTTCGAATCTGTCGGATAAACGGTTTGGTGGCCATCTTGGATCATTTTCTCGCCAAAAGCTCCCATACTAAAGCAATGGGAAATTAAAAATATCTTCTCGATAACTACTGGGCCGATTTCAATTATATTTAGTATGAAGCATCCTTAAGGCATAGAGATTCAAGTTTGTTCAAACGAACCAGATCGGCCAATTTGGCCGGCGACCATCTTGGATTTCGGCTGATTTTTAGAAATGTCTTTAAAAATCTCCCAAACCATTTGAGGGGTCGATTCAAAACTCACGAAATATGATCTAGGGTAAGTGTTGAATCAAGTTTGTTCAAGGGAGCTTGATTGACCAAATGGTTCAGCGGCCATCTTGGATGACCTAGTTTTCACAAAACGACTTCTTCCCCAGAACCGCTGAGGCGATCAGGCTGAAATTTGTGATATACAATATAATTAGCAACTAAGGGCGATTAATGGTTGTTCAAGAGAAGTTGATTCGGCAAAAAACATGGCCGCCGTGGGCCAATCAAAATGTAGCGTGTTTGGCAGACATATTGGATTTTTTATTTGATGGATTTTGAGGCTGAAATTCATTTTCCTGCCAAATGCTCTCATACTAAAGCAATGGGAAATTTAAAATGTCTTCTCAAGAACTACTGGCCCGATTTGAATTATATTTGGCAGGAAGCATCCTTATGGGATAGAGATTTCATTTTCTTCAAACAAAGCCGATCGGCCAATTTGGCCGGTGGCCATCTTTGATTTCGGCCGATTTTTAGAAATGTCTTTAAAAATCTCGTTCTCCGAAACGACTTGGGGAATCGATTCAAAACTTATGAAACCTCATCTAGGCAAAGAGGTAAGCCGAGTTTGTTCAAGACAACTTGATTGACCGAATGGTTCGGCAGCCATCTTGGATGACCTAGTTTTCCCGAAAACGACCTCCAGAACCGCTGAATGGATCAGTCCAAAATTTGGGAGATATGATTAGGGACTAAGGGCCATTAAAGCTTCTTCAAGGGAAGTTGCTCCGTCAGAAAACATGGCCGCCGTGGGCCAATCAAAATGTAGCGTGTTTGGCAGACATATTGGATTTTTTATTTGATGGATTTTGAGGCCAAAATTGGTTCTCTATATGTTTTTGGGTATTCTGCGCTTAAATTTGCAATTTTCGAAACTGTCGGATAAACAGTTTGGTGGCCATCTTGCATAATTTTCTCGTCAAAAGCTCCCATGCTAAAGCAATGGGAGATTTAAAATGTCTTCTCGAGAACTACCAGGCCGATCTCAATTATATCTGGAAGGAAGCATCCTTAGGGCATAAGGATCCAACTTTGTTCTAATGAACCCGATTGGCCAATTTGCCCAGCGGCCATTTTAGATTCCGGCCAATTTCAGGAAATGTCTTTAAAAATCTTCTCCGAAACCACTTGGGGAATCTTCATCTAGGCCAAGAGGTAAGCCAATTTTGTTCAAGAGGACTTGATTGACCAAATGGTTCGGCGACCATCTTGGATGACCTGGTTTTCACGGAAATTGCTCCTCCAGAACCGTTGAAGGCATCAGGCCGAAATTTGTCAAAGGGAAGTTGATCCATCAAAAAAACATGGGCGCCGTGGTCCAATCAAAATGTAGTGTGTTTGGCGGCCATATTGCACTTGCAAAAATGTCCACAAACTCATTTAAAAGACTGCTAAACAATTGAAGAATTTATTGTCCAAGCGCATCACAAATACTATATGCTCCTAACCATAGCACTCTGATGTCAAAATTTTACATCAAATTAAATTAAAAGATGAACAGGTGTTAATTTTTCAGCAAGTTTGGTCGAAGGATGTTGCTGTCTTAGACAGCAACATCTTCCACCAAAATTGTAAAAATGTACACCAGTTTCTTTGCTATTGACACACTAAAAGATAGAATATTAACATCGGAGTGGTAAGGGTTAATGATATTTTGAACTACATGTAGATGTTTGCAGGCCATAAATAGATCACTACAAAATACACATAAAGATTCACTATTTAAGCAATGACAGTGTCCTCATTTATTCATTCTAAATCAAACCACCTAACTGTGAACATCAGCTTGCTTGAAAACAAGTGAGTGTTACCTCAGCATTGGCCGGCCGTACATTCCTCATATCTACTTCTGTATAGGCACAGCCAGTAACCCATTAATGGTCAAGCCGGCCAAAACCAGCCTCGGCAGTGGTCTTGCGGAATGTCCATTTGCAGGCCAAGAGAACTCTTTTTGAAAATTTACCACTGGAATGACTGGCTCAAAAACCGAGCCAGTCATTTCAGGGGAAAATTTCCAAAAATAGTGTGGTGCCGGCGGTATCCCGCAATCCCGGAGTTCGCGTTTCGCGGCTGCCGGGCTAGCTGATTCCCGCCGTTTCTACGGATGCCCGGCAGTCATACCTTGGAACTAGAAATGCGAGCACCTGCCGCTGGTTCCACAGGCCGATTCGAGACCTCTGTTGGGTGAGTAACCTTTTATACGTAGCTAAGTTACTACAAATGGTGTCAGGAGTACTTTGGGCCCTAAATTAAAAATTATTGTTAGTTATTTCTAAATTCTATTCATGATTTTGCTGTAAAAAAAAGATAATATAAAGGCTACTCTAGTCCTGCCCGAACGTCAATTTGACAGACTCTGGCCGCCAGTTTGATTATTTTATAGGTTTTTTTTAAATTATTTAATGATCACGGATGATAGGTGAGTTATAGTAAAATATATATATTATTTATTTATACTATAGCATGCAAATGTCGGGTATATAGATTAATATACCTTACATACATGCGTCATATACATCATAAATTCAAGATTCAATGTTATTTATTTGAACTGTAATGAATCGAGGTATATTTTCGTGCTAAGTTTCTGTCATCTATGTCAGTATTCCGTGGAATGACAACCCTATAGTTTCTGGATTGTTATTGTTAGTTGTCTTCAGTGTCATATGTAGGAAACCGCGATACTGAGCTGTTTATTTAACCGTCGGTTTTTGGATATTTTTTTATACTTTAATTACAGTTCAATTTCATTGTTTATTTCAGAATTATTTGAAATAAAGAAGTGATATAAATCACTGTTGTTATTATCATTATTATTAACTTTTTGAACATTAGAGGGTAATCTCCCTTCTAATCAACAAATATGTTTCAATTGTAATATTAGGTTTATTAATTACGCTGAACATTATGTGTTTTTTCTGGTTATTATTAATTCAAAAAGTTCATTATCACATTGATAGTTACTCCGTTAAAACACTACTCAGCTTATGCCTTCTTTTCAAGTTAAATCTGAGGAGTTTTTGGCCCGCACTCAGTTTTCTGTGGATCAATCCTTTACCCACAAAGCGATTTTGTTGGGTATAAGTAAAGGTTTCATTTTGAAAAGGGCTGATCAAACTAGGTTTGTTGAGTATTGGTGTAAAAGCGGTGGTATTACACAAGACCTGGTTAATATTTTGCAGTCGAAAATAGCCAATGTCGTTCAGAAATTTCACCGTATCGTTTTCTATATCTGGGCCGGAACCTGCGACCTTACCGAGAAACGAGGCGACGGTTTTGTCTATTTAAGGACGGCCGATGATGAACTCGCGGTAGACCGCATTTGCCAACACTATTAACGTGCGGTAGACATAGTACGGCATTACGGCCAAACGGTGAAATTTATCGATATCCCGACGTATTCTCTGGTCCTGTATAATGAGCAACTTCACCATTTGAATCCCTGTTCCTTCAAAGACCAAGAGCTGCAACTGCATGACCAACTCTCTCTTCTCAATGATAGAATTGAGAAAATTAATGCAGATATTGGTGTACACACCATCAAATGTAGTGTAGAGTTAATACTCCTTAAAAAATCTAGTGCAGGTAAACGCGTCTGTTATCATTATACTTTCGAGTTTCTGAAGGATGGTTTGCATGCAGGTACGCTACTGAATCTGGTTTGGCTTTGGAAGATTCATTTAGACGTTCTCCGAAGTTGCACCACCATCACTACTCAGTGAGTTATATTTTTCAGTAAGCATATGCTCACAACTTATTTCAGTAAATGATATTACTTTTTAGCGAATATTAATTTCGCTTTAATGGTATAAATCAACAGGTGACCCATAATGCCGAAACTTTTGTGTATTAACACTGCAACCGTGGAGGAACGTAGTGCACTCCATAATATTGGTAAAATTCGAGCTGCTGGCATAGTATGTTTTCGTGAGTCCAGAGGAGGTTCCATATCTCTGGCCGACATTAAGGCAGATCCTGATCTGCCTGCCACAGCTACAGTCCTTGAACGATTGCTCTATGCTCGTATTCGATATCAATGATGAAGGCGCTGTTGGTGGGGTCGACTCGCACCCAAGGGAAGAATCCCTGGAAGAGCAAGTAGCTAGACTGAACATGGAACTGCTAGCTCAAGGTATCAAATACAAGGCACTCCTTAACTCAACTAGTCAACAAAGGGGTGATCAGACCCTAGTTGATAACCTGGCTCCTAGGGGGGTATATACCCCTAGAGAACCTAAGAGGGAGTCGCGATCAGTTTCTCACCATGACACTAGTACGTCGTAAGAGGCGACTAAAGGAGGTAAGGGTGAGGTAACCCTGACAGAAACCTCGAGTGCTGAAGACGGAGGTTCCAGGCCGCACGGCGCACTCTAATAAACCATGGATCCACGCACTTAATGCTTATGATCATGTCGATAGTCACTTACAGGACTGGCGGTATGATCAGCGAATGAAAAGAAGAAAGAAGAAGATCACCTGGTTGTAGAAGCTACTCTGATGGTCCTCCTCCACCTAAAATGTCAACTTTTGATGGAAAATGTGAGTGGAAACCATTTTTCATACGGTTTGAGCATACTGCTTCAAGGTACCGTTGGTCTGATACATATAAATTAGACATGCTCATCTCAGCTTTAAGGGACGAGGCCTTAAAGTTTTACTGCATCTGTTCTGTGCAAGTCCAGAATGATTACTTCAGTTTATGCGACAAATTAAGTTTGCGATTCGGGAAGAAAGATCTGCCCCACATCATCAGGAAAAAAATGCAAGACATTCGACAAGAGGGTAACTCTTTAGAAGAATTTGCAGATATTATTCAGGAGCTCACTTTAGATGGCTACCCTGATGCCTCAGAGAGTTTGGGGCGAGAAAATTGCCCTCGATGCATTCCTACGGGGTGTTGAGCATAAACGAGCCGCTCTGATAGCTATGGATAAAGATCTGAGCACCCTGGAGGAGGCTGTACAAATGGTCAATGCAGCTATCAACAATCAAAGATTGATCCTGGGTTCCAGAAGACCGGAGGTTCGAAAGGTCCGTTTTCCAGATGATGCTTCTGGTTTGATGGAGGCAGATAATCCTGAGCAGTTGAGAGGCATAACGGCTCCAAACAGGATAGATAAATTAGAGAAAGATATCGAAGGACTTAGGAAGGAGATGGCGGAGATGAAGGTAGATGTTGCTAAGATTTTGAATCTTATATCTGGTCAATTCGGTCGAGGTCGGTCTCCTCAAAGAGGGAAGGTCGTTCCACCGCGTTCCCCTTCTCCTCCTCTCAGATCGGGAAAGTGCAGTAATTGCAATTTCGAGGGCCATTTTTCCTGTGAGTGTCCAGAGCCGAGGCGTACACGGTCGCCATCACCTTCTGCTTCACCGAGATCTTCGCCTGTGCGATCATATGATGTTCACATGTATGAGTTTAATCGTGACCCTATGACACTATCATTTCCATTAAAGTAAATGGTGTTTCCGTTTACAGTGGGGGACACTGCGGCACAAGTGACAGTAATTGGCAATTTCTTTGCAAATGAATTACCTTACCCTTTAAAGAAGTTGGAGTCTATTTCATTGAAAGGTGCAGGTAGAGACAATATTATCCCTGCGAAAAGTGTTGAGCCAGTCACAATTGCATTAGGCTCTATGATGTTCAACTGGCCAGTCCTTGCCAATATTAATGATCTGATTATATTAGGTCTGGATTTCTTGAAGGCACACAAGGCCACCATTGATCTCACTAGACTGTGTCTGACAATTAATGGAGAACCGGTTCAAGCATCAATGTTGAGAGCTCATGGGAAGGAAGCCCAAATAGCTCGGGTAACATTGAAGCAGAAAGTGGTCGTTGATCCTTTTGAGGCCGTGGAGACCACAGGTGTTCTGGATCGGGACGTACAGAATGATGTTGAGCTCCAGCCCTCATCTAAACTGGAGGGTCTGGTAACCTCATATAGTGGCCACTGCCAAAGATTCGCAGATTCATATTTTGTTAAGGAACCTGTCGGCCCAATATATTACTCTGGAACAAGACCACAACCTTGATATTGTCACAGAAATTGAGGTAGTTTTAGACCCTAGAACAGAATTTCGACTTGCTGGTAACTCCATAAACCCGGACGGTTTACAGACTTCTACAGCCACTGAGGTGGACATCCCTGTGTTCTTACAGGATCTGTATGAGAGGTCGACATCGGGTTTATCGGAGACGCAGTCTTTGCAAGTTAAATCCATGTTAATCGAGTATCAGGATGCATTTGCAAAGGATGATCTTGATTTAGGTTTGTTCAAGGGGATAAGACATAAGGTTGACACAGGTAATGCACAACCTGTTCGTTCTAAACTTAGACAAACTCCTCTTGGTTTTGAGAATGAGGAAGAGAAACACCTTGTGGAAATGTTAGAGAAAGGTATCATAGTTCCGTCAAAATCTGAGTGGTCGTCAGCCCCGGTATTAGTTCGGAAGAAAGACATTACTGTGCGGTACTGCGTCGATTTTCGAGCTCTGAACAGTCTAACTCGCAAAGACCGTTACCCCCTACCAAACATTGAGACATGTCTGGATGCACTTGGTGGTGCTAAATTCATCAGCACACTTGATATGGCAGCCGGGTATTGGCAGGTCGAGGTTGACCCAGAGGACCACCACAAGTTCGCATTTATCACATGATATGGGCTCTTTGAATTTGTCTGGATGCCATTTGGTACGTGCAACAGCCCGGCTACCTTTCAGAGGGTTGTTCAGCTGGTGTTGCAAGGTCTTAACTGGTGCGAGTGTCTTGCGTATTTAGATGACGTGGTAGTGACAGGGACTGACTTTGACAGTCATATGACCAACTTGAAAGCTGTCCTTTCCCGATTCCTGTCGCACAACCTTAAATTAAAACCTAAGAAGTGTAATTTGTTCTGTACAGAACTCTGTTCCTTAGGTAAGTTGGTGAGTGATAATGGAATCGCTGTTATGCCAAACAATATGGAAAGCGTCGCTAATTGGCCTGTTCCTAAGACCAGGAAAGAGCTGGAATCTTTCCTAGGGTTCATGAATTACCACTGAAAGCACATACAGGGTTTTGCTGGTATTTCTGCTCCTCTCTCCGCACTTACCAGTTCCAAAGTAGAGTATGACAGAGAAATTAAAATCTATTCATCAGAGACCGAAATCTACGTGGCTTTTCAACACACGTGTCATGC